>JAAONU010000015.1:10307116-10907116 GCA_012932295.1 Cyclina sinensis | reverse complement strand
AAATAACTCGGTTTATTTTTTTTGGAAAAAGTCGAGCAAACAAGAGTGCCATGATGGCTTATGTTGTTTGAAGAAAATGAGAACAGACCTACATCATACTATGTACGATGGGCCATCCAAATTGCTCACCAGCATTCTTTGTCAGGTGAGTTAAAAACTGTGCAGGACAGACAGACGACAGACAGCCAGTGATCCTAAAAGCTCATGTGAGCTGTGCTAAGCTGAGCGAACAACTCACAGGTGCACAACAGCATGTGCTAATAAACATCTCTGTAAAGAAAGGACAGATGAACAACTCTGCTAGTTTGGACTCATTTATTTTACATCGATTGCGATACAAGTTCTAACAACTTAGATTCATCATGCTCGAGGACTGCTTCCTGGGTTCGCGCTGTGTGGAGGAATGTGAAGATCATGAGAGAATCTCGCCTCGGACGGGATTCGAACCACGACCTCCGGATCCAAAGCCCTGCGCTCTACCCCTGGACCAAGGTGCCTCCTCTCTGCTTAAACAAGATTTCTCTCTAGCATAAATGGTGAGCACAAATATAGATAATTGAAATTGTATTAAGATTCTCAAACTAGACAGATTGTACATACCTTGGTGGTTTGATGCTGGCCAGGAAACATTTCTTGAACTTCCCATCCCCTGTCTTGATTACTAAGGCATCTCCATTTACACACTCAACAACCTTCAAATATATCACATAAATTACCAACAGAGTCAAGTATAACTACTGCCTGGAAGTAGCACTTAGTTTGACCTGGACAAAAAGTCTCTCACTGTTATCTTCATGATCTATATTTTGCAAAGTGAATGCAAAGTTGCCCGAAGTTATAAAACTGCCTGAGCTTATACTTGTCAGCATAAAAAAATTGTTAAACACCACTGTGACCACACACATGCATGAACCCTAGACACACACACACACTCTTGCACACACACACAAATTTTATGACTCAGCCAGTGACATCAGCCACATTTCTATTCAACTCAGGAAAAACACCTATAATTTCTTCCCAACTTAATTCTTCAATGGACTTGCCTACCTTTCAATCTGGACAATTCCTGACTGACAAACAGTGCAGATCACACTGCAAGGATGTGGTAAGTATGAATGCAAGTGACCCCTTGGGAATGGCCAATATTTATCCAAAAGCCACAATTTGAACAATTTTAATAGATGTATCTATGTATATATCAAAATTTCTTGAATAATCTTTAGTGTTAGGGCATCAAAGAAATGCAAAAATTTGCCAAATTATACTGAAGTTTTTTAAGTGCCCACTATTTTTTCAAAAGAAGATTTGAAAATGATGGACAACAGCAGAGCTGGCAAAATCTTTGACCCCAAAGAATGGTAGAGGTTCATGGAAGGTGCCTATCAACCAAATATCTAAAATATTTTTCAATAAATAAAGGCTTTCTGACAGAAAGAAGAAAAATACATAAAAGCCTTGTTGACCTTGACCCATTTATTACTTCAAACCAAACCTAAGGGTTGAGGTCCATGTGAGGAAACTACACCAAACATCTAAGTTATTGTTCAAACAAGAGCACCGCGGGCGGAAGCATTATATGCCTTAAGGTTGTTTTTTCTAATTATGATACATTTGTGATATAAGGGAGGAAACCTTAGGCTTTAAACGTAAATGATTTGCTTTATATTTTGAATTTTCTCAATTTGACCTACTGACCCCAAAATTAATAGGGGTCATTCACTCAATATGTGCAACCATTATATGAATTTAGAAGTCTCTATGACAAATGATTGTCGGGTTACAGAGTGTAAATGATTCTAAACATTTAGGTCTCTGATACCCTGACCTTTGACATACTGATCTCAAAATGTTTATGGGTCATCCACTCAATGTGTGCAATTGTGATATAAAGTTTGAAGTCTCTATAACAAATGATTGTCAAGTTACAAGATGGAAACAGTTTTCAATACTATGATCACTGTGACCTTGACCTTTCGAAGTTTGAAGTCTCCAGATCAAATGACTGTCAAATAACGTGAAATGGTTTTCAATGTTAAGGTCTATGTGACCTTGACCTACTGAACCAAAATCAATAGTGGTCATTCACTCAATGTGTGGAACCATTATATGAATTTCGAAGTCTCTATGAAAAATGGTTGTCGAGTTAAAGAGTGTAAATGATTTAAAACATTTAGGTCTCTGTGACCCTGACCTTTGACCTACTGATCCCAAAATGTTTATGGGTCATCCACTCGATGTGTGCAGTCATGATATAAAGTTTGAAGTCTCTATAAAAAATGATTGTCAAGTTACATGGTGGAAATGGTTTTCAATGTTAAGGTCACTGTGACTTTGACCTTTGAGCTACTGACTCCAAAATCAACTGGGGTCATCCATTCAATGTGGGCAATAATCACATGAAGGTAAAAGGCTGTAGGTGAAAAAGTACTCAAGTTATTCCCCAGAAACCAAATTGCTAACGGACGGACAGACGGACGCCCTGGACCATAACATAATATGCTCCCTTCAGGCATATAAAAATGAAGGCTCTAAGACGTAGAGTAGAACATAAGGGCCATGGCTTGCTCACCTGAGTACTTTGGCTGTTGGTTTGCTGTTAAGCAAACATAAAAGCAGTATCACATTTATAAATATAAGCAAGTAAGACTATTGCAAATCAATTAAAGGCAGTCTGAAGGACAGCTAAATCCCCTTCCGCAGCGGACATGAATGTGTACTTCTTGACCTTCAACCAACCATGACCTTGATGTTGTAACATGCATATTTTAAGCACATAGTCTCATGATAGTAATTATTTGTGCCAAGTTATTTAAAATCTTCCATAAAGTCAAACAGTTATGGAGAACATTTAACCTTGACCTTGGGGGTAGCAACCTGGATGTTGGGTTCTGCACATAGTGTCAAAGTGGTGATCATTTGTGCAAAGTAATTAAAAAACTTTTCCTAAGCCAAGTTAGTAGGTTATGGAGCAAACGTGAAATGTGGATATTTGACCTTTAACTGTGACCTTGACCTTGTGAGTAGCAACCCAATTATTGCACTCTGCACATTGTCTCATAATCGTGATCATTTCTGCCAAGTTATTTCAAAATTTTTTCAGCGGTTTAAAAGTTACGGAGCGGACACTAAATGTAGACTTTTAACACTTGACCTTTAAGTGTGACCTTGACCTTAGGGGTAGCAACTCAATAATTGCACTCTGCACATCGTCTCATAATGGTGATCACTTGTGCCAAGTTATTTCAAAAAATTTTAAGCAGTTTGAAAGTTATAGAGCAGACACGAAAGTGTTACGGACAGACAGACAGACGGACGGACAGTAGCAACCCAATTATTGCGCTCTGCACATTGTCTCATAATGGTGATCACTTGTGACAAGTCATTTCAAACATTTTTCAGCGGTTTAAAAGTTATGGAGCGGACACTAAATGTAGACTTTTTAACACTTGACCTTTAAGTGTGACCTTGACCTTGGGGGCAGCAACCCAATAATTGCGCTCTGCACATCATCTTATAATGGTGATCACTTGTGCCAAGTTATTTAAAAAATTTTTTTAGCAGTTTAAAAGTTATGGAGCGGACATGAAAGTGTTATGGACGGACAGATGGACGGACAGACTGACAGACAGACAGAGGCCATACCCGCTTTGCGGAAGGGGATTAAAAAGTCCCTATCCGAAAGGGCATTGTCACACTAATCAGAACCAAAATTCAAATACTGACAATAATTTAGCTGAAATCAGTTGTTTTAATGATAGATGAAGGTATGTTTTTTACAAGAGATAATCAAAAGATCACATGCCTATAAAATTCAGTGGGTGTAATGTTATAAATAAAATATTCACATCTAATACAAATAAATATCTCAATCTTTCAATACAAAGAACAGACTTATAAATGCACCTTGCTGCGTGATCTGTAAGACCTGACTAAAGTTGTATTGGTTCTGTGTAAGTTCAAAAGTAATTGGAAGAAAAACATTCAAGAGAATAAACAATCTGCTATATTTTCTCAGTAAAAAAGGGATACAAATTTTTCAATATAAGGGAAAGAGTTATGGAACATACTTTGTAAACTAATAATAACACCAATAAAGTTTGTATAAAGTCTCAATCAAAGGCATCAATAAGTTCCAGAAATATTCAAGGAAATGTAGATTTTTGGAATCTTTTCAATGTGAAAAAGGGGGATAACTTTGTGAAATCAAAGGTAGGACTTATGGGACATGACATAATTATGAACTGGTCTTGGAGTATCAAAACATATAGCAAGTTTACAATGGATATCTATAGGACTTCAGAAGTATATCACCATATTTGCAATATTTCAAGTCTATTTGTTGCCATAGCAACCAAATTTCTCAACAAAGGAACAAACTAAAATATGTGCACAATATCCACATTGCCAGCTGTCTATGTTTGAAGTTTCATGAAAATATTACATGTACTTTTGAATTATAGCAGGATCCAGTTTTTGCAGACAGACAGATGGATGGACAGATGGACAGACAGAAGGATGGATGGACAGACAGATGGAAAGATGGATGGAGGCCAAACCTATAGTCTGCTCTGGTGAACCAGTAGGGGCTAATAAAGGCTCTATAACAGAAAGTAGAAAAAAATTTTTTTAGCCTTATGCTGACCTTGACCAAGTGATTTGAAACCCCATATAAGGTAGAGGTCCATGAAAGGAACCTATTTACCAAATATAAAATATAAAAGATATTATTCTATAAATAAAGGCTCTATGAGGTAAAGTAGATAAATCTATTTTTAGCCTCAGTGCCCAATCTAACTGAAGGGGTTCATGCCAGGTGTCTATATTCCAAATATTTAAAATATCCTGAATGCCTTCTGAATATAACCTCTAAGGCTTCAGACAAGAAGATTTTCAAATATTAAATATTTTACACAAATAGGACCCCCGGGGTTGGGCCAATTATGACCCCAGGGACATTATTCCAGTAATATGGTAGAGGACTACTAGACAATGCAACATCTAAAATATCTTTTGTCTAAGGCATAGAGATTCAGATAAGAAGATTTTTTAACCTCAAGCCTATGTTAAATCATGTGACCCTGGGGCTGAGCCAATGATCCACAAGAGCATAATTTAAATCTTGAGTCACTTGTGTCGCCCTTGGGTACTCTGTTAGAATAACTTAAAAGGTAAACAAGAGCCTGCTGGAAAAGACACCATGCTAGTCAAAGTACAACAAGACCTGTCTGCAGACAGTATGATCCACTTTTCTCAGTGCTGGATAATAAATTATAAGCCAAGTTAAACAAGACGCCCAAGTGAAAAAAAACTGAGTGGGGAAGAGCAAGTACCTAGTCATATAAGATGAAAAAAAACCAAAATTGGGAGGTGGAGTCAAGTACCTATGTGGTGGAGACTGACCTATTTATTAAAAAAAAAAAGAAGAAACTAGAACTGTGTCCAAAGGACACGGATGCCCCCACTGTGCAGATGTGCTCGTAAACAAGAGCAGCTTCATTTAATGTCTACAAAATTCTGTTGTTATCATAGCATTTCAGTTGAAATTTCCTCAATTCATGTATTAATGATAAAAAAGTCACCTAACTCTTGAGGCATCATATTTGGTCTCTTTACAGATGGAATACAATATTAGTGTCTGAATAAAACTGAATTTTGAAACACATGTATGGTCTCCTTTACTTCCATCTACACATTTAGGTTGTTCATCCCTGGAAGTTTAAGCAAAATCTGCCATCCGGTTTAAAAGGAGTTGCGTTCACAAAATTTCTATATGGTATATAGTGAAAAAATCAACAAAGGGCCATAATTCTGTTAAATTTGGTCGCAGCAAAAATTCCTTCCTTTACTATCATCTACACATTAAGGTTGTTCATCCCTTGAAGTTTAAGCAAAATCTGCCATCCGGTTTAAGAGGAGTTGCGTTCACAAGATTTCAGGACGTACAGACAGACGTACGGACGGACAGACAAGTGCAACGCTATATGCTCCCCACTTTGTGGGGGCATAAAAATCAGGCCTCAAGGGGGGTGGGGGGGGGGGAGGGGTAAAGAGGTGGGGACGTAAGAGGGGGGTCCCCATGCAGGGAGGGGGTACTAATGACCCATATAAGTTTAAAGTTTATTGGAATATCTTTGACACTTTTTGAGAAATAGACATTAACAAAAAGGTTAACAAAGAAATTTTAAGTTGAAAAAGGGGCATAACATTGCAAAAATAAATTTGAGGGTTATCTGCCCTTGAGAAATGGTGTTGTCTTACACAATACCATTGTAAGCATTACAATTAGAAAGTCTGATGAAGAAATATTAAGAAATGGCATAGTTATAACCAATGTTAAGTTTTTTTGACAAAATCCAAGTACAAAAAGGGGCATAACTCTGTCACTTGTAACCTTGACCTACAGATTTTGGCATCATCACGACCCTGTTGTCGTAAGCAATATAATTTAAAAGTTTGATGAGGAAATGTTATGAAATGGCAAAGTTATTGCCAATGTTAAGTTTTCATGACAAAATTCAAGTACCTGTACAAAAAGGGGCATAACTCTGTCAAATGTGACCTTGACCTAAAGATTTTGGCATCCCCACCCTGTTGTCATAAGCAATACAATTTGAAAGTTTGATGAGGAAATGTTAAAAAATGGCAAAGTTAAAGCCAACGTTGAGTTTTCGTGACGGACCAACGGAAAGGGCGACACAATGAAAAACTTGTGATCCCTTGGGGCTCAAAAACTATATGCCTTCCTTTGGGGGCATATAAAATCAGAAGGGCAGAATTCCTACCTATGCAAAAATACTTTGACTTTTCATATAAATCACAGTGTGAGCCAAAGATATCCAAATAATTAAACTATTACTCCTCTTTCTGCAAGTAAAAAAACATTGAATTTTATTGTCTTTTGATTTTTTATGAATTATTTGTGTCAATTAATGCCAATTAACAGTAGGTTCAGTCAGTTTGTTTATTTGAAGCAGTGGCTCATTACAGATTGGTGTAGGTTGATTGATTAAAACATTTGAAGTCCTTATGAACACAAAATGCAACACTGGAAAAAAATTATAATTGTGACTTATATCGACTAGAACTAGAAATTCTACCAGACTGGTTTTAATATTCATAATTTACTGAATATTGTACCTTTGCCTCTATGATTGCTTTTGTAAATTATGAAGTGAAAAGCTGTGCTAAATACTATATTCCACTGAAAGCAGTTATGATTGCTTTTGTAAATTATGAAGTGAAAAGCTGTGCTAAATACTATATTCCACTGAAAGCATAGTGTGGTAAAACAGGTTTTATTTGTGATGGTTTAATTTTTGCTAATATTGACGACTTCAATAGCTCATGAATTCAAAAACATCATGAAAAATTCCTTATCCTTATTACAGTTCATCCAAAATTTTGGTACTTTTGTATGAGATGAAGTTGACTGACTGTACTTGATTTGTGACAGCCATTAACTGCCTGATTTGATGTTGAAATGCATAAATGTAAGACTTAAAATCTTTCCTTGTTTCTCTATAATAAAATATGAAGGAGTCTGTTTTATATCATAAATAACTTAACCTTATTTAGAAGAACAATTGCTATATTCAAGTGGAGAGAACTTCAGCATGTATCTGCAAGTATGAAAAGGCAAGCTATTGTTTATATTCACACGTATTATACATGGATAAATATCGGTTACCTAACAGTGAGACTGTTGGTGATGCTCGATAATTGATTAACAATTAAACAGGTGAAAAATTAAATCTGAACATGGTAATGTATATTCACTATGAGTAGTTAAATGCTACTTTCGTAATTATTATAATTATCACATCAAAATTTAATCTAAACTTATAAAGGCAAATTTAATCAGTTATTATCTGCAGGACAAGATGGTTCAGGCAAACTACCAGACTAATATCGAGCTCTTTTGAAAAACGATGTTATAGGTTGCATAGACATCATATTTATGATCAGAGCAGAAATGAAAAATAAATATATTTATGCCTTTGTTATGTAAGATTAGCAAACTGGTATGAAAATTGTAAACACATATCATTCTTAAACATTTATTTTGCTAAATCTTAAGACAAATTACTGGTAATATAATAATAGACATCAAATATTTTCGATCTATACAAGTAGGATATAAAGTGAATGGCAATTTCCCCTGTGCATTAAGTGATCTCATAAATGAATTGGTGTTAATAGTGGGTCTAATTAATTCTCTATTTTATACTAAGGTTGTTTCAAATTGCTAATTTTCACACTGTTTTGAAATAACTACTGGTACAGTCTTTTTAATGGGTCTATACTACTTTTAGTTTGTTCACACAGATTAAGTTAAATTTAGCACTTGAGATAAGATATAATGAGATAAGTTTTATTTCAAGTCAGCAAGATGGCAACATAATCCCTTGAATGCTTTTTAACTGACTACAGGGGGTGGGCTCATGTGCATGTTAATGTACTACGCTTTTCCTGCCATGCAAATTACTGTGCTTTTTATTAATTTAAATTGCAACAAATAAAGAATTTTTAGAAAATTTATGCTAGCTATTTACCTTTCCTTGGAATGACTTCTCTTTGATGTCGATGGCAGGTCCCTGGGTGGAAGGCGAGTAGTCTTTCCAGATCCTTACCTTGCGTTCTTTGGCTGACCTGTCAAATACTCAATAATAAGTAAACTGACCACTCATTAGACTTTTGTCTGTCTTCTAACCCATCCAAAACCAAATATTTTTATCAACTAGATGAGTGTACAGCTTAAGTTAGTTAACTGTCATCAAATTGTAACGCTTAAACTTTCAGACATCCTCGACAATCTAATAGTCATTGGACTTCACAATATAGGACATTTTTTGTAATGTCTACATATAAACTGCAATGCCCTATACTACTACATATTTCCAGTCAAAGGATTGTCTCTAACAGGTTCACCTGATTAGTTATCATTACAAGTATATGTATTCAAATAATATTCATATTTTAGGAGCATGTGTAGTGTTAAAGACAATGCATACTTTTCAGCTGCTCTAAGACTTTCGGGGCCTTGAGACACCACTCCAATACTCCAGTCCACACACCTAGCAAAACCTTCCTTCAGCAGCAACTCTGCTATATTACCATTCTATAATTGAATAAGATATAATTTTTTAAATTATATAATAATAATAACTATACATGAAAAAAAGAACTACTTTGGTAAGATGGATTTCTCACACAGATATTGTAACAGTTAAGCAGACAAGATTATATTCTCAATGTTCTTATTTTTCTTGTATTGGTTTTTTCTAAAACATTAATAATTTGTAGTTTAGAACTCAAAGCTACTTATACTTCAGACTTAAAGCTGGTTTGTATCCTAAACTGCAGGGTCTTCTTGGAAAAGTGAATGCACACACCATGCCCAGAATCTCAGAACCCAAGTCATCAACTGATGATTATCAAATATTTGACATCCATTCTATTTTATACTTACAGGGTGCAGCACTGTTCCAAGTATGTTCTGGTTAGACACTCCTTCCATTACAATCTTAACTTCTCTCTGAAGTAGCCGTGTTTCCACAAAAAATTTGGCCTCTTCAGCAAAAGGTTCTATTTCTGGCTTACCAGACTCATCAGTCTTAAACATTGGTGCCTGAAATTTTTTAATTCATTGAGCAGTCATTCTAAGACAGATGAAATTGGGATGAAGAAGTATCTCAAGTAAATCATAAATTCAGATAAATCAAGTTAAGGTGCATGTTAAGTATAGTATGGGTTTATGACCTCTTTACCCCAAAGTTGTAGGTTTGAACCTTACAGGCACAATTTTAATGTAACTTCTAAATTTCTTTTTGTTTGGACAAACAACTGTGACAGATTTTGAAAATAAATGCAACTTTATAAACAGGAGTATTATAAGTGAAGAAGCTTACTTTGATTCCAGATAGCATGACTGTAACATAGTGGAAATCAGGTAACAGAAAAGCTCTAACAGTACATCCATCTCTCACATGCTCTATCACAGCTGTTGGCAATAGAAAAAAATAAATGTCATTCTATCTGAGTTTATTTATCATCGGTTCCGGTTTCCAATATGACCAACACCCCCTAAATCCATAGTGGGGGATAGTACAAGATACAAAACATGGCATTAGACCACTAATCTGCCCCAAAACACTGTCACTTCAGTCCGTCTTTTTAATCTCTCTCATATTTTCCTATTGGTCACTTTTTAAACACCACTACCAAATAAAAATCAAGAAGTATTTTGATTTACTTCTAAGGTCTTTGCTTTACAACAATCAATTAGCAAGTTCATATTGATTCTATGTCAAATAAGAATATTTTAAAGAATGAATTGTTTGATTCTACAGTGTCTGTATTAACAACTTTTTGGCATTTGGTTTTGGAAAGATATGGCTTCATGTTTATTTTTATCAGCATTTCATGACACTATGTTGTTTTTTTTACCTACCATCTACAGGTTTCTGATGGTATGAATCAACAAACTGTCTTGGGTTTGCAATGGTCCACTTTATCTCTCTTGTATATTTTTCTGGTTTTGTAATGACCTCCTCATTCCATTTTCCTTTCCCAGCAGCTTTTGCTGCTTCCTCCAATGCAAACAAACGTTGTGCGTTCTCACTGAAAAAACAATGTATCTTAAGTGTTATTGAACAAGTAATACAAAAATGCACTTTTATTTCTTTCTTGCCTCACATACTAAGCACAGAGAAAGAGGTCAAACACCTGGTAAGATTACATTTAACTTACAATAAATAAAATTCACCTTATCAATCTACTTTTTCAATTTAGAGAAATGTTGTGATTATCTTTAGCAAGCCAAAGTATGTATGGTGAATGAATCTGAACTCCATCATCTATGTTACTGTACTAATATAAGCATAACTAAAGGCTTATGCCATGCTGAAATTATTTCAAAGAGACAAACAGAGGTATATTTTTTCAAATTAAGTACACCAACACAAAACTTTTTTAAATGATTGATGTTTTTTTTTTTATCACAATCTACTGGACATTCTTAGAGCATATTTATCATGTATCACCTAGTTCCAAACCCAGGTAACTTACTCATCAGCCCTAAGCCCACTTCTTCGAAGCTCTACCAGGCCTTCTGCCACAAGTAACTCTGTAATGTTCTCTTTAGTCTCTCCTGATGGATCTGTTAAAACATATTGTAGACATTTTTGTAAAAAAAAACATCATTTTGATGAAGCTTAAAAGGAAACTGCTGATGCTGACATAATGAACAACTTTATCAAAGTTACATTACATAGTAGTCAGGTTTGATATTACATGTCAAAAACAAGAACTGTCACTGTAAGATGACAATGTCCCCGAAAGTGGTGCTTTGACCTTTGATCTGAGAACCAGTTATTCAGGGGTCTAGGACAAATACATATAGGTCAGTGGAAAGGTCTTATCCAAAGGGGGTCGTGTCCAAGTATGAAGTAAATGCACTTACTAATAAGGAAGTTATGGGTAATGTGAAAATTTCAAGACAACTGAATCTTCAAGGTGAAGGTCATTCAGGGGTCAAGGTCAAATAAATACAGAACAGTGAGATGGTATTGTCCAAAGTGGTGTTGTGTTTAAGTATGAAGTATATCCACTTACTAATTTGGAAATTATGGCCAAATAATAGTTTCTGGACGATTGGATATTCAGGGGTCAAGGTCAAATAATTACAGGTCAGCAGAAAGGTCTTGTCCAAATGGGTGTTGTGTTTAATTATGAAGTATATCCACTTGCTAATTTGGACATAAAGGCCAAATAATAGTTTCTGGACGATTGGATATTCAGGGGTCAAGGTCAAATTATTACAGGTCAGCGGGAAGGTCTTGTCCAAATGGGTGTTGAGTCAAAGTATTATCCCTGGTGAAAAAAACAAACAAATTATACAGGTAATAAATATATACTGTCAAATCATGTTCGAAACAGTTACGAATAACCTTTCATTTTCGTGAATATCTGTTCTAGTTTCAGAAACATTCAAGTATTAATGGTTGTATCAGAACATTTTCTAGGCCTAAAAGGGGCGTAACTTGCGTCATAATTTTAACGGAATTGTAGAATTTTCGTCATCTGAGCTTGCTTGTAACCATTCATATAAATTTTAAGTTTCAAGTAAATATCTGTTCTGGTTTAAGAAATATTATAGTAAATAAATTTAAAGACATAAAAATGGACTTAACTTTGTCAAAATACAATACAAAGTTATCCCCCCCACTTTTTTTAGTTATGAAACTTGACCTGCATATCTTACTTGCTACACTTCGTATATATTTGAAGTTTCAAATGATTATCTGTTCTAGTTTTAGAAATATTCAAGTACATGTTAAAATTTCAGAACATTTTCTAAGTCAATTTTTGACCTTCAAGTGTGGCCTTGACCTTAAGCTGCCACAAGGGTAAGATGGGTTCTGCACATTGCCCAGTTGGGGTGAACATTTGAGTCAAGTTTGAAGAAAATCCTTCCATTAGTATAGAATTTATAGAGCGGACACGACATATTGTCTAGCATTGATTGTAAGTAAATTAAAAGACTTGTAAAGGGGCATAACTTTGTCAAAATGCAATACAGAGTTATGAAACTTGACCTGCATATCTTACTTGTGATACCTCATATATCTTTTAAGTTTCAAGCAAATACGTTATCTAGTTTCAGAAATATTCAAGTACATGTTAAAATTTAAGAACATTTTCTAAGTCAATTTTGACCTTCAAGTGTGACCTTGACCTTAAGCCGGCACAAAGGTAACATGGGTTCTGCACATAACCTTGTTGAGTTGAACATTTGAGTAAAGTTTGAAGAAAATTCTTCCATTAGTATAGGATTTATAGAGCTGACAAGACATATTGTCTAATATTTGATTGTTTGTAAATTTGAAGACTTAAAAAGGGGCATAACTTTGTCAAAATGCAATACAGAATTATGAAACTTGACCTGCATATCCTAATTGTGACACTTCATATATATTTTAAGTTTCAAGCAAATATATATTTGGCGATATTTGACGACCAGCGCGAAAATAATTAGGGTCATAACTTACTTAGTAAAGTACCTATGTGGGGGTAAAAAAATGGGGGGGGGGGGGAAACGACTGGTTGGGGGTGGGGGGGGTTTGAGGGTGAATGGGGAGTCAAGTACCTATGTATTAAAAAAAAAAAGAGGGGGGGGGGGGGGTAAAAAAAAATGGTGGGGTGGGGGGTTTGAGGGTGGATGGGGAGTCAGGTACCTATGTATTAAAAAAAAAAAAAAATATTGGGCCAGGGTGGGGGGGGGGGTGACTGTGTGGGAGGGGGGGGGGGGGGGGGGGGGGTTGAGGTAGGGGGGGGGGGGGAATAAAGTGCATATGTTTTAAAATTAAAAAAAAAAATTGGGCCCCGGGGGTTGGGGATGACTGGTTGGGGGGGGGGGGTTGAGGAAGGGGGGTTTGAGGAAGGGGGGGGGGGGAATAAAGTGCATATGTTTAAAAAAAAAAAAAAAAAAATTGGGCCCGGGGGGGAGGGGTTTGGGGGGGTGACTGGTTGGGGTACCTATGTTTTAAAATTTAAAAAAAAAAATTGGGCCCGGGGTGGGGGGAGGGGGGGCGGCGACGACTGGTTGGGGGTGGGGGGGGTTTGAGGGTGAATGGGGAGTCAAGTACCTATGTATTAAAAAAAAAAGGGGGGGGGGGGTAAAAAAAAATGGGGGGGGGGGTTTGAGGGTGGATGGGGAGTCAGGTACCTATGTATTAAAAAAAAAAAATATTGGGCCAGGGTGGGGGGGGGTGACTGGTTGGGAGGGGGGGGTGGTTGAGGTAGGGGGGGGGAATAAAGTGCATATGTTTTAAAATTAAAAAAAAATTGGGCCCCGGGGGGTTGGGGGATGACTGGTTGGGGGGGGGGGGGGGGGGTTGAGGAAGGGGGGGTTTGAGGAAGGGGGGGGGGGAATAAAGTGCATATGTTTAAAAATTAAAAAAAAAAAAAAAAATTGGGCCCGGGGGGGAGGGGTTTGGGGGGGTGACTGGTTGGGGTACCTATGTTTTAAAATTTAAAAAAAAAAAATTGGGCCCGGGGTGGGGGGAGGGGGGGGGCGGATTTCCATGCAGAGGGGACAGTGGGGGGGGGAGGGGGGGGAGTACTTACCCATCTCATGTCAGTTAATATTTTAGTTCTAGGTTTAAGAAGTTTTTTTTCCTATATATAAGTTTAAGCAAAATCAAGTGACCCCGGGGGTGGGGCTAACTGTGACCCCAGGGACATGGGTACCAACAATCTTTGCAGGGGTCTTGCTGGTGATCAAGTATTCCAAGTTTGAATGGAATATCCTTGACACTTTTTGAGACATGGACATAAAGAAAAAGGTTAACCAAGCAATTTTAACTTGAAAAAGGGGCATAACATTGCAAAAAAAAATTTGAGGGTTATCTGCCCTTGAGAAATGGTGTTGTCTTAAGTGATTCAATTGTAAGCATTACAACTGGAAAGTTTGATGAAGAAACATTAAGAAATGGCATAGTTATAGCCAATGTTAAGTTTTCATGACAAAATCTAAGTACAAAAAGGGGCATAACTCTGTCAATTGTGACCTTGACCTATACATTTTGGCATCATCACGACCCTGTTGTCGTAAGCAATATAATTTGGAAGTTTGATGTTGAAATGTTAAAAAATGGCAAAGTTATTCCCAACGTTTAGTTTTCATGACAAAATCCATGTATAAAAAGGGGCATAACTCTGTCAAATGTGACCTTGACCTAGAAATTTTGGCATCAACCTGACCCTGTTGTCATAAGCAATACAATTTGAAAGTTTGATAAGATAATGTTTAGAAATGGCAAAGTTATAGCCAACATTAAGTTTTCGTGACGGACCGACGGACCGCCGGACCGACGGCCAAAGCGATCCCTATGTATCACCTTTTCTTCGAAAGGGCGACACAATAAAGATGTTATTGCCAATGTTAAAGTTTTTGAACAACTGGATCTTCAAGGTGAAGGTCAATCAGGGGTCAAGGTCAAATAATTATAGGTCAGTGTAAAGGTCTTGTCCAAAGGGGTGTTGTGTCCAAGTGTAAAGTAAATCCACTTACTAAAAAGAAAGTTATTGCCAATGTTAAAGTTTTCGGATGGACTGACGGATGGACAGACAGTTCAAAAACAATATGCCTTCGGGAACATAAAAACAAATTACAACAAGCAGTAAGTTAATTTGACATTAATTTCAGTTTTACTGAATGGCTTGTCCTGGAGCTCATGCTTCGGTATTTGCACTTGATGTGTATTATCAATAACTGAATTCATGACTCTATTATTATCATCCTGTATTTTGAACTAAAACACAGATGCCCCAACATTCTGCTGTACTGTCAATAATAATCCTGTACAGTTACAGAGGCGTATAAACATAGTCTTAACATTAAGGAGTCTAAAAATGCTGTTTTTGCTTAATCAGAGGGCATAACTCTGTTTATCTCTGAAAAATTTGTGTCTAAATACACAGGTGCATAAGTTTACATGCTGACAACTATTCTTACAAAGTTTCTTGGCTGTAGCAGTTAAACAGTAAAAACTCACGATGCGACCAACTCAATATACAGACAAACTCAATATTACGAACATTTTCTTCTGGTCCCGATTTTTTTACTATATATTCTATTGTTAGTTGAACTCAGTAATAAGACCAACTCAATATTGCGTATTGCGACCGCAATTTCCGGTCCCGAATGAAAATACAAACCTTTTTTGAACTCGAAATTACGACCGCAACCAGAACGGAACAAAACGGACAGCTGTTGACTTTAGCTATTCATCAAAGGTCGAAGTCAGCAAACTTGTTTACACAAACATATACATAATGGGCACCTCATGTTAATCGGTGTTAATTGATAATTTGACAGGTCAAAAGGATCCAGGTGTGGATAATTTACTTTAAGGTTGGTAGTTATCGGTTTAGTTGTTTATGACACCTTTATTAGAGTAGACTGCGGTTTACTGCACGACAAATTTTCTATTGTTATAGTCACTAATTGATGCGCAAACGAATTAATGCAACACTATGATCTCTTTAGTTAAGAAATACAAACACGATAGCCAAGCAAAAGTCACTTAACAGACTGAAAGAAAAGTATACCCAAACAATATTTTTCTGCAAATTAGATAGATTTAACCATATATTGACCATTATTCTGATCAAATCATTAGTTATCAAAGTAAGGACAAATAAAACAAATAAGTTATGCTCAGTGACACTACAATTGACGCAAAACACACACTGGGTCGATAAATCTACCATACACCTTCATGTCATCATCTGAACTCAATTTTAGGACCAACTCAATATTAGGACCACTTATTGCTGGTCCCAGAGGTGGTCTCATTATTGAGGTTTTACTGTACATTCGGAGTAACACAAGACACAAGTCTGAAAAGGCT
The DNA here is from genome assembly GCA_012932295.1 of Cyclina sinensis. NCBI lineage: Eukaryota > Metazoa > Mollusca > Bivalvia > Venerida > Veneridae > Cyclina > Cyclina sinensis. The sequence goes on along the minus strand of JAAONU010000015.1, from coordinate 10,890,698 downwards.
ATTTTTTGCTTAATGAGGGAGCATTACTCTGCTGATCTCCAATAACTTTGTTTCAAAATACCCAGGTGCTTTAGATGACATGCTGACAACTATTCTTAGAAAGTTTCATGGCTCTAGCAGATATACATTTCGAGTTACATGCGACACAAGTCTGAAAATGCTATATTTTGCTTAATAAGGAGACATAATCTGCTGATCTCCAATAAATTTCTGTCAAAATAGCCAGTTGCATATATTTTACAAGCTGACAACTATTTTTAGAAGTTTCATGGTTCTAGCAGTTATATGTTTGGAGTTACAGGTGACAAAAGTCTAAAATTGTTATTTTTTGCTTAATCAGAGGGCTTAAGTCTGCCAATATCCAATAAATTTGCGTCAAAATACGCAGGTGCATAAGGTCACATGTTGACAACTATTTTCAAAATGTTTCATGGCTCCAGCAGTTATATGTTTGGAGTTACATGCAACAGAAATCTGAAAATACCCAGGTCTGTAAGTTCACATGCTGACAACTATTTTTAGAAAGTTTCATGCAGCAGCTATATGTTTGGAGTTACATGTGACACAAACCAGCGTGACAGCAGGACAGTGGGACAGCATGACAGACGGACAAGGGCAAATCAATGTGAGACACAAGTCTGAAAATGCTATTTTTTGCTTAATCAGGGGGCATAACTCTGCAAGTCTCAAATAAAATTGCGTCAAAATACCCAGTTGCATAAGTTGACATGCTGACAACTATTTTTAGAAAGTTTCATGGCTCTAGCAGTTATACGTTTGGAGTTACACATGACACAAATCAGCTTGACAGCGGACAGATGGAAAAGGGCAAATCTATTTGTACTCTGCCCCCCCACCCCCAAACTGGTCAGGGCATAAAAATATATATAGTCTATCATACTCTAACCGAAATTTCTATAATAATAGTATATTAATCTTCACAAATTTTTACACAGTGTTGGCCATTCCTGTTTTCCACATCACTTAATGGCTCACACCAATCTCTGAGAACATTTCCACATCACTTAATGGCTCACACTAATCTCTGAGAACATTCCGAATGCATAGTAGACTTATACTGATTTTTCTAAGTGTAACCAAAACTTTTCTAAAGAAGTTTATGTGAACCTTTGATACTCAAAATGAATTCAATTTTGTATAAATATTCAAAGAAAACCAACATTTTATACAAAAAAAAACATGTAACAGTATAAAGTGGTGCAAACAATGATGTTATTAAAGTATTCTCTTTTAAAAAAAGATCTTCAGCAACTATAAATCAAAAATACCAAAGATATTATCATAAAAATGAGGGATTTATTAAGTGTGACATTTTAAACATTTAATTACAAATAAAACTGCAATTACAAACTTCATTTGAATCAAATTTGTTTCATCTATGTACCATGGTAATTAAAAAATTATGTTCCATTCGGATTTGCCTAACTTTTCATATCACCAAAGGCGTTTTGAATACCCAAAAAGGGAGTTTTGACTACCTTTTATTTTTACCATGGGGGTTTTGACCACCTTGTTATCTTTGTCGAGGTGGTTTTGACCATTATGTCATTTTTAGACCAAGGGTGTTTTGACAAAGGGTGTTTTGATATACACTCAAATTTTGTTATTTGACTATTTTCAGTCTACATTTTCCATTTCCATCATAATTTTAAAGTTTTGTTAACAGTCCAGTTAGCTGTGTCAAGTGGCAAGGGATAAATGTACATCACTTCCAGTTAGCTGTGTCAAGTGGCATGGGATAAATGTACATCACTTCCAGTTTCGTGTGCGACAGGTGCCCACAACAAAGTGTATGTTTTCATTTTTTAAATCAAAATTAAGTGCGGCAAGACTTTCTTAGCTAGATATATATTTTTCTAGCAGATGAATATTTCAAGGTTAAAAAATTATGTCCTTTAAGAAGTAACATTCAGTATTGCTGTGTATTTCATTTTATTTTCATAATTTTCCCCATGCTCAGCTCTGTAACTAGCTTACCTTTAGGTAAGTATACACATCCATACTCTCTGGTAGCAGCTGGTGTTTTGTACTCTATAGTAAATAGCACCTCTTTACCAATTAAGCGCTTCCGGACAAATTCTCTGGACTGCCAGGCACAAGGCTGTCAAACAAAAATGGTCTTTAGTTTTTGCATACTTAACCATAATTTTTAAGAGTAGCTTTTCTGATGCATCAATTTTTTTTGACTGAATTATGTCACAGAAACATTCTGTGTAGACCCTTAAATGGGTTTAATTTTTTGCTATTTATTTAATTTAATGTTGAATATACACAGTTTTACCTCATCTTTGGTTTCAGCAGATCCCTCAACATTAGGGTTAGCTCTACGTGCCAGTCTTGGTGCAGTTATATTTGAAAAACATAATGTCCTCTCAGGAGGGGGTCCACCACGAGGCTGTCCACGAATTACCACTGCATCTCCTGACAGAACCTAAGTAAGAGAATAACAAAACTGTCCTCTCAAACTCTTGTGATAACACTATGAAAAGAACTAAATGTTTTTCTACTGAATTAGGTCAATAAAGCATAGCAATACTAACAAAACTGCATCAGCAGGAGGTTTTCAATTTGCAAACCTTTGATGATCAAAACTGTACTTGTGTTACTAATAGATAATTGGGAGCATGTGAAACAACAATGATGTGAACAACCCTAAGACAATGTGAATCACTTATGAAGATGATATAAACTATTTCATTTCTTTTACTTTAAGCTGTGAAATGAATTGCAGTATTCTAGTTAAGTAAAAAAAAAGTATAAATTAGGTATTAATAGAAAAGATATGTAATTCTCCTTTATGCTGCAGGCGTAGTAGTGTTATAATGGTGCAATGTTATGTAAAGAACACTGCTGTAAATGAAAAAAGAGATAGGGTAGCTACCATAAAAATAACATGTATTTTCATATATTAATTGACATTTAGTCTTGAAAAGTTTTTGACCTTTTACCTACTGACCAAAAAAAAACATAAGGGTTTTTGTACTCAGTAAGGGCTATAACCCTGTGAAGTTGGAAGGCAGGCTCTGGGTCAAATCATACTCAAGTTCTTGAACAGAAATGAAGTGTGACAGACAGACACCCATGGACAGGGCAAAAACAATGTCAGGGCTCTACAAATTCTATAGTCCGACATCCGGGACAGCTCTAAACTTGCTCTCGGACACCTGACTGTGTACTAAAGTTTTGTCCCGGACAACTCTAATTTTGACAGTCATAAATCTCGGAAAACTCTTGAATAAACAACATGATGCAATTGATTTCTAACCGACTGGCATCCGATAAGCTCCGCCCTAATAGAGAAGTGACAGCAGTGAGCTGAAAAAGTCAACCAATCACGACTCTAGTTACAATTTACTATGGATATTGATTATTCGGTACCGCGTGACTTTAAAATAAGTCAAGCAAATAAATGTCTTAACACATTCATTGAATGCTTAATTCCTAAGGCAAAAGGGGTTAAACATCAAAGCTTTGACAATGTTATTCTAAGCTTTCAGACAAGGAACCACAAAAAAGAGCAAAATTTCTTTATGGCATTTTTGTTTTAATTATCGAATTTATTTAAGAGAAAAAGCAAAGTAGATTTAAGACAAACATAACAAAAATGAAGGCAACCAATTCCAGCAAATATTCAGCTCATTAAACATGAAGCAGTGAGTGAAAATCTCGGATAAATTCTGTATGTCATATATTTCCGCTATCCCATCATATTTTGATACTTATAGAAAACAGTGTCTTGGAGACTTTTTACAAGGCAAACTTACAACATTCAGTTGATTAATTAAGATAAGTGGTCATGTTTTTGTTCTAAATACCAGTATTTTTCTTTTTCAATGAAAAAGTTTCATTTTCTCTAAGACTTGAATATTTCTGTCATATTTTACTTTAGAAATTAAGCAACAATTATAACGAATCAACATACTGTACATCTTAAAAATTGTTTCTAACTTGCTCTGGTGAAACTGAAAACACATCCCCAAGGTAACCAGACATTCCACCAAAATGTCACTGAATTTTGATGCCAGAAGTACATTCCTTTAAAACAGTAAGTTGAATAACAACAAATCAACATATTTGCCTTCTGTCATAGTCTTTTAAAGTTGAACTCAATTTCTGTTGAAAAGTTTGAGGTATTTTTTAAAGATCTATGAAAGCATCTTTCAATTTAAAAGTGTTCGTATTTTTTTTAATCGACTTTGTAAAAAAAAAGCCTATTTAACTAATAATGCTTATCGAAAACGTTAAACTTGTCACTTGGACATCTGACATTGCTTTTGGGACAATTCTATTTTGCCATAGTCAGTTGTCCTGGACAACTCAAGTCTTAAAGAAATTTGTAGAGCCCTGAATGTCTCCACCAGAAGGATGGGGTTGGGGAGGAGACATAACAACAACCAATTGAAGGTCTAGCCCTTGATGTTTCAGAGCAACAGATGTTTAAGTTTTGCCTATGAAAGTCTTTGTATAAAATCAAATGACACCCCGGGTGGGCCAGTTTTGACGCCAGGGTCATGATTTGAACAAACTTGGTAGAGGTCCTCTAGACAATGCTACATACCAAATATCTAAGCTATGCCTTTTAGTTTCTGACAAGCAGATTTTTCAAACTTTTCCTCAATAACTATATGTAAAACAAGTGACCCCCAGGGCGGGACCTTTTTTGACCAAGGGGCTATGATTTGAACAAACTTGATAGAGGTCCATTAGATAATGCTGCACACCAAATATCTTAACTCTAGGCCTTGTTGTCTATGACAAGAAGATTTTTAAGTTTACCATATAGAAATCTATGTAAAATCAACTGAACCCTGGGGTGGGGTCAGTTTTGACCCCAGTGTCATAATTTGAACACACTTGGTAGAGGTCTACTAGATGATGCTTCATACCAAATATCTAAGCTCCAGGCCTTGAGGTTTTGGAGAAGAAGATTTTTAAATATCCAACTTTTAAAATCTATATTTAGTTTTATTAAATTTGGCCCAGTGGTTTCAGAGGAGATGTCGTTCGAATGAAAAGTTGACGACGGATGGACAACGAACCAAGACCAATCACAAAAGCTCACCCTGAGCACAAAGTGCTCAGATGAGCTAAAAAGAGTTGCAAGAAAGTTTTATTTGTGATTCAAAAGGTGTTAAGTGTGTATCTCTTTTACTTGCAAGCACTTTATATTCTGTTACAGACAGTGTAAGTGTCCTGGACATAATTGATCCATGGTATAAGTTTCAATCAGTTTCGAAAATTTTAAATTTAAATTTATTTTGTCGCTTTGTTGCATCATGCTATGTGCTCGCTGTGTAGTATGATAGTAAGAAAGTCTAAAATAATGTTACACAACTGCTGATGGTTGTACTGGGTGAAATATGAAAAAAACCAAAATGATGTCACACACTATCCATAAACCTATAAACAGCCGATGAAATGGTAAAAGCAAGCCTTTAAGTGTTTCTCCACTTCTTTTTGGGTCCATCATTGATGAAAAGGATCAGAATGAATTTCAGAACCATTTTTATATTCGTTCTTTAAATTTTGTTTGTAAATTCTGCAGAATTTGAGACAAACAAGTAATAATAATATTTGCCCAAAGCCCTACGTTTGGGTGAATCTGCTTGAACAGCTGCAGATCAAAGTGAGACATAGCAGGGAAAATATCAGCCTGTAAAATAGGTTCAGCTCCGGAGGCAAAAATCAGAGACAGAACCTAAGAATATTTGAACTGAAATTTTGTATATGCATTTAGTTACCCTTACACCACTTCACAGGAGTTATCATTCATACATACTAATCATAACTGGTGATAAGCTAAGCTGCTAACACTGTCGTTAATGTTACCATATGTCAATATTCTCTTTTCTACTTTCATTTTACACTTCCATATTCTCTATGTATAGCATTTTTTTCCGTGTTCAATAAATTCACGAGGAAACATGTTTGATGTATCGCTACATGAACACTTATAAAACTGTAACAAACCTGTTTAACAACTCCTTTGTGAAAAACTTGGGAAGCACTCATCCTCTCGATGTTCAAAGTTTCATGTGGCAGTAAAAAAGGAAGTTCACCTGCGTCTGGTCACGTGACCTGTCAACGTGGATGGTAAACAAGGGCTTAAATTTAATTGAACAGATTTTCTATGCCTAAACGAGAATTTTACCGTTCAGTTATGATATCTTGCAAGCCTATTTGATTCAACGTGACGATATAATTGTTTTAAAAAACAAAATAGAGAAAAATTCGGCAACCCGGAAGTACTTAAAAATATATTAAATAAAACGTACACTGCGACACCAGTTATGTTTCTGCGGTTTCATCAGTAGCCAATGTGGCATTGACAGGTTTGACCCATTTTATAGACATTTTTTATTGCCAAACAGTAGCACAAAATGCAACTTGTGGTTTGACTTGGGAAAAGACATCGCCTAACAGAAATTTTCTCGATGTCTCTTAGACAAGTCTGATTTGTTGGACTACAGGAATAGTGTCGAATTTAAAATCATCATTTAAGCATCAAGCGGGTACCATTAAAAGTGGGCGAGCTCGAGCTGTGCTTAGATAGTTAGTCTCAATAAGAGCCGATCCGGCACTCGTTAATTTGGACGTTTACAATATGCCCTAAACGACGTGAGAGATAATGCCAATCAATATATATCCTGAAGCAGGCCCGGATTTACCGGGGGGCTTATGGGGCCCAAGCCCCCCCACCCCCCCCCCCCCCCAGCTGGCCCGTTTGTAAAAAAATTAAAGGGCTTATTTTTAAAGACTCTTAAGCATTTTTTCTGCTCTTTTCACCTCGTAACAGAAACACAGTCAACCTTTCAATTTGCAATGGTCATGTAATATTGCGTAACAACTGATAACGAATACAATGTACCGTATATTCGGCGGCACAGATTATCAGTTCTCCAGACTGATCATGATGTATAGTTTTCAAGCGTCTAGTAACCTTGGCGTATTTGATAAAGTTGTTAAATGAGCGTCTGCTGGCCATGAACAGTTGCCTGATGGTGATATTGTGCAAACTCCAATCGTAACAACTCGGCCTTTTCCGACAACTTCGTATAAAGACATATTGAAGTCACCCGAGGTGCAAACTCCACACAGCGGTTACTTCTCTTCCATAATCACTGCCGACAGTCATGTCACGTGATGATTGTCGAAAGTAAATAAACAAAATTTTTAACTTTTTTCAAGTTACATTTTTTTTACATTTCATTACACACAGGCATGTTTAATCCATGCAATTCCAATTGTAACTAAACTAAACAGAGAAAAAAAAATTCTTAAAAAAAGTTCATACATGTAGTTGAAATCCAGCTAAGGTGTATCTGCAGAGATCTTTCCAAATAATGAAGGGGGGATCACTGCGAGGAGATTAGATAATGTGATGACGTTGTTATTTGTTATGAAAATTAATTTATTGATAAATTATTAGTTTCAGAGGACTTTATAAATATAAAATAAAAAAAAGTTAAAACTTGTCATATGTTTTTTGCTTTAGTTGAACATTTCAAAGAATACCAAAATTCTCACACAAATTTCATTATATTTGTATGCCTAAATTGCACCAAAATGAGCCATTTACTCCACCTTTTTAGAAAATTTTCTTGGGGGAGGCCCCCCAAACCCCCCCTACAGGAGGGGTCACCCCTTCCGTACCTTCCCCCAAGCCCCCCGCCCCCCCGTCAGAAATTTCTGGATCCGGCCCTGTGTAGCGGAAAGGATACGTGGACTACGTTTCTAAGTAGCAGAAAAGACAAGGGGATAAAAATGTAATGACAGTATGACCAATGATCTACGTCCCCGCGAGGGGTCTGACAGAACAGGAAGATAAATGATCTAGAATACCACAGACTAGAAATACACTGAATTAGAAACTATTCACATTTTATAAAATAATTTTATCTGCATAAAATTTTTTTAAAGCTTCACATGAATTCTGATTTTAAGTTAGTCCGGGTACTAATATTCTCATAAATACCAAACAATTCTTACCACACACGGGCTTTACCTTTTTTTTTGCATAAGCATTTTTCATTTTTGACCTGTTTTGAATTTATTCATTTCGGTACCGGTCTACCATGTAACAGACACCTCTGAAAAGATAAGTTATTTTAGTTATTGGGATTATTGCAAGGTAGAAAGTTGCATCCCCAGGTTCTTTTACATGTCAGATTGGCAATGATATACGAAACCTCATTTTAACGTCAGACCGAAAGTCAATAAGTAGTGTTAGTGTAGAAGTAGGCGATCGAACTTTTAATTGCTACTTCTGAACTGGCAGTCATGTTAATTACTACTGGACCACTGATCATGATGTGCATCAGTCTTAGATTGCTTTTGAGTTATAATTATGTGTACCGCAAACGAGATTTTGTGAGATCTTTTTCTACCTACCGTGATAATGATGAGACAATAGGCGAACGACTAGCCTAATAAATTTGGCGTTGACGGTTTGACCCATTTTATAGATATTTTTTATTATTACTGTCAAACCGTAACTTGAAAAAGACATCGCCTATCAAAAAGTTTCTCGATCTCTCTTCGACAAGTCTTATTAGTTGGACTAGCAAACAACATACAATAGTCTACCCCTGGACATGGTACTTAGTTTAGTTCACAAACTGCAAAAAAATGAAAAAAATGTCCAAGGCAACATCAAGCTACCATGTCTCTGACCACTGCCATGTTTCGGGGACATTCGTTTCTATGACACATTTCTTATTAGACATTTGCGAGCAGATTTGTGGGTGGATGTGTAATGCAGATACGGACACAACACGGGGGTGATCTCAACAAATTTTATTGCAAATTGCTAAGGCCAAATAAGTCGAGGCAAAAACAAACACTACTGGATGAAATAATATTCAGTAAACATTTTATACTGTAGATTTATTTCTTTTATAGAATAAGTCCGATTTCCTTTCGCCTGGACACAAGTTTACCAACAACACCAACTGTTGTTGTAAGAAATGGTCTTCTGTGACGCTATAACGAGTCAATACATTTATAGATTTTAATTTCAGCGATAGCATGCTCTACACTTATTCTGTATTTTGAAATACAGCGGTTAAGACGTCGGGCATTGCGAAGATCATTTCCATTTTTTTCTTGGTAGTTTAGCGCTGGTGTATGGTGTCATCACGGGTCTTCTGTTAGGGTAAATCTTGTCACCTAGTAAAACATAGTTGTTTGGAAAGGGTAGGTCTTGACCAATGTTTAACATGAGATTCAATTGTTGTGCATCATTTTGGTGCCCAAGAAAGCCTGTTTCAATGTGACCAGTATTGTCAATAATTATCTGGGCATGTATACAATGGTATGATCTGTGCCCAGAGTAATAGTGTTCTTGATTTGTCGATGGCCTATAAATTTCATGACTTGTACCGTCAATCGCGCCAACTGTCATTGGAAGCTTTTTCCAATATCCACGGAAACTTCTCCATTCTTCAGCAGAAGGCCATTGTAAATAATGATTTAAATTCTTATCAAGAAGAGGCACGGCTGTTTTTATAATTTCTTTCACTGTTGTTACGCTTACATTGAAAAGAATGGCAAGAAAATGATATGATGGGTAAGATCGAAGCCACACAAACACGAGAAGAAGTTTATTTCGTTTTGAAAGTGAATTTCCTATTGCTGGCAATTCTATGCAATTTGTAAGTTCGATGAACATCTCTGGTGTTTCTCCAGTAATCTCGAAAAATTCGTACCTCTGTTGACCAAAAATGTTTCACACATTTCTTCCGTTGTAGTGGATTTCATAATTTGAAAACAATCGATGCCGTATGTTAAGTTGTTGTTGCGGTGGAAGTCGGATTAACAACATGATGATGGCAAGTACAAAACGAACAAACTTTTGAATATCTGGCGGTGGCTGAGCTAAGCAGATGATAGGTCGACGGCGGTGAACTTCTTCCATTGTTAATCTTAAAAAAAGTTATTCACAAATCAAATCAACTGTACAATTATTAAGCTTTATCGCCCCCATGTGTACGATGCACGAGGAAATCGAGCTACAGACAGTACTGACAGTGTAATAAATAATTCATATATTGACACGTTTTACGTGTAAAATATTTCACGGTTACATTTAAATCTGTTTAGTGTTATCATGGATACAAGCCAAGGTAATTTTTTCAATAACAAATAAAAGAACAATGTAATCAATACATACCACCTGAAAATTATTCCGCATTTTTTTAATATAATTATGATTGTATAAACTTATATTGCTATATCAGGCCAATCAAATTAAATGTGTGGTAATGATAACCATGACAAAGTACATTAGTTCCAAATAAATAAAAACTTTCATTTACAGCAACAATACTACAGCGGAAGACAAAGAACGTCAAAGTGACATATGAAGAACAGGTTTTGATGTTTCGGGCTTACTTGGTTCACCCATGTAACTGGTTCGAGATAATCGATGACATAAAAGCAAATCTTAATCAACTAAACGATCGAACCCGCGACCTGTACAACACATCCTCCACCAGACAGCTGCGTGACAGATTGGCCAACAAGCTAAAGCACCTCATGTCAAAGACAGGAGACACCATAGCAAATCAAGAAATAAGGTGTGTTAAATCTTAATTCGAACCTATTCATGCATGTAAAGGAGAGGTGACTTTCACCTGTGGCTGTGCCGAGTTTTAATCGTTTTTTTAATAACGCGTGTAATAAAGGTGTATTACATGTTCACGAATATAATGTTCTAATTATATCATAGAAATTTTCTTGATTTATGTCTGCAAAGGCCCAGAAAGAGTTTTTTTTTCGTACACGCGCAAATGTTATTTAAGCGCATTGCTAATGACATCGACGTCGAAGTGTTATTACAATTGTGTTCGATCAAATATTTCACGGCTTGATTACGACATCGTGTATGATATAAAACACATACTACATAATTATTTGGCAATAAAAAGTATAATGAACAAACGTAACCTAGGGTTTATAAAACTAAAAAAAATGATGTTTTTTCTGAGTTGTTTTGTTAATTAATGCGAACAAACATTATTCTACTTTTATGTTCAGAATTGTATTTTTATTTCGTACAGAGATCTAGTTGCCAGAATTCGTGAAACTGAAACACGACTTCTGCAGAGGCCTGAGTCTGGACCTGCTGGAAATCACCAACAGCCCCAAGCCGCCGAGGGAGACGGAGCAGACATGCGTGACCAAGCCGCTGCAGAAATTGCATCTTCGGAAAATGAAGAAGACGCGGAAGTTGAAGAGCGAGAGGACACCGCAGAAACTCCACAACCGCAAAAGCGCGGCAAGAAACGTCGTCGGCCTCTCGGGGAGCTCGTGAGGAAAAATCATGAACTTTATAACAAGTTCATGACCAAAAAAATGCCTAAAATATTGAAAGAACTTGACATTATCATTTCTAGTGATTCGGATGAATAAAGGACATTTGAGCGTTTGTTCTATAAAGGCTTCAGATATACTAATTTTTGTTTTAATTTGGCCTTAGCAGTTTTTCAATAAACTTTTTTTGAGATCACCCCCCCCCGTGTTGTGTCCGTATCTTCATGTCACATCCGCACACAAATCTGCTCGCAAATGTCTATTAGCCGGTGGAAAGGAGTCCCACGTTTTACCGGAATCGACCTCGAATACCGGAATCAGTTTTCTATTACCGAAATCGACCTATATTTTATATTTTTAAAGATATACAACTTTTGTTTTTTTTTTAAGTTAATGATATAAGTATTTATTTACTAGACAAGGAGAAAAAAGAAATAAAGAAATATTGTATGGGGGAGGGGGGAGAAAAAAACTAAACACATCTAAATGAAACATTATATGATATAGTCAATCTATACAATAGAAAAGAAAGTTTTTTTATTTCTCATTGCTATATCTAAATCCATCTTAAGTCAGGAACAACCAGACCTGAAATCAAATTGTAACTCTGTCTGGGCTTAAATAATAAGGTTTTAAGGACATCTATATCTCTTCCTTCTATAAACGTAATGAGAAGAATGAGATACCCCTCAATGAACTCTGGTCATCCATAAAAAAGATTCCCAAAAATAGTATTGTCTGGGTGCTTGGAGACTTCAATATGCCAAGTATCAACTGGTCAACAAAATCCCTGATAGAAGGCTGTAAGTTCCCAAATGTGTACTCTTCTTTCCTTGAAAACCTAATTAACTTAAACTTGCAGCAAATGGTCACCATCCCTACCAGAGGTAACAATGTCCTTGACCTGTTCCTCACTTATATGCCTTCCCATGTACATAGTACAAAAACCCTAACTCTTTTAGGCTCCTCGGATTATGATATAATCTTCCATGAAATTAAGATTAACAGGGGGCGTCCACTTCAATCAAAAAGGAAAATCCAGTGCTATAATAAGGCAAACTGGAATTGCTTGAAAAACGATTTAACTAAATATGCTAAGGTCTACGGTGAAACACACCACACCGATCCCATCAAAGCCTTGATTTCCTTTAAGGACGAACTCAACCGCATTTGTTCTATCCACATACCAACTAAAGTCACTTAAACACATCGATATCTACCATGGTTAAACAAGTCCATTATTCTCAAAATTAGGAAACGTGATAGAACTTATTCAAAAATAAAAAGGTCAAAGTCCCCATCAAATGATTTGGTCAAAAAACTCAAGACACTTAAAAGTGAAAACCAAAGAGAAACTAGGAAAGCATACTGCCAATACCTAGGCTCAGTCATTTTCAACCAAGACTCCAAAAATGTGAAAAATAAAAAAAAAATCTACCAATATGTTAAAAGTAACAAAACTGAAAGCTGTGGTGTGGCGCCCCTTAAATCAGAAGGTCAAACATTTACTGATCCAGTTGCAAGAGCAAATATCCTTAACTCCCAGTTTGAGTCTGTTTTCTCTAGGCCTCAGTCCCTTAGCTTATCCCAAGCATACAAACAGAAGCTTGTTCCAAAATACCACCAATCTATGCCAAAAGTAACTATATCGGAAGAAGGAGTGAAGAAACTCTTAAAAGGTTTAATTTTATTTTATATAGCTGGGATCCTAAACAATTATCTGCCATGCATAAACTGACACTGAACTCAGTTAAATTTATTTGTCAAGATCTTCCAAAATATTGAAATAAATGTTTGTGCAGAATATTATTTTTTCAAAATATCTAAGAATTTTCTGTTTCTGATAATAACCTTTGTTATGCTAGATAATTTTACACACTGTTTGAACACGCCGTGTGTACATGTAAGCTATCGAGACGCGTCTTAAGCTGCAGTATCATTGGCTGGGATATAAATAACAATAGTGGAAATTCCAGGTTATTGGGAAGACAGAAATGAATGCGTCGTCTTCAGATCTAACCGTAGAGAGATCAGATTGCACCTTACTCGAACAAGAAATCTGAACTACTTAATACCTTACTCGAGGACACAATACCATCAAAATTCTTTCTTTCCTAAAAGCATACGTCAATGGAATAGCCTTCATCTAACCGTTCAGTCTAGCCCCAGTTTAAACATCTTTACTGAGAGGCTTGACCCATTTTACAAATTCTAATTTGCACACTATGTCTTTTAAATTAATAGTCTTGTAGAACTTTTATTCTTTTATCTTTTTTAATTTGCATTTAAATAAAGTCTTTTATTAACAGTTCCCTGACAACGCGCCTGCTAGTCATAATCAGAATTGATTGCTAAGCAGTATCATGTAGATGTAGATGTAGATGAAGTTACTTGTAATTACCTTAGTTACCATATACATACAGGGGTAACTATTATTCCTTTGTGAATTTAGATCACGGATAATTAGAGAACAGGGTTATTTTATAATCAGCCGGCACATGAGTAAAACTAACGATACAATGACTATAATTATTTTATTATTTTCATGCTGGGTCATGTGGCTACAACCGGTACCGAGAGTAAATAAACTCATATCTTTCTTATTCTCTCATACTGTGATAATGCGTTAGACTGACCAGTAATCCAGGGGTCGCGAGTTCGATGGCCCGCTCCTCCACTAATATACTAGCTGTCTTTCGGATGAAACGTTAAACCGAGGTCCCATGTATCAGTGCTGTACACCGAGCATGGAAAAGAATCAGTGGTGTCTCTGGAATAGGATGCTTTCTGTATCTTGCAATTTCACCCACAACCTAAAATAACTAACATCTGCAAGAGTGTGTGTGTGGGGGGGGGGTGGGGGGGGGGGGGGTGGGGGGGTAAGGTGCTTTGGTCAAATGACCAATCGGTACCGATGATGAAAAAAATTAAATAGAAAGAGAAAGATAGCATATTTAATAGGAGTGGATGAGCGGATCAGTGGCCAATAATAACGCGCTAGGTTAGTACCGACAACACATATACTAAAAAGACAGACAGACAGCATACTGTATGGAGCGGATCAGTGGTCTAGTGGTAACATGCTTGACTAGTTATCCAGGGGAGCGCTAATTCGACTTCACTTTTGAACATTCCTTTTTATAGCGGGAGCGTTTTGACAAAAAGTGGGGACGTTCTGACTTAAAATTTGTACGTTTCGACTTAAAGACGCTTTGACTTGGGGACGTTTTGACTTGCAAAAGCATCGGTTACGTCACACTTTACTACTGTTATTTTCTCTACTTATCAGGGAAGTAAGCGTTGCGCGGAGTTTGGCAACAGTTCCGTTAATTTAAAATACTGCGGCTACTACTCGATTTTTATTAATTATTAAATCAACTATTTATGCCGGTAGAAATGGTTGCAATTTTACCTTAGCAGAGAATGTGATTAATAAATATTACAGTTTCTTCCATGCTACGGTTTTATTTCATCATAAAACTATCCACTTTATACATCTTGTGTTACACATCCTCACTTAATGATTACGTCATAAACAAATTCTTTGTCATTTAAGTGTAGTGAAGTTGTAATAAATTTAGATGAACTAATGTGTGAACACTGGGTTCATGGAATGGAAATTCACACTATTTGTTACGTTGAGAAATTGTTTCAAAAATAAAAATATGACATGTCCATTTAGCAGAAGTTTGTATCGGTATATGTACACCCCCAGCCCCCCTCCCCCCACCCCCCACCGGATATAACCCTTGCTAACCCTTGTCATTTTGTATAGGTGAACGAAATCCCCCGCATGCATTTTACAAGGTGGGCAAAAACCCCCTCATGCATTTTCAAAAGTGGAAATATCCACCTTTTTCAGACCAATTATTGCGGTTATTTATGCTAAAAGAAGAAAATATTTTATTTCCATTTTTAGGTCTAATATAGTGCAACTTTAGTAATAGGTTTGACTAACATTTATATAATTAGGTTTGTAATAGATTTATTAATTACAGAGATGTTTTCGTTAATTTCTGAGGTGTGAAAAACATTAACTTTTTACTGTCTTTTTGTGTGGAAAATATGGGAAATCACTTGTACTGATTGCTATAATTGCAGAAAACTGTTAAAAATTGCTTTGTGTGATATTTATCTTATTTATCAAATATATTTTAATAAAATGTTGATAAATTCTTACGTTTTTTTTTCTGACAATATTTGAACTCAGGAAATTGGGGGCGGGGGTGTCCATCTTGTAAAATTGAAGAGGAGCGTTTTGTCCACCTTGTAAAATGCATGTATGTCACACAAAAATGAGCAGGTGGTTATGTCCGGGGGGAGGGGATATCCTACACTCCCATAAATCACGCTTTATACCGTAGGATTTATGCAAAATAACCTACCCAAAAGGGACCCTTGTATAATCTGCATAGCTGTCAAAACAAAGCAATTAACACTTTCTTATGATCTAATCAATGTTAAAGTTGAGACAATTTTATGGCAAGTGATCTTACAAATTGATTGAATTACTTGTGATCAGTCACACTTGTGAAAACATTATGTAATACTTGCTTCCAATTAGCATGTCTCGATGATTTTTACTTAAGTAGCTTCCATGCAGCTTAATACTTAATCTATTGTAGTAAATCTATTTTATGAAAACAAAAATCATTCAACGTGAAAATGTGAACAAATAATTATTGAAAATAATATGTTTGTTTTATGATTTTGACATAGTTTTTAGTGGTTTCTTCTTGTCATATTATTTGTTCTTTGATATTTTTTCTGTTTTCAAAAATTTCTAGGATGAATATGCTGAAAAAAGATATGCATTTATAAAAGCAAATGATAGATCTAGTAAAAACATTCTTACAAGTACCTCAGGAGAAATATATCACAAACAAATAAACAACACGTCACCGTTTCTATTAAAAAATCTCGATTAGAGTTAGCTTGTCACGTCTTCCAACTGCATGGAATAAAAAGGAGGAAGTACAAAATCTTTTTGGATCAGTTACTAGAAAAAAAGATATTTTGACTGGTGTGTCTTTTAATTCTATTATCCTAATTGAACTAGCCTCTATATAAATTTTTCTCATTCGCCTCCAAATTCCAAATTATTTATTAAAACATTTCAGCAATGTATATTCATAATGTCAGCTTAACTTGTTCAATTTTGTTATTTGACTATTTTCAGTCTACATTTTCACTTTCCATCATAATTTTAAAGTTTTGTCAACAGTCCAGGTAGCTGTGTCACGTGGCAAAGGATAAATGTGCTTCACTAACGGTTTCGCGCGCGACAGGTGCGCGCGACCAAGTGCGTAAAATAAGGGTTTTAATTTGCTACAAAAACATTTTTAAGATGAAAATTACCTCTGGAATTCTGTAAAACTGTCTGAGTTAGATATATATTTTTCTTTCATATGAATATTCTTAGGTAAAAAACTTGTGTCCAATGACCTTTAATAAACATTTAACTGACCGATTTAAATGCGGACAATTTTCCTTCTCTGTCCATATGGTCAGCAGTTTCATTCTATTTCTGTATGATCAGCAGTTTCCTTCTTTATCTATATGGCCCGAAGTTCCATTTTTTATCTATATGGTCAGCAGTTTTCTTTTTTGACTGTATGGTCAGCAATTTCATTTCTTTATTTATATGGTTAGCATATTAAACGTGTCTTATAAATCAATCAAATTAAATTTAAACATATTGTTGACTGATTTAAAGCAGGACAATTTCTTTCTTTATCTGTTTGGTCACCAGTTTCTGTCTATTTCTATATGGTCGGCAGATTAAACTTGTCCTATAAATCGATAAAAACTGTTTACCAGATACAATATAGTGAAAAGAAAAATAAACTTAAACATAATCATTTATTTATTGAATGGTCTGCAGTTTCCTTCTTTATCTATATGGTCAGCAGTTTTCTTTATCTATATGGTCAGCATATTTAACATGTCTAATGTTTAGATAAATTAAACTTAACATTTTACTGACCGATTGAAATACGGACTATTTTCTTCTGTGTCTATATGGTCAGCATTTCCCTTCTATCTCTACATGGTCAGCAGTTTCCTTCTTTATCCATATGGTCTTAAGTTCCCTTCTTTATCTTTATGGTCAGCAGTTTTCTTCTTTATCGAAATGGTCAGTAGTATGCTTCTTTATGCAATAGGACAGCAGTTGTCTACTTTATCTATATGGACAGCAGTTACCTTCTTTATCTATATGATCAGCAGTTTCCTTCTATATCTATTTGGTCAGCAGCGTCCTTAATTTATTTATATGGTCAGCAGTTTCCATCTTCATCTATATATTCAGCAGCTTCCTTCTTAAACTATATGGTAAGCAGTTTCCTTCTTTATCTATGTGTTAAACAGTTTCCTTCTTTATCTAAATGGTCGGCAGTTCCCTTTTTTTTATATGGTCAGCAATTCGATTCTTTATCTATGTGGTCAGCAATTTCCTTCTTTATCTATATGGCCAACAGTTCCTTTCTCCTTCTATGTGGCCAGCAGTTTCCTTCTTTACCTATATGGTCAACAGTTCCCTTCTTTAACTATATGGTCAGCTATTCCCTTCTTTATCTAAATGGTCAACAGTTTCCTTTTTTATCTTTATGGTCAGCAGTTCCCTTCTTTATCAATTAGGTCAGCAGTTCCCTTCTTTATCCATATGGTCACCATTTCCCTTTTTTTATCTATGTGGCCAGCAGTTTCCTTCTTAATCCATATGGCCAGCAATTCCTTTCTTTATCCATATGGTCATCAGTTCCCTTCTATATCTATATGGGCAACAGTTCCTTTCTTTTTCTATGTGGTCAGCAGTTTCTTTCTTTATCTATATGTTGTTCCCTTCTTTATGTTTATGGTCAGTAGTTTCCTTTTTTTCTGTATGATCACCAGTTCCCTTCTTTATGTATATGGTCAGCAGAATCCTACTTTAACTTTATGGTCAGCAGTTTCCTTCTTTATCTATATGGTCAGCAGTTTCCTTTCTTATATACAAAGATACTTTTATACATGTCCAAGTATGTACAAGCTCATAACATTGTTAAATTCCGAAAAGAAAAAAAGTATTAAACAAACAAGAAGAAGTTTCAAGTTAACATAAAATAATTTAAACGGCTAATATTATAACTTTAAAGACATTCCTTATTATGAAATTTAACTCTCCTAGATTAATGGATATATCCTTGTATTGTTGTTGTTGTTGTTGTTTTTTAAATATTTGTATTTATATATTCTTGTGACCATCACTCATGACGATGAGCTGTAAATGCTTAAGTCGTAATAAACATAGCTCTGTTTGTTCTGTTCTGTTATAAAAAATGCTCAAATTCAGCTAGCAATATTTCCAAATTTTGGAATAAAAAAGAAAAATTTAAAAGTCCCTGATTATAAGTTTTACTTTTATTTGTTTGTGTACGTTCTCATATGTTTATATTTTTAAATCAAAAGTCATTGTGTCATGTAATTTCATAATTTATTTTAATATTTAAACAGTTTTATAATAATGTTATTCTTTTTTAATTCGTTACATCAATAATTTTCCAATTTCCCAAACAAATGATAATTTCATGTATCATTATTTTTACGATGTAATTTGTCATTTCTTTTGTGATAATGTTTTATAATCCTCAGTAGAAAGATTTTAAACACTTCTCTACTTAAATGTATTTTAATTGAAAGTTTGTTGTATTGTATCAATGATGTTTTATATGATTATGTTATAATAAAATGAAATAATTTTTGTCATGTTTCAGGGGCGGATCCAGGATTTCAGGTTAGGAGGGCGCAAAATGTTCGGCCCAATTTGTGCCCGTTTTCTACCTCATTTCAAAGGTTGTGGTTATGCTAGAGTATACTGATTTGGCAATATCACATCGGTTCTGATTATTCAATTCAGTGTTGAACAATAAAGTATACATTATTTAAACACGTATTCAAAATAGACATACAATAACACCTATGGTCCGGGAATTTTAGGGTGCGCCCCCCTCTGGATCCGCTGGTGTGTTTTGTTTATTTTTCGGACTAATTATTTTACATTTATTAAATTCTGGTAAAATATAGTAATATAAGAAAATCGTACACATTATATAAATCAGAAACATCAGCCAGTTAATATAATTTGTCTTGTATTTTCTACCAATAGATGAAATACATTATATTTTAAACCCAAATACAGAAATTAAAACACAAAATATTTCATTATACATAAAATTACATCATTAGTTATTTTTATAGTTGTGATTTTTTTAACTACAAGTCAAATTTCGTATTTAAAGGTATTTTCATTTCTTTTATCTAATACTCTTCATTTATATAATTCTGGTCATATAATCATAAAACTGAAAAATTAAGGTATATTCTCCTCCTCATATATTACCCCCGTAGGCAATTTGACACCTATATATATTTTCTTCCCTTATCTATATGGTCAGCATTTCTTCTATTTGAGCTTATTTACCGTCGGTACCGGTTGCCCATATGACCGACGCTTCCTGAAGAGATTAGTTATTTTATGTTATTGGGGTAGTGCAAGATACAGAAAGCATCCCATTTCAGAGACATCCCTGGTTCTTTTACATGCTCAGTGTGTAGCACTGATACATGGGACCTCGGTTTAACGTCTCATCCGAAAGACTATTAGTAATGATAGTGGAGGAGCAGGGGATAGAACTCGGGACCCCTGGTATACTAGTCCAGCGCATTACCACTAGACCACATCCGCTCCCGGTAAGCATTTTCATATAATCCTTCTTTATATATATCAAAGACATATCTATGTCTCTGTCTATATGGTCAGCAATTTGCTATATATACTATATCGTTAGCTAATTAGCCCGCCTACTTAGCTGGGGAGGGGACAATTTATCTCAAGCATTGTGTTTATTTTTCTCTTACCGCTGATTCAGAGTAGATCATGTGGGAACAGTAGTCAGTCGTTTGCGGCGAAATTGGTAATTACTGGTAATTTAGTTATCCAAGAAAACCGTTTAAGTGTACTGACCGCCGAGATATAACCTAGATGTTGAAATCGGCGTAGTCTGGTCCCCAGCGTACTTACTAATAGTACGTCCCGAATACAGAGATGAAGGGGCAGGTAATCCAGACTAAAATCGGCGTTAAACCCCAAAACAAACAAACAATTCGTCGGCGAGGGGAAAATCCCGGGACCCGGGACGCCCGGGATCCGGGATCGTATTAAACATATAGGGAAACAATAAACAGTGTTGGTTTTGATAGTTGTCGTAAATTGTGGCAATAAAAAAGTTACATTATTTGATTTTTGTCTTAATGAAATAAACAAATGTTTATTCAAAACCTTTTTTGCTTAGATATTTTTTTTAATTACCACGTACTTTTGGTAATGCTTTATAAAGAATTTCAGTACACACATGTTAATACGATATTAAAAATGCTAATATAATAATAAAAAGAATGTCGCAACTTTATCCAATATAAAAAATAAAATCCATCAACGATAAAATTAATTTACTGAAAAAAAAAAAAGATTTTCACTCCTATACTATACATGCTTATCTATAACAAAAGGCAAGCGATAATCGATAATTTATCGATGACACCTATGGCAGGTGGTGTATTTCCGGTATTACTATATGTTTAATACGATCCCGGATCCCGGCTTTTCTAAAGACGATCCCGGGATTTTCCCCTCGCCCAATTCGTCAGCAGTTTAGTGCGACCCGTAGAATTGTTTGAAAATGGCGGCTACTCAAACGTCGAAACCAAACAGAGGTACAAATTTCGTGAAAACTCCATTATCTTTCCACCGAACATTATTTTGTAAAATGTGCCTGACAAAGAAGTTAAATTTCTTGATATCGTGAAAGGGGTTCTAGTTGAATGATGTAAAAGGTTCCTGGAAATTTAAGGATAAATCAGTTCCTACGTGCGCTAACTTGTCCTATATAGTGGGTGGGGTATATGCTTTTGGGCGCTGGTCAAACTACCACTTAGTCAAACTTAATTCATATAGTGGGTAGAAAGTAGTTGAGAAAACTTAATTTATATAGTAAATGAGAACTGGTTTAGACAAACTGATTGTGTAACTGTCTAGAGACATAGATGACAGAGATATGCTACTCTTATGAATGGTGAAATATCACACATGAAACAAAGTTAAGTATCCTTTAGGGAAAATCCAGAAAAATATGGACGATTTTTGCACCTCAGTGTTTAGACATTTCTGAACCAATAAAAAAGTGCTTCTACTAGCTTCTACAGTGAAAATGAATTCGATTTGAAAAATTATTTACTCGGACATTTACGTTATTGTATATGAGTAAATCTTGACCAAGATATTGATGGTATCGCAGAAAAGGCAGAATCCGCGCTGAGCGTACTTTACACTTGTAACTGTAGCCAACAAGCAGAGATCAAACAGAATACACTTTAGCACATGCTTCACTTAGCAATATTAAAACTGAGTTAACTTAAACTCTTCTATATTTAAAAGTTTGTTCAGAACCTAAAGACTTAAAACATAATGTGCCAACGTGTAAATTCAGCTAGGCTTGGTATTAGAATAAAAAAATTATGACAAATTTTATGTGAATCCCGGAAATAAATAAAGTTGCTTGTAGAAAATAAATACCTACTGCATTCAGTCCACACAACAACAAAAATCCGAGGAACAAATATTGTTAAAAAGTCAATTACACACTTTGGTACTATTTTAAGACGCTCTGAATGGTTAGCGGCTATTGTACTGGTTTTTTCAACACTCATTTTTGAATACTGCGACACAGTCGGTAGTATAACTGGGGGAACCCCAAGCATTACTATCTATAGATGAAGACTAGTTTCCGATATTTGCTATTTTGGTGTAATATTTAATGGTGTTTCAGCTGAATACAAAACTGTGTCAAACAGTAATAGAAAAATGACATCAACATGCAGGTGAAAGAATAGTCGGCATATTAAATTTCAATTTTAATCTGAATAATTTATATTACAAATTCAGTCCACACAACAACAAAAATCCGAGGAACAAATATTGTTTAAAAGTCAATTACACTCTTTGGTACTCTCTGAATGGTTAGCGGCTATTGTACTGGATTTTTCAACACTCATTTTTGAATACTGCGACACAGTCGGTAGTATAACTGGGGGAACCCCAAGCATTACTATCTATAGATGAAGACTAGTTTCCGATATTTGCTCTTTTGGTGTAATTTTTAATGGTGTTTCAGCTGAATACAAAACTGTGTCAAACAGTAATAGAAAAATGACATCAACATGCAGGTGAAAGAATAGTCGGCAATTAAATTTCAATTTTAATCTGAATAATTTATATTACAGTTTTGTTCTACAGATAATCGCCGACAAGTGCTGTATAAACATTAAAAATCCTTTCAAGTCTTTCAGTCACTACAACATATTTAGGTGTAAATAAACAAAATGCAATAACATGATTGCTCAATTAGGGGCAATTTAGCACGTACACACACAGCTAACTGATCACTATTGCCGATGCCTTGCCCGCAGAATGCTGTCATTGGTTAATAGGGAAAGCGTTTACCTATCGTATTGATTAGGGGCGTGCTGTCCTTCTGTCTTGACATGAAATGTATTGCCGATTGACACCAGCTGAAATTACCTTGCGTCGTGAAAACTCGAAGACTGAATTTCAGTCGCGTCAAAAGTTGATGAATGGCATTTTTCTTGCATCAAAACGCAGATTTTCGCGTCTATTGAAATCCCTGTTCCATGCGATATTTTTAAAGATTTAATTTCTCTGTATAAACATGGAAAGTGCATAACTGGACTATTCTTGAACTCCTCCCACTCATTCACCGACTGAGACTTCGAACCCTGAAATATAAACGAAAATGAAACAATGGTCCGTATATGAAATAACTTGAATTAGGTTGATTTTATTTCATTTATTATCCCCTTTCACAAAGCGGGGAGAGTATTATAGGAATGGCCTCCGTCAGTCAGTCTGTCTGTCCGTGCATAACACTTTTGTGTCCACTCCATAACTTTTAAACTGCTGAAAATTTTTGAAATAACTTGGCACAAGTGATCACCATTATGAGACGACGTGCAGAACGCAATAATTGGGTTGCTACTGTCCGTCCGTAATACTTTTGTGTCTGCTCTATCACTTTAAACGGGTCCCAATTTTGACCGGAATCGGCCATTTTTACTGGAATCTACCGGAATCGACTTTGCATTACTGGAATCGACCTATATTTCATACATAAGCCAATTTTTTTTCAAGATATACAACATTGTTTATCAATATATTATATGATTAAATTAATAACAAAAGGAATTTGAAGTATCTTCGAGTGGAAAGATTTTATATGAAAAAGAAAACCTGTGAGTTGCGAAAAATTTGCGCATACAGATATACACCGGCATTGGCCTGTAATTCAAACATGAATTGTAATTAGTCATACAAAGATATTGTTCTCTCGGTTTACATGTACATGTAGATAGATTTATATAGGAAAAACATGAAAAATAATTTTTCTCCAAAACAAATAGGTCTAGACCTTAGATATTTGGTGTAGAGTATTCACTATTGTGTAAAGAACCTTTACCAATATTGTTTAAATGTTGGCCCTGGGGTCAACATTGGCCCCACCCTGGTGGCCCTTAATATGTAAAAAAAGAAATCTTTAAAAATCTTCTTGTCTGAAACCACAAGGCCTAGAATTTTCAAATTTGGCATGAAACAAGCTTTATCAAGCTTTTTCAAATTATTAGATTAGGTCAAAGGTCACGGGGGCTAAAAATAGATTTATCTACTGTACCTCATAGAACCTTCATTTATAGACCAATATCTTTGATATTCAATATATAGGTTCCTTGCATGGACCTCTACCCATGGTCACTGGGTCAAGGTCAAGGTCACCATAGCTTATAATAGATATTTCTACTTTCTGTCATAGAGCCTTTATTTATTGACTGATATTTTACTTATTTGGTTTGTAGGCACTTATATATTTTCAATTAAAAGAAGATATAGCAGCAAACCTACAGCCAAAGTATTCATGTGAGCGATCCAGGGCCATGATGGCCCTTTTGTATGTATATAGTAAAACTTAAAAAATCTTCTCCTCTGAATTGACAAATACTAGAGGTTAGATATTTGACATGAAACATTGTAAAGACTGTTCAAATTAAAGCCCTTGGGTCAAAACTGGCCCCACCCTGGGGGTCATTGATTTTCATTAAGTATATATAGTAAAAAATCAAAAAATCATCTCCTCTGAAACTGCAAGGCCTAGAGCTTAGACATTTTGTGTGTAGCATCATCTAATGTAACTCTACAAAAATTGTTCAAATTATAGCCCTGAGATCAAAATTGGCCTTGCCCCAGGGGGTCATTGATTTTCTTTTATGTATATATTAAAAACTTAAAACGTCATCTTCTCTGTTTTGACAAAGGCTAGGGGTTAGATTTTTAGCATGATATATTGTTTAGTGGACCTCTACCAAGTTCTGTTCAAATTATATCCCTTGGGTTAAAAATGGCCCCGCCCCAGAGGTCACATGTTTTACATAGAGTTATATAGGGAAAACTTTAAAAATCTTTTTAAATTGTCAGAAACCACAAGGCCTAGAGTTTAGATATTTGGTGTGCAGCATTGTCCAGTGGACCTCTACCAGTTTTGTTCAAATCATGGCCCCATTCCAGGGATCACATGTTTGACATAGAGTTATATAGGGAAAACTTTTAAAAAATCTATTTGTCAGAAACCACAAGGCCAACCTTTAGATATTTGGAGTGTAGCATTGTCTAGTGGACCTCTACTATGTTTTTTCAAATCATAGCCACTGGATCAAAATAGGCCCTGCCCCAGGGGTCACTTGTTTACGTAGAGTTATATAGAAAAAGTTTAAAAAATCTTCACATCAGAAACCAAAAGGCATAGAGCTTAGATGTTTTGTATGTATCATTGTCTGGAGGACCTCTACCAAGTTTATGTCATGTTTAAGTCATGGCCCCTGGGTCAAAAATGGCCCCGCCCCATGGGTCACATGTTTTACATAGAGTTATATAGGAAAAACTTTAAAAATCTTCTTTTCAGATACCACAAGGCCTAGAGTTTAGATATTTGGTGTGCAGCATTGTCTATTAAACCTCTACCAAGTATGTTCAAATAATGACCCTGGGGTCAAAACTGGCCCCACCTGGGGGGGGGGGGTGTCATTTGATTTTATACAAAGACTTATATAGGGAAAACTTAAAAATCTGCTGCTCTGAAACACCATGACTAGACCTTTAATTGATTTTTCAACTGTTTCTGCTAAAAAATTTGAGTACCATTACACACAGAGTGTTATTCTAAACTTACTTCAACTTGCGAACAATGAACACCCATAACAACCAATAATGATACTTGTGCCATGAGCAATGAGAGTCAGGTGAGAGATTTACAGCCATCAAGGCCCTCTTGTTTAGTAATTTTCTTGTCCAGAGCATAAATGGAAAAGTGTTTGAGATATCAACTTGAAACTTCATAGGTGGATAGATCTCATTTAGGAGTGCAGAGCACAAGAATGATAACTCTTCCTTTCATAATTCATGAGTTATTGCCCTTTGTTATTTTTTGTGCTAAATTTTTGTTCAGACAATAATTCAAGAAGTGTTTGAGATATATCAACTTGAAACTTCATAGTTGATAGATCTCTTTGGGGAGGAGTGCTGTGCACAAGAATGATAACTAAGCAAACACATTTGGCGGGGGATGGCCATGTCAGCTTGGCTCTTGTTATATGTAAAAATAGGCAAAAGAGAATAGCAGCTACTTAATTGTCTTGCAGCATAAAGTGCGATGTGCATCTCCATTAATAATAATAACTTGTTTTCTTTTGCAGGTCAAGTGCAAGTGGTTGTATCCTTTGCTATACAGAAATGTTCAGCAAATTTTTAGGAACTGGAAGCCTGCTCTCTCCTAAAGAGAGGAAGTCCACATCCCCCAAGAAAAAAATCATGAAGACTTTTTTATTTGTTGTTCTTTTTTTATGCCCCAAAAGGGAGGCATATAGTTTTTGAATTGTCTGTCAGTCTGTTCGCTTCTAGTTTATAACTTTGTCAGTCATTGATGGATTTTGAAATAATTTTGCATAAATGTGTGGCACATTGAGATGATGTGTCACATGCAACACCCAGGTTTGTAGGTCACACTTGGACTTGAAAGGAAATTTTCATAAAAGTGCATTAATGGTTGTGTCTGGTCAACGATTCTTTCATTCCTGGAGGTGTTTTAAGTGACTTGGCATAAATGTGTTGGACATGATGATGATGTGTCGCCTGCAACAATCACATGTCCAGCTCAGAGGTCAAGGTCACACTTGTACATCTAAAATTATAATATGAATATTACATAAAAGTGCATTGATGGTCGTGTCCAGTCAACAATTCTGGATGGATTTTAAAATTGCTAGGCATAAATGTCTTAGACACAATGATGACCTGTCACACGCAAGAATCATAGCCACTGGGTCAAAATAGGCCCTGCCCCGGCGTCACTTGTTAACATAGAGTTATATAAGAAAAAGTTCAAAAAAATCTTCACATCAGAAACCAAAAGACTTAGAGCTTAGATATTTTGTATCTAGCATTGTCTACAGGACCTCTACCAAGTTTGTTCAAATCATGGCCCCTGGGTCAAAAATGGCCTTGCCCCAGTGGTCACATGTTTCCATAGAGTTATATATAGGAAAAACTTTAAAAATCTACAAGGAGCATAACTTGAAATCCACTGGTTAGAATTCAGTGCAACTTCAAACAATGGTCAAGCACATTGAGAAGAAGTGCAGTGTTCAAGAATCATAACTCCATCTTCACTATTTGCAGAGTTATTGCCCTTCACGTAGTGACAGAGTGAGCTTTTCTGATCACCTTTTGTCCGTCGTCCGTCCGTCCACAATTAGTTTGTTAACACTCTAGTGGTCACATTTTTGCCTCAATTGTCATGAAACTTGGTCAGGATGTTTGTCTCATTAATATCTCGGACGAGTTCGAACATGTATCAGGGTTGGAAAACTAGGTCACAGAGCCCAAATATAGCAAAACCTTGTTAACACTCTAGAGGCTACTTTTTCAGTTCAAATATCCTGGAAATTTGTCAGAAATGTTCTATCGATGATTTCTAGCTCAAGTTCAAATATGGGTCATCTGGGGTCAAAAACTAGGTCACATAGCCCAAAAATAGAAAAATCTTGGTAACACTCTGGAGGTTACATTTTCAGCCCAAATAATCTGGAAATTTGTCAGAAAGGTTGCTTTGACAATTTCTAGGTCAAGTTCAAATATGGATCATCTGGGGTCAAAAACTAGGTCACAGAGCCTAAATATCAAAACACTTTGTAAACACTCTAGAGGCTCAATTATCAGTCCTAATTTCCTGGAAATTTGTCAGAAAGGTTGTTTTGATGATTTGTAGCTCATGTTTGGATATGGGTTATCTGGGGTCAAAAACTGGGTCACTATTTTCACAGTTATTGCCCTTCGTTGGTTTTTTCTTGTCTGGAGCATATCCTAAAAACTACTGGTTGGAATTCAGTGCAACTTCATACAATAATTAAGCATAATGACAGGAAGTGCAGTGTACAAGAGCTATAACTCCATCTTCACTATTTGCAGAGTTATTGCCCTTTGTTGGTTTTCCTTGTCCGGTGCATAACTTGAAAACTACTGGTTGGAATTCAGTGCAACTTCATACAATGGTCAACCACAGTGAAAGGAAATGCAGTGTACAAAAACCACAACTATCTTTAACTGCCCACAACTATAACTGTATTTCAATTCAAAGTATTCTGTTACTAATAACTTCCTCAGTTCTGAAGCAGTCTTGTGGGGGTATTAATCACATTTAGTGATAGCTCTAGTTTAATGTTAGTCTTTGAACAAAATTAGCTTGGGGTGTACTTTGCATCCAATAGTAAAATCTATGGGTATTTTTTTCAAAACAAAGTACACATTGTGCATCACACACCCACATCCAGTGATGTACAATGTAAATAAGAATTCTAGACTCAGACATTAAAGCAGAAAAAAAGGCAGAAAACGTTCAAAACTATGTTACCTTGACTTTAATATCCTATCCAGGCTAAATTATTGGACTAAGTTTTGAAAATTTATCCTTGGAATTTGGAATTTCAACCTTTGGAAATTGAAGCTTGTTTTTGGATTGGAAAGTAGCTGAATATTGGCCTCTATTTTAGAATGAATATTGGCCTCTATTTTAGAATTGGAAAAAAACCCTGTTAACTTAAATATACTGTACAGAATTCTTACCTTTTTGTTCATTTTCACCTTCAGTCTAAATATTGAAGTATGAGAACAACATGACCAAAATGAGTACATTTTCTTGAATTGACTTGTAAGAATTATTTAAAAATCACAAACATCTTAATTTTGAAGGGCCACCGTGCTGAAATAGTGATTTGCAGAACCAGTGTCAAAATTTAGCTATCTATAACACAGAATTGTTTAAAGGTCACAAACATTTTAAATCCCAGCAAGCTGCTCTGCTGAAATAATGACTGGCTAAACTTGCCAGTCAGGTTAGCTGGTGCACCACACTGATTCAGCGAGCTGTTTCTTATATATGTAAAGAAAGAATAAATTTATTTAAGGAATAATATAAACTTTAATGACAATTCAGAATAATGCTACACTGTATATTATTTCCCTAACTGCTAAATAGAGGTCATCACTACCATATGAGGTGTTACTGTACTTGAATGGCTGGTATTTTGGACTCTTCTTCCTCTGTGAGATTTTGCTGTTTGCTTATAAAGGTGAGACAATAAAGTTCTATGTTACTGTTTTCTTTCAAAGATAAGATAAATAAGGTTAGGTAAGATATTGCTATTTGCTTGTAAATAAATATAGAATTTGCCTTTAGTTACAAAAGTAAGAAAAAAACATGAAAATGTATGCCTGAAAAGGCTAGACAAAGTAAGATAAAAAAGACAGTAAAAATATTGCTGTTTGCTTACAAAGGTAAAACAGATAAAGTAAGATGTTGCTGTTTTGTTACAAAGGTAGACAAATAACATAAAATGTTGCTACTTTCTTACAAAGGTAGGACAGATAAAGTAAGATGTTGCTGTTTTCTTACAAAGGTAAGACAGAAAAAGTAAGATGTTAGGTAAGATGTTGCTGTTTTTATGCCCCCGATCGAAGATAAGAGGGTATATTGTATTGCAAATGTTGGTCGGTCAGCAGACACTTTGTTTCTGATCAATATTTAGAAAACCCCTGTACCCACCTTCCTCTAACTTGATATGTAGGTTGTTCATGACTACTAGATGACCCCTATTTTTTTTCAGGTCACTAGGTCAAAGGCTAAGGTAACAGTGACCTTGAAAAGCAAAATTGTTCCAATCAATAACTATAGAATACGTGGGCCCAGGTGACCAATAGATGACCCCTATTGTTTTCCAGATCACCAGGTCAAAGACCAAGGTCACAGTGACCTTATAAAGCAAAACAGTTTCAAATCAATAACTATAGAATGCTTGGGCCCAGTTTTCTCAAACTTGGTGTGTAGGTTAGTGATGGCCAGTAGGTGACCCCTATAGTTTTTCAGGTCACCTGATCAAAGACCAAGGTCACAGTGACCTTGAAAGGCAAAATGGTTTTCTGATCAAAAACTGTAGGACAAATTTGGTTTGTAGGCAAATAGATGACCTCTTTTCAGGTCATTATGTCAAAGACCAAGGTCACAGTGACCTTGAAAAGCAAACAAGTTCTATCAATAACTATAGAATGCCAGGGCCAACCTTCCTAAAACTTCATAGGCAGATTGGTAATGGCCAGTAGATCACCCCTAAAGTTTTTAGGGTCTCTAGAAGAAAGGTCAAGGTTACATGATCATGAATTGAAAATGGTTTAAGGAATAACTACTATATAATTCTTGAGCCTAGGGCTACTTGCAATGCTGGTTGATAATGATGTGTAGACTTATATTGCTTTTGGGGTCACTTGGTCATAGTTCAAGGTCAGAGTGACCATTAACAGAAAATGGTTTATAATCAATTACTAGAGAACCCTCAGGCATTGGCTTCACAGACTTGCTATGCAGGTTGTTCAGAAGATGACCCCTATTGTCTTTGAGGTCACTAAGTTAAAGGCCAAAGTCATGTTGGCCATACACCATAACGAAGAAAACAGATTCTGATTGATAACTGGAGAACTCTTGGACCTTGCTGCCTCAAAACTTCTTACCACTCACCCTCCCACATTATTACCTACCTGCCTACCTACCCATGCAGTTCCTGAACTCTTTCGAGTTCTCCATTAATTGAACTTTATACATTTTATAATTAAAGTGTCATTGACATAATCTGCAGTTTCTCTCATTTATCAGTGTGCCATGGCTAAAAGCTTTTGATATCAGAAGCCCCTGTCATCCTCCCATTAATATACTGACACAAGTCCCTGTCCTTCTACCTTCCTATACTTTTATGGCTGCCTCTGGGGATAAGGCACTAGGGGTGCATATATATTTTACACATCTCATGTCTTAAATAGGTAAGACAAATAAAGTAAGATGTTGCTGTTCTTTTACAAAGGTTAGACAGATAAAGTTAGATGTTCTTATTTTACAAAAGTAAGATGGTTAAAGTAAGATGTTGCTGTTTGCTTACAAAGGTAAGACAGATAAAGAAAGATGTTGCTGTTTACATACAAAGGTATGACAGATAAAGTAAGATGTTTCTGTTTCTTAAAAAAATAAGACAGAAAAAATAATTTGTTGCTGTTTTCTTACAAAGGTAAGACAGAAGTAGTTAGTTATTGCTGTTTTCTTATAAAGGTTAGACAGTTAAAGTAAGATGTTGCTTTTTTTATGCTCCCCAATGCCTTGTCCGTCCATCCTTCCATCTGTCCATCCAGACAATTTAATAACCACTGGCTTGAATTTACTAAAACTTAATAGGAAGCTTCACTGCCAAGAGGAGCTGTGCAGCCTGTTTTGGGCCATTGATTTTTCACAAAGTTATGCCCCTTTAATGCAATTTCAACTGACATTTTTGTCTGGACTATTTCTCAACAACAACTGACTGAAATTCATCAAAACTTAATAGGAAGCTTCACTACCAAGAGGAGGTTGCATATTACAGGCATGTTCTGGTTCAGTGATTTTTCACAAAGTTATGCCCCTTTGATGCTTTTTAGCTCACCTGAGCATTTGGCTCATGGTTAGCTATTGTGACCGGACTTCGTCCGTCGTCCGTCTACAAATTCATTCAAACGACATCTCCTCTGAAATCTCTGGGCCAAATTTGATGAAACTTGCCTGGGATGTTCTTTGCATGAAGCTCTACCAAAGTTGTTCAAAGAATTCAATTCCATCAAGAACTCTGGTTGCTATGGCAACTTGAAATAAAAACTTTGAAAATCTTCTTGTCTGAAACCACAAGGCCCTGAGCCTTAAGATTTGGTATTTAGCATTGTCTAGTAGACCTCTATCAATTTTGTTCAAATTATGCCCCTAGGGTCAAATTCATACCCACCCCTGGGGTCAATGGATTTTACATAGGCTTATATAGTGAAACTTTAAAAATCTTCTTGTCTAAAACAACAAGGCCCTGAGCCTTAAGATTTGGTACTTGGCATTGTTGTGTGGACCTCTATCAAGTTTGTTCAATCTATGCCCCTGGGGTCAAATTTGGCCCCTACCCCGCTGTCAATGGATTTTACATAGGCTTATATAGTAAAACTTTAAAAATCCTCATGTCTGAAATCACAAGGCCCCGAGATCTAAGATTTGGTATGTAGCATTGTCTTGTGGACCTCTACCAAGTTTGGTCAAATTATGCCCCTGGGGTCAAATTTGGCCCCGCCCCGGGGGTCAACTTATTTTACCTAGGCTTATATAGTGAAACTTTAAAAATCTTCTTTTCTGAAACCACAAGGCCCTGAGCCTTAAGATTCGGTACTTGGCATTGTCGTGTCGACCTCTACCAAGTTTGTTCAAATTATGCCTCTGGGGTCAAATTTGGCCCCTACCCAGGGGTCATTTGATTTTACATAGGCTTATATAGTAAAACTTTAAAAATCTTCTTGTCTGAAACCACAAGGCCCTGAGATCAAAGATCTGGTATGAAACAAGCTTTATCAAGCTTTTTCAAATTATTAGATTAGGTTAAAGGTTACCAAGGCTAAAAATAGGTTTATATAGTGTACCTCATAGGGCTTCTTTTAAAGACCAATATCTTTCATCTTTGGTATATAGGATCCTTGCATGGACCTCTACCCATGGGTAAGGTTTTAGGTCACTGGGTCAAGGTCACGGTCACCATAGCTTATGATAGATATTTCTACTTTTTGTCATAGAGCCTTTATTTATTGACTGATATTTTACATATTTACATATTTATATTTACATTGTATATAGGAAAAACATTAAAAATCTTCTTTTCAGATACCACAAGGCCTAGAGTTAAGATATTTGGTGTACAGCATTGTCTACTAGACCTCTACCAAGTTTGATCAAATCATAGCCCCTGGGTCAAAAAAGGCCCCACCCCAGGGTTCACATGTTTTACATAGAGTTATTTAGGAAAAGTTTTAAAAATCTTCTTGTCAGAAACCACAAGGCCTAGAGTTTAGATATTTGGTTTGCAGCATTGTCTGGTGGACCTCTACCAAGTTTGTTCAAATCATGACCCTGGGGTCAAAACTGGCCCCACCAGGGGGCGGGGTCATTTGATTTTACACAAGGACTTATATAGGGAAACCTTTAAAAATCTGCTGCTCTGAAACACCTAGGGCTATACCTTGTTCGTTGTTATGTCTCCCCCCAACCCTGCCCTTCTGATGGAGACATATGGTTTTTGCCTTGTCCATGGGTGTCTGTTTGTCTGTCTGTCTTTCACACTTTTTTTTAATACATAGGTACTTGACTCCCCATCCACCCTCAACCCCCCCCAACCAGTCACTTCCTGCCCCTGGCCTAGAATTTTTTTTTGTTTAAACATACGTACTTGACCCCCCCCCCCCCCCCCCCCCCCCCCGTCTGTTTTTTTTTTGGTTTTTTTTTTTAATTCATAGGTACTTGATATCCCATCTTCCCCCCTCCCACTGAACACCCATCTAGTTTTAATGTCCATTTCTTGAAAAGTGTCAAAGATATTCCATTCAAACTTGGAATACTTGATCACCATCAAGACCTCTGCAAAGATTGTTGTTACCCATGTTCCTGGGGTCACAGTTAGCCCCATCCCCAGGGGTCACTTGATTTTGCTTATACTTATATATAGGAAGAAATCTTTTTAAGCCTAGAAATACATTATAAACTGACATGAAATGGGTAAGTACTCTCCCCTTTCTTTCCCCCTCTCCCCCCCCCACACACTCTGGATGGGAACCCACTTAACCCCTCAATTTTGTTTTTTACACCCTTTCGGGCGCGATTTTTTTTTTAATACATAAGTACTTGACTGTTCAACCCCCCCCCCCCCCAAAAAAAAAAAATAAAAATAAAAATTTTCATCTTGTATGACTAGGTACTTGCCCTCCCCCACTCAAATTTTTTTCACTTGAGCCTCTTGTTTAACTTGGCTTATAAATAATTATCCAGCACTGAGAAAAGTGGAGCATGCTGTCTGTGGACAGGTCTTGTTGTGCTTTGACTAGCATGCTGTCTTTTCCAGCAGGCTCTTTTTATTTATTCTAACAGAGTACCCAAGGGGGACACCATACATGTGATAACTTCGGTAACTCAAAACTGGATTCTCAGCTTGATTTTTAGCTTGAAAACTGGAATTTTTTATCAACTCATTATCACAAAAAGAAAGACAAAAAGAACAGCAAAGAAAACTAATGAAGTGTTTTTTAATCTTATTTAATGCATAAAGGTTGCACCACTTGCAAAAGGCATAATATGTTCCCTCAGCACACTTTCTTATTCATTTATATTCAGATTCCCACTTAAAATTGAATTTTGTTTTGTATTTTGAATTTTAGCTTTTGGACCCCGAGTCCTTACACAGGGCTCTCGCTAGGGTAAAAATTTTGGGAGAAATGACTTCTCCCTAAGGCAAGATTTGGGAGAAGTCAGAACTTGAGAAGACTCCTAGAAGAAGGTAGCACTAGTCACCTTTTTCTGGCAGATATAGCCCTGAAACTCAGAATACTTGTTTACCATCAAGAGCTTAGTCTGCTCACAAGAGAGGGTTACTTTGTCCAGAATTATGTGTGAATTATGGCCCCTTTTCGACTTACAAATTTGGTTAAAGTTTTTGGCAAGGTAGCACTAGTCACCTTTCCCTTGCAGATAAATTAAAACATTTTTATGCCCCAACAAAGTGGGGAGCATATAGCGTTGCACTTGTCCGTCTGTCCGTCCATCCGTACGTCCCGAAATCTTGTGAACGCAACTCCTCTTAAACCGGATGGCAGATTTTGCTTAAACTTCCAGGGATGAACAACCTTAATGTGTAGATGGTAGTAAAGGAAGGAATTTTTGCTGCGACCAAATTTAACAGAATTATGGCCCTTTGTTGATTTTTTCACTATATACCATATAGAAATTTTGTGAACGCAACTCCTCTTAAACCGGATGGCAGATTTTGCTTAAACTTCCAGGGATGAACAACCTTAATGTGTAGATGGTAGTAGAGGAAGGAATTTTTGCTGCGACCAAATTTAACAGAATTATGGCCCTTTGTTGATTTTTTCACTATATACCATATAGAAATTTTGTGAACGAAACTCCTCTTAAACCGGATGGCAGATTTTGCTTAAACTTCCAGGGATGAACAACCTTAATGTGTAGATGGTAGTAAAGGAAGGAATTTTTGCTGCGACAAAATTTAACAGAATTATGGCCCTTTGTTGATTTTTTCACTATATACCATATAGAAATTTTGTGAACGCAACTCCTCTTAAACCGGATGGCAGATTTTGCTTAAACTTCCAGGAATGAACAGCTTTAATGTGTAGATAGTAGTAGAGGAAGGAATTTTTGCTGTGACCATATTTAACAGAATTATGGCCCTTTGTTGATTTTTTCACTATATACCATATAAATAATTGAACATATAAATTTTACATTTGTAATTTAATTTAACATGTACATAAGGTTACCTGTAGATCATTTTAGGTATATGTACAGAAAAAATCTTACATACAGGATATACATGCTCTTGTTTATGAGCACTTATGCATAGTGGGGGCATCCGTGTCCTATGGACACAGTTCTAGTTTTATCATCATGGCTTTAGACTGCCCAAGAGGAGGTAACTTTGTCAAGGATTTTGTGTGAATTTTGAGTTTATAAGGTTTTATAACCCTTTAGTGTCAAGTACTGAGAATAGTCGAGCGCGCTCTCCTACAACAGCTCTTGTTCAACTTTACTGTTAAAAACTTATGTATCTGTGGCATCAAAATCCAGTAAATTTTTTGGTGAAAAGACTGGGATGTGTTACCAGTTTCACCAAAATTGTTTTTTGAACTGTATTACGAACAATTTTAACGTAAATTATGTTGACTCATTATAATTATAGCTTTCAATAGTAAGTATGACAGAAATATCCAAGTCTTAGAGAAAAGGAAACTATCTCAATGAAAAACTGGTACTTACAATTAAAACATGACCACTTATCTTAATCAATCGACTGTTGTAAGTTTGCCATATAAAGAGTCTCAAAGACACTGTTTTTTATAAATATTAAAATACGCCGGGGTCGCGGAAATATATGACAAACGGACTTTATTCGAGATTTTCACTCGCTGCTTCATGTTTAATGAACTAAATATTTGCTGAAATTGGTTTCCTTCAATTTGTTAAGCTTGTCTCAATTCTACTTGACCTTTTCTTATTAATAAATACGAGAGTAAAAATAAATATACCAAAAAGTATTTAGGCCGTTTTCATACACTGTTTAAAAGGTTAGAATAACATTAATGAAGCATTGATGTTTAAGCGTTAGCCTTTTAAATTAAGCATTCAGTTGATTTGTTAAAACATAATTTGCTTGATTTATAGGATCTGTAGAGCACTGTTGTACACAACAATTTTCTACTTGGTGTACATCCCTAATCGAATTATATTGACCCAATGCAACACCTGCTGATAGCTAAATGTGTTAATTGTGTGTACAAGTGTCAACACAGGGTTAAATCAGTGAAAGAAGTAAAATGCACTCTGATTGCTCAATGCTTTGAAGGTAAAATGTATTGATTGCCGTTTCCGAGTATAAGCTCCGCCTACAACCGGAACTAAGCAGGTTATTGACGTCGACAGATCAAAGTTTTTTTTCCTTCTGGATTTTAATATTGGGAATTATGTCTCCCCCCAAAAATGGGGGAGACATATTGTTTTTCCCCCGGTTGTCCGTCCGTCCGTCCGTCTGTCTGTCTGTCCGTCACAAAATCGTGTCCGCTCTGTATCTTCCAAAGCCCTTGAAGGATTTTTATGAAACTTGGGTCAGATGTTCACCTCATCAAGGCGACGTGCAGAACACACTTTGTGGGTGTGGTGTCTCAAGGGCAAGGTCACACTTGGAGGTTAAATGTCAAATGCCACAAAATCGTGTCCGCTCTGTATCTTCCAAAGCCCTTGAAGGATTTTTATGAAACTTGGGTCAGATGTTCACCTCATCAAGGCGACGTGCAGAACACACTTTGTGGGTGTGGTGTCTCAAGGTCAAGGTCACACTTGGAGGTTAAATCTCAAATGCCACAAAATTGTGTCCGCTCTGTATCTTCAAAAGCCCTTGAAGGATTTTTATGAAACTTGGGTCAGATGTTCACCTCATTAAGGCGACA
Organism: Cyclina sinensis; assembly: GCA_012932295.1. Lineage (NCBI taxonomy): Eukaryota > Metazoa > Mollusca > Bivalvia > Venerida > Veneridae > Cyclina > Cyclina sinensis. Next base: position 10,853,599 of record JAAONU010000015.1, on the reverse strand, counting down.
TGCAGAACCCACTTTGCGGGTGTGGTGTCTCAAGGTCAAGGTCACACTTGGAGGTTAAATGTCAAATGCCACAAAATCGTGTCCGCTCTGTATCTTCAATAGCCCTTGAAGGATTTTTATGAAACTTGGGTCAGATGTTCACCTCAACAAGGTGACGTGCAGAACCCACTTTGCGGGTGCGTAGTCTCAATGTGAAGGTCACACTTGGAGGTTAAATGTCAAATTTTACAATCGTCTGACTCAATACTACCTGCAGCAACTGGCTGGGGGGAGACATATGTTTTTGTTCAATCAAAAACCCATTTCTAGTTTTGAATTAATAATGGGACAGCTGGAATTGGTGTCAAATAACGGGATTTTTTTTTTAAAAACCCACCGGGGTATGACATGTATGCGACACAAGTGTTCAACTGAACACCCATCTACTTTCAACTTTCTTCCATGAACTTGGCAGGATTGTTCCTTGGATGAAAGACTTCCAAAGTTGTTCAAAGATTTTGTTTCCATTTATAAATCTGGTTTCCTTCGCAACCAAACCAAATAATAGGGAAAAAATTTTAAAAATCTTCTTCTCCAGAATCATAAGGCCTAGAGCTTTGATATTTTGCATGAGGCATTACCTAATGGATCTCTAACAAGTTTGTTCAAATCATAAGCCCTGGGGTCAAATTGACCTTCCCTTATGGTCAATAGGTCAAACTTATAAACCTTTTTAACTTCATTGATTTTTAAGCTATAACCTTCGTATTTGGGCATATGAATCATCTAAACATCGTTTATCATTTGACATGCTGATACTTTACCTTGAACCTGAATTGACCTTTTACATAAAGGTCAAAGGTCAAACTTTTAAACATTCATAACTTCATTGTTGTTTATGCTATGGCCTTCATATTTGGAAATATGATGTACATATGAACACTTATGATTCATTTGAGATGCTTCATATGAACTTGACCGATTTTCAGTATTGACCATTTATGTCAAGGGTTAAATTTTCAAGTCTTCATAACCTTACCATTTGTTTATGTAATCACGTTTATACTTTACGTTTACGTTTATCATAATTGTGTTTTGTTCCACATTCTCAAATATTTATCTTGTTGTATTTGGCATTGATCATCAGGGCTCTCGCGAGTGGGCGATTCGGGCGAAGTCGTCGCTTCGCTGTCTCAAATTTCGCCTTACGTGAAGATCAAAGCGAAAATCAAGTCGCCTTATCACAATTTAGTTGCCCTTGGCAAACATGGATAAGAGTCAATGGTGTCATAAAATGTGGCAGTTTTTTTACGATACACATAAACAATCGCTTGCCAGCCACTCATTAGGGAATCCCCGTAAAACTCCGCCTCTCGCTATTTCTTGCGTTATAGCCATGTGTGACGTACAGAGCGAAGACTCCGCCCATGTTATTTATATCTTTTCAACCAGAACATTCGATACCGACACTTAGGCAAAATAAACCAATCAGCATTTAGTTTTCAAAAAAGCACTATTGAGTAATGAATAATAATGAGTTTCCTGTCGGATATTTTTAGCTGATTTCAGTGTTTATAAATTACCACTATTTGATTGCAATATTTCGGCAATCGTCGGAAGTGTTACAGTACATTTTAATCGTCGATCATTGTTTTCCAAAAGGTCTTGGTATCAATAGTTGATATTTGTTTCATTATGTTTCTGAATACTGGTTGATAAAAGGGATCAATTATTTAAGGGAAATTTATTATTACATTAGCATACGTTGTCCGAAACAAAGAGTAACGAAACAATATCCACTTCGCTCTGAAGTCTGTCCACTTCTCCCTAACCTTCAACCCAGGGCGAAGTGACTTCTCCCAAAATTCTGAGTCTAGCGAGAGCCCTGGATCATTGTTAAGTGATGTTTACAAGTAAAATATCAACTACTTTTGTTCCTTCTATTATTTAGTATGGAATGATATTGAGGTAAAAATTACACAATGCCTGCTTGCACTTTCATTATGCTTGAGGTAAAAATTACACAATGCCTGCTTACTGTTACAATTTACTCATTGACACTGCTATTGTGCTTATTGGTACAGTCATTATGCATGCTTGCACTTTCATCACGCTTGTTGACAATGATACCATGCTTGCTGGAAGTTACAACTTGTTTGGTGTTTAGTCCCTGATGTCTATATGGCTGAATGACATGCAATCTAGTAATGAAATATTTCAACATGCCGGGACTGTATATAAGCTTTGATATTTCAACATTGCACAGTTATAATGCTCCTAGAACAAAACACACGATGTGACCACACAAAATGAAAGATGCAGTCAGCCACTAAGCAAGTTGAAAGTAAGCATAATGTTAATTGCAAATTTGCACATCACATTTTGATACCAGGGGGCGCACGTTTGTAGTTTTCGCGAAACAGTGCTCTAGCTAGGCTTAAACAAAAGGGCACCGCGCCCTGCCCGAAATTCCGTGCGCCCTGCCCTAAAATCAGAGCGCCATGCCCAAAATTTAGTGCAACTTATAAGTTGATTTACTCTACCTTTTAGCGGATATTAAGCAGCCACTTAATTTTACAAGTTTGACCAGACGTCACGCTTATTGATTTTACTACACTCAGCAGGTGGTATCGTGTTTATCTGGAAATTAACACCTGCAGTCACCGATCAATGCTTGATTGCAGCAGTGTTTTTATAACAATTAGACATGATATACAGGGATTACTGGATGAGCAACAATTATATTGAGGTGCAGACTGTGATGTAAATTTTTGGGATAATTAAGGTTATTGTGTAATGGCAGTGTTTGTAGACAGTTTTTGTAACAGTTAGTCTTTTTAACGAGTCATTTTTTTAAATTGGTGTCAATTAGAGTCAATAGTATATTTAATATAGCATGCTTATGTCCAGTTATCATTTGTAAAAATGCCTACCAAGGAACGTATGATGCGTTCCCTAGCCAAAACAGGCAGGGAAAATAAGAGAAAATTGACTGATTTCTTTGGGTATGAATCTTATCTTATTTAATTTTGTCTGCTTTTAAAATGCATCATTAGTGATGTTGGTAAATATTGACTAAATTATATTAATTAAATTGTGTCTGCTTTTAAAATACATCATTAGTTGTGTTGGTTAATATTGACTAAATTTATTAACTGAATACAGAACAGTGTAGACCAAAAAGAGACTCGATGTAGACCCAGGCCAGACTGTTAAAATTGAAAGCTGATCTGGGTCTACATTGTTAGAAATATTTTTTTTATTAATGCAAATAATTACACAGTAGTTATAAAATATTGACTGGGTGATCTTATCCATTTCAGATTTGGTAAAGATGATGAGAATTCATTGTCCAATCTGAGATTTGTAAAAGTGCCCTATTTTGAGCTTGCGGCGCGCAAAAAGTGCCCAGTTTTGAGATCAATTTCCCTGCCCTTCTGAAATCCTAGCTGTAGCACTGCGAAATATGCCGGACTTTAATTAGCTATTGCCTAAACCGTTTCCCATCACTGACTCAAGTTCATATTCTACATGTTCAATACGACAGTTTGACACATTATTGGCAATTTGTAGAATTCTGTCCTTAACAGCCAGTTTAATTTGTGGAATTTCAGGAATTTCAAACCGCAAGTCCTCCATTTCTAAGAAAAACAATTTAATTTAAACAAATGAGATGTAGAAGGCGAGCTAAAATTTAATCTGGCCCCTAAATCAAATCAAATTACTCAAATCAGATGTACCATCATCATTACTGGTCACAGTCCTGTGACTAATTTCAGTTGGCATATAACTTACAGTCAAAATTTTGAACAATGAGTCAATGTTAATTGTTATGGCCTATATTTGGACGTTATGACATGCATACAGAATATATAGTCAATGCTACGGGTAAAAGAAGTGACCGACAGTCTATTTGTAATCTTTTTCTAAATAAAGTTACGACAAATGTAACTATTGATAGATCTCTCTATACATATTCGGATATCCACGATAATCTTTCCGGCAAATAATTATTCAAATTACGGAAAAACACGACTAGAGCATAGCGCCCCCTGTTATCAAAATGTGACTTATAATTTTGAAATGACATTATGCTTAGTTCTAATTTGCCTAGTGCCTGATAACATTTTCCATACTGGTTGATCACTTCGTGTATTTTGTTCTTGGATGCATTACAAATTAACCAAGATAACCACAGCATGATGAAATAAACCATTACGCTAGATTGCATGTCATTCACTCAAATGAAAATATGAAAAAGGCATCGGGGACTAAACACCAAACAAGTTGTAACTTCCAGCAAGCATGGTATCATTGTCAACAAGCGTGATGAAAGTGCAAGCATGCATAATGACTATACCAATAAGCACAATAGCAGTGTCAATGAGTAAATTGTAACAGTAAGCAGGCATTGTGTAATTTTTACCTCATTATCATTCCATAATTTAGTGCTATACAATGTGGTGGCATTGCATTTTTACATGCCCGGATGGGCATATTATGTTATGGTCCTGAGCGTCCGTCTGCACTACCGAAAATAAATAAGGGGCCATCTAACTGTAAACATAACAAAAGAGAACAATAGACTTCATTCTGTAACAATAGAATAAGGGGCCAGTGGCCCTCTATTGAACAAAAGAAAATAACAAAAGAAAAGACCCCCTATCCAGTTTCGGCCTGACATCCATCAGTCCATTAGCAATTTGGTTTCCAGAGGATAATTGGAGTAACTTTGGCCTACAGTCTTTTACCTTCAAATAAATGAATGACCCCTATTGATTTTGTAGCTCAAAGGTCAGGGTCACAGTGATCTTAACATTGAAAACCATTTCCGCCATATAACTTGACAATCATTTGTTATAGAGACTTCAAATTTTCATATCATGATTGGATTACCCTATATATTTTGGGGTCAGTATCTTAAAGGTCAAGGTCACAGTGACCTAAATGTTTAGAATAATTTACGCTCTGTAACTTGACAACCATTTGTCATAGAGATTTCAAAATTAATATAATGGTTGTACACATTGAGTGAATGACCCCTATTGATTTTTGGATGAGTAGGTCAAAGGTCAAGGTCACAGTGATGTAAGCACTGAAAAGTATTTCCGCTGTAAAACTTTATAAGCATTTGTCATACAGACTTCAAACTTCATATGATGATTGATTACATTGAGAAAATGACCCCTGACCCCTATTGATTTTTTAGTCAGTAGCTGAAAGGTCAAGGCACAGTGACCTTAACATGGAAAGCCATTTCCACCAGTATCTTGACAATCATTTGTTGTAGAGACTTTAAACTTTATGTCATGATTGCACACATTGAGTGGATAACCCATATACATTTTGGGGTCAGTATGTCAAAGGTCAAGGTCACAGTGACCTAAATGTTTAGAATCATTTGCACTCTGTAACTTGACAACCATTTGTCATAGAACCTTCAAAATTCAAATAATGGTTGCACACATTGAATGAATGACCCCTATTGATTTTGGGATCAATTGTTCAAAGGTCAAGGTCACATACTTCAAACTTCATATGATGATTGAATACATTGAGAAAATGAGCCCTGTACATTTTAGGATCAGTAGGTGACCTAAACACTGAAAAGCATTTCTGGTGTATATAACTTGGCAACTATTTCCCATACAGACTTCAAACTTATTATGATGATTGTTATCATTGATTACATGACCCCTATAATGTTTGGGATTAGTACATAAAAGGTCAAGGTGACAATCCACTAAACAATCCACTAAACAATCAATATTTCTGCACTATAACTTGATAACCATGCATCACAGCATGAACATCATTTTATACTTCTGAAAGACTGACATTTATACAAATTACAACACCTGAAATACAGATATGATAAAGATCTATAAAACTCTAAAATTTAAAAAAAATCAAAATTTATATAAATCAAAAAATTCAAATTTTAAAGCAATTGATTTAGTTCCAAAGCCTAAGGTTTCCTCCCTTACATCACAAATGCATCATACTTAGAAGAAACACCCTTCAGGCATATAATGCTCTACCCAGCAGTGCTCTTGTTAACTAATGCAGCTTTGTTTCTTTAAGAAGTTAGGACAAATAAAGTAAGATTTTGCTGTTTCACTGCATAGATAAGACATAACTTTAAATAAGAAGCTTCCCTTTGCTGAAATGGTAGTCAGATTACTTATAAGTAAGAAGTTGCTGTTGTTTGCAAAGGTTAGACCAGTATTTAAAATTCTCTTTTTGTCATCATTGACTAGAGTACTATAAACTGTTACTCAACATAAGCATTTTGGATGAAGTTATAGAAACATTTTGCAGAAGTTACATTGATGTTAAGTCTGTCAGTAAGAAGTATAGAACCTGAATGTTACTTCGTCAGTATCCCTTGCTGTAGGCAAAGGGATATTATTTCAATGTTGTCTGATGGTCCATCCGGTCTCATTACTTAAATATTCATTGGAGGGAATGTAATGAGATTCAAAAGAAATGTTTATCACCAGTACAAGACAGTGCCAGCACAATGGTTATTCTGATCATAGCAGTAACACCAGAGTTATAGTCCTTTATAAATTTTCTATACAATATATACATGTAAGACATAATTATACTCTAATATAAGGAAAACTTAAGCATATCACTCAATACAATTATGTATTATCAGTACTGGATGTTGCCAGCTCAAAGTTTGTTCTGATCAAATCTGTAACATCAGATTTAAGGCCTTTTGATTAATTTTCAGTACAATACATAAGGCATGTAAACTTAAATAGGGAAAACTTAATCATTTGATTCAATACAAATATGTATCATCACTCATCAGTATAGGATGCTACAGGCATGAAGTTTGTTCTGATTAGATCAGTAACACTGGAGTTACAGACATTTGATTAATTTTCTAAACAAAAGATTTATATGTATGAACATTTAAAAAAAATGCTTTTCATAAAGTATTTTTAGGAAACACAAACATATAAAAGTATGATATACCTTTTTCATCATGAAAAGTCTGTTTTTCAGGGGAAACATTACCATATGCCAGTGGTGTTCTTCCAGCAGAGATCATTCTAGTCTTCATACTGGCTGGGATTGAGGCTTTACGAATTTTCTTTGGTAAGGGAATTTTTTCTGTTGCAAAATGTTTTGTTGGAAACCAGTTATACAAGTTAGTTGGAATACCTTAGAAACATCATATGCTCAATTATCTGTGAGCTACTAACAAAATGGTATTTCTTGCAGAAAGTTTCTGGGGTGTTGATGCAGCAATATTTGGTATTTATTCTTATACCAAATAAAATAACTATACAGTATATAGTAGTATTGTGTCCACTCTGTATCTCTTGAACTGATTGAAGGAAATTGAACCTACAACCTTACATTACATTCAGTGATAGATCTTGTTAGATGATGTGCAGATGCACTGGTTCTGGCTTCCTTGGTTCAAGGTCAAGGTCACACTTAGTCATTATGATTTTATGTCTGCTTTGTATGTTTTGAACTGATATAAGGAAATTCAAACTCGTGTAGAAAATACAATCATACTGAGACGATGTGCAGAGTGCAGGTTCTGGCTTGTTGGAGTCAACGTTAAGGTCACACTAAGTCAAAATAATTTAATGCATTATATTTCTTGTCTGCTCTGTATCTTTTTAATGGATTGAAGGGAATTAAAATGTAGACCATACTGAGGTGATGTGCAAAGAATTTTGACTTGCTCAGGTCAAGGTCTTACTTAATAGTTATTATCTGATGTGTCGAATTTTGTGTCACTCTGTATCTTTTTAACTGATCCAAGGGGATTAAACCTCTCAACTGAAATCTTAACCATCATGACTCTTTGTGCAGAGTGCAGGTTATGGTTTGTTTGGATCAAGGTCATATGTCATATGTCATTCTGATTTTATTTGTGATATTGTGTGTTCACTTTGTATCTCTTGAAATAATTGAAGGTATTTGAAACTAATTGGCAGAAATGTTAACCATTATGAGACGAGGTTCCAGTTTGCTGTTATCAAGGTCAAGGTCACACTTAGTCATTATGATTTTGTATGTGATATTTTGTGTCTGCTCTATATCTCTGAACCAAATAAAGAAAATTGAAAATACTTGGCAGAAATATTAACCATACTAAGAGGATGTTTAGAGCATAGGTTTCGACTGGTTCCCCTCAAGCTTAAGGTCACACTTAGTCATATTTGTGTCGCCCTTTCGAAGAAACAGCGATACATAGTAATCACTTTGTCCATCGGTCCGTCACGAAAACTTAACGTTTGCAATAACTTTGCCGTTTCTGAACATTTCCTTATCAAACTTTCAAATTGTATTGCTTATGACAACAGGGTCGGGATGATGCCAAAATCTTTAGGTCAAGGTCACATTTGACAGAGTTATGTCCCTTTTTGTACTTGGCTTTTGTCATGAAACCTTAATGGTGGCAATAACTTTGCCATTTCTTAACATTTCATCATCAAACTTCCAAATTATATTGCTTATGACAACAGGGTCGTGATGATAACAAAATCTGTAGGTCAAGGTCACAATTGACAGAGTTATGCCCCTTTTTGTACTTGGATTTTGTCATGAAAATTTAACATTGGCTGTAACTATTCCATTTCTTAATATTTCTTCATCAAACTTTCCAGTTGTAATGCTTACAATTGTATCTCTTAAGACAACACCATTTCTCAAGGGCAGATAACCCTCAAATTTATTTTAACAATGTTATGCCTCTTTTTCAACTTAAAATTTCTTGGTTAAGCTTTTTGTTAATGTCCAATTCTCAAAAAGTGTCAAAGATATTCCATTCAAACTTGCAATACTTGATCACCAGCAAGACCCCTGCAAAAATTGTTGGTACCCATGTCCCTAGGTTAACAGTTAGCCCCACCCCCAGTGTTCACTTGATTTTGCTTATACTTATATATAGGAAAAAAACTTCTTAAGCCTAGAAATAAAATATTAACTGACATGAGATGGGTAAGTACTTCCCAATTTCTCCCCCCTCCCCCTGCATGGGACCCCCCCCCACCCTGCCAACAACCCCACCCCCTCTGTTTTTTTAGCTCACCTGAACATGCTCATGTGAGCTTTTAGGATCCTTGATTGTCCGGCGTCTGTCCATCCGTCGTCCACAATTCATTCAAACGACATCTCCTCTGAAACCACTGGGCAAAATTTAATGAAACTTGCCTGGAATGTTCCTTGCATGAAGCTCTACCAAGTTTGTTCAAATCGTTTCGGTTCATTGCCTTTCTTGGTCACAGGAGCTAAAAACAGATTTTAGAAGTTGGATCTTTAAAAAAAATTTTGTCAGAAACCACAAGGCCTGGAGCTGTGATATTTGGTATAAAGCATCATCTAGAGGACCTCTACCAAGTTTGTTCAAATTATGATCCTGGGGTCAAAAATGGTCCCGCCCCAGGGGTAACTTGTTTTACATAGAGTTATATAGGAAAAACTTTAAAAATCTTCTTGTCAGAAACCGTAAGGCATAGAGCTAAGATATTTGGTGTGCAGCATTGTCTAGTGGACCTCTACCAAGTTTGTTCAAAACATGACTTCTGGGTCAAAAATGGTCCCGCCACAGGGGTAACTTGTTTTACATAGAGTTATATAGGAAAAACTTTAAAAATCTTCTCGTCAGAAACCTTAAGGCATAGAGCTTAGATATTTGGTATGTAGCATTGTCTAGTGGACCTCTACCAAGTTTGTTCAAATTATACCCCTGGGGTCAAATTTGGCCCCACCCCAGTGTCATTGGTTTTACATAGGCTTATATAGTGAAAACTTTGAAAATCTTCTTGTAGAAGGAGAAGTAACATTTTCAGTCCAAATAATCTGGAAATTTGTCAGACAGGTTGTTTCTATGATTTCTAGCTCAAGTTCGAATATGGGTCATCTGGGTTCAAAAACTAGGTCACAGAGCCCAAAAATAGAAAAAAAACCTTGTTAATGCTCTAGAGGTTACATTTTCAGTCCAAATATTCTCGAAATTTGTCAGACAGGTTGTTTTGATGATTTCTAGTTCAGGTTCGAATATGGGTCATCTTGGATCAAAAACTAGGTCACAGAGCCCAAATTTGGAAAAACCTTTGTTACACTCTAGAGTTAAGATTTTAATTCCAAACAACCTGGAAATTTGTCAGTAAGGTTGCTTCTATGATTTCTAGCTCAAGCTTGAATATGGGTCATCTGGATTCAAAAACTAAGTCACAGAGCCCAAATATCGAAAAACTATGTAAACACTCTAGAGGCTACATTTTCAGTCCAAATGCCCTGGAATTTAGTCAGAGAGGTTGTTTCGATAATTTCTAGGATGTTCAGATATGGGTCATCTGGGGTCAAAAACTAGGTCACAGAGCCCAAATATGGAAAAACATTGTAAACACTCTAGAGGTAACATTTTCAGTCCAAATAACCTGGAAATTTGTGAGAAAGATTGTTTCAATAAGTTCTAGGTCAAGTTTGAATATGGTTCATCTGGGGTCAATTAACCAGGTCCATAGCAACTTTGTTATAAGCAGTCATACTCAGATGAGCAATATAGGGCCATCATGGCCCTCTTGTTTTTAATTAAGATTGAATCATTTGATGTATAGAATCCATCATTTTTACAAAATGTTCTTAAGGGACTGAACAGTTAGGCTTGATTGGTTTTCAGCTATACTAAGAATAAAAATGTAAATGGATTAATATGTAAAAATGCAGTATTTTCAGTACAAAAGCTTGCTGTTGTACCCATCTTGTAAGCAGGCCTTAGTATTGAAATTTGCAATGTTATGTATGTATGGTATGTTTTGGAAACATACTGTAATTTCTACAGATATCTGCAAAATGCCTAGATTTATTTTCAGCAAGGAAGGGGAACTTGACAGAGAGGATTGTTGGTGTGATAGTTTCCATACTGCTAAGTATCCCAGCTCTACTTGGAGGCATATTTTATTTGTACTGGCAGACTTATGTAACAAGAGCAGATGTAATACTTGCTGCCATACAGCTAGCATTCATCAGTTTAGAGCTGATCTTTGGCATCGTATCAATAATTACATTTGCAAGGTAACACAAGTTGAAAATTCTCTCTCTTTAATTCTTTTGAATGCTCTTATTATGTCTCCCAAAATTTGTGGGAGACATAGTGTTTTTGCCTTTGCTGTCTGTCCATCTGTCTGTCTGTCCACATTAAGCTTGTCCGGCTTTCACAGGTCAAACTGCAGGTGGGATTTGGTAGAAACTTTACAGGAGTAAATAAAAAGTAAATTAGTGCTACTATGACCCTAGCTGTGCATATCGCCAGCATGTCCTGCTTCGCTGCACAAAATGGCCACCAGAGCTAAAAATAGAAAAACCTTGTCCTGCTTTCACAGGTTAAACTGCTGGTGGGATTTCAATGAAAATTCACAGGAGTGATCAGTACCAGCCTTTGTTGAGTATACTGCCGGCACGTTCTGCTTTGCTGCACAAAATGGCCGCCAAAGCTAAGAACAGGAAAACCTTGTCCGGCTTTCACAGGTCAAACTGCTGGTGGGATTTTGATGGAACTTCACAAGAGTGATCAGTACCAACCCTAGTTTTGCATATCGCTGGCACATTCTGCTTGGCTGCACAAAATGGCCACCAGAGCTAACAAAAGAAAAACCATGTCCGGCTTTCACAGGTCAAACTGCTGCAGATTTCAATGAAACTTCACAGGAGTGATCAGTACCAGCCTTAGTTGAGTATATCGCCGGCATGTTCTGCTTCGCTGCACAAAATGGCTGCCAGAGCTAAAAATAGAAAAACCTTGTCCGGCTTTCACAGGTCAAACTGCTGCAGATTTCAATGAAACTTCACAGGAGTGATCAGTAACAACCCTAGTTGAGTATATCGCCGGCATGTTCCACTTTGCTGTACAAAATGGCCACCAGAGCTCAAAATAGAAAAACCTTGTCGGGCTTTCACAGGTCAAACTGCTGGTGAGATTTCGACAAAAATTCACTGGAGTGATCAAGATCTACCCTAGTCGTGCATATTGGCGGCACGTTCCGCTTTGCTGGACAAAGTGGCCACCAGAGCTAAAAATAGAAAAACCTTTTCTGGCTTTCACAGGTCAAACTGCTGGTGGGATTTCGACAAAATTCACAGGAGTGATCAAGATCAACCCTAGTTGTGCATATTGGCAGCATGTTCTGCTTTGCTAGACAAAGTGGCCAACAGAGCTAAAAATAAAAAAAACCTTGTCCGGCTTTCATTTTTCCCCTCCATTTTCATGACATTAAAAACTATTATTTTTCCACCAGACTGATAAAATAGCCCTTCAGGAAACATGGACAAGTGCTAATGACATAGTTCAACCCTCCAGTACACGATACCAAGCTGTGTTCACTCATAGGCCAACACACCAAAACAACCAGTCTCCAAGAGGAGGTGTTGGCATCTTTGTCCACCAAGACTTTGACTTTATGTGCATTGATATTTCTATGGCAGATATTGAATGTGCTGGTGTTCATATAACATCTCCGTCTATATCAGTTTTGAATGTTTATAAACGTCCACAACTTCACCAGCATTATTTCTGTGAACAGCTCAGTTTGATTCTTAACAATTTACCAACTTCACAAAGAATTGTTCTCGGTGACTTTAATGCACAAGTGTCAGCGAATGAGCTCGAACAAACCATGACTAACTTCAGTCAACTTATAACAACTACAATTGGACAAAAGTTGATTAATCACATATTTGTACAAACTATGCCAACTTATTACAGCTATCATGCAATTGCATATGCAAACATTCGGATCAACAACAACACCGAGCCTGTATGAACAACTGATAGATCAAATTCCATCTGTGTTTGATAGCTTAAACTACTTCTAATGTTCAACACCAGTTGTCACTAGGTATCCAATATCTTTACTTTCTGATTGTAAAAACATGAAGTATTTCCTCATTTCCACATCACTTCTCAGCTTCACCTACATCTATTAAATCTGTTAAAACCAACTGAAACTTATGTTTTGACTTTCACCTTGCATACCAAGAAACATGCTGCTGTTCACTCCTTAGAGTACATAGATGAGAGACAAATGTTTTTGTGACAAAAACCCGTTTTGTTCTAGTTTGATTGTAGTGTTCACATTGCTCCTTTCTTTGTGAGTATTAATCAGTGCTTCAGAAAGCTGTTGTGCAGAATAGTTCATATAAGTTATTACAAGGCTCTTATTGATCATTTTTAAACATGCATAGATAAGTTTGAACAAAACCTTAGCACTCTCGTGAATTACCAGACTGAAACATTTAGGTAGAAAGAAGTGTAAACAGTGATGCTTTTTGTGTCAACCTTTCGAAGAAACGGCGTTACATAGGGATCGCTTGTCCGTCAGTCTGTCCGTCACGAAAACTTAAAGTTGGCTATAACTTTGCCTTTTTAGCTCACCTGTCACGTAGTGACAGAGTGAGCTTTTCTGATCACCTTTTGTCCTGTCGTCCGTCCACAGTTAGTTTGTTAACACTCTAGTGGTCACATTTTTGCCTCAATTGTCATGAAACTTGGTCAGGATGTTTGTCTCATTAATATCTCGGACGAGTTCGAACATGGGTTATCAGGGTAGGAAAACTAAGTCACAGAGCCCAAATATAGAAAAACCTTGTTATACCACCACCACAAAATGTGTGTGTGTGGGGGGGGGCAGGCTATCATGGATTCGCTTTGTCGTGTCCGTCCAAATTCTATACCAACTGAAGAATTTTCTTCAAACTTGGCTGAAATGTTCACCTCAACAAGGGGATGTGCAGAACCCATGTTGCCCATGTGTCAGCTCAAGGTCAAGGTCACAATTGAAGGTCAAATATCAAACAGTCAAATATTAGACATTATGTCGTGTCCGCTCTGTAAGTCCTACACTAATTGAAAGATTTTCTTTAATCTTGGCTCAAATGTTCACCTCAACAAGGGGATGTACAGAACCCATGTTACCCTTTTGCCAGCTTAAGGTCAAGGTCACACTTGAAGGTCAAAAATTGACTTAGAAAATATTCTTAGATGTTAACATGTATTTGAATATTTCTGAAACTAGAAAATGTATTTGCTTGAAACTTAAAATGTATATGGAGTGTCACAATTAGGATATGCAGGTCAAGTTTCATAACTCTGTTTTGCATTTTGACAAAGTTATGCCCCTTTTTAAGTCTTTAAATTTACATACAATCAAATATTAGACAATATGTTGTGTCCGCTCTATAAATCCTATACTAATGGAAGATTTTCTTCAAACTTTACTCAAATGTTCAACTCAACAAGGTTATGTGCAGAACCCATGTTACCTTTGTGTCGGCTTAAGGTCAAGGTCACACTTGAAGGTCAAAATTGACTTAGAAAATGTTCTTAAATTTTAACATGTACTTGAATATTTCTGAAACTAGCACAGGTATTTGCTTGAAACTTAAAAGATATATGAGGTATCACAAGTAAGATATGCAGGTCAAGTTTCATAACTCTGTATTGCATTTTGACAAAGTTATACCCCTTTTTAAATCTTTTAATTTACTTACAATCAATACTAGACAATATGTCGTGTCCGCTCTATAAATTCTATACTAATGGAAGGATTTTCTTCAAACTTGACTCAAATGTTCACCCCAACTGGGCAATGTGCAGAACCCATCTTACCCTTGTGGTAGCTTAAGGTCAAGGCCACACTTGAAGGTCAAAAATTGACTTAGAAAATGTTCTGAAATTTTAACATGTACTTGAATATTTCTAAAACTAGAACAGATAATCATTTGAAACTTCAAATATATACGAAGTGTTGCAAGTAAGATATGCAGGTCAAGTTTCATAACTAAAAAAGTGGGGGGGGGATAACTTTGTATTGTATTTTGACAAAGTTAAGTCCATTTTTATGTCTTTAAATTTATTTACCATAATATTTCTTAAACCAGAACAGATATTTACTTGAAACTTAAAATTTATATGAATGGTTACAAGCAAGCTCAGATGACGAAAATTCTACAATTCCATTGAATTATGGCACAAGTTATGCCCCTTTTAGGCTTAGAAAATGTTCTGATATAACCATTAATACTTAAATGTTTCTGAAACTAGAACAGATATTCACAAAAATGAAAGGTTATTTGTAATTGTTTCGAACATGATTTGACAATATATATTTATACAATTACCTGTACAATTTGTTTGTTTTTTTCACCAGAGATAATTTCTTTTTATGTATATGTAGTTGTGCCACTAAAGTTATTCCCTTAACCACCTTTCCATGTCGTCTTCTGTCAAGGACATTGGTGGGGGTATGAATCGCATTCAGCAATATTTCTAGTTAACACTCTAGAGGCTACTTTTTCAGTCCAAATATCCTGGAAATTTGTCAGAAAGGTTCTATTGATGATTTCTAGGTCAAGTTCAAATATGGGTCATCTGGGTTCAAATACTAGGTCACAGAGCCCAAAAATAGAAAAATCTTGTTAAAAGTCTAGAGGTTACATTGTCAGCCCAAATTATCTGGAAATTTGTCAAAAGGTTGCTTTGACGATTTCTAGGTCAAGATTAAATATGGGTCATTTGGGGTCAAAAACTAGGTCACAGAGCCCAAATATTGAAAAACTTGTTAACACTCTAGAGGTAACATTTTTAGACCAAATAATCTGGAAATTTGTCAGGAAGGTTGCTTCTATGATTTTTAGCTCAAGTTCGAATATGGGTCATCTGGGTTCAAAAACTAGGTCACAGAGCCCAAAAATAGAAAAATCTTGTTAACACTAGAGGTTACATTTTCAGCCCAAATAATCTGGAAATTTGTCAGAAAGGTTGCCTTGGACTTTCTAGATCAAGTCCGAATATGGGTCATCTGGGTTCACAAACTAGGTCACAGAGTCCAAATATGGAAAAACCTTGTTAACACTCTAGAGGCTACTTTTTCAGTCCAAATATCCTGGAAATTTGTCAGAGAGATTGTTTCGATAATTTCTAGCTCAATGTTGAATATAGGACATCTAGGTTAAAAAACTAGGTCATAGAGCCCAAATATGGAAAAACCTTGTTAACACTCTAGAGGTAAAATTTTCAGTACAAATAACCTTGAAATTTGTCAAAGAGAGTGTTTCAATAATTTCTAGGTCAAGTTCAAATATGTGTCATCTGGGGTCGATTAACTTTGTTAAAAGCAGTCATACTTAGTTGAGCGATACAGGGCCATCATGGCCCTCTTGTCTGATCAGTCATTGTCTGTTGTCAGTCCGCCCGTCTGTCATCAACTTTTCGTTCAAATGACATCTCCTGTGAAAACAAAGGGCCAAATTAAATGAAACTTGCCTGGGATGTTCCTTGCATGAAGCTCTACCAAGATTGTTCAAATGGTTCTGGTCTATTGCATTTCTGGTTCAATGGAGCTAAAATCAGATTTTAGAAGTTGAATCTTTAAAAATCTTCTCCAAAACCTCAAGGCCTGGAGCTTAGATGTTTGGTATGAAGCATCATTTACTAGACCTCTACCAAGTTTGTTCAAATTATGACCCTGGGGTCAAAACTGCCCCTGCCCTAGGGGTCAGTTGATTTTACAAAGATTTATATAGGGAAAACTTAAAAATCTTCTTGTCAGAAACCACAAGGCCTAGAGTTTAGATATTTGGTGTGCAGCATTGTCCGGTGGCCCTGTACAAAGTTTGTTCAAATCATGGCTCCTGGGTCAAAAATGGCCCAGCCTCGGTGGTCACATGTTTTACATAGAGTTATATAGGAAAAACTTTCAAAAATCTTCTTGTCAGAAACAGCAAGGCTTAGAGTTTAGATATTTGGTGTGTAGCATTGTCCAGTGGACCTCTACTTAGTTTGTTCAAATCATAGCAACTGGGTCAAGATAGGCCTTGCCCCAGGGGTCACTTGTTTACATAGGGTTATATAGGAAAAACTTTAAAAATCTTCTTTTCAGATACCACAAGGCCTAGAGTTAAGATATTTGGTGTACAGCATTGTCTCTTGGACCTCTACCAAGTTTATTCAAATCATGGCCCCTGGGTCAAAAATGGCCTCGCCCCAGGGGTCACATGTTTTACATAGAGTTATATAGGAAAAACTTTAAAAATCTTCTTTTCAGATACCACAAGGCCTAGAACTATGATATTTGGTGTACAGCATTGTCTACTGGACCTCTACCAAGTTTGTTCAAATCATAGCCCCTGGGTCAAAAAAGACCCCACCCCAGGGGTCACATGTTTTACATAGAGTTATATAGGAAAAGTTTTAAAAATCTTCTTGTCAGAAACCACATTGCCTAGAGTTTAGATATTTGGTGTACAGCATTGTCTAGTGAACCTCTACCAAGTTTGTTCAAATCATGACCCTGGGGTCAAAACTCGCCCCACCTGGGGGGTCATTTGATTTTACACAAGGATTTATATAGGGAAGACTTAAAAAATCTGCTGCTCAGAAACACCAAGGGCTATACCTTCAATTGTTTGTTGATATGTTTCCCCCCCCCCCCCCCCCCCCCCAGTTGACCCAAAGCCTTCAATATTCACAGGGTTATTGCCCTTATTGAGTACAAAAAATCCCTTTTTTGTTTTGGGTCATTAGGTCAAAGGTCAAGGTCAGAGGGACCTCTAGAGTGAAAACCATTTCCACTCAATAACAGAATTACCATTTCGCCCAGAGCCTCCAAACTTCATAGGATGATTGCTTTTACAAAGTAGAAGAACCGTGTTGTTTTTGGGGCTAGTATGTCAAAGGTCAGGGTCACAGGGACCTGTAGAGTGAAAACTTTTTCTGCAGAGTAACTGTAGTACCATTACACCCAGAGCCCAGAGCCTTCAAACTTTATAGGATAATTGTTTTAGAAGAACTCTATTGTTTTTAGGGTCCATAGGGCAAAGGTTAAGTTCACAGGGACCTGTAGAGTGAAAACTGTTTTGCTCAGTAACTGGAGTACAGTACAGCTCCCGCGATATGTACATTTTTCTCTTTTTTCGCAAACTTTAGGAGGAAAATCGTGGAGAATCTCTGAGAAACTCCCTTAATCGCGGAGGCGTCGCGGAGATGAATTTTGTCTGGTAAGTGACGGTATTTACTGTGAAATTGCAGATTATCAATCCTCCGCGAATCTCTGCGATTTGTTTATGCATTCAGTTGACTGAAGTGTATATATGACAAGTGAAATTTTATATTTACTTACTTTTTTATCTTCATGTTTAGGATGCCTAATAGTAATATTTCGATTCGTTACATGTTTTGACATGTTAATTTATTGAAAGACACAAGACCATGTGTTGGTCTCATGGCCTATGATCTGTACACGCATGATACATTGCGTCTCAACCATTAATTGGTTCCTAAATTTAACTTTTGACCTTTAACATTGAGCGACAGTTATTTGCCGTAAATGATATTCACCTCACTTTAAAAGCTTCAGACACCACGTGGTCTTTAAAGCGGAAACTACAGTCATGTAGCATGCTTCTCCCGTGAAAATCGATTTTCAATTACATTTTCTTATTAAGATAGTTAATATCTTTAACAGATATGTGGATATTTTTAAATTTAGGCAATGATTGCTTTGTTGACTGAACAGACAGTTTGGTTTCAATAGAATCGATCATTAATACCGAATGCGTGAAACGAGGGTAGAAAATAAACACAGCCGATAATGAATAGTTTTACACACCTACCTGACATCATGTCAACTTTAATTGCTGCAATTTATTTATTTTGAAATCTTAGAAACAGCTGATCTTATTTTCAGAAATTGAGTTGACCGATATCCGAACAACACATGTTAAACTGCATCTGTATCATCTCGGCGCTTGGCAAAAAGTATTTATCGATTTACTAAATAATTACAACCGTTTAAAAAATCACATAAATTACTGTATTTCATTGAATTTTACCGTAGTCACATAATTGACAGGTGTAAAATGTACAGTTACATTATGGTAATTTCATCACACATTGCTGACTGTTTTTGATGAAAGGATTTCAAGTGTATAAATTTTATAATTATTTTTTTCACCTTTAAATGGAAAATAGTTTGTTAAAACTCTGGTGATGAAACACAAGAATATTCGTGGAGAATCTCCACGGAAACGCTGTAACTTTCGATGAATCGCGGAGATGCTGCGTGAACTTTAATCGCGGAGAATCTGAGCATTTTTTCAAGGAGAAACTCCGCGATTTTCAGAAGTTTGCTTTGGCCACAATCGTGGAGGTAGCACAAAATGTGTACATATCGCGGGAGCTGTACTGTACCATTTTACCCAGAGCCTTCAAACTTCATAGGATAATTGTCTTTACTCAGTAAAAGAACCCAATCATTTTTGGGGTCAGTAGGTCAAAAGTCAAGGTCACAGGGAGCTGTAGAGTGAAAACTATTTCTTCTCAGTAATCGGAGTATCATTACACCCAGAACCTTCAAACTTTATAGGGTAATTATATTAGAAGAACCCTATTGTTTTTGGGGTCTGTAGGTCAAAGGTCAAAGTCACTGGGACCTGTAGAGTAAACTATTTCTGCTAAAAAATTGAGTACCTTTACACCCAGAGTCTTCTAACTTATTGCAAAGCTTTTCAAACTTGCACCTATAAAAACCAATAACAATATTTGTAACATGAGCAATGAGACTCAGGTGAGCGATTTAGGGCCATCATGGCCCTCTTGTCTTAACATTTCCTTATCAAACTTTCAAATTGTATTGTTTATGACAACAGGGTTGGGATGATGCCAAAATCTTTAGGTCAAGGTCACATTTGACAGAGTTATGCCCCTTTTTAGCTCACCTGAGCAAATGCTCAGGGTGAGCTATTGTGAACACCCTTTGTCCGTCGTCAGTTGTCCGTCTTCAACATTTTACTTAAAAAGACATCTCCTCCTAAACCCCAAGCTTTTTTATACCAAACTTTACAGAAATGTTCCTTGTGTTGCTTTTTCCTAAAATTGCTCAAACCGTTCCACTCCATTTCACATAAGGGCTGCAAAGGCTAAAAATAGAAAAAAATTAAACAACATCTCCTAAACGGTTAAGAGATTTTCCACCAAATTTCACAGAGATGTTTCTTTCATAGCCCTCTATTAAAATTGCTAAAACAGTTTTGCTCCATTGAACAAAATGGCTGCCAGAGCTAAAAATAGATTTTCATTAATATTTGGCTTCAAATAACATCTCCTCCAAAACCACATGGCCATTTTAAACCAAATTTGACAGAAATGTTCCTTATAATGCCCTTTTCTAAATTGCTCAAACTGTTCTGCTCCATTGCATATAAGGGCTGCAAAAGCTAAAAATAGAAAAAAATTAAACAACATCTCCTCTTAAACGGTTAAGAGATTTTCCACCAAATTTCACAGAGATGTTCCTTACATAGCCCTCTATTAAAATTGCTAAAATTGGTTTTGCTCCATTGAACAAAATGGCTGCCAGAGCTAAAATAGATTTTCATTACTATTTGGCTTCAAATGACATCTCCTCCAAAACCACTTGGCCATTTTAAACCAAATTTGACAGAAATGTTCCTTATAATGGCCTTTTCTAAAATTGCTCAAACCGTTCCACTCCATTGCACATAAGGGCTGCAAAAGCTAAAAATAGAAAGTATAGAAATTTTTTTTTTTATAAAATATGAGATCTTTGAATATCTTCAGTTAGAAAATGTAATGTTGCATCTGATGTTTGCTTAACGGTAGACCCTCAGGCAAAGAACTCAGGTGAGCGATCCAGGGCCATCATGGCCCTCTTGTTTACCTTTTTTGTTATTCTAACAGAGTACCCAAGGGCGACAAAAGTGTTCAACTGAACACCCATCTAGTTGTTTGAAGTCCCAGGTTTTTAGCTCACCTGAGCAATATGCTCAGGGTGACTTGTTGTGAGCTGCCTTCTGTCCAGCATCAGGTGTCCACCACTTGCTTTAATCAACATCTCCCCTGAAACCACCCGACCAAAGTGAATGAAACTTAGCTGGGATGTTCCCTGCATGAAGCTCTACCACATTCGTTCAAAGAATTAAAATCCACCAAGAACTCTATGGCAACGGAAAGGAATAACTTTGAAAAAGTTCCTTGTCTGAAACCACAGGGCCATGTGCTTAGATATTTTGCACACAGGTTCACCTAGAGATGCACTACCAAGATTATTCAAATTATGCCCCTGGGGTCATTAATGGCCCTGCCCTGCATGTCATCTTATTTTAAATAGGCATGTAAAGGGAGACTTCAAAAATTTTCTCTTCTGAAACCACAAGGCTTTGATCTTAGGCTTAGACCTGTTTTAGTTTACCTCTTTAAATATTGTTATGCCCTCGTAGGGAGGGCATATTGTTTTTGGTCTGTTGGTTTGTTTGTATGTCACAAAACTTTAACTTTGACCATAATACTGAAGTCCTTTAACTGACAGCCACCAAACTTCACAGGTTTATACACCTTAATTTGCTCTACCCACAAGAGCCACTTAGAGGTCATGGGGACAAAGGTCACCCTGACCCCAAATAGCAAATATTTACTTTGACCATAAAATAAACATGCTTTCATCCAAAGCATTATAACTTCACATGTATATGCACTTTGATGCACTTTATCTACCAGACCCACTTAGAGCTCCCAGGGCACTATTTAGCAAATATTAACCTTAGCCATAAAATGAAAGTGCTTCCATCCAAAGCTTTCTAATTTCACATGTGATTCACCTTGATGAGCTTTATCTGCAAGACCCACTTAGAGGTCCCAGGGTTCAAAGGTCAAGGTCACCATATTGCAAATATTAACCTTGGTGATAAAATGAAAGTGCCTCCAACCAGAGCTTTCTAACTTCACCTGTGGATTCACCTTGATGAGCTCTATCTACCAGACCCACTTAGAGGTCCAAGAGTCAAAGGTCAAGGTCACCATGACCCAAAATAGCAAAAATTAACCTTGGCCACAATATGAACGTTCTCTATCCATACCGCCGAAGGGAGGGCATTTTGTATTTATGCCTCTGGAGGGAGGGCATATTGTTCTGGGTCTGTCTGTGTGTTTGTTTGTATGTCACAAAACTTTAACCTAAACCATAACAGTGAAATCCTTCAACCTGTAGGTCATGGGGTCAAAAGTAAATGCCCCCTGTGGCATGGAGTTAATTCGAAGGTAGGGTTTGTCAAATTATGCCCCTGGAGGTCTTTAATGGCTCCATCCTGGGGGTCACATGATTTCACATATGGCTATAAAGGGAAAACTTTCTTCTTTGTTGAAACAAAAGGCCTAGAACTTTGACATGTAGTATCATCTAGAGACCCCTAAACAAAATTTTACAAATTACGCCCAATGATTCAAAATTTTCATGCACTGAGGACCCTACTTGTGTAAAAAAAATAAAATTTCTGAAAATTTTCTAGTCAGAAACCATATGTTCTAGACTTAAGACATTTGGTATGTAGCAATGTTTAGCTTACCTCTGGAAAGAGTTTTCAAATTATTTCTCTAGGGTCAAAATCAGCCGCACCTCAGGGGTGACTTGCTTAAAATAATGCTGTATAAACTTTGAAAATCTTCCTGTCTGAAACAGTATGCCCTAGAGCATAGATATTTGGTATGTAACATTGTTTAGTAGATTTCCATCAGGTTGAGTCAAATTCTGTCCCTGGGGTCAAAATTGGCCCTGCACCAGGAATGCTATTAATTGACCATTATGTAGATTATTCAAATTATTTCCCCAGGATCCACTCCATTTCACATACGAGCTAAAAAAGAAAAAAAAAATACACAAAAAGGCTGCCAGAGCTAAAGTAGATTTTCGTCAATATTTAGCATCACATGACATCTCCTCCAAAACCACTAGGCCATTTTAACTGAAACTTCACAGAAATTTTCCTTATATTGCCCTTTCATAAAATTATTTAAACCATTCTGCTCCATTGCACATAAGAGCTGCAAACGCTAAAAATAGATAAAAATTCAAACAGCATCTCCTCCTAAACTGCAAAATCATTTTCAACCAAACTTTGTAAAATGTTTCTTACATAAAAAAAATTGCTCAGATGGTTTTACTCCATTGCACAAAATGGCCACCAGAGCAAAAAATAGATTTTCATCAATATTTGGCTTCAGTAGACCAGGACACAAACCAGTGGGCCATTTTAAACCTAACTTGACAGAAATGTATCCTTTAATGCCTTATTTTGAAATTATTTAAACCATACCACACCACTGAACAAAACAGCTGAATTAAAAGCTTTATGTAGAAAAAATTTCAGACAGCATCACCTCCTAAACTGCAAGGTCATTTTCCACCAAATTTCACAGAAATGTTCCTTATGTAGCCCCAATTAAAATTTTTCAGATGGTTATGCTCTGTTGCACAAAATGACCACCAGAGTTAAAACTAGATTTTTATCAATATTTGGCTTCAAATGACATGCAATTTTTCATCAAACTTTTTATATTGCTTTTTTCCTAAAATTGCTCAAACAGTTCTACTCCCTGCATCTATCTATCTGTTTGAGCTTATTTACGCTACCAGTTGCCCATATGACTGACGCCCCCTGAACAGATAAGTTATTTTATGTTGTGGGGGTAGTGCAAGATACAGAAAGCATCCCATTCAAGAGACACCCCTGGTTCTCTTCCATGCTCACTGTATAGCACTAATACATGGGACTTCGGTGTAATGTCTCATCTGGAAGACTTTTAGTAATGTTAGTGGAGGAGCGGGGAATCAAACTCAGGACCCCTGGTTTACCAGTCCAGCACGTTACCACTGGACCACATCCACTACCTGCATTCACAGGAATGTTTGTTACATATCCACCTATATAAATTGCTCAAATGCTTCCACTCCATTGCACAAAATGGCAGCCATAGCATAAAATAGGTTTTTGTCAACATTTTGCTTCAAATGACATCTCACAATCTGCTAGTGCAAAATTACCTTCGTGCCATGGGTTTTATTTGTATAAATTATGAGATCTTTCAAAATCTTCAATTAGAAAATGTAATATTGCTTCTGATGTTTGCTTAAGGGCACACCAACAGCCAGAGTGGTCAGGTGAATGATCCAGGGCAATGATGGCCAGCTTTTTAGCTCACCTGAGCACTGCTCAGGGTGAGCTTTTGGCATCATTTGTCCAGCGTGTGTTGGCATGCATCGTGCGTCGTCAACAATTTGACTTGAACAAAATCTCCTCCTAAACCGCTAAGCCAACATTGACGAAACATGCCTGGGATATTCCTTGCATGAAGCTCTACCAAAGTTGTTCAAAAAATTCAATTCTATCAAGAACTCTGGTTGCTATGGTAACTGAAATGAAAAACTTGGAAAGTCTTCTTGTCTGAAACCACAAGGCCCTGAGCCTTAAGATTTGGTGTGTAGCATTGTCTAGTGGACCTCTACCAAGTTTGTTCAAATTATACTTCTTGGGTCAAATTTGGCCCCACCCCGGAGGTCGATTGGTTTTACAATGGCTTATATTGTGAAACTTTAAAAATCTTCTTGTCTGAAACCACAAGGGCTTGAGCCTTAAGATTTGGTATGTAGCATTGTCTAGTGAACCTTTACCAAGTTTATTCAAATTATGCCCCTGGGATCAAATTTGGCTTCGCTCCGGGGTCATTGGTTTTTCGTAGGTTTATATAGGGAAAAATTTTAAAAATCTTTTTGTCTGAAACCACAAGGCCCTGAGCCTTAAGATTTGGTATGTAGCATTGTCTAGTTGACATCAACCAAGTTCGTTCAAATTATACCCCTGGGGACAAATTTGTCCCTGCCCTGGGGGTCAATTGATTTTACATAGGCTTATATAGTGAAACTTTAAAAAATCTTCTTGTCTGAAACCACAAGGCCCTGAGCCTTAAGATTTGGTATGTAGCATTGACTAGTGGACCTCTACTAGGTTTGTTCAAATTATACCCCTGGGGTCAAATTTGGCCCCGCCCCCGGGGTCAATTGATTTTGCAAAGGCATATATAGTGAAACTTTGAAAATCTTCTTGTCTGAAACCACAAGGCCCTGAGCCTTAAGATTTGGTATGTAGCATTGTCTAGTGGTCTTCAACCAAGTTTCTTCAACTTATTCCTCTGGGGTCAAATTTTGCCCCATCCCTGGGGTCAGTTGATTTTACAAAGGCTTACATGTATATTGGAAAAACTTCGAAAATCTTCTCGTTTGAAACCACAAGGCCCTGAGTCTTAAGATTTGGTTAAATGGTATGTAGCATTGTCTAACGGACCTCTACCAAGTTTGTTCAAATTATGCCCCTGGGGTCAAATTTGGCCCCACCTGGGGATCAATTGATTTTACATAGGCTTACATAGTGAAAACTTTGAAAATCTTCTCTGAAACGACAATGGCCTGATCCTTAAGATTTGGTATGTAGCATTGACTAGTGGACCTCTACCAAGTTTGTTCAAATTGTACCCCTGGGGTCAAATTTGGCCCCACCTTGGTGGTCAATTGGTTTTACATAGGCTTATTTAAGGAAAACTTTGAAAATCTTCTTGTCTGAAACCACAAGGCCCTGAGCCGTAAGATTTGGTATGTAGCATTGTCTAGTGGACCTCTATAAAATTTGTTCAAATTATGTCCTTAGGGTTAATTTTGGCCTGCCCCGGGGTCAGTTGATGTTACCTAGGCTTATATAGGCAAAACTTTAAAAACCTCTTGTCTGAAACCACAGAGCCTAAAAAAAGATTCTTAAAAAAGCTTTTGATGTTAGCTCAATAGCAGGGCCTTCATGATCCTCTTGTTTTTAGCTCATTTTAGGACAAAGTGCTCAGGGTGAGCTTTTCTGATCAGTCTTTGCCCGACCTTCCATCCGTCTCCACTGAAACGAATGGGCCAAATTTTATAAACTTGCCTGGGATGTTTCTTGCATGAAGCTCTGCCAAGATTGTTCAAATCGTTCTTGTCCATTGCATTTCTGGTTTACTGGAGCTAAAAATAGATTTTAAAAGTTGGATATTTAAAAATCTTCTTCTTAGAAACCTCAAGGACTGGAGCTTAGATATTTGGTATGAAACATCACCTAGTAGACCTCTAACAAGTTTGTTCAAATCATGACCCTGGGGTCAAAACTGACCCCTGGGTTGGGGTCAGTTGATTTTACACAGATTTATAAAGGGAAAACTTAGAAATCTTCTTGTCAGAAACCACAAGGCCTAAGGTTTAGATACTTGGTGTGCAGCATTGTCCTGTTGACCTCTACCAACTTTGTTCAAATCATGGCCCCTGGGTCAAAAAAGGCCCCGCCCCAGGCGTCACATGTTTTGCATAGCGTTATATAGGAAAAACCTTAAAAAATCTTCTTGTCAGAAACCGCAAGGACTAGACTTTTGATATTTGGTGTGTAGCATTGCCTTGTGGACCTCTACTAAGTTTGTTCAAATCATAGCCACTGGGTCAAAACAGAGTTATGTAGGAAAAACTTTAAAAATCTTTTTTTTCAGATACCACAAAGCCTAGAGTTAAGATATTTGATGTACAGCATTGTCTATTGGACCTCTTCCAAATTTGTTTAATCATAGCCCCTGGGTACAAAAAGGCCCAGCTGCAGGGGTCGCATGTTTGACATAGAGTTATATAGGAAAAACTTTAAAAATCTTCTTGTAAGAAACAACAAGGCCTAAGATTTAGATATTTGGTGTGCAGCATTGTCTAGTGGACTTTTACCAAGTTTGTCGAAATGATGACTCTTTGTTCATTTGATTTTACACAAGGACTTATGTAAGAAAAACTTTAAAAATCTGCTGCTCTGAAACACCAAGGGCTTTCACCTTCAATTGTTTGTTTTTATGCCTGCCCCCAACCACACTTTTCTGATGGAGACGTATTGTTTTTGTCCTGTCCATGGGTGTCTGTTTGTCTATCTGTCTGTCACACTTCGTTTTCTTTCAATAACTTGAGTACCAGTTGACCCAGAGTCTCCAAACATCACAGGGTTATTGTTCTGTATTGCGTAGGAATAAAACCCTTTTGTTTTTTTGGTCAGTAGGTCAAAGGTCAAGGTCAGAGTGAGAAAGAGAAAATCAGAAAGTGAAGAAATACTGTTGATATTCTGTTCTGTTCTTTTTAGCTCGATTTTTTTTTTTTAAATCGAATTATTGTCATAGTCATGGTGTGGATTGCCATTGCCGTTCCCATTCCCATGCGAAAACTTTAACATTGATCATGATTTTTTTTATTTCTTGATGGATTATCTTCATACTTGGACACAACAACCCTTTGGACAAGACCTTCAAGATGACCAGACTAAACTTGACCTTGACTCTTCATTGACCTTCAAATTCAAGGTCAAAATATTGAATTTTGCTAAAATTGGCCATAACTTTATTATAACTGGATTCTCTTCATGCTTGGAAACAACAACCCTTTGGACAATACTTCAAGTGGTCCAGACTAAACTTGACCTTGACTCATAAATGACCTTAACCTTCAAGGTCAAAATATTTAATTTTGCTAAAATTTGTCATACTGTGAAATCATTTAAATTCGAGGGCATAAAATTTTGTGGTTTGCCGGCAGAAGGCAATTTCGTGGGGTCGTAAATTCGTGGAATTCAATTGCCAGGTAAAAAAAAAATACTGGGGCCGAAAATTCGTTGATTTCAACATTAGGTAAAAGGAAACATTACAAACAATATTCGGCATTTGTGCTATGAAATAGTTGACGTGTGCAAGTTAACGTGTTTCCACCTGACCAAACAACCGAAGAGTCGTTACTATGGTAATTAACCTACCGATCTGTCTTCTCAATTAACAAGTGTCAAGTGTCAATTATACTTTGTAATATGTTGCGCATCATTTTCATTGTTAAAATTTAAGGTGTGTTAAAACTGTCTTTATCAATTTTCAAGCTGTGAAAAACCGTCAGCCTTCCGTCTGTGATAATGTGACATTTCATTCAGGGACCGTATAAATGCAAAAAGCATCTGCAGTATAGTGCCGTTTGACAGACACGTGACGCTACGTCACTACAAAATTAATCCCCCACGAATATTAATGATTTCACAGTAACTTAATTATTAATAGGTGGATTCTCTTCATGCTTGGGCACAACAACCCTTTGGACAAGATCTTCAAGTAGACCGAACTAAACTTGAACTTGACTCATAAATGACCTTCACCTTCAAGGTCAAATTATTGAATTTTGCTAAAATTGGCCATAACTTAATTATTAAAAGGTGGATTGTCTTCATACTTGGACACAACAACCCTTTGGACAAGATCTTCAGGTGAAACAGACTCAACTTGACCTTGACTCATAAATGACCTTTAGTATTTATGGTTGGATATGATTTATACTTGGACAAAACAACACTTATGTCAAAACCGACATCTTGAGTAACTCAGATATGACTATGACCTTAAAATGACCTTGACCGTCAAGGTCAGATGATTGAATTTTGCTTAAATTGTCATAACTTTCACATTTATCTATAGATTTGATTCATATTTGGACTAAAGAACACTTATGACAAATCCGACATTATGATAATTTCAAGTTTGACCTTGACCTTTAAATGACCTTGACAGTCAAGGTCAAATCATTGAATTTTGTTAAAACTGGCCATAATTTTGTTATTTATGGTTGGATTTAAATCAGACTTCGACAAAACAACACTTATGACAAAGCTGACTAGATAAATTTTCAAGGTTGACCTTAACCTTAAAATAACCACGACCGTCAAGGTCAAATAATTAATTTTGCTTAAATTGTCATAACTTTGTTGTTTATGGTTGGTTTTGATTCATACTTGGAAAAAACAACAATTATGACAAAATCGACATATTGAATAGCTCAGGTATGACCATAACCTAAAAATGACCTTGACTGTCAAGGTCAGATGATTGAATTTTGCTTAAATTGTCATACCCTTTTCATTTATTTATGGATTTGATTCATACTTGGACAAAACAACACTTATGTCAAAGCCGACATTTTGATTCTTTCAGATATGACCTTGACTCATAAATGACCTTCACCTTCAAGGTCAAATTATTAAATTTTGCTTAAATTTTCCATAACTTTAGTATTTATGGTTGGATTTAATTTATACTTTGACAAAACAACACTTATGACAAAACCGACATGTTGAATCATTCAGATATGACCATGATCTTAAAATGATCTTGAACGTTAAGGTCAGATGATTGAATTTTGCTAAAAGTTTCTCATTTATTCATAGATTTGATTCATATTTGGACTAAACAACACTTATGACAAATCCAACATTATGATTATTTCAAGTTTGACCTTGACCTTTAAATGACCTTGACCTTCAAGGTCAAATTATTGAATTTTGCTACAATTTGCCATAACTTTGTCATTTATTGTTGGAATTGATTCATACTTTGACAAAACAACACTTGTGACAAAACCTACATGTTGAATAACTCAAGTGTGACCATGACCTAAAAATGACCTTGACCGTACAAGGTCAGATGTTTGAATTTTGCTTCAATTGTCATAGCTTTGTCATTTATTGATGGATTTGATTTATACTTGGACAAAACAATACTTTTGACAAATCCGACATTTTGATTCAAGTTAGATCTTGACCTAAAAAATGACCTTGACTAGCAAGATCAAATTATTGAATTTGCTAAGATTGGTCATAACTGTGTAATTTATGGTTAAACTTGATTCATACTTTGACAAAACAACACTTTTGACAAAACTTACATGTTGAATAATTCAGGTATGACCTTTACCCTAAAATGACCTTGACAGTCAAGGTCCCATTATTGTATTTTGCTTAAATTGTCCTAACTGTTGTTTATTTATGGATTTGATTTATACTTTGATAAAACAACAAAACCGACATTTTAATTTATTATAAGTTTGACCTTGTCGTTTAGTTGACCTTGACATTCAAGGTCAAGTTATTGAATTTTGCTTAAAATTGCCAAATTTTTGTTATTTATGGTTTGATTTTTATGGTTTGATTTGATTTATACTGGGACAAAACAACACTTATGACAAAACTGACACATTGAATCATTCAGCTGTGACCTTGACCTTCAAATGACCCTGACCATCAAGGTCAAATTATTGAATATAGCTAATAGTGGCCATAACGTCATTTTTAGTTCTTTTTTATTAATACTTGGACAAAACAATGCTCATGACAAAACCTACATGTTAGATTATTCAAATATGACCTCAACCTTTAAATGACCTTTACAGTCAAGTTCGAATTATTGCATTTTGCTAAAATAGCCAAACTTTTGTTATTTATGGACAGATTTGATCTATACAGGGACAAAACAACACTGAGAATAAAACAAATGTGTTGAACAATTCAAGCGTTACCTTGACCTTTAAATGACCTTGACATTACTTAACTTGGCTATATCTTTGTTATTAATGGATGTAGTGTCTTCATGCTTGGACATAACTACCTTTTAGACAATACCTCCAAAGAAGGTTAAACTGAACTTGACCTTGACATTTAAGGTCAAATTTCTACATGTTGCTAAAATTGGCCATAACTTTGTTATGTATAATTATATTTCCAAATGTATTTCATTTGAAATCCCTTCACCAAGATGTGCTTCCTCTGTTGTGTTTGCCTTCGGAAATAGGAAAAAGTCGAGCGTGGCCCTCGCTTGTGGTGGCTCTTGTTTGGTTTCTCTGATTTTTAAATATGAAATCATTATTTCAGTTCACTCAAGGATTAAGCAAAGATTGTTTTATATCACTTGTAGTGATGATTAGTTTTTATGCCACCGAAGGGAGGCATATAGTTTTTTAACTGTCCATCCGTCAGTCAGTCCACACCACCGAAAATAAATAGGGACCATCTAATTGTAAACATAACAAAAGAGAACAATAGATTTCATACCATAACAATAGAATAAGGGGTCAGTGGCCCTCTATTAAACAAAAGAAAATAACAAAAGAAAAGGCCCCCTATCCTGTTTCGGCCAGACGTCCATCCATCTGTCAGTCAGTCCGTCTGTCTGAAAACTTTAACATTGGCCATAACTTCCTTATTAGTAAGTGGATTTACTTCATACTTGGACACAACATCCCTTTGGACAAAACCTTCCCACTGACCAATATTTATTTGACCTAGGCCCCTGAATAACCTTCACCTTGAAGATCCAAATGTCAAAAAACTTTAACATTAGCCATAACTTCCTTATTTATAAGTGGATTTACTTCACACTTAGACACAACATCCCTTTGGACAAGACCTTCCCATTGACCTATATTTATTTGAACTAGACCCCTGAATGACTGGTCCTCAGCTCAAAGGTCAAAGCACTGCTTATGGGGGCATTGTCATCTTAGAGTGACAGTTCTTGTTCTCTGGTAAAAAGTTATTGTGTAGAACAAAATACTGAATGATATAGCAGATTTATTTTTGTTCATTGAAAATTCTTCTTTTTGCAGCTACAGTATGAAAATTTTAACTATTCTTATCTTTTTGTATGTGGATATCAACTTTGACCTGAACTGATATAAACCTTGACCGGCTTACCTAATTTCTTGGTTTTTGCAGATGCATTATGGAATTTTAGCCATACTTAGAATTTTGCATACAGATTTCAGCTTTACCTTAGCCAACATTGACCTTGACCTACTGACCAACTTTTAAGCTCACCTGAGAATATGCTCAAAGTGAGTTTTGTTATTGCTCTGTATATGTCATGAATCATGTGTCTTGCAGTGTGCAACACCATCATTAACTTTTTACTTTAAATAACATATCTTCTTAAACTGCAAGGCGCAAGTTGATTAAACTTTGCTGGATTGTTCCTTGCATGAAGCTCTACCAAAATTTTTCAAAGAAAACAACCAGAATGAAAAAGTTTAAAAATCTGTTGGGCCCAAAGGTCTGAAATTTAGAGTGTAGCGTTGTCTAGTGGACCTCTACAAAGTTTCTACAAATAATGTCCCTTGGGTCACTACTGGTCCTTGTTAGGGGGTCACAAATTTTCTTATTGTCCAGATAAATGAAAAACAAACACAGAGTATCAGCTTTTGACTTGCATCTTCTTCAGAAATTTGCAATTACATAAACAGAAATGTACAAATATGACATAATTTCCTTATCACATGTTGCGTTATCATGCTGTTAACGTCACAGAAATCGAGCTAAATAGAAGAAACGCGTTTTAAAAAGAACATAAAAAAATAATATTATTACATACATGATTAGTAATGAATTAATAAATCAAATCAAATAATTTATTTATTAATTACGGATCATAAATGATGCCAAGTTTCTTGTACAGTTATGTATTTATTTATTTTTATGTTTGTTTTTTTTTTTTTACTAAAATATAGAAGAAAATCTTTAAAATCTTCTTGTCTGAAATCTCAATGCCCAGAGTTCTGAAATTGGCATGAAGCATTGTCCAGTTGACCTCTACCAATTTTGTTCAGATTGTGTCCCTGGGGTCACTTGTTTTATATAGAAATACAGACATGGTTTGTAAAGGCCTGAAAAAGTCCTTAAATTTCAGTAGTGGCCTTTAAAAGACCCTAAATTGAACTTGGCCTTAAAAAGTCCCAAAAAAGTCCTTGAAAATACCCTGGATAGCAATTAGGGGCCCTTAAATTATGCAATTCTTGCAACTGATGCTTAACATATATATATAACGAATACCTTCTTAAACGGAAGAACACAGACACTCCATGCAGTCATTCCATTTGAAAGTTGTTGAAGTGTTAAAAAATGTTAAATCTAGAACAGTCGACTGTAGTTCTAAATTTTTAGTTGCTTATTGCTGGTATTTAAAAACCAGTGCTCTGAAATGTTATTTAATCTTATACACAGCTTGTATAAAGAAGATAGGCTCCTCTAATTAAATTTTATGGTAAGGTAAGTATAATAAGTATTATGGACCCTAAAAATGTAAAACTGGCCTTAAAAAGTCCATAAAAAGTCCTTGAATTTCTTGCTTCAGTTTCTGTACCAACCATGATAGAGTAAAATCTTTAAAATTCTTCTTGTATAAAACCACAAGGCCTAGAGTTAAAGCATTGTCTAGGTGACCCCCTACCAAAACTGTTTAAACTTTGCCCTTAGAGTCAGTTTTAGTTCTGTCCTGGAGAGCATATGTTTTATTAGCTCACCTGACCACAACGTGCTCATAGTGAGCTTTTGTGATCCCCCTCCGTCATCAACAATTTCTTAAAACAACCAATGACTGCACATTAACCAAACTTCACAGGAATGGTCCTTGGTTGGTTTCCTTTCAAAGTTGCTCAAATCGTTCTGGTCCATTGCATTAATTTAGTATGTCACAGGGCAAAAAAAGATGTTTAAAAATGCAAATTTAAAAAATCTTCTTGTCTGAAAGTACAAGGCCCAGAGCTTTGATATTTAATATATGATATCATCTATGGAAATTTGAACTATACTTATAATTTTGCATGCAGATTTCAACCTTCTTACTGTTTTTGAAGCTATGTCTATTAAATTTGGATCAGATGTACAGTTTTGTAGACTTTGTAGATTGCAGCTTCAACATAAGATCAACTTAACCTTGATGCCTTCATTGACCTTACTGTTTTAACTGGTGGTACTTAAGTGAGCTATATAGGGCCATCAGGACTCTCTTGTTTGTTTTTTTTTTGGGTACTGTTTTATAATTTTATATCTTTTCAGAGCAACACCTTACTAAACTTGACGTTGGATTGAGAAGTGCTGCTGAATCTTGTTGACACCTAAAGTGAAAAGTTATCCTCAAGAGAAAAAACAAAATTTACTGTTTTACAACAGTTTTAATTATTGCAGGAATAAAAACTGTAGTATTTCAGTTGTTCAAAAGAAGATTTGACAAACAACATGTTTTTTATCCATTTTACAATCATTACTATTTGTCACAGACATATGTTTTTGAATAAAAAGTCCAGCCATTGTGGTCACAGAGTCGTTGGCAGTGTCATGCAAAAACTTTAATGTTGCTGATTATTCATAAACCATAGGAGTTAGAGTTGTTCTGCAGCATTGTCAAGTGGACCTCTACCATGTTGGTCCAAATCATGACTCAAGGGTCAGTATTAGCCCTGGCCATGGGCTGATATATAGTAAAATAGGAAAAACTTTGAAAATCTTACCTCAAAAACTGATAGTTACAGAGCTTTGTAGTTTTATGTGAGGCATCCTCTAGTAGACCTTTACCAAGATTGTTCATATTATGTCCCTGGGGTGAAAATTAGCCCCACCCCAGGGGTCACATGGTTTTGCATAGACTTATTAAAAAAAAACTAATGGGAGCACATAGAACATAACTAAGCCTAGAATATAATTATTTATGGGATGGGAAGGAGTTTAACTATCCAGTTACATGGGATGGGAAGATACTTCACTCCCCCGCACTACATGTACTTCATGGGACCCCCTCCACCTCCACACACACACCTTCCACCCCCAACCCAAAATCAGACAAGCCTGTTTCTGTTAAATGAAACATATGAGTGTTGGTGCCACTCCATAGTGCTCTGGTTATATAGTAAAATATGTAGTGTAACAAGAAAACTACAGCATCTTTTTAAATAAAATTCATTGTCTGAAGCATTTTTTCTGTAAGAATCATTCTTAAGTTGATTTTTTTGTTTCTGTCGTTTTTTTTGTAAGATAAATTAAATAGACTAAAAATTTTGTGGAATCAAAAGAGTAAACGTTAGTGAATAATTATTTCTAAACCATACTTCCTTTGCAATAAGGATAAGATTGATTAATCTGGGAAACATTCTTATCATTCTAACTGTTAAGGTATTTTTAGATGGCATGAATATACAATTTTGTACAGAAGTTATTAAAAATTGATATTGTTGGAGAAAAAGCCTGAGAAAATGCACAAAGGTCTATAAATAAAGACTTATCTACAGGAGTGATTATCAAGGTTTTGATATTTATTATATCTCAACAGTGCTTTAGAGGAACTCTGTGGAAATTATTTAGTGTCATCAGAAACTTTCATTCATTGAATGGCAAAGTGCCATTGACGTTAGAAATTCTTGCAAATTATTATTGAAGTATTTTGCTGCATGGGTTTGAAACTGGTTTTGAACTGTAATTTTGCCAATATGTTAGAACTGGACATAGTTTTATAATTTTGTATAATTTTGTACTGAATATAATAATAATTCTGGCAGTTTACTTGATTGTTTAAGAATCACATTGTAATTTAATGTGTTAGCTATATAGTTTGTATTAAATGTTATGTATGTTGATTAAAACAGTGATTTTTTTATGCCCCCCCATGAAGTGGGGTGGAGACATATTGTTTTTATGCCCCCCATCGAAGATGAGGGGGCATATAGTTTTGCAAATGTTGGTCGGTCGGTCGGTCCGTCCATCGGTAGACACTTCGTTTCCGATCAATAACTAGAGAACACTTTGACCTAGGTTCACTAAACTTGGTATGCTGGTTGGTCATCACCAGTAGATGACCCCCTATTGATTTTGAGGTCATTAGGTCAAAGGTCAAGGTCACAGGGACTTTCATCCTAAAAACGGTTTCCAATCAATAACTAGAGAATGCTTTGACCTAGGTTTACCAAACTTGGTATGCTGGTTGGTATTCACCAGTAGATGACCCCTATTGATTTTGAGGTCATTAGGTCAAAGGTCAAGCTCACAGGGACCTTCATCCTAAAAACGGTTTCTGATCAATAACTAGAGAACACTTTTACCCAGGTTCACCGAACTTGGTATGCTGGTTGGTAATCACCAGTAGATGACCCCTATTGACTTTGAGGTTATTAGGTCAAAGGTCAAGATCACAGAGACTTCATCCTAAAAACAGTTTCCAATCAATAACTAGAGAACGCTTTGACCTAGGTTCACCAAAATTGGTATGCTGCTTGATCATCACCAGTAGATGATTTTGAGGTCATTAGGTCAAAGGTCAAGATCACAGAGACTTTTATCCTAAAAACGGTTTCCGATCAATAACTAGAGAACGTTTTGACTTCTGTTCACCAAACTTGGTATGCTGGTTGTTCATCACAAGTATATGACCCCTATTGATTTTTAGTTGTTTAGGTCAAAGGTCAAGCTCACAGGGACCTTCATCCTAAAAACGGTTTCCAATCAATAACTAGAGAACGCTTTGACCTAGGTTCACCAAACTTGGTATGCTGGTTGGTAATCACCAGTATATAACCCTTATTGACTTTGAGGTCATTAGGTCAAAGGTCAAGATCACAGAAACTTTCATCCTAAAATGGTTTCCGATCAATAACTAGAAAACGCTTTGA
Source organism: Cyclina sinensis (assembly GCA_012932295.1). Taxonomy (NCBI): domain Eukaryota; kingdom Metazoa; phylum Mollusca; class Bivalvia; order Venerida; family Veneridae; genus Cyclina; species Cyclina sinensis. The sequence continues at coordinate 10,817,462 of JAAONU010000015.1, read as the reverse complement.
CCTAGGTTCACCAAACTTGGTATGCTGGTTGGTCATCACCAGTAGATAACCCCCTATTGATTTTGAGGTCATTTGGTGAAGTGTCAAGCTCACAGAAACTTTCATCCTAAAAACGGTTTCCGATCATTAAGTAGAGAATGCTTTGACCTAGGTTCACCAAACTTGGTATGCTGGTTGGTCATCACCAGTAGATGACCCCTATTGATTTTGAGGTCATTAGGTCAAAGGTCAAGGCCACAGGGACCTTGATCCTTAAAACGGTTTCTGATCAATGACTAGAGAATGCTTTGGCCCAACCACAAGCAATTAGGTGCTGCTGGAGGGCATGTATGTTTTACAAACATTTCTTGTTGTACTTTCTTTCTGTATGTCTGTCTGACTGCACAAAGCTTTTCTGTGCATCTTCTCCATAATCACTGGTTAGATTTCAATGGAACATGCTAAGATTTATTGGTACCAAGCCTAGTTTAGTATATCTCTAGCATGTTCAGGTTAGGTGATTTTCAGTGTAGTTATTTGCCTTGATTTGTCTAAATTTGAACACATGGCCATATCGCCAAATCCTCTTGTCTGATTTTGACGAAACTTAACAGGAATGATGGTTAGCAAGTATTTGTTGATGTGTTATGAATGGCTGATTTTAAGTGGAGTTGTGGCTCTTTATTCTCCAAATTTTATTACATTTAGGCATATCTTCATAACTGTTAACAAGATTTTTAGAAAACTTCACAGGAATGATGACAAGCAAGAGTTGTTATGCTTATTTTCGTCATATTACAGTGGGGATGATTTTAAGCAGAGTTTCAGCCCTTGATTTTTCTAAATTTGAACACATACGAGCATATCTCCATACCGCTGATCAGATTTTGAGGGAAGCTTCACAGGGAGAGTGGTTATCCACATTTCTGTTGTGTTACAGTGGGGATGATTTCACGCCAAAATTATGGCCCATGATTTGTTTTGATTTGAATAAAGTTGAGCATATCTTCATGACTACAGGTTACATTTTGATAAAACTTCACAGTATTGATTATTAGCAAGTGTGATTAGGCATTTTATTGGCTTATAATGATTGGATGATTTAGCAGAGTTGCTTCCCTTGATTTGTCCAAGTTTAAATACAGTTGGGTATATCTCCACTGGTCTGATTTAGACCACTTGTTGGATTTTAAGGAAATTTCACATATATGATCATTACCAATAGTAGATAGCTTGATTGTATGAAGTATATGGAGAGCAAACCTAATCACCCCAGCATTGGCATCCATGTCCAGATTTCTGATTAAAATTTTTGTGCAGTAAAGTACTTTTTACTAAAACTTTTATTCTTTAGTGATTTACTTTAAACTTCAAATATATATTCCTTATCCTCACCCACACAAAGTGCTCAAAGGAGAGCCATTGGGATCATTGACTGTCCGGCGTGCATCAATAATTTGACTTGAATTACTTCTTCTCCTAAACCGTGAGCCAACTTTGATGAAACTTGCCTAGGATATTCATTGCATGCAGCTCTACCAAAGTTGTTCAAAAAATTGAATTCCATCAAGAATTCTTGTTGCTATGGCAACTGAAAGGGAAAACTTTGAAAATCTTCTTGTCTGAAACCATCGTGGCTCTCTTGTTTACCTTGGGCATCAGCTCAAGGTCCTCTGCCCAGATTGTTCAAATTGTGCGCCTGGGGTCATTAATGGCCTGGCCCATGGTGTCACTTATTAGTTCACTATCCCAACTGCTCAAGGTGAGCATTTGGGATTGTTGATTGTCTGGCGTCATGCTTTGTGCAATCGTTGACAATTTGACTTGAACGACGTCTTCTCTTAAACGGCTAAGCCAACATTGACGAATGATGCCTGGTGTATTCCTTGCATGAAGCTCTACCAAAGTTGTTCAAAGAATTCAGTTCCATCAAGAACTCTGGTTGCTATGACAACTGAAAGGAAAAACTTTGAAAATCTTCTTGTCTGAAACTACAAGGCCCTGAGCCTTAAGATTTGATGGTTTGTCTAGTGGACCACTACTAATTTTGTTCAAATTATACCCATGGGGTCAAATTTGGCCCCGCCCCGGGGTTCAATTGATTTTTCATAGGCTTATATAGTGAAAACTTGTCTGAAATGACAAGGCCCTGAGCTGTAAGATTTGGTATGTATCATTGTCTAGTGGACCTCTACCAAATTTGTTAAAATTATGCCCCTAGGGTCAAATTCGGCCCTGCCCCGAGGATCAGTTGATGTTACCTAGGTTTATATAGGCAAAACTTTAAAAAACCTCTTGTCTGAAACCACAGAGCCTAGAACTTGGATATTTTAAATGGAGCATCAGTTAGAGGTCATCTACCAAGTTTGTTCAAATTATATGCCCCTTGAGTGAAGGGGTCCTGTCCTGGGGGTCACTTGTATTCATATAGCTTTACATAGGGAGATTCTTAAAAAAGCTTTTGATTTTAGCTCAATAGCAGACCCAAAGGCAAAGTATTCAGGTGAGCAATCTAGGGCCATCATGGCCCTCTTGTTTTACAAAGGCATAATATATAGGGAAGACTTAAAAAATCTTTTTCCCTGAAACCACGATACTTTGCATAGTGCATCACCTGGATGTCGTCTGCTAAGATTGTTCAAATAATGCCCCTTGGGTCATTAATAGCCTTGCCGCATGGGTCACTTGATTTTACATAGGCTTAAAAAACCTTTTTGTCTGAAACCACAAGACCTAGAACTTAGACATTTTGCATAGAGCATCATCTACAGGTCTTCTACCAGATTTGTTCAAATTATGTCCCTGGGGTTCAAATTGGCCCCACCCTGGGGGTCATATTTTTGCAAAATGTTTATTTTTTTAAAATATTTTTGTGAGGAACCCTAAATTTTAGACTTAAGATTTTTAAATATAGCATCATCTGGAGGTTCTCTTTGTTCAAAAAATGCCCCATAGGTCATTAATAGCCTTCCCACAGGGGTGACTTGATTTTACGTAGGCTTATAGACCGTTCCATAATTGATAAATTGACCGCCGCCATTATGAAGATCACGTGACCGTCTGCTATTAAAAGACTGCTATATTCACTAAGATGCTTGAGTTCTGTATAAAACTGTATAACTTTAGCACATTTTAAGGTGACATACTGCCTTTTATCGCATGAATTTCATCGCAGAATAAACATCATTTAATTGTATTATTATCACTATTTTGTATGTTTTATTCCTGACTTGAACATATTATTAACTTGAATTATTTAACACATGAAAGACTGTGAAAAAAGACCATGGACTGTTCAAAGTGGAAGCTTGAGTTGTGTGAACCATATAATATGTGTAAAACACAAATAATATTGAAAGCACTGTTTTCCTTTTCGAAATGTTGAAACAATGATTTCAGTTATTTGAACGACTCTGAAAGCTTACAAAATGGACCAAATTAAACATCTCGCTCATCAACCGCATGGTCACTCTATTTTAACTAAAACTTGTTTTATTCTATGATACAGTTTCAAAGAATACTTGACAATAAATATGCATTATTTAGCGCTTCTTTAACTATCAAACTGTCTTTTGTCTTTGGCGGTGTCCTGTGGTGAAGGAATGTGGATACGTAATATAGGGGTGACATACTGTCTTTGTTTTGATAAGTCACCGTTAATTGTCATTGTCGGTCTTGCTTGATCAGTCACAGTTAGACACTGTAATAACGAAATTTGTTCTTGAGAAAATGCCTGAAGGCTAAAAAACTTGGGCTTTATTTGTTCCTGATTGTAATATGAATATAAGAATATAATTATATTCATCCTTACAAGCAAGATTTTCTAGACCCTATGAAATTTAGAACCTACTGCCATATAGACCTTTTTTTTCTATTCTTTATTTCTTGCATTTGGGAAAACTGTTTTTGAAAAGTATTCATATGTACAACACGTGAGTTTGTGTATGCAGAAAGAAAATAATAACTGCAAGCCACAAGATTGTAAGATATTGATCTTACAATAATACGTTTTCTTTCCTTATTCTTATTTTTAACACTATTGTGTAATACAGAAAACAAAATTATTATGACACCTACATAACTGTACCCTTTTGGTCAGATTTTTAAAGGTAGATACAAAAAGTCATGTACTTTTTAAAAGCAGTTTTGGGTGAAATTTTGATAAAATAAAAAGAATTAATCTACTGGAGAATATCACAAGACCTTTATTTATCAGTTCAACAGATTGAGATGTCAGCAAAAATCTCTTACAAATATACTTTTTTCAGTTAAAAGACCTTGGGATAGATCTTTGCTGATAATAAATGCTTCATGTTGTTTATATATATCTGACATTACAGCTATAAAAATGGGACTTTTTCTAAGCTCCGCGTTATAAAACTGCTTCAATCTGCACAGTCCCTTAATGGCAGACACAAGGGAGGTAATCAGGTAGGTACTAATTTCTGGAACGGTCTATATAGGGAAAAAAATTTAAAAAGTTTTCTTAGCTGAAACCACAAGACCTAGAACTAAGATATTGAGCATTGCAGGTTTGTCCAAATTATTGGGTGAAAATTGGCTCTACCATGGAGCTGACTTGAATTCATATAGTAAAAAAACTGCTCAACAGCAGACCCAAGGCTAGAGTATTCAGGTGAGTGATCCAGAGCCATCATGGCCCTCTTGTATTATTTGTATAACGGCAGGATTTTTAGCTCACCTGAGCATGCTCATGTGAGCTTTTAGGATCCTTGATTGTCCGGCGTCCGTCCGTCCGTCGTCCACAATTCATTCAAACGACATCTCCTCTGAAACCACTGGGCAAAATTTAATGAAACTTGCCTAAAATGTTCCTTGCATGAAGCTCTACCAAGTTTGTTCAAATGGTTTCCGGTTCATTGCATTTCTGGGTCACAGGAGCTAAAAACAGATTTTAAGAGTTGGATCTTTAAAAATCTTCTTGTCAGAAACCACAAGGCCTGGAGCTTTGCTATTTGGTATAAAGCATCATCTAGTGGACCTCTACCAAGTTTGTTCAAATTATGATCCTGGGGTCAAAAATGGCCCTGCCCCAGGGGTAACTTGTTTTACATAGAGTTATATAGGAAAAACTTTAAAAATCTTCTTGTCAGAAACCGTAAGGCATAGAGCTAAGATATTTGGTGTGCAGCATTGTCTAGTGGACCTCTACCAAGTTTGTTCAAATTATGATCCTGGGGTCAAAAATGGCCCCGCCCCAGGGGTAACTTGTTTTACATAGAGTTATATAGGAAAAACTTTAAAAATCTTCTTGTCAGAAACCGTAAGGCATAGAGCTTAGATATTTGGTATGTAGTATTGTCTAGTGGACCTCTACCAAGTTTGTTCAAATTATAACTCTGGGGTCAAATTTGGCCCCACCCTGGGGTTATTGGTTTTACATAGGCTTATATAGGAAAAACTTCGAAAATCTTCTTGTCAGAAACCACAAGGCCCTGAGCCTTAAGATTTGGTATGTAGCATTGTCTAGTAGACCTCTACCAAGTTTGTTCAAATTATACCCCTGGGGTCAAATTTGGCCCCACCCCGGGGTCATTGGTTTTACATTGGCTTATATAGTGAAAACTTTGAAAATTTTCTTGTAGAAGGAGAAGTAACATTTTCAGTCCAAATAATCTGGAAATTTGTTAGACAGGTTGTTGCTATGATTTCTAGCTCAAGTTCGAATATGGGTCATCTGGGTTCAAAAACTAGGTCACAGAGCCGAAAAATAGAAAAACCTTGTTAACACTTTAGAGGTTACATTTTCTGTCAAAATATCCCAGAAATTTGTCAGAAAGGTTGTTTTGATGATTTCTAGCTCAGTTTGGAATATGGGTCATGTTGGGTAAAAAACTAGGTCACACAGCCTGTATATGGAAAAATCTTGTTAACACTCTAGAGGTTACATTTTCAGCCCTAATATCCTGGAAATATGTCAGATAGGTTGTTCCGATGATTTCTAGGTCAAATTCGAATATGGGTCATCTGGGTTTAAAAACTAGGTCACAGAGCCCAAATATGGAAAAACCTTGTTAACACTTTAGAGTCACATTTTCAGTCCAAATGTCCTTGTAATATGTCAGAAAGGTTATTTGGGTGATTTCTAGCCCAAGTTCGAATATGGGTCATCTGGGGTCAAAAACTAGATCACAGACCCCAAATATGGAAAAACGTTGTTAACATGCATTGAGGTAACATTTTCAGTTCAAACAACCTTGAAATTTGTCAGAAAGATTGTTTCAATAATTTCTAGGTCAAGTTCGAATATGGGTCATCTGGGGTCAATTAACCAGGTCCATAGCATCTTTGTTTAAAGCAGTCATATTCAGGTGAGCGATATAGGGCCATCATGGCCCTCTTGTTTAAAAAATACTGCGGCACAAACTTCTACATTTTTCAAGATACTGCTTTGAAACTTTGTGTATACGTTCCTGATATATTTTTTATGAGGCTCAGTCCATTATAGTCCACTGTTGTGCTTTAACAATCCTGATGACGCACGACATCTAGTGAAACTCTACCAAAGATAACCCCATGGTCATAATTGCCTGCTCCCTTTGAGTCAATTGGCAATTGTATTTGCATCCACTGATTTGCAACCATTGAGCAGTTGTTGGCAGGTGAGCAACACAGGATCCCATGGACCCTCTTGTAAAGTGAAACTTGAAAATCTGCTTGTCTGAAACCACAAGGCCCCGAGATCTAAAATTTGGTGTGTAGCATTGTCAAGTAGACCTCTACCAATTTGTTCAAATTATGCCCCTGGGATCAAATTTGGCCCCTACCCGGGGTCAATGGATTTTACATACGCTTATAAAGTGAAACTTTAAAAATCTTCTTGTCTGAAACCACAAGGCCCTGAGCCTTAAGATTTGTTATGTAGCATTGTTTTGTTGACCTCTACCAAGTTTGTTCAAATAATGCCCCTGGGGTCAAATTGGGCCCACCCCGGGGGTCAACTTATTTTACATAGGGAAAACTTTGAAAATCTTCTTGTCTGAAACCACAAGGACCTGAGCCTTAAGATTTGGTATGTACATGTAGCATTGTTTTGTGGACCTCTACCAAGTTTGTTCAAATAATACACCTGGTGTCAAATTTGGCCCTGCCCCAGGGGTCAATGGATTTTACGTTGGCTTATATAGTGAAACTTTAAAAGTCTTCGTCTGAAACCACAAGGCCTTTTGCCTTAAGATTTGGTACGTAGCATTGACGTGTGGACCTCTTCCAAGTTTTTTCAAATTATGCCGCTGGGGTCAAATTTGGCCCCTACCCAGGGGTCATTTGATTTTACATAGGCTTATATAGTAAAACTTTAAAAATCTTCTTGTCTGAAACCACAAGGCCCTGAGCCTTAAGATTTGGTATGAAACAAGCTTTATCAAGCTTTCTCGAATTATTAGATTAGGTTAAAGGTCACCGAGGTTAAAAATAGGTTTATATACTGTACCTCATAGAGCCTTCATTTAATACCAATATCTTTGATATTCGGTATATAGCATCCTTGCATGGACCTCTACCCATGGGTAGGGTTTTAGGTCACTGGGTCGAGGTCAAGGTCACCATAGCTTATGATAGATATTTCTACTTTCTGTCATAGAGCTTTTATTTATTGACTGATATTTTACATATTTATATTTACATTACTTTCATATTTTTAATTAAAACATGAAATACTGCTTAACTGCAAACCTACAGCCAAAATACTCAGGTGAGCGATCTAGTGCCATCATGGCCCTCTTGTTTAATTCTTTATTTCTTCTTCATTTGTAATTGCATTGCTATGTGTTGCCTTTGATTACTGAGGATATTGAATTTTTAGCTCACCTGAGCTTGCTCAGAGTGAGCTTTTGGGATTCTTGAATGTCCAGCGTGTGTCGTCGTGCGTCGTCAATTATTTGACTTAAACAACATCTGAGCCTGAGCCTTAAGATTTGGTATGTAGCATTGTCTAGTGGACCTCTATCAAGTTTGTTCAAATTATGCGCCTAGAGTCAAATTGGCCCCGCCCGGGGGGTCAATTGATTTTACATAGGCTTATATAGGAAAACTTTAAAAATCTTCTTGTCTGAAACCACAAGGCCTAGAGTTTAGATATTTGGTGTGCAGCATTGTCCAGTGGACCTCTACCAAGTTTGTTCAAATCATGGCTCCTGGGTCAAAAATGGCCCCGCCCTTGGGGTCACTTGATTTACATAGAGTTATATAGGGAAAACTTTAAAAATCTTCTTGTCTGAAACCACAAGACATGGAGCTTAGATATTTGGTGTTGAGCATCATCTAGTGGACCTCTACCAAGATTGTTCAAATAATGACCCTGAGGTCAGAACTGGCCCCGCCCTTGAAGTCACTTGATTTACATAGAGTTATATAGGGAAAACTTTAAAAATCTTCTTGTCAGAAACCGCAAGGCATGGAGCTTATATATTTGGTGTTGATCATCATCTAGTGGACCTCTACAAAGATTGTTTAAATAATGCCCCTGGGGTCAGAACTGGCCCCGCCCTGGGGGTCACTTGATTTACGTAGAGTTATATAGGGAAAACTTTAAAAATCTTCTTGTCTGAAACCACAAGACATGGAGCTTAGATATTTGGTATGAGGCATCATCTAGTGGACCTCTACCAAGATTGTTCAAATAATGACCCTGGGGTCAGAACTGGCCCCGCCCTGGGGGTCACTTGATTTACATAGAGTTATATACGGAAAACTTTAAAAATCTTCTTGTCTGAAACCACAAGGCCTGGAGCTTAGATATTTGGTATGGGGCATCATCTAGTGGACCTCTACAAAGATTGTTCAAATTATGACCATGGGGTCAGAACTGGCCCCGCCCTGGGGGTCACTTGATTTACATAGAGTTATATAGGGAAAACTTTAAAAATCTTCTTGTCAGACACCGCAAGGCATGTGGCTTAGATATTTGGTGTGTAGCATTGTCTAATAGACCTCTACCAAGATTGTTCAAATCATGGCCCCTGGGTCAAAATTGGCTCCGCCCAAGGGGTCACATGTTTTACATAGAGTTATTTAGTAAATTCTTTAAAAATCTTCTTGTCAGAAACTGCAAGACCTGGAGCTTAGATATTTGGTACGAGGCATCATCTAGTGGACCTCTACAAAGATTGTTCAAATTGTGACTCTGGGGTCAGAACTGACCCCGCCCAGGGCTTATTTGATTTTCATAGAGTTATGTACATGAAGGGAAAACTTTAAAAATCTTCTTGTAAGAAACTACAAGGCATGGAGCTTAGATATTTGGTGTTCAGCATTGTCCAGTGGACCTCAACCAAGATTGTTCAAATCATGGCCCCTGGGTCAAAACTGGCCCCGCCCAAGAGGTCACATGTTTTACATAGTTATATAGCAAAAAACTTTTAAAATCTTCTTGTCACAAACTGCAAGGCCTGAAGCTTAAATATTTGGTAGTATGCACCGTGAGCACAGTGGGGTCATCCCCCCTCCCGTGGGGGCCACTCTCCCATTGACCTACTGACCTACTTTTTTGTTTTTTAACTACAGCAATGAAATTTGGACCTTGTGCACAGTTTTTCGTTTTGATTTTAAAAATGTCATCGCATGACCTTTACTTTTGACCTACTGACATACCTTTTGTTTTTGGAGCTATGGCAATGAAATTTGGACCACGTAGACGGTTTTTTGTTCTGATTTCAAAAACGTCATATCATGACCTATATTTTTGACCTACTGACCTACTTTTTGTTTTTTTAGCTACAGCAATGAAATTTTGACCGTTTTTCGTTTCGATTTCAAAAATGTCATCGCATGACCGATATATTTGTCCTACTGACCTACTTTTTGTTTCTGGAGCTATGGCAATGAAATTTGGACCATGTGTACATTTTTTTGTTCCGATTTCAAAAATGTCATCGCATGACCTATATTTCTAGCTCACCTTAGCGAATGCTCAGGGTGAGCTATTGTGATCGCTGGATGTCCGGCGTCTGTCGTCTTTCGTCTGTGGTCTGTCTGTTCACATTTTCCTTGTGTATGCGATAGAGGCTGTATTTTTCATTGGATCTTTATGAAACTTGGTCAGAATGTTTGTCTTGATGAAATCTAGGTTGGGATTGTATATGGGTCATCTGGGGACAAAAACTAGGTCACGGGGTCCAATCTCAGAAAAACCTTGTGTATGTGATAGAAGCTGTATTTTTCATCCGATTTTCCTAATATTTGGTCAGAATGTTTGTCTCTATGGTATCTAGGTTGGGATTGTATATGGGTCATCAGGGGTCAAAAACTAGGTCATGGGGTCAAATCTTAGAAAAACCTTGTGTATGCGATAGAGGCCGTCTTTTCCATTGGAGTTTCCTAATATTTGGTCAGAATGCTTGTTTTGATAAGATCAAGGTTGGTATTGTTTATGGGTCATCTAGGGTCAAAAACTAGATCACGGGGTCAAATCTTAGAAATAACTTGTGTATGTGATAGAAGCTGTATTTTCATCCGATTTTCCTAATATTTGGTCAGAATGTTTGTCTCTATGGTATCTAGGTTGGGATTGTATATGGGTCATCAGGGGTCAAAAACTAGGTCATGGGGTCAAATCTTAGAAAAAACTTGTGTATAAAATAGAAGCTGTATTTTCTATTCGATTTTCCTAATATTTTCTCACAATGTTTGTCTTGATGAGTTCTAGGTTGGGATTGAATATGGGTAATCTGGGTTCAAAAACTAGGTCATGGGGTCAAATCTTAGATAAACCTTTTGTATGCGATATAGGCTGTATTTTTCATTGGATCTTTATGAAACTTGGTCAGAATGTTTGTCTTGATGAAATCTAGGTTGAGGCTGATATGAATCATCTTGGGTCAAAAACTAGGTCACGGGTCAAATCTTAGAAAAAGCTTGTGTATGCGATAGAAGCTGTATTTTTCTTCCGATTTTCCTAATATTTGGTCAGAATGTTTGTCTTGATAAAATCTAGGATGGGATTGTATATGGGTCATCCAGGGTCAAAAGATAGGTCACAGGGCCTATTCTTAGAAGACGTTCTGTTCAGCTACAACAATGAAACATTAGATAATTTTGCATGCAGATTAAATCTTTGACCGTGGATGATCTTGGCCTTGACCTACTGACTTACATCCTGATTTTTATGTTTCTGTGGAATGATTCTCAGGTGAGCGATATAGGGCCATCTTGGCCCTCTTGTTGATTTACTGACCTACTTTTTGTTTTTGGAGCTATGGCAATGAAATTTGGACCATGTGTACAGTTTTTTGTTTCGATTTCAAAAATCTAATCGCATGACCTATATTTTTGACTTACTGACCTACTTTTTTGTTTTTTAGCTACAGCAATGAAATTTGGACCGTGTTTACAGTTTTTTGTTCCGATTTCAAAAATGTCATCGCATGACCTTTATTTTTGACATACTGACCTACTTTTTGTTTTTGAAGCTATGGCAATGAAATATGGACCATGTGTACAGTTTTTCGTTTCGATTTCAAAAATGTCATCGCATGACCTATATTTTTTACCTACTGACCTATTTTGTATTTTAGCTACAGCAATGAAATTTGGACCATGTGCACAGCTTTTCGTTTCGATTTCAAAAATGTAATCGAATGACCTATATTTTTGTCCTACTGACCTACTTTTTGTTTTTGAAGCTATGGCAATGAAATTTGGAACATGTGTATAGTTTTTTGTTCCGATTTCAAAAATGTCATCGCATGACCTATATTTTTGACTTACTGACCTACTTTTTGTTTTTGGAGCTATGGCAATGAAATTTAGAGCATGTGTACAGTTTTTTGTTCCGATTTCAAAAACATCATAGCATGACCTATATTTTTGACCTACTTTTTGTTTTAAAGCTACAGCAAATTTTTCCCTGCATGAATCCATTATTCCATGGGTAGGGTTTGAGGTCACTGGGTTAAGGTCAAGGTCACCATAGCTTATGATAGATATTTCTACTTTTTGTCATAGAGCCTGTATTTATTGACTGATATTTTACATGTTTACATATTTATATTTACATTACGTACATATTCTCAATTAAAACATGAAATACTGCTTAACAGCAAACCTACAGCCAAAATACTCAGGTGAGCGATCTAGGGCCATCATGGCCCTCTTGTTACATTCATGCTTTTCTTGAAGTATCTGGTTGTAATAAGAATATTGTTTGTTACTTTCTAGTAATGTGTCTTATCTTCTACAAGTTGATTACCAACTGTTAAGAATATTGTCAGCACAAATTTTAATTCCATTACTATATAATTTTATTGTCACAATATAAATTGTGTTGTTCAATTTTCTTATCAATATCGATGATAAAATGATAAATATTATATGATATTTCATCAAGCATGGAGAAGATTCTGGTCTATATCTATAGATCTTGAATAAATCTGATTTTTAAATAGTTATCCCATTATTAACTATTGAGTACTTAAATAGTTTTTTCCAGTGACAGCTCTTGTCAGTGGGAGTTGTGGCCCTTGATATGTCCAATTTTGATTACTTAATAGGCATATCTTAATAACCCCTTATTGGATTTTGAAGAAAATTCACATGAATGATTTTAAGCGAGTATTCTTCATGGGAAATGACATGTGGGGGTAGACATTTGTTTTTCTCAAAAACAGTTTCTGGTTTTAACTGTTTAGAAGTCGTATTATTGCGCGGCCCATCAGGGCCGTGCATACTCTTATGGGTTTTAGAAATGTGCTATGGGGGTATATGATATGATTTTTTTCCTTTCGATCAACTATTATTTGACGATTCTTAGCCCATTGCTTATGGCTTCGCACAAAATGTATAAGCAGAAGTTGTGCTGTGAAAAAAGGAATGAGAACAGGCAAAGTAGCAAAGCAATTGCTTTTTTAAGGGCTAAAGTATTATATTTTTTTCAACACTTCGAATCCGAAATGTCCTTTAAGACAATATACGGTTACTGGCAAGTACTGATAGTCGGATATGAAATCTTTTCCATTAAATGGCTAGCACAAACTTTTAGACAAAATGCAGAAAATGTCATGGTATCTGTATCATTAGACAAATCGTATGAAAATACGAATAATAACGGCCAATCCTAACAAAGAGGTCTGTATAGAATTGTGTGTACATGTATTTTTTTTTTTTTTTTTTTTGCACTATTGGTCGGATATGAAAAGTCCCATCGGTCGACAATCCGGGAACATTGTTTGACCGTGCTCGATTCGCTGTCCAGAACATGTTCCGCACATGCTCCAGAACACCTATGAATGGAATGGCATGGAACAGGAAGAAGCATTTTTATGCCCCCACTTCAAAGAAGAGGGGGTATATTGCTTTGCATTTGTCTGTCTGTCGGTCGGTCCGTCGGTCCGTAGACCAAATGGTTTCCGACCAATAACTAAAGAATGCTTAGGCCTAGGAACTTCAAACTTGGTAGGATGATTGTCCATCACCAGTAAATGACCCCTATTGATTTTGGGGTCAAGGGGTCAAAGGTCAAGGTCACATTGACCTTGTAGGTAGAAACGGTTTCCGACCAATAACTAGAGAACGCTTTGACCTAGGTTCAACAAACTTGGTATGCTGGTTGATCATCACCAGTAGATGACCCCTATTGATTTTGAGGTCATTAGGTCAAAGGTCAAGCGCACAGGGACCTTCATCCTAAAAACGGTTTCCGATCAATAACTAGGGAATGCTTTGACCTAGGTTCACCAAACTTTGTATGCTGGTTGGTCATCACCAGTAGATGACCCCTATTGACTTTGAGGTCATTAGGTCAAAGGTCAAGATCACAGAGACTTTCGTCCTTAAAACGGTTTCTGATCAATAACTAGAGAACGCTTTGACCTAGGTTCACCAAACTTGGTATGCTGGTTGGTCATCACCAGTAGATGACCCCTATTGACTTTGAGGTCATTAGGTCAAAGGTCAAGATCACAGAGACTTTCGTCCTTAAAAACGGTTTCTGATCAATAACTAGAGAACGCTTTGACCTAGGTTCACCAAACTTGGTATGCTGGTTGGTCATCACCAGTAGATGACCCCCTATTGATTTTGAGGTCATTAGGTCAAAGGTCAAGCGCACAGGGACCTTCATCCTAAAAACGGTTTCCGATCAATAACTAGAGAATGCTTTGACCTAGATTCACCAAACTTTGTATGCTGGTTGATCATCACCAGTAGATGACCCCTATTGATTTTGAGGTCATTAGGTTAAAGGTCAAGGCCACAGGGACCTTGATCCTAAAAACGGTTCCTGATCAATAACTAGAGAACGCTTTGGCCCAACCACAAGCAATTAGGTGCTGCCGGGGGGCATTTATGTTTTACAAACATTTCTTGTTAAACTGGCGTTTAAGATGAATGGTTATCCAGTCGATTATTTATTAAAAAATAGCAAAATGATGATAAACCTGTAAACTGACAATTGTTTCGCAAAGCTTGAGCATAAGTTTCAAAGACAGTATTGCACTACTCGAATGTGGCATATCTGCGATATTCGTTTAACGTGTATTTTGAATGTATTGTGTTTTAAATGTGGTGTTTATTGTAATATGTACTAAAGATTTATGCCAATTAAATCTACAGGGTCGAATCGATGGAAAACCATACTAACACTTTTGAGATCACATTTTTCACCCAAACTTAATGAAACTGGTCAGAATGTTTACTTTGATGAAATCTTTGGCGAGTTCTTAACTCGGTCACATCAAATCAAAAATAGGAAACAGGTCAAATGATAATAAAACAATATTTACACCCTAATGTCCACATTTCTGACCCAATCTTAATGAAACTTGATCAGAATTTTTGCCTTGATCAAATCTTTGTTGAATTCCTAACTGGCTGAAATGGGGTCAAAAACTAGGTCACATGGTCAGATCATAGGAAAACCTTGTTTACACTCTTGAAGTCACATTTTTAACAATTCTCTATGAAACATAGTCAGCATCTTTGCCTTCATGAAATCTTTGATAATTTCATAACTGTCACATACGGTCATAGGTCACTACGTCAAATTAAAAAAACAAACAAACTCGTAGCATATGCTGAAGTGGGCCAACCAAGAACATTTGGTTCTCTTGTTTTGTGTTGGTGTCAGTTTCAAGAAACATTTTGAAACAGATCTTATAATTTTAGCATTTTCCTGTCCTGCTCAAAACATATCCAAATGATTAAATCATCTCATGTGTAACACAGACACATAACACCACCCATTCTATAGGATGTTGTACATACATCAGTTTGCTAATGTTTGCTAATGTTTTCTGTCTTGCGGTAAAGTTTCCAGTATTAAGACCCGTAAAGTTTCTGCTTTTCATAGTCCTCAATATTAATTTTGCCTTATCATGAAGGCTTTCTCGGCGTTCAGTATGTTCCGTTGCTTTCAAAATAGACAGCAGGAATGTCTTCCTCCTTAAAAAATAATGGTCTTAATAGGGGAAGTTTACTGTACTGTCGTGTTCGTCTTTTTATTTCATACCAGACACATGACCTGCATCATTTCCATCATGTCTGCAATGCGCAAGAACATCCGTTCCAGCTCGTATTCTATGGAATTGTATGTTGAACCACTATTTCACTAAAACATTCGCATCTTTGCTGATTGTAGCTGGTATTTAAATTTGGAAAGCTATTGAGTATTCTACTCACCCTGGAGTTGGCAATGTAACACCTTGGTAAAGCTCTTGCATGCAAGTTACTATCATAAATATCTTATTAACCAACAATGCATACTGATTAAATATTTCACTACGACTAAATTTAAGGCACCTTATGGCCCTTTTTCACTTATTTGCAACATACTATCATGCCGATTTCTCAGATTGACTTGAAACTTAATAAAGATGCTTAGGGACATCAGACCTCCAAGTAAATTACTCACAGCAGAAATTATTGTAAATTATTGCCCCTTTTAAACTTAGAAACTTTGGTTAAGGTTTTGCACCCAAAAAGAAAATGTTACAGTTTTGCATATATAGTAAACCCCGCTTGTATTTATCCAGGGGACCGCCGACTTTATAATGTTATATTCGGATATCACTACATCCGAGACGCAACAAAACCTGAAGTAGGAAATGGGCAAAGTGCACTTGATTAATGAAGGCAAAGCATATTATATAGAAAAGGTTCCCAATCAGATTTATTTGATATACCATTGTTCATGCATTTTTTATGCAACTTAATACATGGAACAGGGTTCCCACACAACGAGGAAAGTCATTTTTTCTCTTTCCAGGCTTTGAAAACGCAGGAAATTTCACAGAAATTGGTCCGTTCTGGGAAAAATCCGGAATGCTTAAGAAATGGTTTAAGTACAAATGTGCTTTTGTATTGCTTGTAGTTGGTCATCAAATCTTGTAAACAGAAAACAATTTAGTTGCTCAGAGAATTATATAGGATCACATTAGTTTTTAGGTGATATCAGGCACATACAATGTAGTTATTACCAAAGAATTGCTTAAATCTGCACAACATGCACCAAACTCGGCGCACCGGTTACGCTACGCTCAGTAACCACTGCCTTCACACGAATCACGTGATGATGGTTTTATCACGATTGTGTCAAGATGGCGGATACGCCAAAGAAACCGTTAAAAAATTGTTTTATCTGTGATAAACAGCGACACTATAATTTGAGCTTTGGTGTCAAGTCTGCCGATATGATTGACAAAATTTTATTTCTGTTAAAAAAGAACTTAAGTACAGTAGTAACAGTAGCAAGCTGGTTACTTGAATGATTTCTTTTTCAAAAGCGGTCATATTGTTTTGAAATAAACGATGCGATATAAAAATTATTCTCATAATATTTATGTCTCCGAAATTGTTTTTTATTTGAGTTCACACCTAATACCTTAAAGTCTTGAAACATTAGCAAAACCGTGTTTACTTTAAAAAACAAATTGAAATTGAAAAAAAATCATATCGTCAAAAATCTTGACGAAAATGTTGTGACGGCAGAGATCTAATCCTGTAAGGGGAGATCACTGCGTGGGAGATTGATTGGAGATATGCAAGGTTGTGAAGGGACCGAATGTTAAGAAAATGTTGAAAAACATCAAGCATGATTATTTTCAAGTTCCTACCTATGAAATATTTCATAACCTTTTCAAGTTAAAACATTGGTAAATTTCAATAATTTTCATTTAGTGAATCGACGAAATAATACAAAGAAATTAATTGTGTAGTAACAACTAATCGACAACTTTTGCAATAATTTTGACAATATCAAATATAAAAAACCTCATAAAAATGACCTGTATTATATCAAAAGGTACTTTTAGTTTGGATTAAACTTATTTGTTTGTTATGGATTAGGAAGCAAGTTCTTTCAACTTTTATACACCCTTTCTTAATGATTGCTTCCTGGGTTCAAACCCGTACTCTCGCTGAAAGTGAGAGATAATGAAAGTCACTGGAGACTCTCAACCCTGTTGGGATTCAAAACAGCAATTTCCGCGACAGGAGTCCAGCACTCTAACCACTCCAGAAAATAGTTCTTTATTTACATGTATTTAATTTTTTTAGCTAAAAGCACGGTAATAGTACGATCTACAAGGAAGGTCAAAGTAGTATGGATGATTTGGGTTTGATGCAACATAAATCTTGTGATAATATTTAAACGTGAAATACTGACTGAAAAGTAATGGAAACAATTTTTTCGCTTTTCCAGAAAATAAATACTGAACATTCCGTATTCCTATTCACGCTGTTTAATCTGATCATCAGTTCGGCCTGAACACTATAACGCTTGCACATGTACAAACATTGTATGTTCGATTTTTGGGGGGCGAATACTTTCGCCCTCCAAAGGTATAACTATGCTTGCCAAATTTTCAGGAAAATCGAGACATTTCACATTAGATTTCAGAGAAGTAGTAATCCTACGCTTCGAAATAGTTCGATCATTTTTTCATAAATGAATTGAAAATTGTTAATCAATGATGGACTTTTTGTTCAGCTTTGATAAAGGTTCTTTATTATGTGTTCATTTTTATTTTCAAATGAGACCAAAAACCGAACACTTTTTACTGAAACAAAGTGATTACGCGCATTGATTTCGCAATGTCGGATTATATATTTCTTAGCTTACGGCCATTTTGGATCGTGCAGCCGAATTGTGATGGAGGATATAATTAATAAAATAAAACAGCATTGTAAGTAGTCTTTTTAAAATTATTTTAAGCAAATTATTATTTTCAGATATGTTTAAGGAAATGAAAACAATTTTGTCTTTGAGCGCTTATTCTGAATGTCACGCATCGATGTTAGAAAGTAGGTCAACCTTCTTTGTAGGCTTCAAACTTAATCGTTCGGCGAATTACACTTTATAACAGAGAAAAAACAAGATCTTGGCAGTTGCAAATTTAAGATACGGAGATATCGAGCCATCAACATGGTTCTGAATGTATATTGTCGACATGACTGATTTTGACATACATGTATTGCATCATTTTTGCAAAAAAACATTTACATGATTAAGTATTTATAGATCAGCCAATCGAAACGCCGAAATTTAGACAATGGGAATTCCGGAAGTTATGTTGTAAGAAAAGGAGGAGAAATTTCATGAGGTTTGTGCCTTTTCTGCATAAAAACGTTTGAACTAGTCATTGAATTAACCGCTAGACTGTTCATTGAGTTGAAGTGAAGTTCTGCGTAATGATAATATGGAATCCCCGATTGTAGCCTAGTTAAAGTGAAAGTGAAAGTATCAGAACTGTCAATAGTTTTTCCTTGGTTTTCTCAATAATAACAAAGGTCTGTAAAATGTTGGTTGTGCCTATCAATTAAGTGATAATTACAAGTGTATTCTACACATCAATATTTGTCTAAGTGAAAGAATAAGCTTGAAATTCAATAAGAACACTCAAAATTAACTTGTCGCCACATTTTTTTTGGAGAAATAATGACAGCAGGAGACAGAGATGGGAACTAGTTCCCAACTTCAAGTGACTGTGGGCCCAATTACGTTGGTTAAGTTGCATATTCTGAAATAAAAAACAGAAGAGGGAACAACTTTATTTTCTTCATTTAGAAAAAGAATGAAGAGAACTGCAACTCAGCCAGTTGCGCCATGTGAGTTTTAATTTTGCTTCCCTCAAAAGCACAGTGACACAACAGCACATTGACCAGTGAGCCATGTCCCTGTGCTCAAAAGTAGTATGTGTTCATTGAACAAAAAAAACTACAAAGAACTCTGTCTGCATTTAGGGTTTTTTATCGTACCAGTTGTCCATATGACTGATAGCATAGTTATTAACTACTTATTTCTCTGAAGTTGCATAAAATTAGTTTTCATAGCTGCAAACAAATAACAAATTAACATACAAAACACTGTGTCTTAACCCAATTTAAGGAAGATTGTCATTCTTTTGTTTCATGTGTATCAGTCAATGCTGAGAAACACAAATAATAAAAATAAGCAACTTGCAAGATGAAGATTTAATGCTCGAAATATATGAAAATGATAGCTTAAATACATTAAACTAGATTCTAAGTATTTTTTGTTTACATTTCCTTTCTGTCTGCTCATTCATTTTAATATAGGCATTAAAGATAAAGGAAATTGTAATTATTCTTCATTACTATTATTTTGATTACCATAAAAGAAGCATTTTTTCCTGCATAGGATAAGTTATTGCTTTTTAAATTGAAATCATCTTTGAAATTATCACGTGTTTTCTGTTTTTTGTATAATTATGTTGATCAATTGTTATCTCAAAATTTGTGACATTGAGAAATGGGGCAAAATGTCTTATTGTTTTCTTTGCAAGAATGGGTCAAAGAAATTGAGGAACTAAACAGAGAAATGATTTGACAAGGCTGACTTTTTAAGATAAAGCACTGTAAACACTTGTGATGGTATGTGACATGGTTGGTGGTCACCATATCACCAGTTTCACTCCACTTTTACCATGTATTATTTGGCTTTTTTGTTAATCCTTATTATGGTAACAGTAAGTATGTGCTTACTGTGCAGCTGAAACAACCTGATATTCCTAACCTTTGAACTCCAAAGATTAATAAAGAACAAATTGACTATGAAATTACAGAATATTACTATTATTTATCATTTTTACTCTTGTTCCAGATGAGCATCATTCTAAAGATAGTAAACAATGGAAGTGGACCGTATGGGATGCCAGTACAAGTTATGGCACTTGCACAAACCACTCACTACAAGGGCCCTAATGGAAGTGATAGACTGCACGGTCATGTGATGGAGGCCTATGCAGTTATGTGACTTTTTAAATAATCATGGTCTGACAGGTAAACCACCAGCCAAAAGGAGGAAACTGTTGTTTTGGGGGAGGTAATTTTGAAGAGGGATGACAAACCAGCCTACCTTGTTGCAACACAAGCAACAAACGTGTTTATCACAAATAATATGATAACGACAGAGGAGCACAGAGTTAACTGTGATAACGTCTCTACGGAAGTACCCCTCCCTTGCTCCTACTCTGCATGTTAGAGTTCACTGACCTATGGTTAAACAAAGGGTCTGTGTGTACGGAGGGTATGATTATAGAGGTGAGTTGTGTAAGATTAAACAAAACAAATTTATAAGATTTCTCATGTTTAACATGTCTTTATTCTAATTCCATAGTTATCATACAACCTTATATTGATAGATATCTTAATAAAAAACAAACATTCTGTAAAAAATGCTAGAGATGTTTTATTGTAATATTTTTTATCTTTTGCATTAAACCTTTGTCTTGGTTTTACTTCAGGTCAGTTGGTTAGAGTCACTGACTTGTAAACCTTTTTACTAATAAAAAGGGCAGTTGGTTTGAGCCCTGCTGTACATGTATGTTAAATAAAGGCTGGAGATTCTCAAAGAGATCAGGAGTGGAGTTTGGCACATTTATGAAATGACCATTGTCTGACAGATAAACCACCTGCCTGTGCTAGATGAGGCTGACAGATAAACCACCTGCCTGTGCTAGATGAGGCTGACAGATAAACCACCTGCCTGTGCTAGATGAGGCTGAAAATTTGTTTAATATGTACATAAAACTCAAAATTAATGAATTAGACTTCCTTAGTGGAAGTTATGTGTAGTACATGTAGGTTGCCTAATATAGGTCATTATGTTTGAACAAGTTTGAACCAGTGAGTAGTTCAGATATTTTTACTGATTATTTCATCCTGCAGGAAGACAACCAGAGAATGTTTAAGGTCAAAGGAACAGATGTTTCAATAAAACAGTTACACATTAAGATGGATCTCGGAAGGCAATGATCACACTCTAGTGGGATGCAACATGTTGTGATGCCACTTGGGATTTTGTGGAAGTAACAAAGGTGATGTGAGAAAATGAGACTTTGTCCACAACTGTACAAACATCAATTAAGGTATGTTTGATAAATTTCAGATGTGGTATCAAAATGTTATGGTCTGTTTCATTGTATGATACCTTATTATGTTACATTTATTACTTTATGGCCCTTAATGTTGGCAGTTTCTTATGGAGACTGGCCATAAAAGAAGGATGGTTAGATAAACTGCCCGCTCTGATAAATTATTGAATGTGATATGGGCATTAAATTCAAAACAAACCTAAAAATAATAACTACAATAAAAATATATTTGAACAATATTTCTGTGAAGTTTGAATATCTAAATTAATTCCACAATTATCTTGTATTTTACTACAATGCCTTCTTAATGTGTCATTACAGTGATCTATATATTTTTTTGTGTCGCCTGCTACAAAGTAGCCACGACATATAGGTATCACTTCTCTGTTGTCAGTCTGTCCATCCGTCACAAAAATTACTTCTCAGAAACTACAGGTGCAATTTCATCCAAACTTTACAGGAATGATCAGTACCAAGTCTAGTTGTGCATATCATCGGAATTTTCCAGTTTAATGATTGGCCCTTTAATGATTTTTTTAAACTTCTCTTATACTACTAACGCAGTTTGAATGAAATGTTACAGGACTGATCAGTACCTCAAGTACTTGCGCGTATCTAATGGGTTTTTAAGTGGAATAATTTTTTGGCTGAGTTATGGCCCTTGATTATAAAAAGGTGTTTTGGCCCGTTAATGATTTTTGTGTTGCCTGCTTCACAGTAGCAGCGACATGTTACAAAGTAGCCGTTACATGCAGGGATCACTTCTCCATTGTCTGTCTGTCCGTCCGTCCATCTGTCACAAACTTGTCCAGACTACTCCTCAGAAAGTACTGGTGCAATTTCATCCAAACTTTACTAGAATGATCAGTACCAAGTTAAGTTGTGCAAATCATCGGCATTTTCCAATTCAATGTTTTTTGTCAGAGTAATGGCCCTTTAATGATTTTTATTTTTAAACTTCGTCTGGACTTCTTCTCTTACACTACTGAAGCAATTTGAATGCAATGTTACAGGATTGATCGGTACCTCAAGTACTTGGGCTTGTTTAACAGGTTTTTCAGGTTAAATGATTTTTGGCTGAGTTATGGCCCTTGAATAAAAATCTCGTTTTAGCCAACAATCTGTCCAATCACCTCTCAATGCAACTGCTTACTTGGCTATCATCAGGCGACACATGTGATCACTGATTGCCCATGTATTTCCAATTAAAGTTTCAGTGAATACATCTTTTGATATTTTGACTTAACATTGTGTAATTATGCCTGTTCACCAAATGTTGTTTTTTTTTTCATAATTTTTAGAATTGTGAAACAGGCTTTGCATTTGAGGAACTGCATGTAGTTGCGGTCAGTATGGAAGACAGCAAGGCAGAGTTATTACTGCAAGATACATTGTCATGGTATTGCCAGCAGATGTTCTCTTCTTTGCTCTTGGTGATGACCCTGCAACTGTGGTTTGCAGAACATGGATCAGTTCATTTGGAGATCGAAAAGCAAGGCAGTGAAATTTTAGGAGTTAAAATTGTTGAAACTTGGAAATCTAGTATCCAAAATCACAAGAACATTATACAATAGGAAGACAAGTGCATTAATAGATGAATAATTAATGAAAACTTCTTGTATATGAAGGTGCATAAACATGATAGAATAAGTATATCACAGAAAAAATGATGCTCAGATTTAGAAAAACTGTAACTTAGTTATAGAAAATTAATCTTTTCTGTTAATTTTGTTTTTATTTCATTTTGTTGTCGTGAACTTTTTTTTTTCTATTATATGATGCAAAGTGTGGCCAGTTTATTGTTTGAATAAGGTCTTGATTTGGAAATATAAGTACAAGGTTTATTTACATTTTACTGTGCACTAGACTAGTTTAAATTTTCAGAGCAGAACTGAATTCCTTAAATAGCAATAATCCAGAAATAAATTAACCTAAAACAAATACATTTGTAGTCTTAGTTAACATTTAATTTTGGCGATGCCTCGAATCCCCAGTCTCTCAGTAGCCTTTATGCACAGTTGTTGAATGACATTAAGAAAGGTTTACATGTACCTAAAAAAGTGATATAAATGTCTTGTCCTTTCTTTGAAGAATGTATGTGAGTGGAACTTATGTTGTCTTTTACAGTTCTGCTTACTTTTTTTAAAATTTGTTCCTATGCATAAAACCACTGGTATATACTAGTCTGATCTCATTTATTTTATATTCTAGAGTAAATGTTATATTGACCTCGTGTTCTTGTCTGTTTTCAAATCTCTTCCTGCTGATGACTATGTAGGCAAAGTTACATTGTGTGTTGTTAAGTTTCTTAACATGAAAAAAATAGTTTTACCTCCGTAGTAAGAATGGGTCTATTACACTTCAAAATACATGGTACATCTACAAGTTTCAGAGATGATCACCAAGGCTTCTTAAGATTTTTTTTAAATGAACAATCTCATGTATTAAAGGCTGTAACTGTCAAAATATTATTAGTTTTGTGTTTTTTTTGCTTTGCACAGGTGATTGTCCTGAATGTAAAAAGCAAAATGCTGTTCCTAAGTTCAGAGACCTATTTTTGTAAATGAAAAATCTTGTTTCCCTAGTACCGGTAAAATATGTCACTTGCACTGGTGAAACGTTTATATGCTGTTATTTAAGTCGAAGTTCCTAAAACGGACAATAACTAGAAAATGTGATAGAGAGTCATGTGCGTCCTACCAACTACTGTGTCTGCAAAGTTTCAGTTCTGTATCTTCAAGGTTTCCACGATACTGATGTTTCAAAAAAAGTGACGGTATAATTAAAGTTAAAGGACTGAAACACGATCAGACAATTTCCAACATTTTGCAAAGGAATTGTTACTTTTGAAACTCTTCATTGTATTCATTCTTCGCCCCCCATCAGTACTTTCAGTGCTTTGATTCCGAATTCGTGGCATACTTAAACTTAGTGATATCTAGAGGAATTGATAGAAGTATTCGAGAAATACTTTTCTTCATGACAGAATTATTCGAAGGCCCAAAACTAGAACAGCTCTATACCAATATGGCTATAGAGGATCTTATTTTTTAAACTGAAATTGGTAAATATATATTCATTTTTTGAATATAATTTCCATGTATCAATTCATTGTCCGAAAGGAAGCACCACAGTCATGGAATGACAGTTGTTCGCGGAACCATGTGTCCATGGCAGAGAATCTAATAATAAAATAAAATAAAAAATCCGTTAATTTTCTGTAGTATTTGGTTTTGGCTCAATAGCTAGCTATATGTCATTAGTTAGAGAACTGATCACTTGAAAGAATAGCCAGTAACTTTTACTGCTAGTTAACAGTGTTTATTTTTTCTAAAAGACGCTTCGAAACTGGTAACAAAAATACAATTGCTGTCCGGTAACAAACTTACTATAGATAAGGAACAGTAATAAATTTCTTCTGAAAAATCCTTCAAAATAATAGCATGCATAACGGTTGCAGAAACATTTTTTTCTTATTATGAGATAACAGTTGAAATATTATATGTCTAGAATATCTCCCTTACTCGTTAAATAAGTCTCAACTAATTTACATAATGTATCTATAGAAAATGAAATCTTTAATCCAACCTTTTATTAAGGAAAAGTACAGATGCATATAATAGCATAATTAGAATAAACAAGGAGGGTCTTCAATCTGACAGAAGAATGAATTTTAAATTACTCATATAAATTAATGTTGCTTACTCTAATGCCACTATTGCCTTTTAGTTCTATACATTTTTGTGCGTTGACACAGACAGGTATGATCATATCACACATAAAATCTTACTAATCAAAGCACTGAAGGCACTGAATTTGTTTGGGTCACAGAACCTGAAATCAGTGTTGCCAGTATTTTCTTTTCCTTCAATTTTGCAGAAAGGTTGTTTAAAAGTGTTCATATCTCATAATTATTGGCTGATCCTATAAGAGACTGAATACTCCTCTACATGCTGCACCAGTGTACTTGGTATTAAACTTTGAAAACCACTGTCCTGTTGAAAATACTCCCACATGTCACTTTGTCAGTAAAGTGAAGTTTCATGTTAATACATGATGTTGCTTTTAAAGTTATGAACAATAATCAAATATGAAAAATTACATCGGAATTTATTGCAAAATTATGCATAAGAACGTCATGGTTCATATGGCACTGCACTTTATCAATGAAATTTATCGAAGTGTGAAGTTTCAAGTTGATATATCCAATACTTTTGAGTGATTTACCGGCCATACATTAAGGGTGAAAAATCACAAAGGACAATAACTGCAAAATTATGTTGTGGTTCTTGGACACTGCGATCTCCTCAGTAAGATGGCAAGTTTGATACTTTACAAATGGCAATATCTCTAAAATTATGCAAAAGAGATCTATATCTTCCCTATGTGGTCTATCCATCTGTCGTTTCATCACTGAAGTTTCAAACTGATACCGCCAATACTTTTTGTCTTTGAATTATGCCGTCGACAAATAACCAAACCAGGCAGTTAGCTGGTCAAGTTGATTCCAGTATTCTCCCCCGGCCGCCCTCCCTACCCTGTGTGGGAAATTGGCGGGGGTTATAATGAAATTGGAAAAGAAATCCAAGTAGTAATTGCCTAAGATCAGGTGTATGAAGTTGAAATACTAGACATTTAGTGTTAGTGTGCAAATCAGTAACTATAAGTAACCAAATTGCACTTAGTGAATGCAGTATAAATGGATTTTTTGGTCGGTCAATACATATAATTCTGATCAGACGCGAATCTGTTTTCCAATTTAATATCTCAGAATGAATTGATACTGTTTGCTAGATTTTCATTTAAATTTTGTTGGAATCTGCCACTGGAAGTAAAGGCAACTGTATTTAAAGTTACTAGTATATGGCATTATCTATGATACAATGTAGTATTGAAATAAAATAACTTTAGCAACGAACTTTACAATACTTTGTATATGAATAGAACTATATCTATACATGTGTATAATATTTCAAACAGGGGAACATAAACTTTTTCAAAACAAATGTATTTCATACTAAACTAAAAAAAATGAAGTTTAGTTTTAGTACAGTAATCTAAAACCTCGTCCAGTGACAACAAAAACCATCCAATGGTAGTGGATCCATAGATAGTTAGACAGAGCAACCTTGCCATTATTTGCAGGCTTCCTTTTACATTCAGTTAGTGCATTGTCATACTTTAAACTATGTTTCAGAACAATTTTTCATGTTCTTTAATTTGATCTTGACTGTTAAGGCTACTATTTTATATATAAATACATTTTATACAAACTTATAATTTGATGTCTTACTTATTTTTTGCTGTATTATTTATTCTTTAATACAAACATTTGAAAAAATTATCCAAGAGTACTAAACGGACAAGAATTGAAGAATACATGTTCTGGCGATGTATGAATGTAATAATTCTAACAGGTCTTTGTGTTCATAAATCATTCTTTAACAGTAATGTAAAAGGAACAAGGAATTAAATATAAAAGTGAAATAGGAAATACAAAGATGTCACATAAATGCAATAGACAGACAGTAACTCCTCCTTAAAGTCCTTCTCCCATTCAGTGTCAGGCGATCAAAATATTTACGAAGAAGCAAGTCCGTAACAGAAAGATGCAATGCATTTAAGAATACAAAAAGCTAGAATGTAATTCTAATCCCGATCGTAGCGCATCAAAGGCTTACACTCTAACCACTGAGCTAAACTGAGCATTAATGATGCCGCAAAATACGGCCGTACGAGAAAACCCGGAAATTATGGGAAAAGGCTATAAGCAGTACCGTAATAATATATTATTAGTTACATCATTTTAAGATTGTCTTTTGTTAATTTGAAAATTCATATACAGGATGCTTTCAGTATCTTGCACTACTCCCGTAGCATAAAATAACTAATCTCTTCAGGGGGAGTCGGTCATATGGGCAACCAGGACCGACGATAAATAAGCTCAGACAGATAGACAGACCAAATTCGATAAGTTAGGTGTGCTATCTTGATCAAGCATACAGCAAGCAAAATTGTCTTCTGATTAATTTTGTGCTTTAATGTGGAGGTTGGTGTTAAAGCAAACCAAAATGAGTAAAACTCGATAATATATAAACGGGATTTCTTTATATTCTTTTCTCACAGACTAAGGGAGATAATCATTACTATAAATAGGACGATTAGTGCAAGGGTAAGTTCGGAGAGGACCATTGGTCCAGTGGTTACGCGCTGGACTGGTAACCCAGGGATCGATCCCCCGCTCCTCCACTAACATTACTAATTGCCTTTCGGATGAGACGTTAAACCGAGGTATCAGTGCTGTACACTGAGCATGCAAAAGAACCAGGGGTGTTTTTGGAATGGGATGCTTTCTGTATCTTGTTCTACCCCTACAAATTTAAATAACTAATCACTTCAGGGGGCGTCGGTCATATTGGCAACCGGTACCGACGATAAATAAGCTGAAATAGATAGATGTCTTTCTTACTTTTACTAGTAAATTTAACCATTACTGCTGTCTGCTTTTCGCGCATATTCTTTATTAATCTAAACTTATATAAAATGATTTCCGGAAAATCGGGTGTTCCGTAGAATCGGGTTAATTCTTTGTCAAATTAAACTTACTTCACGTCATTAAATCAAGCTAAATTTCATAAATGTTTCATATTGAAACGTAATTTAAACACATATGGTATTTTTTAATCTATCTTTAATAACTTCTTTTTTACCAAGAGCATTTTAAATGATTTCCGGAAATTCAATGTTTCTTTCCGCGTTTTCCGTAGAATCGGGCTTTTTCTTTATCAATTTAAACTTACTGAGCGTCATTAAATCAAGCTTATTTTTATAAATGTTTGATATTGATAGGAAAATAAAGCATCTATAGTATTTTCAGTCATTTATCTTTGTTATTTTTTCAATAAGAACGTCAAAAATGAATTCCGGAAAATCGATGTTTTTTCCTTGTTGTCCAGGTTTTACACCTGCCCACAGATCTGGACTTCGTCACTCGTAAGTAATAAACAGAGGAACCGTGACCTAATTAAAATATATGCGCTTTTCTCAAAAGTTACAAACTCGTTTGTAATAATCAGTAAACTTCTACATTTATCTATAGTTAAGAAAACACCACGTGATAATGTACAAATAAATTTACATGATAGATAATAATTTTATTATAGTCTCATCAGCATATAAAACATGATACAATATTTTATAGATAACATACAAACCAGTAAAAACATTTGCTGCCACTCAAGACTTAACACACACACACACAAATATGAAAGACATTATAAGCACAACTATAGGCATTTTGCATTACACTAAGTCTAACATGTCTTAATCACAACAGATACACATAGATAGTTTCATTAATAAGATGTTAAATTTATTGATTAAATTCCAAGTAACTAACTAAATAAATAAATAAATAAACAAAATAAGTAACAGTCACAGTGATAACCATAAGTTCTCCATGCATGGAAGGTTTTTAAAATTCCTTGACATAATTTTTCAGCTTGATGAGACAGTATAAGACCCAGTTCCATAGCTCAAAGGTCAAGGTCACAGTCACCGGTCAGAAGTAAAACATTTTGATAAAAGACCTTCTCAAGGCCATAACTTGTCAATGCGTGCGTGCATTTTGAAGTATCTTAGCATATTCATTCACCCTGATAAGACCTAGGTCCCTAACTTAAAGGTCAAGTTCATAGTCACTGGTCAAAAGTCAAACACTTTGATGATAGACTTTGTCAGGGCCATAATTTCTCCATACATATTTAAATACTTCGACATATTTGTCCATCTAGATCAGACAGTATGTCACATTTAAGACTCAAGTCTCCAGCTGAAAAATGAAGGTCACAGTGACTTGTCAAATGTTAAATCAGAGAGCTGCAAGCACTGAAGTATTCAATCGTTGAGATATTCTTTCTTAGCAAAAATATGAGAACCTTTATAAATAATTAGTTGAAACAATGTTATTTAGCGAATTTACAAACATGTATCATTTTACATCATAATATATGGTTTGGAAAAAAAGCAAACCACTTAATAAAAGATCAATATTTATTACCAATTGAAAATTTTTGAAGTTGAACATAGCTTTCCGTTTTATATTATGATAAAATATGATATAAGGGTTCAATGGATTTTTATCTAATGATGAACGATTAATTTTAAGATTACACGTATTCGAGCTGTTCAAATTAGGCTAGATTGTGGTTAATAGGAGTAAATAGTTACTTGAAGAGAACAAGTCATTACTGGTTACAAGTATCAATTTGCTGGGTAAACGTCTAAAATAAGTGTAAAACAAGATGACCATAATAGCAATTTTATCGCTCGCCTCAGTGGAGACGTTAGCTATCTTTAGACAACGATGAAGACTGTATCTCTTGCTGAATAGAATGGAGCAAAAATCTATAATAGAAAACACATAAAAAAAATCCTTTTTGTCTCTGTCATTGACCTTGTTTTTTTAATATTCGAATTTGATAAGATATAAAAATAACCAAAACACTCTAAGCAAGTTTCATTCAGATCGGACTTGATCTTGCTATTGAAACTGGTAGATATTCAAATATACCTAAACACTCGCGACTTTGTAAATATTGTAAAGATACTATTGATAATGGGTATCATTATGTCATGAAGTGTCCTTTGTATAAAGACTTTATAGATGTATATTCTCCATCAAAGTATGCTATTAATCCTTCTTTGAAGAACTTATATATGTTGATTTCTACACACACAAAAAACTTAGATGTACCTAGAACTGCCACTGCCCTGTCCCGCTTTGTCAGCAGGCTATTATAAAGTTTCAAGTTGATACCTCCAATATTTTTGAGTTATGCTCCAGACAAAACATAAGTATGAAAAATTACAAAGAACAATAACTCCAAAATTCTGCAAAAGAAAGAATGGTTCTTAGACAATGCACTTTATCATAATGAGATCTACCCATCTATAGAGTTTCAAGTTTATACCTCTGATAGTTTTTTAGTTATGCCCCGGACAATAACTAAGTATGCAAAATTAGAAAGGGCAACAACTCCAGAAATATGCAAAAGAGAGTTATGGTTCTTGGGCTCTATACTTTTTCTAATAAGATCTATATACTTATAAAGTTTCATGTTGATATCTCCGATGCTTTTTAGGTATTCCCCGGACAATAATTAAGTATGAATAATTACAAAGGGCAATTAATCCAAAACTGTGCAAAAGAGAGTTAAGGTTTTTAAGCACTGGACGTCTCCTTAATTAGATTTATCCACCTATGAAGTTTCAAGTTGATACCTCTAATAATTTTGGAGTTATGTTCCGAACAAAAATTAGGTATGACAAATTACAAAGGGCAATAACTTAAATATTACGCAAAAGTTCCTGGGCTCAGCACTTCTCGTCAATAAGATCTATCCACTTATCAAGTTTCAAAAAAAAAAAAAAAAAAAAAAAACTCAAACTGTTTTTGTATTCTCTGCTTGGAGATCAGGGAATACAATGTTGTCATTTCAAGAAATGCACAAAGGAAAGTGGCCGACCTGACAACGCTTCCGGTAATAAAACTGCAAAAATACAGCGAGCAAATGAATTTGAATAGCTTAAGCATATAAACTGCGAACGTATTTTACCTCATTTTAGTGGAAAAAATCTCACTGGAGTTCACGATCTCCATCATAGACATTTTTTACAAAATAGTCTGCTCATACATTATCTCATTATTTTAGAGGAGTTTTACCAAATAAGTTTGACTATGATTTCAGAAACAGTATATTAATGTCAGACCTACGACATGTAAGGATTATTATTTGGGATCTCAGTTATACATATATAGATATATCGCCAGTTGAATACACGTTACCTTGATTTTTAGAAGGATGGAAGTGTTGCTCGATTTGATTGATGGGTGTCTCATGAAAACGGTGATCCACATCCTAATAGCGTAGCGATATTTGGTATATGATTTTAATCAGATTGGAGGAAGTTAAAGCTTTTAAGATTATTTGATATTCGATCAAAATTTTAAGTCGTAATCATAAATTAAGCGGACGTATGTCCGACATACTTTAAGAGTTGCTCAAATTCAGAAACGCAGCCGTATTGATTTGTTCTCAAAGAAATTCTAAGGGTCTAAAGCGCTGTAAGACTGTCGGCTGGATTGGGAGGGAAAGTTCATGCCGAGGCACATATTCTGCTTTCATAGCCATTCCTCTATTTCTGAATCAAGAAAATCTTTAAATCAGCGGAATGTTTATTTTTTATGTCAGTGTCAGCACTAACATTGAAATGACCATGGTAGGAAACTACATTTGTAATTCAATTATTCATTCTCGCTTACCGATACTGGATAAGTGTCATTAATACTTCATGATTACTACTACTTCTATTACTACAAGGATGAATTATCAAAGACATCAAGACTGAAAACCAGTATGAAAGAAAAATAAGAAACAAATTAAACTTTAGATCACTGCTTCTGTCATTTACTTACTGGCCGCTAGAGAAATTTACACAAAGAATTTAAGTTGCAACATAAAAAACATTGATGCTCAGCATCAAGTCGGCGCAGAAGATTCTAGAGATGTGAATATGTTGGATACATGTACTTTTAATCATACAGAATATTTGAAAAACTGTAGAACCGTAAGCGCATATAAATCATCTATGGGTGTAATTTGTATTCATATGATGCCTCGATCATAAGTACATGTAGTTTGCTAAACCAAAGCTTTTACCACTGATCCTTGTCGCGTTTGTTAGAGGTTGTATCTATAGATCACAAGGTCTGCTTCGTTACCCTCGCATGTTTGCAGTAGCCGTTTTACTATCCAGTAGAAAGTCGAGCTTTTCAATATCCGATTTTTAAAAAATAAATTTACGAATACTTTGATATAATATGACTGCATTTGATTTTACTTAAAACAAATTCATATTTTTACTAGATGCGAATTTACACTTTTTGTCAGTGCAAATAAGAGTCTAGCTATCGCAAATTAATATTTTAGAATTAAATAGTTTTAATCTATCATATGAATAAACAATCCTTAAACAACGTTATATGTTTCCTCGGAATAGGAGACACATTCTGGTAAATGATCTTGTGCTAATTAAAAATTTGTATCACTATTCTTAATTAACAAGTTATCAAACAAATCAGCATCAAATTCTAGAACACTAGAGATAGCAGCTTTCAGTTATATTCAAGCTTGTGACCAGTACTTGGGTATAGTACTTAAGTACCAGTACCAGTACTTGCCGATATTGGTAGTACCAGTACCAGTAACAGTACTAGATCTTCAGCAAGTACTGCAGTACCAGTACTTCATCTGGTGATAGCACTGCAGTACCAGTACCAGTACTTTTCTGTGTAACTGTATAATTCATAATCCTTTCCATGATATTAAAAGCATATTTAAAGACAAGTATGTATACTACTTAATAAATTTATTATGCTGACATCTTCAAACCATTCAATCGTCTGAATTACACTTTATCATTATAAAGTCGTTAAATGTGCCATATTGCATCCTGCACCGATCCGGTTTGAAAATTTTGACTTATGGAATAGTTTTAGGTAATTTAAGTATATATAATATATTTTGGTTGTTTAACAAAAATCTAAATAAAGGCTTGACTATTTTTGTGTTTAAACAACACAATAGTATAACTACAGCCTTTTGTTCATAATAACTCTTTAATGTCATTGTTATTTGCAACAATTTATCACCTTTTAGAAAAGAAGACAATAGCAATTATAACAACAGACAACTGTCGGCAGCTAGTATTAAAACTATCATGATATAGAGAAAAAAAATGTGATAAAATTCAATACCATTTCAAAAGATACACATGAAAGATGATTTTAAACAAAAAAAATTGCTAAAATGTGAGAAAAAAAATTAAGTACTGCAGTACCAGTACCAATTTTTGTAAGAGTAATGCAGTACCAGTACCAGTATTTTCCAAATTTTCTCTATGTAACGCAGTACAGTACCAGTACCAAAAGTACTGCAGTACTACTGCAGTTGCAGTACCAGTACCGGTATCACAGGCCTGGTTATATTCATAATTTATTGAATGACACCGTGCCAAAATGTTTCCTGTTAAGTCTCAGACGAGTGTTAGTTGCAACTGAAAATCCTTTTCTACACTTTTTTATACCTGTAAATCGTTAAACATAAATTCAATGAAATCATATAATCAGCATTCATAATTGCTTTTAAAGCGACTGACTCACAGAATTTAGCTTAAAAAATCTTTAAAATTTAAGAGAAGTTTTTTTGGAAAGGAAAAATAATACCTTGCTTTTACACACCATGAAAACCGAAAAAAAAAAAGAGAAAAGAAACTGACTTCACCAGGATTTGAACCCATGCCTATTCAGTCAGTAAAATATAGCACGGTGATCTACGCCACTGAACCAACTTATTAAGTATTTCCAAAATTAATAATATAGCTAAACTATCTTCCCCGAGACTAACGGGTAAATTTTTTACCGATAAAAATGTGTAAAACTTTATATTGTGATGTGTTTCTGTGGCAAATTAAAGGTCAGTAACCTAGTTTCGATATGTTCAAGATGTATAAACATTTTTGTTTTACATCGTCGAGCCTTCTGTGAGTCAGTAGCTTTAAATAAATGCCTTACCCGTTTAAGTCGGATTATTATTCACAAGTTCGGCATTTTGCGATAACCACTGTAGCGAATCTACTAGGTAGCGAATAGACTGGGTGCAAAAGAAAATAAGTAGCGAATATAAAGAGACAGGAAACTGACAGGTGGCGAAACGTCCAGTATCCTATCTATTCAACCTTATTCGTATTCTTAATTGTATTACATTTGCTCTTCAGGTCATTATTCAATAAGTTACTTTAAAAGAAACCGAAAAAGGCAGAAATAATTAGCCAGAATCATATTAGTTGATATTTACTGAGTTGCAATTTCGTCATATGTAGCACCACACCACACAGCAGTAACTTCCCTGAAAGAAGGGAGATTAATGCGTAGGGCAAGGTTGAACTAACTTATTAATATTTACAAACCGAATGCTAAGAAAATGTTGATAAACATCAAACGCGATATTTTCAAGTTCTCTGGTTAATACCTTGGTTTCACTCATTTTTTTATTCAGTGAAATGACATAATAATAAAATGAAATTAATCATCAATAAAAACTAGTTTACAACCTTTGCTATAACTTTGACAATATCAAATTTAGTCGGCGCTCTCCTGAGATATGTATTATACCATGTACATGTATTTGTCTTTTACTTCATATTTGTCTAATCACTGTGTAATAGACATTTTAGGAACATGCTAGCAAAGTATTTTAATAGTTATCCTGTGATTGTTTCTGTTGAAATGCTGGAATTGAAAAAGAAATGAAAAAAAATTGTTTTGTTCTTTCCTCCACTCCTCACTTTGAACAAGTATACATGTCTTCTGCTGATTTGTCGATACTTCATTTGCCAATGACTTGCATGCTTACTTTAAAATTAACAATTAGTATATAAATTTATCAGTGCTGAGATCAGATTAAAATTTAAAGTCACTGGTTCTTATCTGGTTTAGACCAGCAAAAAATTAACACAGCTGAATCGTATTTGTAGGCCCATAATAGCATTACCAGGAACAGAGAAAACTCAGTGCATGCAGCGCTTTGATCTAACAAAATGGCGACGCTTATCTCAATGGAAGTGGCTACGGTTACGGAACCGTAATCCTAGCCTCCGAGTCTAGGATTACGGAAGTTCCGTAATCCTAGACAAACCAACTGGAAAAGGCTACGGTTACGGAAGTTTTTTTAAGAAGCATATTTTCAACAGTTAAATATTAAATAGCATGCCAAATTTAATTTTTATTCATTAAACAAACCATTTTATCAAACTGTCATTCTGTGCGCAATTTTAATTGTTGTTGTTTCTGTGACGAACTAACGTTAAATATAGTTGTCATCTTCACACTGTCACTTGAGCGTTCAGTTGTAGTTGGACAAGTTAAACTTATATATATTTTTTTTTTGAAAATAAAATGTTGTAATGTAAAATCGTGTAAATCTATTTTACTTGTCCATCTACATCCAGGCCACACCACGAGAAGGCGCTCAAACCCGCCAAAATTTGTATTTTTACAAGTTTTTTTCCCATCCAAATTGTTAGCTCTTGGTTTTTGTTACAGACATGTTATTTCATTTTTTACTTTTTTTCTTTTCCTTTCTTTTTGTCATTTTTGTAAATTGAACATTAATTTTGAATAAACATTTTTAAGAAATGGAATTATATATTGTTGTTAAAAGATTAATTATTGCATTATAATTTGCACATAGCAATATGTGATCGTTATGTTTTGTTGTTGTTATTCTTTTAATTGCCATCCATTTTCATTTGTATTTGGATCATTCTCTATCTTTTTTTTCTTTTCTTTTTTTAAATCTGACTACAGGTTGTAAACAGTCTTTAAGAACTAAAACAGTCCTTGTTAGGACCATTCAAATTATTTTAAGAAAATCCTTCTTGAATTGTCGTATTCCTTAAAAAACGTTTATTGATAACTTCCAAGTTACAAAGGCGATGGAAATTTATTTAGTTTCAATGACAAATATACCCCCACCCCAGTCGTCTTTGAAGTGTCTGTAGATGACGACAACGACATTTAACGTTAGTCAATAGAACAACAACCAAGATAGCGTATCATAATATTAGTGTTGGTTCATTTGGGAGAAAATGTAATATTTGAGACAATTAATGGTTTATCACTCGATTTTGGGCATGTAACCGTTCTTTAAAAAAACTTCCGTAACCGTAGCCTATTCCAGTGGGTTTTTCTAGGATTACGGGACTTCCGTAATCCTAGACTCGGAGGCTAGGATTACGGTTCCGTAACCGTAGCCACTGCCTCGCAATGATCTCCCCTCCATTCTTTGGACACGCGTTACTTTTAGATGGACTTCAGCTATATATACATGCAGTAGTATTCTGTGAACTTTTTTAAAATATTTTTTTTCTTTTTTGTTCAGTTACAATTGTAATTGCATTGATTTAACATTCCTGTGAAAAAAAAGTTTCACATTTTGTTTATTTTCTTTCGACTATCATCACGTGACATGCCTGTTGGCTGAAAGTATATAGAGGGAAGTAACCGCTGTGTGGAGTTAGTATCTCTTTCTCTCTTTCGGAGGTGTGTATAAATGCTGTTATTTGATTGGATCAGTCAATTACATCGGACAGAAAAGTCGTGTATTGATTTCCTGTGTTAAAAATTAGAACGATTCAGTATTGAGAAATAAGTATTTAGCGAGTGTTGTTTCTTTCTGTGTATAATCATCATAAACGTAACTTGAAAGGTTTACAAGTACAATTTTCATTTAACTTTTATTTGAATTTGAAAGCTTTAAACCAAATTAGTCGCCTTTATAATAATTCCAAAGAACTACATTTTTTTCTTTTAATAGCTCACCTGAGCACGTAGTACTCGTGTGAGCTTTTAGGATCCGTGATTGTCCGGCGTTCGTCCGTCGTCCACAGTTCATTCAAACGACATTTCCTCTGAAACCACTGGGCAAAATTTGATGAAACTTGCCTAGAATGTTCCTTGCATGAAGCACTACCTGTAACCAAGTTTGTTCAAATGGTTCCGGTTCATTGCATTTCTGGGTCACAGGAGCTAAAAACAGATTTTAAAAGTTGGATCTTTAAAAATCTTCTTCTCCGAAACCACAAGGTCTGGAGCTTTGATATTTGATATAAAGCATCATCTAGTGGACTTCTACCAAGTTTGTTCAAATTATGATCCTGGGGTCAAAACTGACCCCACCTCTGGGGTCCCTTGTTTTACATAGGGTTATATAGGAATAAATTTTAAAATCTTCTTGTCAGAAACCGCAAGGCATAGAGCTAAGATATTTGGTGTACAGCATTGTCTAGTGGACCTCTACCAAGTTTGTTCAAATCATGGCCTCTGGGTCAAAAATGGCCGGCCCCAGGGGTAACTTGTTTACATAGAGTTATATAGAAAAAACTTTAAAAATCTTCTTGTCAGAAACCGTAAGGCATAGAGCTTAGATATTTGGTATGTAGCATTGTCTAGTGGACCTCTACTAAGTTTGTTCAAATTATACGCCTTGGGTCAAATTTGGCCCCACCCCGGGGTCATTGGTTTTACATAGGCTTATATAGTGAAAACTTTGAAAATCTTCTTGTAGAAGGAGAGGTAACATTTTCATTCCAAATGTCCTGGAAATTTGTCAGACAGGTTGTTTCTATGATTTCTAGTTCAAGTTTGAATATGGGTCATTTGGGTTGAAAAACTAGGTCACAGAGCCCAAAAATAGAAAAACATTGTAAACACTCTAGAGGTTACATTTTCAGTCAAAATATCCCAGAAATATGTCAGAAAGGTTGTTTTGATGATTTCTAGCTCAAGTTCGAATATGGATCATCTGGGGTCAAAAACTAGGTCACAGAGTCCAAATATGGAAAAACCATGTTAACACTCTAGAGGACTGAAAGTCCAAATAACCTGGAAATCTGTCAGAAAGGTTGTTTCAATGATTTCTAGGTTAAATTTAAATATGGGTCATCTGGAATTCAAAACTAGGTCACAGAGCCCAAAAGTAGAAAAAAAAGTTTGTAACACTCTAGAAGCTATTTTGCAGTCCAAATATTCCCGAAATTTGTCAGAAGGGATGTTTTAAAGATTTCTGGCTCAAATTTGAATATGGGTCATCTGAAGTCAAAAACTAGGTCACAGACCCCAAATATAGGAAAAACCTTGTGAACACTCATTGATGTAACATTTTCAGTTCATATAATCTGGAAATTTGTCAGAAAGATTGATTTAATGATCTCTAGCTCAGTTTTGAATATGGGTTATCTGGAGTCAAAAACTAAGTCACAGGGCCAAAAAGTAGAAAAACATTGTTAATGCTCTATAGGTTACATTTTCAGTCCAAATATCCTTGAATTTTGTCAGAAAGATTGTTTAAATGATTTCTAGCGCAAGTTAGAATATGGGTCATCTGGGCTCAAAAATTAGGTCACAGAGCTCTTAAATGTAAAAACCATTTTAACACTCCAGAGGTTACATTTTAAGTCCAAATATCGTGGAAATTTGTCAGACAGGTTGGTTTGATGATTTTGAGCTCAAGTACTAATATGGGTCATCTTTGGTCAAAAACTAGGTCACAGAGCCCAAATATGAAAAAAACCTTGTTAACACTCTAGAGTTAAGATTTTAATTTCAAATAACTTGAAAATTTGTCAGAAAGGTTGCTTCTTTGATTTCTAGCTCAAGTTTGAATATGGGTCATATGGAGTAAAAAACTAGGTCACAGAGCCCAAATATTGAAAAACTTTGTAAACACTCTGGAGGCTACATTTTCAGTCCAAATGTCCTGGAAATTTGTCAGAAAGGTTGTTTTGATGATTTCTAGCTCAAGTTTGGATGTGGATTATCTAGTGTAAAAAAACTAGGTCACAGAGCCTAAATATGGAAAAACATTGTTAACACTCTAGAGGCTACACTTTCAGTCCAAATAATCTGGAAATTTGTCAGAAAGATTGTTTCAATAATTTCTATGTCAAGTTCGAATATGGGTCATCTGGGGTCAATTAATAAGGTCCATAGCAACTTTGTTTAAAGCAGTCATAGTCAGGTGAGTGATATAGGTCCATCATGGCCCTCTTGTTGTTCAGTCTCATGCATAGAAACATACATATACATATTTACATAACATGTGAACCGATCTATAACGTGTAACATTTGTAAGTCTCTACATAAGATTTTTTAATACAAAGAATAAAACTGGTATGAATAGAAAATAATATAAAAAAGAATCCCTTAAGAAAAGGACATGTTGGATGTCGATGTGCTACTATTGAATTGTTATTTTTAAGGCTTATACTAAAACGATATTAAAAGACAAAATGAGTCATTTTATATATTTTTTATTATGTGCCAAATGTTAGGTTATAAGTTCAAAAATATCCACTTCCTATTGTGTTGCTCGCTTTTGTTCTGAATAAAGGCAATTTCTTTTTCTATTTCTATTTTTTTAAAGATATGTCTTAAAGTTTTCAAAGATAGGTTTTTTATTTTTTATTTTCATAAGATAAATATAATGTTTCATGGTGAATATTATATAATTTAGTGCACTGACATTTTTATCTGTTTTACACATGCCAAAGCATATATTTTGAAAGTTTAAACTAACATTTTGATTTTTTTCTTTTAGGAAATTCATTAATTTGTTCCACATAATCTGTACTTGATCACATCTCCAGAATATATGCTCTAATGTTTCTTCAAAACTGTTACAAAAATCACAAACTGATTGAGTTGACTAACTTACATTTAAATAAAAACTTATTTGTTGGGATATTGTGCATTATAAATCGATATTGAAAACTTCTCAATTTTACAGCAATTGTAGTTTTAATGGTATTGATGTATATTTTATTCCATTCTAATTGATTATTGTTCAGTAAGAGTTCCCATTTCTTTAAGTCCCCTACCGGTTTAACCGGAGGGGACTATAGGTTTACCCCCCGTCCGTCCGTCACAAAAACTGGATCCCGTGATAACACAAAAAGTACTGAAAATATTTTTATGAAACTTGAAATATGGGTAGATGGCAGTCTGGAAATTATGCACGTCTTTAGTTTTTCTTCATATGTTGAAATTTTGGTTGCTATAGCAACAAATATACTTAAAATATGGCAAATATAACAATAATTGTGATAACTCAAAAAGTTCTACGAATAATTCTATGAAACATAAAATATGGATAGGTGATAGTATGGAAATAATGCACCACAAGGTTCACAACTGTAGCACCAAAATTATTAGATTTATCCACCCTTGAACTTAGAATTTTCATGAAAAAAATGTGTTTTTTTTTTTTTGAAAAAATCAAAAAGTACTGAAAATATTTTTAGGAAACATGAAGTATGGATAGGTGACAGTATGGAAATAATGCACCTCAAGGTTCTCAACTCTAGCTGCAAAATTATTAGATTAATCCCCCTTGAACTTAGTGCTCAGGGTGAGCTTTTCTGATCGGTCTTTGTCCTTCGTCCATCTTCTTCTCCGAAACCTCAAGGCCTGGAGCTTAGAAATTTGGTATGAAGCATCATCTAGTGGACCTCTACCAAGTTTGTTCAAATTATGACCCTGGGTTCCCTTGTTTTACATAGGGTTATATAGGAATAAATTTTAAAATCCCTGGGTCAAAAATGGCCCTGTCCCAGTGGTCACATGTTTTACATAGAGTTATATAGGAAAAAACTTAAAAAAATCTTCTTGTCAGAAACTGCAGGCCTAGAGTTTCGATATTTGGTGGGTAGCCTTGTCTAGTGGACCTCTACTAGTTTGTTAAAATCATAGCCACTGGGTCAAAATAGGCCCTGCCCCGGGGGTCACTTGTTTACATACAGTTATATAGGACCAAGTTTTAAAATCTTCACATCAGAAACCAAAAGGCATAGAGTTTAGATATTTTGTATGTAGCATTGTGTAGAAGACCTCTACCAAGTTTATTCAAATCATAGCTCCTGAGTCAAAAAAGGCCCCGGGGTCACATGTTTTACAGAGAGTTATATATGAAAAACTTTTAAAAATCTTCTTGTCAGAAATCGCAAGGCCTAGAATTTAGATATTTGGTGTGTAGCATTGTGTAGAGTACCTCTACCAAGTTTGTTCAAATCATAGGCCCTGGGTCAAAAAAGGCTCCACCCGGGGGTCACATGTTTTACATAGAGTTATATAGGAACAACTTAAAAAACTTCTTGTCAGAAACCACAAGTCCTAGAGTTTAGATGTTAGATGTGCGGCATTGTCAAGTGGACCTTTACCAGGTTTGTTCAAATCATGACCCTGGGGTCAAAACTGGCCCAACCCTGTGGGGGTGGGGGCGAGGAGGCGGGGGACGTCATTTGATTTTACACAAGGACTTATATAAGCAAAAATATTTGTTTTTATGCCTCCCACTTAACCCGCCCTTTTGATGGAGAATTGTTTTGCCCTGTCCATGGGTGTCTGTTTGTCTGTCTGTCTGTCACACTTCGTTTCCTTTCAATAACTTTAGTACCAGTTGATCCAAAGCCTTCAAACTTCACACAGTTATTGTCCTTATTGAGTAAAAGAAAACCTTTTGTTTTTGGGTCAGTAGGTCAAAGGTCAGGGTCAGAGGGACCTCTAGAGTGAAAACTGTTTCAACTCAATAACAGGAGTACCATTTCACCCAAGCCTTCAAACTTCGTATTATCATTGCCTTTACTAAATAAAAGAACCGTATTGTTTTTGGGGCTAGTATGTCAAAGGTCAGGGTCACAGGGACCTGTAGAGTGAAAAGTATTTCTGCAGAGTAACTGTAGTACCATTACACCCAGAACCTTCAAACTTTATAGGATAATTGTATTAGAAGAACCCTATTGTTTTTAGGGTCCATAGGTCAAAGGTTAAGTTTAAAGGGACCTCTAGAGTGAAAACTGTTTCTGCTCAGTAACTGGAGTATCATTTCACCCAGAGCCTTCAAATTTCATAGGATGATTGTCTTTACTCAGTAAAAGAACCCATTCTTTTGGGGTCAGTAGGTTTAAAGTCAAGGTCACAGGGACCTGAAGAGTGAAAATCATTTCTGCTCAGTAACTGGAGTACCATTACACCCAGAACCTTCAAACTTCATAGGGTAATTATATTGGAAGAACCCTTTTGTTTTTGGGGTCTGTAGGTCAAAGGTCAAGTTCATTGGGACCTGTAGAGTAAAACTATATCTGCTCAAAAATTTGAGTTCCATTACATCCAGAGTCTTCATATTTATTGCAAACTTTTTCCGACTTGCAAACAACGAACACCCATAACAACCGATAACGATATATGTAACATGAACAATGAGACACAGGTGAGCGATTTAGGGCCATCATGGCCCTCTTGTTTGTATATAACATCATTATGTTTTAATGTATCTACTTTGAACTTTAAATATTGGTTTCTTATCATCACCCACATCATATGTGACAAGGTTCATAATTCTAGCACCTAAATTGTCAGAATTATCATCCTTGAACTTTGAATTTTTTCTTCCTATGTTGAAAAATTTGATACACTTGTCTTTCCCCAAAAAACTGCATC
Organism: Cyclina sinensis; assembly: GCA_012932295.1. Classification (NCBI taxonomy): domain Eukaryota; kingdom Metazoa; phylum Mollusca; class Bivalvia; order Venerida; family Veneridae; genus Cyclina; species Cyclina sinensis. The sequence goes on along the minus strand of JAAONU010000015.1, from coordinate 10,775,021 downwards.
CAGAGATTAATTTTGAAGTACTTGGAATTTTTCCAACAAATTTACTGAGAATAAAGTAAAATTGAAACATAAGTTAAACATAGTGATCCTGAGAAAATTTAAACATTAGGAACTAGTTTTTCATGGATTTTCAACAGAGGTCAAGGTCAGATGATAGTTGAAACTTAGTATTCAAGATTACCATCCTGTGACAAGGCAGAGCGGGGTATTAGTCACCATCTGTGACAAAATTCTAGTTTTGCGACCTGTTGTAGTCCCCTACCGGTTTCACCGGAGGGGACTATAGGTTTACCCTCCTTCCGTCAGTCCGTCTGTCCGCAAAACCTGGATCCCGAGATAACGCATAAAGTACTGAAAATATTTTTATAAAACTTGATATATGGATAGATGGCAGTATGGAGATTATACACGTCTTCTTTTTCTTCATATGTTGAAAAATCTGGTTGCTATGGCAACAAATAGACTTAAAATATTGCAAATATAGCAATATTTGTGATAACTCAAAGTACTTCAGATATTTTTATGAAACTTGAAATATGGATAAATGGCAGTATGGAGAATATCCACCTCATTTTTTATGAACCTAAAGGAGGAACTGTCCGTCCGTTTATCAGTCATTTCAACTTTACCATTGGCCATATTTTCCTTACTTCTGAATGGAATTAATTCAAACTTGGTCACAACAATACCTTGGACAAGACCATTCCAATGAAGTACATTTCTGTGACCTTGACCTCTGAATGACCTTTACCTTTAAAGTTTTCTTGTCCAAAAACTATTAGTTTGGCCATAATTTCCTTATTTCTGAACAGAATTACTTCAAACTTGGTCACAACAACCCCTTCGATAAGACCTTTTCAACAACATATATCTCTGTGACGTTAATCTCTAAATGACCTTGACCTATGACGTTGAGATTATGCATGTCTCAGACAAATTCTTTAGTCAATTTCCACATATGCGTTGGAGTTAGGGGGATGTACATTGCACCGGTAGGGGACTGTTGCTTTGTCTCTGACAAGCTCTTGTCAGCTTTAATATCAGGTTTTTTAATGCATTTTAATTGTAACGACTATAATAATTTGTTTGGATTTTTATCTTTTTGTAGTTTTGATAATAAAGTTTCATCTCTTTCGTTTTGTGTTGTTTCTTGCAATAGTTTTGACTTTAATTGTTTTCGTATACTTCATATTATTTGATGGAATTTAAGGAAATCATTATCATCCACATTGTACAGAAACTTAAATTCATCGAATGTATAAAATTCATTACTTCTGTGGTCAAAACAGTGTTCTTAGTATTTTACCCCTTTTCCATCCATTCTTTGTAATAAAATATACCATTAACATTTTTTATATTGCAGTTATTCCATATTATTTGCGTTCTTACTTGCTTGCTTTGTGTTGATTTGGAATTTATTTTACTCCATGAATTTAACACATCTTCGAAAAATATGTTGCCTTTGCTTATCTGTTTGATTACCTGTTCATTTATTGCTATCAAATATCAATTTTCCCCCATAATTTTCAATTCAGTTTTTATAAAAACATTTCCATGCACCATTATTATTATTGTCAATGATTCTTTTGACCCAAAGAACTACTTTCCAAGCTGAGTATCCGGAAGTGCATGCTGTCAGTTCGTTAACTTCCGGTGTTTGATTTCTGATTTATGGTAAAACTGTATTCACTTCGTTCCTCGTGAATACAAAAATGATGAAAGACATTGTCTAAGCCATAAATTTTTCATGCAAAGAATGCTTTTCAAATATTTTGGCATATCTGTTCACCTTAATGAGAAAGTGTGTCATATGCATCACCAAGGTCACAGTCACTGGTCAAAGGTCAAACATTTTGATGATTGACTTTGTCCAGGCCATAACTTCTCCATGCATTAAAGGATTTTGAAATATATTGATATATTTGTTCATCTAGATGAGAATGTGTGTCAAGTGCATGACCCAAGTCCCTTTGTCAAAGCTCAAGATGAGAGTGACTGAATAGCAAAACGGTTTCCTATCAATAACTATAGCACTCTTGGTCCCAGGTACTTCAAACTTACTTTGTAGATTGGCCATGACCAGAAAATGACTCCTACAGTTTTTCAATTCACTAGGTCAAAGGTCAAAGTCACGGTCACCTTGAAGAGCGAAACAGTTTCTGCTCAATAACTGTAGAACCATTGGTTTCAGATTTGTTCAAACTAATTGTGTAGGTTAGTCATGACTAGAAAACGACCCCTTTAGTTTTTGAGGTCACCAGGTCAAAGACCAAGGTCACAGTGACATTGAAACGCAAAATTGTTTCCAATTAATAACTAAAGGACATATAGGTTCATCTTATTTGGTTTGTAAGTTGGTCATGACCAGTAGATGACCCCTCCAGCTTTTCAGGTCACCAGGTCAAAGGTTAAGGCCACGGTGACCTTTTACAACAAAATGGTTTCCGATCAATTACTGTAGAACTCTTGGTCCTAGCTCTTCTAAACTTCATAGGTAGGTTGGTCATGACAACCAGATGACTCTTATAGTTTTTAGGGTTATTAGGTCAAAGGTCAAGGTCTGGGGAATCCTTGGACCCAGGTTATTCAGACTTAGTATGCAAGTTGTTATGATCAGTAGATGACAACTATCGTTTTTCAGGTCATTGGGTCAAAGGTCAAGGGTTCCAGTGACCTTGAAAAGCAAAATGGTTTCCGATGAGTAACTGTAGAACGCTTAGGCCCGTGTTCCTCAAACTTTGTTTATAAGTTGTTCATGACTTGTAGATGTAGGTCACCAGATTAAAAGGCCTATGTCACCCTGTCCTTGAATAGCAAAAATGGTGTCTGATCAATTACTGTAGAACGCTTGGTCCCAGCTTCTCAAAACTTCATGGCTGCCTCTAAAGATAAGGCACTAGTGGGGGGACATACATGTTTTACAAACATCTTTTTTCAGCTGGTCATAGCGAAATCTTGCAACGCAAACTACTTCCACGTGTCTATGACTATCTATTTTAATCTTGGCATGCAAGATTATCAATAAATTTAGATGTGTGTGACATGTTTTATATATCCCCTTTTCCTCTGACAAGGCAGTATAATTGGGTATTTTTCACATTCAGATGATATCTCTAGTTTCCCAAGAAGGTGGTAACAGCAGACCTTGGTCAAATTTACTAAAGTGTTTACTATTGGAGCCGGATATTTACATCACATAATTTTCATTGATAAAATAATGCTATACAAGGAGGGAGTAAAATTCAAAAGCAAACAACTTTTAAAATTGTGCCATGCAAGTGTGATTTTATGGTAGTCAATTCACAGCCTGGGTCTTCTGTATATATAGGACTTTACTGGCTATTGTAATCTAACTCTTATGCCCTCTTTATAGGATGGAGTTAGTATTGATAAATTTGTCATTATAAGTATTTCAACAAAAAAGAACTAAATCTGAAATTTTGTACAAAATGAAAGGTGAACCATCACAAGAACATAATGGTCTATGACTTTGTGTAGAATGAAATGATAATTGTGAAGTATAATCTTCATGTTTTATATTGTGACATAAGCAACAATTCATTTCTTGGGATGTATTCATTGCAGCTTAGTTTAAAAAGAGTATATCATGATTGAACAAAAGTGCTACATGATTGTTTTGAACACACTTTAAAGTCTTGCCCAACAAATGTGTCTACTTTATTTAAACAAGGACAGTCACCAACAGGTGAAGATTGACAAGATGTGCAATTGTCATACTCATGTCTAAAGTAATCCATCAACTGGTAGTAGTAAGAGAATTACCTTGGACCACTTAAGTACCCGAAGTCAGTTAGAACGGTTTATCAGACAGTGTAACTGTTGTCAGTCTGCCAGGCTAGCAGTACAACCAACTGGGAAAGCTTAACATTTGGAACCTATACAAGCAACTTTGAAGTTGAAGGAAAACCTTAATAAATACATACTACTTTGAACTAAAAAGAAACTGGAGAAAAAGGAGGTTGACAGAGGTTTCACCCCAAGACATTACCTCCCAAGACATTTCACCCCCAAAATGGGAGTGAAAAGTCCTTACTTAACATATCCATGATAATATTTCATGAAAAATATACATTAAATAACCAAAATCAAATAAAAAATAGACCAGCGATTATTGTTATATCATAATTTGAATTAAAAAGTTATTGAAATAACAATTTAATATAAAACAATCATGTGCTAATCATTTATATTAGATATATATTTATATTTTTATTTTAAAAAAGCAATGCATAAGCCATATAATAAGTTGTATTTAATTAACAAAATTATAATCCCTTAACAAATTATCAATAATAAGTTAAGTAAAATTTGAAGTGATTTGAAGAAAGTTTAGGTTTTAATGAAGCATTTTATTCTTAAAAAAAAAAACAAATAATGCAATATCGTTAAACAGAATGCAAAAAAGATGTATGGCCAAGAGAGCATAAGTCTTGTGATAATTCAAATAATTGCTGTCACTGGATTATAAAATAATGTTGTCATGCTAAAATAATTAATATCTGCACATCATAAATACATTTCAGATAAGTATTTATATGTTATTAAAACTTCAACTTACTACTGCCAAAAGTCAATACTGACTATATCAAAATTTTATAAGAAACAATAAATTTACAAAATTGACATCACAAGTACATTTTTCTATTTCAGGGATTTAATAAGAGAATAAATGATTGGAATTTGAAGTAATTGCCTGACTGACTTTTAATTATACCAATGTTTAATCAGCACCTCATCCATGGATGTGTGAAGTATTTGTATATTGTCAATTATGGGGAGCTCATTGATAATCAAACGATGCATGCTTCTTAAAGGTGTGAACTGTTAAAAGGTGTTGATAATGTTATTAATCTAATAAATAATAACCTATATTTTTTAATATGCAAAAGTCATCAAAATTTCTCGAATGAGAATCAGTAGGCCTATGATTTGTATGATTATTAAGATAAAAAAATCGTATGTTTATTAACATAAACAATTAACCAGAAATATAAAGGAATGTCACCATCTGAGTACATATTATATTTTGGGGGTGAAAATGTCTTGTATAATAAAACAAGAGGGCCATGATGTCCCTGTATCGCTCACCTTAGTATGACTGCTTTTAACAAAGTTGCTATGGACCTGGTTAATTGACTCCATATTCTAACTTGACCTAGAAATTATTGAAACAATCTTTCTGACAAATTTTCAGGTTATTTGGACTGAAAATGTCACCTCTTGAGTGTTAACAAGGTTTTTCCATATTTGGGCTCTGTGACATAGTTTTTGAACCTAGATGTCTCATATTCGAACTTGAGTTAGAAATTATCAAAACAATCTCTCTGACAGATATCTAGGATATTTGGACTGAAAATGTAACCTCTAGAATGTTAACAAGTTTTTTTCCATATTTGGGCTCTGTGTTCTAGTTTTTGAACTTAGATGACCCATATTCGAACTTGAGCTAGAAATCATAGAAGCAACCTTTCTAACAAATATTTATGTTATTTGGAATTAAAATCTTACCTCTAGAGTATTAACAAGGTTTTTCCATATTTGGGCTCTGTGACCTAGTTTTTGTCCCAGATGACCCATATCCGAACTTGAGCTACGAATCATCAAAACAGCCTTTCTGACAAATTTCGAGGACATTTGGACTGAAAATATAGCCTCTAGAGTGTTTACAAAGTTTTTCTTTATTTGGGCTCAGTGACCTAGTTTTTGACTCCAGATGATCCATATTCGAACTTGAGCTATAAATCATAGAAGCAACCTTGACAAATTTCCAGGTTATTTGGAATTAAAATCTTAATTCTAAAGTGTTAACAAGGTTTTTCCATATTTGCGCTCTATGAATTAGTTTTGACCTAAGAATGGCCAAGATGACCCATATTTGAACTTAAGCTAGAAATCATTAAAACAACCTGTCTGACAAATTTCCAGGATATTTGAACTGAAAATGTAATCTCTGGAGTTTTAAAAATGTTTTTACATATTTGGGCTCTGTGATCTAGTTTTTGATCCCATATGACCCATATCCAAATTTGAGCTAGAAATCACTAAAACAACCATTCTGACAAATTTCAAAGAAATTTGGACAGAAAATGTAACCTCTAGAGCATTTAAAAGGTTTTCTACTTTTTGGCTCTGTGACCCATATTCAAAATTGAGCTAGAAATCGTTGAACAATCCTTCTGACAAATTTCCAGGACATTTGGACTCTAGAATGTTAAACAAGGTTTTTCCATATTTCGGCTTTATGACCTAGTTTTTGACTCCAGATGACCCATATTCGAACTAAAGCTAGAGATCATAGAAGCAACCTTTCTGACAAATTTCCGGAATATTTGGAGTGAAAATGTAACCTCTAGAGTGTCTATAGTTTTTCTATTTTTGGGCTTTGTGACCTATTTTTTGAACCCAGATGACTCATATTTGAATCTATGCTATAAATCATAGAAGCAACCTTTCTAACAAATTTCCAGATAATTTGGACTGAAAATGTTACCTCTAGAGTGTTAACAAGGTTTTTCAATATTTGGGATCTTTGACCTAGTTTTTGACCCTAGATGACCCATATTCAAACTTGAGCTAAAAATCATCGATACAATCTTTCTGACAAATTTTCGGGGTATTTGGTTTGAAAAAGTAGCCTCCAGAGTGTTTACAAGGTTTTTCTATATTTGGGCTCTGCGGCCTACTTTTTCAACCCAGATAATCTATGTTCGATCTCATCCGAGAAATTAATGAGACAAAAATCCTGACTAAGTTTCATGAAAATTGAGGCAAAAATGTGACCACTAGAGTGCTAACAAACTAATTGTGGACGGACGGACGACGGATGGACGACGGACACGAGGCGATCACAAAAGCTCACTCTGTCACTACGTGACAGGTGAGCTAAAAATACTTTGGGAGAAAAGTCTTGGAGGTGAAATGTCTTGGTGAGAAAAAGTCTGGGGGGTTGGGGGAGGATGGGGATGAGTGTCTTGTACTTCATGTAGTTCATGTGGTTCTCGAGATTTTCCAGCTCCTTGTATAGGTTTGGTAAACCAAAGGTTTCAATGATCCTTTCTGGTATTTTTCCTCATTTTATTTAGTGACACTATGATAGTGTCTACAGTGGAGCGAACACCGGTTCCTTAAAATACTCTATATACACTGGCAGCTTAATAAAATTATCAACTCATACATAAAACAGATTGTTAGACTATATACACATAGGTCCAATAACTGTACACTTGTATTCAGAATAGATTTATATCCAATATTATTAGCTCACCTGACCACTTTGTCAACGATTTACTTTAAACAACATCCTCCTCCTTAACCACTAGATGAAAGATAATAAAACTTTACAGGAATGTTTCTTTCATGAAGTTGTTTAAAGAATTTCTTTCCATGAAGAACTCTTGTTGCTTTGTCAACAAGAATGAAAAACTTAAAAAATCTTCTTGTCTAAAACTGCTAAGCCAAGAGGTCTGAAATTTGGTGTGGAGCATTTTCAAGTGGACCTCTACCAAATTTGTTCAAGTAATGTCCCTGTGGTTACTATTGGCCCTGCACGAGGGCTCACAAGTATGACTTAGCAGTACTGATGAAAATCTTGAAAAAAACTTCTTGTTTGAAACCACAAGGCCCAAAGTTTTAAAATTTGACATGAAGCATTGTCAAGTGGACCTCTACCAAGTTTATTCAAATAATATCCCTGGGGTCACTATTAGCCCATCGTGAGGGGTCAAAAGTTTTATATAGAAGTATATTAAAAATCTTTAAAAAAATCTTCTTGTCTGAAACCGAAAGTCCTAGAATTTTAAAATTTGGCATGATACACTGTCTAGTGGACCTCTACGAAGTTTGTTCAAATAATGTCCCTGGGGTCACTACTGGTCCTGCCCGAGGGGTCACAAATTTTACATAGCAATATAGAAGAAAATATTTGAAAATCTTCTTGTCTGAAACCACAAGGCCAAGAATTTTAAAATTTGGTATGAAGCATTGTCTAGTGGACGTCTACAAAGTTTGTTCAAATAATGTCCCTGGTGTTACTATTGGCCCCGCCTGAGGCGTCACAAATTTATATAGCAGTACAGAATAAAATCTCTAAAAATCTTTTTATTTGAAACTGCAATGCCTAGAGTTTTAAAAGTTGGCATGAAGCATTGTCTAGTGAACCATTATCAAGCCTTTTTCAAATTATTAGATTAGGTTAAAGGTCACCGGCGCTAAAAATAGATTTATCTACTTTACCTCATAGAACTTACATTTATAAACCAATATTTTTGATATTCGGTATATAGGATTCTTGCATGGACCTCTACCCATAGGTGGGGTTTGAGGTCACTGGGTCAAGGTCACTATAGCTAATAATAGATATTTCTACTTTCTGTCATATAGCCTTTATTCATTGACTGATATTTTAGATATATGGTTTGTAGGCACCTACATATCTTCGATTAGAAAATGAAATGCTGCTTCTTATGTTTGCTTAACAGCAAACCCACAGCCAAAGTTCTCAGGTGAGCGACCCAGAGCCATCATGGCCCTCTTGTTAAAAGGAATATCTGTCCAACAGTACTTGGCTATATAAAATTAACTTGCAACTTCTTTTCCTCATTTTGTACACTTATTTATTTGTTACAGAGTTCAAAAGACTTAGTTTATTCGATTATCAATTGTAACACGCAGCTTGGAATTTAGTTTCAAGGCCCACCCAATATTTGTTCAGATTAGACTTGAATGAATTTACTGATGGCGACCTTATTACGAAATTAGGTAGGCTGTTCCGTGTATCAATCACCCTATTTGAATAAACTGCTTTCCTAAATTCAGTTCTTACCATTCTCTTAAATAGTTTACCTTCATTACCTCTAGTAATAGAACCTGAATACTTTGTAAATAACTTTTAACAATCTACGGTTCAATGTTATTTAGAATTTTATAAAACTGTACCATATCAGCTCTCAATCTCCTGTACAATAATGTTGGTATTTCCAGCTTTCGTAAACACTCTTCATATGGTAATCGTCGTAAACTGGGTACTAGCCATGTCGCTCTTCTTTGTACATTTTCAATAGCAATTATGTCCTTTTTAAATCTTGGATTCCAAATAATTGACCCATATGCCAGATGTGGTCTAACCATGGACTTGTAGAGAGTACAGAATATTTTCATATCCATGTATGAGAAGGATTTGAAAATTAGGCCCAAGTTTCTATTTGTAAATCTTACTTTTTCTTGTATATGGTCTCCAAATAATAACTGCTTATCGAAAGTAACAACCAAATCTTTCTCTTTTGCAACTTGTGTGATCTCAGATATTTTAACATTTTCTTCTTTTATGTAGAAATTATCTGGCGTAGTACGTTTTCTGCAATGGAGATGTTTACATTTCTGAATGTTAAATTTCAGCTGCCAATGATTGGCCCAATTGCATGCTGAAAAAACTTCTTGCAAAAGCTCTTCTTACTCTTTAGTATCACTTCTCACATACAATTTGGTATCATCTGCAAATAACTTGATTGCACAATTTACCATCTCTGGTAAATCATTTATGTATACTAAGAATAACAAAGGGCCTAGTACACTTCCTTGTGGAACACCACTTGTAACATCTTGCCATTTACTAACACTACCATTAATGATTACTCTTTGTTTTCTTTCATACAAGAAATCCTTGATCCAGTTGTATAATTTTCCCATGATTCCGTATGCTCATAATTTAGTTAGTAATTTTCTATGAGGTACTTTATCAAATGCGGACTCAAGACTAAGTAAATTATATCTACATCTTTTCCATTGTCAATTACATCTGTCCAGTCTTCTAAGCATTCAAGCAGTTGCGTAATGCAGGAGTAGCCCCGCCTGAATCCATGTTGAAAATTTGATAATAAATTATTATTCCCCAGATGACCCAAGATACTTTTCCTAATTATTTTTCAATCACTCTACTGCATATCAGTGTTAGACTAATAGGTTGATAATTATCCGGTAAAGCTCTTTTTCCTTTTTTAATAGATGCCTGAAACATTTGCATGTTTCCATATTTTTTGTATTTTATCTTCATCCATAGACTTATTGAAAATTATATTAAATGGACTGGATATTTCTTCCACACATTCTTATGGTATAAATGTGTTATGTACAATATAAGACAATATTTACTAATAATGTGATTTTTATGACGATTAGTAATATCGTAATTATTATTTTTAATAATTATCAATTACCTACAGATAATTGTACATGTATAGATGAGTAGAAGTTAAATAGCTTGGTGTATGTTGTTTATAACGCCACTGTACCGAAATTAAGGTGTGAAATTAACAAACTGAAATGCCGATAAGCGGCTGCTAACTGTTCCTTATAATCAACATGTTATGACATCTCTATCTCACAAGACTGTCTTTGAAATACCGACGAATGTTTGTCGCTGGTTGACGCTTAACTTAAATATTGGAGAAATGAGCATTAACACCAAATTAAATAAAATCTTGTACGTGTATATAAATCCAGCCCATTTCTTTGCATGCGACATTTTTTGAATGGCTTAAATTAAATATATTTATGAAATACTGGTCGATTCCGGTATATCCATATGCAAAAATTTTCCGCAACTTCCCGATTTCCTTTCTTTTATAAAACCTTTCCACTCCCAGATACTTCAAATTGTTTTAGTAAATGTATCATTTCTGGTGTATATTAATGATTTATATCATTTGTGTTACTTAAAATCAGGTCATTTATGAAATACAGGTCGATTCTGGTGTATATCCGTATTTTTCTCCTTCAGCTCGCCGATTTTCTTTCTCTTACAACATCTTTCTACTCAAAGAAACTTCAAACTCCTCTAGTAAATATTTTATTTCAGATTTAAAGTAATGAAACATAACTTTGTATGACTTAAATTCAATTTATTTATGAAATACAGGCTCATTCCGGCGTATATCCTTAAGCGTAAATTTTCCGCAACTTGCCGATTTCTTTTTCTTGCAACATCTTTCTACTCGAAGAAGCTTCAAATTCCTTTGGTAAATATATTTTTAAGATGAAGAGTAATGAAAAATAACGTTGTATGACTTAAATTCAATTTATTTATGAAATACAGGCCGATTCCGGCGTATACCCGTATGCGCAAATTTTCCGCAACTCGCCGATTTTTTTTATTTCTTGCAACATCTTTCCACTCGAATTTTTTAAATCCTTTGGTAAATATTTTATATTTGATGTAAAATAATAAAAAATAACTTAAATGACTTAGATTTAATTTATTTTTGAAATACAGGCCGATCCCGTCTTATATCCGTATACGCAAATTTTCCGCAACTCACCGATTTTATTTCTCTTGTAAAATCTTTCGACTCGAATATACTTCAAATTCCGTTTGTTATAACGTTAATTTTATAATAATTATATTGATAAATTTTTGTATATTTTGTATCAAGTTGGCTTATGTATGAAATATAGGTCGATTCCGGTAGATTCCGGTAATAATAGTCGATTCCGGTAAAACATGGGACTGTTCTTGGATGGATGTTATTAGTTGTTCGGGTCCTCAGACCCGGACAACTAGATCCGGCATTTCCAGATCTAACAAGTTTTTTGAAAACCGAAGAACTGCTGAAGTAGTTCGAAATTTAAAGCTTAGATGTTTAAAATGGTTTGAAAGTTTTTGAAAATACAATTTCTTTGTCAAAGTTTCAAGTGAATGGCATCCGATTTCAACAGTTTAATTGTCGTTTTAATCAGTTTGACGAGAAAAAACTTTGGTTGTCATGGTTTATTACGCGTACCAGCGCGTAGGAATGGCCTAACAATATAGTCCAACAACTTTCATATAACCATCACATAAACCATCAAACGATAAAAACATCTACGTTAAAGACAGAAAAATCAATCCAGTGAATAAATGTTCAAAATAGAAATTATTCCTTGAAAAAGACACAAAACTCTTTTTTATTTATCACGGGATCGGAATTTACGCAACACCGTCATGACCGCATCTGGGACACTGCCATTTTGTCGTCGAAGATGAGCAAAGATTCAATATACATGTACAACAGCGATTATTACGTATTATTGTAAGTATAGAGACATAAAACAACAAAAACTAATTTGACTTAGTCTAGTGTTTTGTTTAATTCAATATCAATGACAAAATACTTTTAAAGAGTGTAGATCTATTTGATCACTATTTTAACAGAGACTGAGAGAGCGAGACATGATCACTTTCACTTTTGACAAATATCATTTGTCATCTTTTCCATTGAAACTTGTAATTGAAAATATAATGTAAAATCAAGTCAATCATTGAGATCGTTTTACTATTTACCTACACGAAGAACCGTTTTGTTCAAGTTATTTTTCAATACATAAAAGTTCGTAATCTTTTTGAAATGAGGCCCTTGAAATGTAGTCAGTCCGAAATACAGTAAATTACAGTTTCAGACAGTAGTGTTGGACACTAGCATATATTTTAAGCGATTTATATACAGCGGAAAGCAAGCTAAAGCATACAAAGGTAACCAGTCACACATTCGACTTGATTTGACCAGGTAGAAATATTAATGATAGGGTATGATGCATGAATATGTGTATTGTTGAAGTCTAAATTAATTAATACAAGAAGATATTGGTATTCAGAGTGGTCTGATGTATGCGTAATGTTTTCATTATTGAAAGGTATTGAAATGCAATCGCTTTCAGTGTGAAGTAGGAGCTTGAAATTAGAAACTAATGGAAGTAGGTTATATCACTGGCTTTGCCTGTAAAATTTCAGTAGGATTTTGTATGAGCTGGATACTGAAACAAGTGTAGCGTTGACAGGTATCTATTCTAGCACTATCTGTTTTAGGTGTGAAAGATTTACCAACAAATCGGTAACACGACAAATCGGTAACATTATTTTATATAGTAAAAAAAAAAGGAGAAATCGGTAACAATACAAATATTGTATGTACCCAAAAAGGTGATAAAGTAGGTGTGAAAAGGCATGCTGGGGTACTCTGCTCGTCATAGAAAGGTGCAATCGTAACAACTCGGCCTTTTCCGACAACTTCGTATACAGACCTCGTATGTAAGTGTATGAATACACCAAATGAATACACCACCCGGCTTTAATAAAAATATAAACAAACATGTCAGAACTCAAGCAGTGTTTGTCTTATGCATTAGAAAAAAATGAAAATAAATGTTAATTTGAAGTATATAGAGGTAGAGGCTTTAAGAAATGTTTTCAATTTAGCAGACACCACCTGTATTATAAAATAGTCAAATATGGCGCCTACCACATTATTTCCGAGGTGACTTATTGAAGTCGCCAGAGGTGTTCCGACTGAGAAAGGTGTTCACAACACGTTAAAGAATTTATTTGTATGTCTTAGGTAATTATAATTTATGTAATTTGTGTTTGTCATGTAATTATCATTATTAAAATTATTAGAATTGATTCTAAAATATTATAATCATAGTTACTAATAACTACGTCGAAGGTAGTAATGTATTCAATGATTATGGTTAGATCTTTGATTTAAATCAGTTTATAATCTAATAACGGCAATGTGTTAAAATATATAAATCTTTTACAATATACCGCAACACATAAGGTTTCAATACTCAATATTTCAATAACTAACATCTGTTCATACCTACTCTATCACTATCTTAACTCTAAACAATTACCAACAATATTTCTATTGTTACTGTTTTCTCCGTTTTTTTACTATATAAAATAATGTTACTGATTTGTCATGTTACCGATTTGTTCGGTTGCCGTGTGAAATAGCAGAAGAACAATAAGCGTGTAATGTCATGATTCTATGTTGTGTCTTTGAAGATCAGGTTCATCTGAAATTTATGTTTTTGTCAAAGATCGCCTTTCTTTGTTAAAGAATAACTGTACTTCTCTTTTCAGGTTGTTGTATTGGGATTGTCAGGGAAGTGCTAAAAGTTTGAGTGGTTGTCAGTCTCTGGATTTCAGTGTGAAACTGGTATCTGTTGCGTTAAGGTAATATTGAGATTTTCAGTGTTTGAAATAAGCATTAAATGTGATTTTCAGAGAACACTTGTTTATGCATTGACAAAAAAGCTGGAGCAGCTTGTTTTCAAGGCCATGTTTTTGTCAGAATGAACTAAAAAAAGAACAACAGGGGAGGTAATCTGAATTGTGAAAGTGACAATATTTTGTTCCTTACAGTCTCTGGTATTTTAATGGTATAGTTGTTTACTGTATGGTTAAACTTGAACAGAATATTGCTGCTTGTGATGTTTTTGATACAGAATGTACAGTTTTTCATGAAAACTCAAAATTTTGTATCCTGTTCACAGAAGCTTTGAAAGTGAGGTAGCCAGTTGTAATCTTGAAGTAGTTCATATAATTCAGTAGAAAACCGATTTGTAAATATAAAAACTTTGAAGCAAATATATTTCTCTTTAAAAGGTCACAAAGAAATTGAAAGTAAAGATAGATTATTGCTTGAGTTCAATGTTGCTTGTTTAAGATTTTCATTTTATAACCCATTCATCTTGCTTACAAAAAATATATTCTCAGAATGCTTTTCATGTTTTTTTCTTCAGTTTTCAGTTATTGAAAAGGCAACTATGATTATGCAGGAAATTAGTTGATTCTATCTGAAAACCAAGAATGGCCAAACAAACAAAGTGCTAAAATTTTGACTGAAACTGAAGCATGGTATTTCCTTTGTAAAGGAAAATTTTAAAAGTAGCAGGTAAATGAAAGATCATTTTCAGGTTTTTTTTTCTAAATTACATACATCATTCTGTTTTGACAGTCAGCTCAGGTAAGTATGATTTATGTTTAGTTCTTCACAAATGTTTTGGTTGCTTGATTGATCTTAAGCTGTAATATTTTATAATGATTTGGCTTTTATGCACCCGTCCAAGATGAGGGGGTATATAGTTTTGCAAATGTCTGTCAGTCGGTCAGTAGACTTTTAGTTTCCAATTAATATCTAGAGAATCCTGTGACCCATCTTCCTCAGACTTAGTATGTAGGTCATGACTAGTAGATGACCCTGTAGTTTTTCAGGTCAAAGGTCAAGGTCACATTGGCCTTGAATAGCGTAACGGTTTCAGATCAGTAACTAAAGAAGGCTTGGTTTCAGGTTCTTCAAACTTAATGTGTAGGTTGTTCGTGACCAGTAGATGAACCCTGTACATTTTCAGGTCAAAGGTCAAGGTCTTAATGACCTTGAATAGCAAGACGGTTTCTGACAAATAACTAAAGAATGCTTGGGGCCAGGTTCCTGAAACTTGGTATATAGGTTGGCCATGACCAGAAGATGACCCGTATAGCTTTTTAGGTCAAAGGCCAAGGTCATAGTGAACTTTAATAGCAAACTGGTTTCTGATCAGTTACTGTAGAACGCTTGGTCCCAGCTCCTCAAAACTACATGGCTGCCACTAGGGATAAGGCGCTTAGGGGCATATATGTTTTACAAACATCTCTTGTTTACTTGGCATTTTACTTCAGTTGTCAGCTGTCTTTGATTCCTGCAGTATTCCTGCCAGTTGGTATATTCACCCTAGAACCAACAAGAAACCATTAAAAATTTCAGGAAGGACTCAAAAAGTGGAGAAATAAATTCATTGAATGTATAAATGCTTGACAGTTAGACAGAAATCTAAAGATACAAAATTCATTTAAAACATTTTGAAGTTATTTAAACAGTTTAGCTCAGTTTATTCAGTGAAAGTATGATAGTTAAAGCACTTTTAAGTTTTTATTTATAATCGAAAAATTAATGGTTGATGTACTGTTTCTAATTTACTTTCATGTCATATTGTTTTTCCAGTGAATTGAGTGCAGTTTGGCAAAAGGAGTATGCAAAACTACCCTGATTATCAGTGATTGTGAACTTTACATTGTATGAGAAGGGGTATAAGCAACAGGCTTGTCTAGCTGTTGGAAAGAAGACCAGAGGTCAGTTCACTTCATCCTGAAAGGAGTTGGTGTATTAGGTGACCAACCAGTTACGTCAATGGACCATCTTAAAAGATACAGTCATTTGTTTAGAAGTTATGCTTAAATCTTTTTTTTTTTAGATTTATCAGAGTAAGTTGTCTGACATCCCTGTGCTTAACATTTATAGAAAGAAACACTGTCGTAAGAGTTTAGCCTTAGTACAAGCACAGTGTAAATTTTAGGAAAGTGGTTTTTATGTAGTTTTTAATGCTCATTTTCTGATAGATTAAATTTGATAATTGTTTTCGTCATTTATACACACCTAGATATGGGGGCTATATTTTATTCACATATTTTGGTCAGTTGGTTGGTCCTTCCCTCCATCCATCCAACTGTCTGTAGACAAAATTTGTCTGGACTGTTTCTCAGCTACTATTTCTCAGATTTTGATGACACTTTGCATGGGTCATAAGTATGAAACTTATTTGTGCATACCATTGTCATGTTCCATTCTTATTATTTTTCACAACGTTATGGTCATATTTACACACCAATTTGTACGGACTATTTCTCATCAACTATAATTCAGGTTTTAATATTAATTTGCAAGAATCATAAGTACCAAGCATACTTGTTGTGGCATTCCACTGCCATGATTTTTCACTGAGGTATGGGCCTTTTATGGGTTTTTTTTATTAATACATAAATTTGTCCATGATTTTTTTTTAGCAACTGTATGTCAGATTTTGATAATACTTCGTAAGAGTCATAAGAACCAAACCTACTTGTGCATGTCATTTTTGTGTTCTAGTCAAATGAATTTTCACTGTGTTATGACCCTTTTATTTTTCTTACATGTAACTGAATAGAATTTTTGGGAGCTAAATTGAATTCATGTCATTCCATCTGTCAGTCTGACTCTCTGGTGTTTATTCTTCACATTGAGGCCATTCAATGCTAGTGTGTGCTTTGTCTTGGCAAATATTTGTGGGATTTCAATTAAACATTGTACCACTAATAACCACCATAGACATTACATTATGTTCAGTATAAGTTTGTATGTGCTTTCTTTAGCAATTAATAATTGGAGTGTAATCAATTTTTTTTTATTTGGCACAGATTTGCTTGTCCTCTGCATGTAGTGTTTGTATTCTGGCGAGTTTTTTTGCAGGATGGTTAAGTTGTATGTGTTTATTCATATGGTTGAATATACTACTGATTTAACTTACCCCAGAAGTTTGTTTTGAATTTTTCAGCCAAGTTCTTTTAATTAGGGCCGGGAACGAATAAGGAATTTGATGTTCGAATATTCGTTTTCCATATTCGAATATATTCGAATATTCGTTTTTACAAAATTTGTTTTAAATATTTTTCTTTTACGTAGTATCCGAAATTGATTAGGTCGAATACTATACTACTTTAATATGCTTGAAATAATCGACGATTAAGAAGACCTTTATTACTATGTCAAAGTTTTTTGTTTTATTGATTGTAAATCGATATATATGTTTATATTCTTACTTTTGAAATAAATTCATAATTTGATTGTCTTTTGTTCAGTTTATTCGGCTGCTGATCATTTGTCTTATTAACGGGAGGTAACTCACGTGACTTGACTGACAGTGATATAAAGCATCGTAGGCTGTTACGAACAAGCTGAATGTTTATGTTTCCCTTCTTTTGCAGTCTTTCAGCAGTCTTATTATTTGTTCCTGGGTCACACCAGTACTTGATTACAGTAATCATTAACGTGCATTGTTGCACAAAACTATCTTTTCCGGACAGTAATAATTCATTACGGGATATGCTATAGTGAAATGGCCTAATGTAAAATAACTAGTTAGAAATAACTAAAATAACAACAAGGGCTTGATCATAACTTTAATAACATGTAAGTAAACAGTAATCAATGAGAGCATTCTTTCATTGCAAAACTTCATATTATCATGTCATGGTTAATTTTAGAATGATGAATATCGATTGGTCGATTGTTCTAGCATGATTAATACGTGCCGATTTATTCTTCTTCACAAAATTAAGACAATTATCGATTGATCGGAAAGATTAAAGCACAGAAAACAATAAAGTAAGATAATTAAAGTCGAAAAAAATTACATTATAAACTGTTAAACAGGTAAATTACAAACTGTGAAACGGGTGCCCTTTTGATCAACTATACCCCAAACTTTTCACAGTTAATTGGCGATAATCGTTGACACGCGTTATACAAACATATGAACACCTGGTCAAGTGAAGGACAAGGGTGTAATTTACGATCTTTGAAATTTGAAAGTAAAAAAAAACTGAAAAAATTTAAAACATTTCTTTTTTCGAATATTCGTATTCGTTTTTCAATGTTCGAATATTCGGTAGTGTTTCGAATATTCGAATATAATTCCCGGCCCTATTTTTAATATTATGGCAGACAAATCATATATTAAGAAACTACTGTGTCAAGGCGGTATCTGGTGGTATTCATCACCATAAGTGTTAGATCTTGGTATATATTTGACTGGGTTTGACTTGGTTTGCAAAAATACCTATCAGGACACTAACCTGCACAATACTTGAAAAACAAGCCAGTTAGTATTAATAGAGTGCACTCTGTTCTTTTTGAAAAAGGAAATTCAACACTAAAATACAAAGACTTAATAATAAAACAGTTATATCTTTTATTGAAAACACAAAAATTTTGTTCATGCCAGTTGTAGCTAAGGTTTTTTTTTTTTTCATTAAAATGTCAAAGCAATGAAAAATGAAAAATAGTCTCTTTGTCTGTTACATTGTCTATCTCCGCATTTATTCATAAGACAAGGGAGGTTATTTGTAACAAAACATCGATAATCCAACAGGTTAGTCATTACCATTCCCTCTTTTTTCGTAAGTGATCAACCATTAAGCCATCTCAGAAGGTCAGTTTATGTTGGCTCTGTCAGCTCAGATTCATGAAACCTGATTGGTTAGATTTTAAAGATTTTGAACAGCAATGCTCCATTGGAAGTTCAAACCGAAAGTTATTGACTGCGTCAAAAAATAACATAAAGCAATTCTAGCAAATGAATGAAACTGCATAATTTTTAATCTGTTCCTTATTAAAGAGTGAGGTTGGCTCTTCCCTAGAATAGATTTTATATTTGAATGTTTTGTAAACTACATCGTATGCCCTTTGATTAAAAGTTTGTATTGTGAAATTTGTAGTGGCATTCATTTATTATTTTTCGTGTTCACTTTTGACTCCATCCTGGGGGTCACATGTTTTATATATAAATATATAGGAAAATCTTGAAAATAGCTTTTGTATGAAAGTACAAGGCTTAGTTCTACGCATACATACTGTAAATAGCATTGGACCACTACTAAAATTTTTTAAGATAGGTCATTTTTTGTTCCAGCCTATCTGGTTACATGTTTTAAATAGACATTTAAGCAAACTTATAAAAATCTTTATATCAAAAACATAAGGCTTCGAAATCTGAAATCTAGAATAGTACTTTTTAACCAAAATTGTTCAAATTATGCCCCTTTAGTCATTATTGTCTCCACCGAGTGGTTCATATGTTTGACTTATATTTTTTACATTCTAAAATTTTGTTCATGCCAGTTGTAGCTAAGGTTTTTTTTCATTAAAATGTCAAAGCAATGAAAAATGAAAAAGGTCTCTTTGTTTGTTACATTGCCTATCTCCGCATTTATCCATAAGACAAGGGAGGTTATTTGTAACAAAACATCCATAATCCAACAGGTTAGTCATTACCATTCCCTCTTTTTTCGTAAATGATCAACCATTGAGCCATCTCAGAAGGTCAGTTTATGTTGGCTCTGTCAGCTCAGATTCATGAAACCTGATTGGTTAGATTTTAAAGATTTTGTCCAGCAATGCTCCATTGGAAGTTCAAACCGAAAGTTATTGACTGCGTCAAAAAGTAACATAAAGCAATTCTAGCGAATGAATGAAACTGCATAATTTTTAATCTATTCCTAATTAAAGCGTGAGGTTGGCTCTTCCCTAGAATAGATTTTATATTTGAATGTTTTGTAAACTACATCGTATGCCCTTTGATTAAAAGTTTGTATTGTGAAATTTGTAGTGGCATTCATTTATTATTTTTCGTGTTCACTTTTGACTCCATCCTGGGGGTCACATGTTTTATATATAAATATATAGGAAAATCTTGAAAATAGCTTTTGTATGAAAGTACAAGGCTTATAGTTCTACGCATACATACTGTAAATAGCATTGGACCACTACTAAGATTTTTTAAGATAGGTCATTTTTTGTTCCAGCCTACCTGGTTACATGTTTTAAATAGACATTTAAGCAAACTTATAAAAATCTTTATATCAAAAACATAAGGCTTCGAAATCTGAAATCTAGAATAGTACTTTTTAACCAAAATTGTTCAAATTATGCCCCTTCAGTCATTATTGTCTCCACCGAGGGGTTCATATGTTTGACTTATATTTTTTACATTCTTGTACAGCCCATTTTATATGTTTAACGTAAAAGAATATTTTTTTAAATTATTGTACTGCCAAGAGTTCTTAGATTTTGCATGAAGGATTTCCTTATAGACTTCTGCCAAGATTGTTAATGGGTCCATGTGGTCATTTTTGGCTCCATCTTTTTGGTCAGGTGTTACACATTGACTTATATTTTTCAAAATCTTCCTGTTAGGATCCACAAGGCTGAGACTTTTGAAATATGGTACATGTATGAAGTTATGTCTTGTAAACCTGATAATTATAATAATTCAACGAATTGTATTGACTGTAATGTTTTATAAATAAAAGAATTAAATCTAATGTTTGTTTTTCTTTCTGTGGCCTGTATCGATTATGAATGATAATGTTTCAGAAAAACAGTTCAGTTATGAAAAAACAGTTACATCCGCTCTGTAATTCAGCCATTTTTCACGGGATTTTTATGTAACTTGACCAGATATTCTTCACAGATGAAATGATATCGCAAAGTGGTGCTTAAAGCGCAAAACAGTGTTTTCAATACCTTACAGGGTTAATTGGCTTTGAAAGTTAAGCTCTTGTTTCAGATTAACTGAGAATATTACAGTTCTCGGAGAATACAGTAGGCTTTCAAACACCTAGATTACAGATCCTGAACAACTCCAGTGCTCTCAGCGCTTTGATCTGATCCCTGGGCTTTTACTGGATTTACTTCCCTCAGATACTTCTCAACCACATCTCCATTGATGCCAATATTTTGAATAATAAAAGTTGTCCTATCTGCAAAAACTGAAATGTTACTAAATTTTGTTTCGTGAATACTGTTACAAAGTAATTATTCAGGATTTCAGCTGTCTCTTCTTGTCATTTGACCTGATAGTTTTTTTTAGCTTATTTACTGTGACTGATGTTTTTGTATTTATTCTTATATACTTCCAAAACTCTTTGCTATCCTTAGCCACTTTGGTTACTTTTTTTCAAAATCATATTTCCTCCGACGTAACTGGTATCTTGCTTTATCTCTTGCCACTTTGTATTTATAATAGTTGTCTCCACTTTTACAATATTTATATTTCAACCATTTCTTTCTTTTTTCTTTAACAGCTTCTGGTGCTTCTCTATCAATAACAGGAAGGCATTTACTCGGTACAGCCGTGCTCACCGCTATGTTTTCATTTTAATTAAATATCGATTTCAGCAAGGATACCCCAAATACCACGCACCTCCATGTTTTTAATTTTTTCGTCCTCAATATTCCTTTTAATCCTTTTTTTTTATTTTTGTCATAATTTCCCCTACTGTATTGCAATTTACTTACTTTTACTTTTGGATTCTGAATATAACAATTAAATTGAAATTGAAGTGTCAAATGGCCACTTTTTCCTAAACTTGGTAGGTACTCTATTTCTTCCATGATATTTTCTTCATTAGAAAGTACTAAATCCAATACTGATGGTTCATTCCCTGTTCTTTGCCTAGTAGGTTCTGTTACATCTTGATAAAGAAATAAATCCCTAGTAGTTTCTAGTAATTTTGTTGCAGGATGGTTCACACTCACCGTAGTTGTGTTATTTTTCCAGTTTATTTCCTTCTGATTGAAATCCCCAATAATACATAGATAAGTATATCCCTTAATATTAGCTTCATTTAATAATGTATTCATTGTATTCTCTGCTCGCAGAGCAGGGAATACAATGTTGGCATTTCGAGAAATGCACACAATGGAAAGTGGCCGACCTGACATCGCTTTCGGTGAGCCATATCGCTAAAAAAGGTATTTCCAAAAAGTGCAATAATACAGCGAGCAGATTAATTTGAATAGCTAAAGCATATATACAGCGAATGTATTTTACCTTATTTAAATTGTGGAAGAAATTACAATCTCACTGAAGTTCACAATCTCCCTTCGGACGGTAAGATCTGAAGACGACCCATTCAGTTCTATTTTATTTTAACCTGGAATTTTCATTATTGTTATTTATATCCCAGCCAATCACACTGCAACTTATGATGTGTCTCGATAGTTTATCTGTATAAGCAGCGTGTTAACCTCTATAGCAGAACTTCATCGGAAAGGGATAATGTAGAGACATTTTTAAAAAAAAATCCGGACATATATTATCTCATTATTTTAGAAGATTTTGCCAAATAAGTTTGACTCTGACTTGAAAAATAGTATATTTACGTCAGACAACCTACGACATGTAAACGGATTATTATTTGGGATCCCAGTTATACATACATCTTTACTATATATATATAGATTACACGTTACCTTGATTTTCAGAAGGATGGAAGAGTTGCTCTCATTGACTGATGAGAGCCATTCAAGAGAACGGTGATCCAGATCCTAATAGCCTATCGATTTTTAGAAGCGAAAGCTTCTAAATCTACACACCAGAATTTCTAGTTATAATCACATGACCGCCTCTTATCCATACATTCGCGTTGAAAAATAGTACCACAGGTTGTATGAGTTTTCACTGAAATTTTGATAAAAGTGCTTTGATATCGCAGAAATCTGTTGATTTTGAAAACATGAGGTATAATTTAAATTTTATGGCAAATCATACTATAAAATTAACAAGTATTAATTTACTATTCATCCGCAAAAGTTTCATTCATAAAATTTACTACGCAATGCAATTGCAACTTCTCGACCATTTGCTAATCGGCGAGGTATTCCGAATGCGTGTATCATTCATAAAATTTACTACGCATTGCAATCGTTTGGTAATCGGCGAGGTACTCCGAATGCGTTAGATAACGTGAACCCAAAAACGTATCACGCTTTTGACTCTGTTGATAATACATTTTGGTTGTTTTGTTGTCAAATCAATCAGAATTACTCAAATATTTTCCTCTAATAAATGTGTTTACAATATTTTTACATCCTTGCTTTTAGTTTGCAAGCTGATTAAATTATCAATGTCAATATTTTTATCTGTTTTCCCGAATCTTAACAAAAAACAAAAACAAACAACCCTTGCTATATAATAAACTGTCCATATTTATGGCGATAATTCACGTGTTAAAGAACGGAATATATTGTGTTTATGCCAATCACAAAAAGTATTTGAGGCTTCCATTAAACAAGCCATTCCTTGATTATACACAGCAGTTTCCCGAACCACGTTAGTATGAACGAAAACAGTTAAACATTATCTATATTCGGATACCGAAATTTGGATAACTGATGGAACGTCCGAAAATCAAAAATTCGAATATTTTCCAATATGGCAAACCAAATATTAGAATATTGATTTCAGTATTCGTTCCAATCCCTACTTTTTGATAACCTTTTACTTGAATATAATGCATATAATAATGTATATATTTTAATCCTTTTCTTGAAACACCTTCAGTTGATTATTGATAAGCACAGATCTCCAAATATCTTGGCCATAAAGAATGTGAGGATTAAAACATTTCGATGAAAACATTTGGGGTTTCATCATAACCATGTTTTGCCTTAAATCAATTTCATGCCAAATTTACTATACAAAAGATAAGATCCAGTCTGAAATTATTAATACCTGAAAAAGTTTTTTAAGTATCTGATAGAATAGGAATGCAAGTTAACTTCATGTTAGGTAGGATGTATGTGTCACATTATAAAATTGTCGTAAGAAGTTATTCTACATAGTCATTATGTAGGTCTAGGACAAATCTGAGTAGATTGATATCCAAATTACATCTAGAAAAACAGCACTGAATGTTTAGAACATGGTCATGGAGTCAAGAAATTAGGTTCTGTTAACTTCTGTGTTGTCAGCATAATTGCATTTAGTTTGGCAATATATATTTGCAGTATTATATTTATACATATCAGGTTATTTATCTACTGTTTTCACATCTTACTTATTTGCTCACATGATTTTGTTACTTTTTTATGAACAGTTTACTTACACAAAAATATATTTGATTTCTGTGTTTCTCTTGACTTGGATATAAGCTATTATCAAGTATTTCAGTTTATAGAGATCACAATGGTATTTCCCCTATTTTTAGCTCATCTGTTTCGAAGAAAAACTAGAGCTTTTATGCTCGCTAGGTCGTCTTCGTTGTCGTGCCAAACTTTGATTTAGCCCGTTACTGAAACACTTAAAAGGTATCACCACAAAACTTGGAATACTTGCTTATAATTAAAAGGTGCAGTTGTAAGACAATGGGCATTATTCTGAAATATGTTTTGAGTTAAGCCCCTTTTTAACTTAGAATTTTTGTCATAATTTGTTATTAAGTGTAATGATTTCAAATCTATCAAAGGTATCAATATGAAACTTGAAATATTTGCTTATTATGACAAGGCACGCTTGAAAGACAAGGGACATCACTCTGAAAGCTGTTTTTAGAGTTCTGTCCCATTTCAACTTGAAATTTTTGTTGAAATTGGTTATTGATATAGAAAAGTTTGAAAAACAAAAAAAAATGTACTCATTCTTGGCATACTTGCTACTGGGGACAACATGCTTGCTACTTGGGACTAGGTACGCCTGTACCACAAGAGACAAAACTAAGTGCTTCGAGGGTTAAGCCCCTTTTCCACATGGAAAATAATTTACCTTTTGTATAAATACTAATAACTTGAGCATTCACATTCACAAAGTTATTCATCTTAAGTGAAGTCCATAATTATTGAAGAACACTCTTGAAATCAATTTTATTAAGGTCGTTGCCCTTAACATAGGAGCACTGGCGCCGCATGCGATGCTCTTATTAGAGTCTCAAATGAATATTGTGTGTACGTCACAACTCAGAAAATACTTCAGGGATTGTGTCTATACTTATACAATGGTCACACTTCTGTGACAAGGAAGTGTGAACAATGACTCTACCTTGGTTCATTTTTGGATTATCTCCATTACTTTAATGTTGAAATTATGCTTTTCTAGAGCATATCTAAAAATCAGTTGAAGGAATTGATATGATTCTTATCACATGAGTGCAGTGACAAAATCTTCACACGTTTTAACTTTCGCTTCTGACAGTACTCTCTGTGCTTTGATTCTCTTACAAGAGAGTCTTCATTTACCATTCCCAAATCTTGTGTTAATCCACCTGCTATAGTGACATCCTGATGTGCTTGTGAGCCATTGCAATGTGAAATTTCCATTTCTTCAGCTGGTTCCTCAGCTTCGAATAACATGCTCCTATATTTTTCCTTCTCTTCTTATATTTTGTTCTGTGTTCTTCTGCTTGTTTGACAGGTCTCTCCTCTTATTTGTTACTTTTTTTGTTTTCCTCTGCTGTCCCATTAAATTTTTAACCATAAGTACTCCCTTATAGTCTTCACCAGCACTATCCTTAATATATTTGGCATTGTCCAGTAGTAACCTCCTTCACTCTCTTTTATTTTGCAGTATTATCTTCAAAGCTCTGCATTTACCTGCTTCTTTTCTGCTCAGACGATATGAGGTCTCGATCTTTATATCTTCAATTCCTATATAGCTTCTGATAATACATATATGTAAAGGCTGAGAGACTCCATTTAATATAGATACCAAATCTATTACTTTTTTATCGAACTTAAAGTCTTTTCCATGATTACCGGGTTTTCTCTTACAGCTGTATTTTACGGCAGCGGTAATGCTATTTTCAGGAGCTTAATAATATAAATTCCCCGTAAAAAATAAAATAATTTTCATATATGTAAAAGCGGTTCTTTGCGCATGCGTCGGGAATAGTGCACGGAGCTCCATCACTCCGCCACAAAATTAAAATTCTACACAAATTCTGAAGACTCTTGCACATTATTTCTCTCTCTTTCCATAGTAAAAATGATATACTAACAATAACTAATAAACTTGTAATCTCCATTTGGATACAGACCGTAAATTGGACAATTTTCGGACTTTTGCTGGTAACAGGTGCCCGTTCAGGAAGTCGTCTTTGTTTACATTCTCCACTTCCGGTCACCATGAATTTAAAAATCACACTACTGGTACTTTATGCCGCTCTTACAGGATGCCAATGTCTAATCCCTAGGTACGAAACTGTTAAGGTAGCCTTCCCTTTTTCAGCCCATTCTATCCATATTTCAACAGATGATCTCAGCAGTAGTGCTGTGTGGAACAGTATTAAGGTGAAATCAGTGCCAAAACAAATCCCCCAAGGTAAGTCCTCATCACTGATATTCTTTCACTGCCTATTGCTTACCCAGGCATCCGACATAGAGGTAAATCCAGGTCCGCAGTCAAAAGGAAATGAGAGCACCTCAAGATATCCTTGTGGTGTTTGCGATTCAGAGGTTACTTGGGAACAACAAGGCATTGCCTGTGACCAGTGTAACATCTGTTATCATGCTAGTTGCCAAGGGATAGGAGACTCAACCTATTTCTGCCTGTCCGACTCCCGCTTCATTTGGCACTGTACTAAATGTGGCAGTTCAAACTTTTCTCTACCACTGTCCGAATCTTTAAACAGCTTGAGTGAAAACACCACTTATTCTCCCTTACAATCCCTTAGTGAAAACACCAACCCTAGTATTCATATATTGGATACTAGCCATCCTAGTCCTAAAACTAGGCCAATTGCCACATCCACCCCCAATACTAGGAATAAAAAGGTTAAAACACATAGGCCCCCAAAACTTAAATCTTTTGAACGCCTCACCATCCTAAATATAAATTGTCGCTCCATAAAAAATAAAATCCCAGATCTGCAGCAGGTTATATCCCAGACAAAGCCAGACATAGTGTGTCTCACAGAAACTTGGCTTAAGCCAGAAATTAATACATCAGAGATATTCCCAGACAATCTAAATTTCAATGTATACAGGGATGATAGGTTACAAGGTCAAGGTGGAGGGACCCTGCTAGCTATCTCCCGCTCCATTACTAGTCAAGAACAACCCCAACTAAAAACAAATAGCAATGCAATCTGGGCTAAAATCTCCTTTAAAGGTATTAGAGACATTTATATATCTTCCTATTATAAACCTCATGAGAACGATGAGGAGTCCCTAGCTAACTTATGGTCAACATTAAAAAAGATTCCCAGTAATAGTTCAGTCTGGATCTTGGGTGACTTTAACATGCCCAGTATTAATTGGTCAACAGAATCCATTACAAAAGGCTGTAGACACAGAAACATCTATACTTCCCTATTAGAAAACCTCCTAAATTTCAATCTTCAACAGATGGTCACTACTCCCACGAGAGGAAATAACACTCTTGATCTTTTCTTAACAAATATGCCAGGTCAAGTCCATAGTACCACTACACTACCCC
Organism: Cyclina sinensis; assembly: GCA_012932295.1. Classification (NCBI taxonomy): domain Eukaryota; kingdom Metazoa; phylum Mollusca; class Bivalvia; order Venerida; family Veneridae; genus Cyclina; species Cyclina sinensis. The sequence goes on along the minus strand of JAAONU010000015.1, from coordinate 10,747,403 downwards.
CACTAGGAACCTCAGATCACGACATTGTTTTCCATGAGATGAAGGTTAATATTCAAACCGTAAGAGAAGTTAAGTGTTATAAGAAAGCAAATTGGTCATGCCTCAAAAAAGACTTTAATGTTTATGCTCAATCCTTCCTGGCCCAAAACCATACTGACTCGAATTCTGCTTGGTCGTCATTTAAGAGGGAGCTAATACGTTTAAGTTCCATCCATATTCCTACCAAGTTAACTAAGACACGTCGTGATCTGCCTTGGATAAACCCCGCCATCATACGCCAAATAAGGAAACGTGATCGACTTCACTCCAAACTCAAAAAGTCAACCACTCCATCACCTGCCCTGTTAAATAAGTTTAAGAAGCTTAGAGGCCAAATCCAGAGAGTTATTAGGAACTCATACTGGTTGTATTTAGACAAGGTCATATTCTCAAATGACTCACAACCAGGGGCGAATAAGAAATTCTATTCTTTCGTCAAATCAAATAAGACTGAAAATTGTGGAGTAGCCCCCCTCAAGAGTGATGGTCAAACATTCACCGACGCCAAGACCAAGGCGAACATACTAAACAAACAGTTTGAGTCGGTATTCTCTCGTCCACAGCCACTAAGTCTTGCTCAGTCCTGTAAACAAATACTCACTCCACAAAATCATCCAAGGATGCCCAATGTCATTATCACCGAGGATGGAGTACGGAAACTCCTTAAAGGTCTAAACCCCAGTAAAGCCTCGGGACCTGACCAGCTATCCCCAAGGTTACTAAAGGAACTTCATAATGAAGTAGCCCCAGTCCTTACTTATATCTTTCAAATCTCCCTGAAATCAGGTATTGTCCCCAATGACTGGAAGCATGCCGTCATTGCTCCCGTTTATAAAAAGGGCCCAAAATGCAAACCCAGTAATTATAGACCCATCTCCTTAACCTGTATTGCCTCTAAGCTCATGGAGCACATACTTGTCTCCAATATCTTGTCTTTTTATGACAAACATGATATCTTAAGTCCACATCAACACGGCTTCAGGTCAAAACACAGCTGTGAAACCCAGCTCATAAGTTTTTCCCAGGAAGTCCATGACAACTTAGAACAAGGCCAGCAAACCGATATTATAGTCATGGACTTCAGCAAAGCATTTGACAAAGTCGATCATCATTTTAAACTTCTTCTCAAACTTGAGAGATTAGGTATTAATTCAGAGAGTGTTTCTTGGATCAGGTCATTTCTTTATGGTCGCACCCAGCAGGTTGCGGTAGAAGGTCAAAACTCGGAAAGCCTACCAGTCCTATCAGGTGTCCCCCAAGGCTCGGTCCTTGGGCCTTGCCTATTCCTCTCATACATTAACGACCTACCTGACAGTGTAAAGGGCAAAGTTAGACTATTCGCAGACGATACAATAGTATATCTAACCATCAAATCCACCCGAGATGCCGAAACCCTTCAAAATGACCTTCATAGTCTTGAAAACTGGGAATCTGATTGGTCCATGGAATTCAACCCTGACAAATGTGAAATCCTTAGAATCAGCCGAAAAAAACATCCTATCATATTCCCTTACAAACTTCATGGTATTGAACTGAAAACCACAGAGGCTGCTAAATATTTAGGCGTAACAATAAGTAAAGACCTTTCCTGGACCAATCACATCAACAACATAACATCTAAAGCCAAAAATTCACTCAGGTTCATTAAAAGAAATGTTAAAACTTCAAATAAAAAGGTCAAAGAAACTGCCTACAAAACTTATGTAAGGCCCCAGTTAGAATACTGTTCTACGGTTTGGCATCCTTGGCAAAAATATTTAATCTATAAATTAGAACAAGTTCAAAGATCTGCCGCCAGATATGTAACTAATGATTATAATTACACCAGTAGTGTGTCCCAAATGTTGTTGGATCTAAAATGGCAAACCTTAGAACAAAGACGTAACATCAGCTCTGTCACTTTTTTGTATAAGATCCAACACAATCTTGTTAGGGTTGACCATCACCACCTGACACCCACAAGAAACCTGAACTATCTTATACCACATTCAAGGACACAATATCATTCCCACTCATTCTTCCCAAGAAGTATTCGTCTGTGGAATGGTCTACCTGTGGCCTTGCAAGCTAGTCCCAGTATAGACACCTTTACTGGGAAGCTGCATCCTTTCCACCAGTTCTAAATCTATACACTGTTTTTACCTTTTTAACTTTAGTTCTGTAGTTCTTTTACCTTGAAATTCTAGTAACTTTGCACTTAACATATCCTAACAGCTATTCCCTGCTTAGTATAATCAATTGTTGATTGTGAAGCAGTACAATGTAGATGTAGATGTAGAAGCGGAGACTCTCTAGTTAATTATAGATACATTTCTTTCTGTTCTAGCGCCCGTAGTTTGGACGTTATAGCCTTTTCCATGATTTCCGGGTTTTCTCGTACGGCTGTATTTTACGGTAGAGGTAATGCTAGATTCAGGAGCTTTATCACTTAAATTTCCCTTTAGGAAATATAATAATTTACAAATATGTAAAAGCTGACTGTCTGTAGTTAATATAGATACCAAATTTATTACTCTAGCACACATATTTAGGTACTTATAGCATTTTCCATGATTTCAGGGTTTTCTCGTACGGCTGTATTTTACGGCAATCTGACTGAAGTCACGATCTCCCTACGGTTAGATCTGAAGACGACGCATTCATTTCTGTCTTCTCGATAACCTTGAATTTCCACTATTGTTATTTATATCCCAGCCAATGACACTGCAGCTTATGACGCGTCTTGATAGCTTACATGCACACACGGCGTGTTCAAACAGCGTGTAAACTTATCTAGCATAACATTGTTTGATATCGGAAACGGAAAATGCTTAGATATTTAGAAAAAAAATAATATTCTGCACAAACATTAATTTCAATATTTTGGAAGATCTTGAGAAATAAATTTAACTGATCTCTGTGACAGTTTATACATGGCAGATCATTGTTTTGGATCCCGCTATATAAATAGAATTTCACAAGCTTCCATGAGGGTGGAAGCGTTGCTCTGATTGGGTGATGGATAGGTCACAAGAAGGGGACCTTCTATTGGTCGTCCTCAGATCCTAATAGCATAGCGATATGATTTTAATCAGATTGATAAATTTGGTACCTGTATAAACAAGAGACTCCAACCTTTTACACATATGTAAATAATTATATTTGCTTAAGTGACATTTAAGCTATATATAGCTCCTGAAACTATCATTACAGCTGCCGTAAAATACAATCTGATCATTTCTGTCTTCTCGATAACCTTGAATTTCCACTATTGTTATTTATATCCCAGCCAATGACACTGCAGCTTATGACGCGTCTTGATAGCTTACATGCACACACGGCGTGTTCAAACAGCGTGTAAACTTATCTAGCATAACATTGTTTGATATCGGAAACGGAAAATATTTAAAACTTTTAAAATATACCGCAACACATAAGGTTTCAATACTCAATATTTCAATAACTAACATCTCTTCATTCCTACTCTATCACTATCTCAACTATAAACAATTACATACAATATTTCTATTGTCACCGATTTCTCCGTTTTTTTACTATATAAAATCATGTTACCGATTTGTCGCGTTACCGATTTGTTCGGTCACCATGATTTCCACTGTAAGCTGGATTTGGACAAAACCGACTTCCCATATTGCTCGGAGCATCAAGGGAAATAATAATATTTTCTTTCCCTTAGTCACGTGATTCATCTAATTTTCGTCCTTCGATGCGCCATCTTAGTCGGTGTTAGCAAACACCCCTTCCGACTGTTTAAATTTAGGGCGAATGTGTATTACTTAGGGGGTCTTTTGACCCTCGGGCAATAGTATTGAAACAGGATAAAAAAGTCATGAGTACTAAAAGTGGACAGAGTGTTTTGGACCGCGTTACTGCGGCTAAACACACAATTGCCGGCCAGGGTTTGGCCAAAACAGTTTGTAAAGCAACGACTGAAGAGGTTATGGGACCGAAAAGGAAACATTTGGATTGTAAGTATTGAATTCTATCAGAAATGAATTACCATTATATCCATAGATTATCAGCATTCGTGCTCATTGCGTCATGTTTTAATGTGTCTGTCAAATTTTTGACAGGACGTCTAAAATTGTAGAAATAACGGTGGCCCAACAAATTGTGCGCCAGGGCTTTGACTATATAGACAATGGTCACTGTTTCGGGCACAACCCACTTACGATTCAAAACAATGCAGAAAGTTTTTCTTCTATCATCTATGTGTATATGCCAGTGATCAGAATCTTGTCCGCTATTTTTGACGGCTTCAAATGTATATTTACACTCGATATTCACGGCTTTACACATCCGGGTACTTTTTAAAGGTAGTATATCGGTACTTGCAGGGTGCCACGACTTGAAAGTCAGGAATTGGTATTTTTCAAGGTCAGGAATTTCAGGGATTTTAATTGTCGTAAAATGAAAATCCGAAAAGTCAGTGAAAGTCGGGAAAAATTATTTCAAAGGTCGAAAATATACGCATTGAGGCTTCTTGCTATGGCAGTCTTAGGCATTTATGACTTTATCACTCTCACAGTTAAGCATTAATTCAATACATAAATGTGAATTAAGAACTTATTGTACTAGATTAATCCCTTATTTACCTTAGAACATCATCAGCCACACTACTACTTCACTCTCAAATCTTAATTTATAGTATATTTCATATTGCCAAATGAGCCTAGTTCTTTTTTCACAATCGGGAGTTTATCATGATGCCTTATACAAGTAACTGTGTTAAATGTTTACTGTTCTTATAGTTTAGAGATGTTTGAATTTTAAGTTTTGTCATACAAGTATTACTCTTATAGTCTTGGTGTTTTATGTGTTACTACTAGGAAGGAAAGAGTGACTTATGTGATTTCTAATACAGATGCTTATATTATGATTCTTCTGATTTTCATGTCATATGTTTCACATGTTTCACTGACCAACAGTCACACTGTGTTTGAATAGAAATAGTTAAGAATAGTAGAACACAATGTTTGAATCATTACTTTGATGTAAATGTTTTATATTTTGGAAAATAAATACAAGTTTACATGCAAAAAATATAATGGGAGGATTGGACGGCTATAGGGGAGGTCAGGAGGCCCTTTATGTGTTTGACGATTTTGGTCAGTGAAAAACATGAATTGGTCAGTGAAAAGTCAGGGAAAAGTCAGGGAATTTTATTTCACCAAAGTGCTGGCAACCCTGACTTGGGTGTAACTCGGATTTTATCATTGAGCTATATGTAACTTCAAGATTAAACATTACAAAAACTAGAACATATAACAAAAGAAACTGTCTTAATTTCCGAGATCTACGGCCTGATAAGTGCATTTTTAACGATTCTAATCAAAGTTGTTAGGTTTCATAACAAACGACTTTAAAGTCACATAGGCTCCAACGATAAAGTCAGAGTAACGACCTAAACCGAATGCTTAAATTAGTTAGTTACTGTAATCTGATTGGTTAATGGCTAGAATGACGTCATGCTTAAGCTGTGAATTTCTTGAAAAAAAACAAAAACACATTCCTGTAAACAAGGCCTTAATTGAGAGGGAATGGACACTCCTTATCTATCGAAAGAATAGCCAAAATATTCTGTCGTGTCTTCATCTGTTTATCCTATAATGGAAAATTGATCAATATTTAATTACCTATATCGGTGGTTTGGGGTAAACCGGCATGCAATGCTCACACCTAGTTTACAAAAACATAGGTAATTTTTTCAATAATGGGCCGATTTTCAAAATTTAAAATTTGCAGGAAGGAAGAAACATTGACCTTTTTAGCTCACCTGTCACATAGTGACAGAGTGAGCTTTTGTGATCACCTTTTGTCCGCCGTCAGTCTGTACCTCCATCTGTCCACAATTAGTTTGCATACATGTGATAACTTCGGTAACTCACAACTGGATTTTCAGCTGGATTTTTAGCTTGAAAACTGGAATTTTTTTATCGACTCGTTTTCGCAAAAAGAAAGACAAGGAGAATAGAAAAGAAAACTAATGAAGTGTTTTTTGTTAATACATAAAGGTTGCACCACATGCAAAAGGCATAATCTGTTCCCTTAGCACACTTTCCTATCCATTTATATTCAGATTCCCACTGATGATTGAATTGTTTTTTTGTCTTGAATTTTAGCTTTTGGACCTAAGTCCTTACACAGATCCCATTTTGTGAAAAGTCTGGGATGTGTTTCCAGTTTCACCAGAATTTTTTTAACAAAAGTACAAACGATTTTAAGATATAAATTATGTTGATTCATTGTAATTGTTTCTTTCAAAAGTAACCACGACAGAAATATTTAAGTCTTAGAGAAAAGGAAACTTTTTCAATGAAAAACTGGTATTTATAATTAAATAATGAACACTTATCTTATCAATCAATTGAATGTTGTAAGTTTGCCATATAAAAAGTCTCCAAGACACTGTTTTCTATAAATATTAAAATACGGCGGGGTCGCGGAAATATATGACAAACGGAATTTATCCGAGATTTTCACTCGCTGCCTTATGTTTAATGAACTTAATATTTGCTGAAATTGGTTTCCTACAATTTGTTAAGCTTGTCTTAAAACTACTTGACCTTTTCTTATAAACAAATCCGAGAATTAAAACAAAAATACCAAAAATTATTTTAGTCATTTCCTTACACTGTTTAAAAGGTTAGAGTAACACGAGTAATGCATTGATGATTAACCTGTTTGCCTTTAAAATTAAGCATTCAATTAATTTGTTAAGCTGTACACAACAATTTTCTACTGGGTGTACATCCCCAATCGAATTATATTGACCCAATTCAACACTCGTTGATGGCTAAATGTGTTAATTTTGTATCGAGTGTCAACACAGGATTAATTCAATGAAAGTAGTAAAATGCGCTCTGATTGGTCAATGCTTTGAAGGTAGTATGTATTGATCGCCGTTTCCGAGTATAAGCTCCGCCCATAACCGGAGCTGAGCGTTATTGACGTCGGCAGATGAAAGATTTTTTTCTTCTTGATTTTAATAACGGGAATTTTCAATTAATACCGGGACAGCTGGAATTGATGTGGAATAACGGGATTTTCTTAAATCCCGCCGGGATATCACATGTATGAGTTTGTTATCACTCTAGTGGTCACATGTTTGCCTCAATTGTCATGAAACTTGGTCAGGATGTTTGTCTCATTAATTTCTCGGACGAGTTCGAACATGAGTTATCTGGGTTGAAAAACTAGGTCACAGAGCCCAAATATAAATCAAAGCACTGAAAGTACTGCAAAACCTGTCGCGTATGGCTGGGTTTATGTTTTCAAGAAATGGATACATGCATGTAAAGGAAAACTTTTATTAGAGAGAATTTATCTCTGTGCAACAGAGGCCCTTTGGAGCTAGTCTCATTAAGCTGAATATGATAAAAATCTGTTTTTTTGACCTGCCTTGCCATAAATTATAGTCCAACTTAACTGGAAATTTTTTTTGGTACATAATTACTGAACACTTATCAATACTGACCATCATTGATCTTTAACTGGTTGTTGAGATTGTAATGAAACTTGGTGTGGATATATATATATTAATAAGGAAATGGTATATGTCAAGTGCCATCTAAATCCACCTATGTGTTATGAAATAATGGCCCTTTCTGACCTAAAAAAAGGCATTTTAAAGGAAATTTTCTGTCTGGATCCATATCTAAAAACTGGTTGGTGAAATTGTAATGAAATTTGGCATGAGTGTGTATATCAATAAAGAAATGATGCATGTCAAATGCCATCTAAATCCAACTCTGCATTACTGAAATATGGCCCTTTGTTACATAAAATAGGCATTTTTTAAAGGAAAATTTCTGTTTAGATCCATATCTTATTTGGTTACTTGATTGTACCTAGCCTGAGTGTATTTATTAATAAGGAAACAGTGCACATCAAATGCCATCCAAATCCACATGTGCATTAATGAATTAAGGCCCTTTGATATTCTTACTTTTTAAAGGAAAATTTCCATCTTTCTGTACAGGGCTTCTGTTAAGCCGCAACATTATCAACATTGAGCAAGAAGAAGAACAGACTTTAAAAAATCTGTGTCCGCCAAATTGCTTTTTAGCTCACCTTAGCTGGCTCAGGGTGAGCTATTAGGATCAATGAATGTCCGTCGTCCGTTCACACTTAGTTCGTTAACACTCTCCTGGTCACATTTTTGCTCCAATTGTCACGAAACTTGGTCAGGATGTTTGTCCCCGTAATTACTCGGACGAGTTCAAATATGGGTCATCTGGTATCAAAAACTAGGTCACATGACCTAAAAATAGAAAAATCTTGTTAAGGCTCTAGAGGCTAATGTTTCAGTCCAAATGTCCTGGCAATTTGTCAGAAAGGTTGTTTCAATGATTTCTAGCCCAAGTTCGAATATGGGTCATCTGGGGTCAAAAACTAGGTCACACAGCCCAAATATGGAAAAACCTTGTTAACACTTTAGAGGTCACATTTTCAGTCCAAATTTCCTTGTAATATGTCAGAAAGGTTATTTGGGTGATTTCTAGCCCAAGTTCGAATATGGGTCATTTGGGGTCAAAAACTAGGTCATACAGCCTAAATATGGAAAAACCTTGGTTACACTTTAGAGGTAACAGTTCAGCCCAAATATCCTTGTAATATGTCAGAAAGGTTGTTTTGATGATTTCTAGCCTAGGTTCGAATATGGGTCATCTGGGGTCAAAAACTAGGTAACTGAGACCAAATATGGAAAAACCTTTTTATCACTCTGGAGGTAACATTTTCAGCCCAAATATCCTGGAAGTATGTCAGAAAGGTTATTTGATGATTTCTAGCTCAAGTTGGAATATGGGTCATGTGGGGTCAAAAACTAGGTCACACAGCCTGAATATGAAAAACCCTTGTTAACACTCTAGAGGTAACATTTTCAGCCCAAATATCCTGGAAATATGACATAAAGGTTGTATCGATGATTTCTAGCCCAAGTTCGAATATGGGTCATCTGGGGTCAAAAACTAGGTCACAGAGCTTAAATTTGAAAAACCCTTGTTTACACTCTACAGGTAACATTTTCAGCCCAAATATTCTGGAAATTTGTCAGAAAGGTTATTTCGATGGTTTCTAGGTCAAGTTTGAATATGGGTCATCTGGGGTCAAAAACTAGGTCACAGAGCCCAAAAATATAAATATCTTGTTAAGGCTCTAGAGGCTACTGTTTCAGTCCAAATATCCTGGCAGTTTGTCAGAAAGGTTGTTTGGTTGTTCAAATTATTAGATTGGGTTAAAGGTCACGGAGGCTAAAAATAGATTTATCTACTGTACCTCATAAAGCCTTCATTTATAGACCAATATCTTTGATATTCAATATATAGGTTCCTTGCATGGACCTCTACCCATGGGTAGGGTTTGAGGTCACTGGGTCAAGGTCAAGGTCACCATAGCTTATAATAGATATTTCTACTTTCTGTCATAGAGCCTTTATTTATTGACTGATATTTTACATATTTGGTTTGTAGGCACTTATATATTTTTAATTAAAAAATGAAATATTGCTTAACAGCAAACCTACAGCCAAAGTACTCAGGTGAGCGATCCAGGGCCATCATGGCCCTCTTGTTATGCCTCCCATCAAACATTAGGGGGTATATTGTTTTGCAGATGGCAATCGGTTGATCACTCAGTCGGTACACTGTTTCCAATCAGTATCTAGAGAACCCGTGGACCTACCTTCCTCAACTTTATATGAAGGTTGTTAGTGATCAGTAGATGTCCCCTATAGGTTTTTTTGGTCATTTGATCAAAGACAAAAGTCACCGTAGCATTGAAAAGCAAAACCTTTCCTGATAGATATCTAAAAAAGTCCTTTGGCCCAGGTTCCTCAAATTTGGTATGTAAGTACCAGTACTGCAGTAGATCAGCCCTAAAATGTTTCAGATTGCTAGGTCAGAGACCAAGGTCACAATGACCCTGAAAAGTCAAAAGGTTTCCAGTCAGTAATTAAAGAACATGTGGACCCAGGATTCACAAAACTTTATAGACAAGTTGGTCATGGCCAGTAGATGATCCCTATAGTTTTTCAGGTTGCTAGATCAGAGACCAATGTAAAAAAAAAAGTGGCTTTGAAAACCAAAACCTTTACCAATAAATAACTAGAGGATCCTTGGTCCCAGGATCCTCAAACTAAGGATATAAGTTGATCATAACCAGTAGATTAACCGTTTAGGTTTTCAGGTCACAAGGTCAAAGGCTAAGGTCACAGTGACTTTGAAAAGCAAAATGGTTTCCAGTCAATAACTACAGAATGCTTAGGCAGGTTGGTCATGGCCAGTAGATGATCCTTATAGTTTTAAGGGTCACTAGATTAAAGGTCAAGGTCATATTGGTCAAGAACTGAAAAATGGTTTCTGATGAATGATTTGAGAATACTTGGGCCTTGGGTCTTTAAACTTGCAATGCAGGTTAATAATGACCAGGAGATTACTCATATTGCTTTTGGGGTCACTTGGTCAATTTTCAAGGTCATGGTGACCATAAATAAGAAAATGGTTTCAATAAATAACTAGAGAACCCTTGGGCTTTGGCTCCCCAGACTTGCTTTGTAGGTTGGTCTGTTCAGGAGATGACTCCTAGTGTTTTTGTAGTCACTAGGTTAAAGGTCAAGATCACAGTGGCCATAAACCATAAAAGTAAAAAGAGTTTATGATTTATAACTAGAGAACCCTTTGGTCTTACTGCCTCAAAACTTCCTGCCTACCTACCTGCCGATGAAGTTCCCGTACTCTTTATCTTGTTCTCCAGTAATTGAACTTTATAGAATTATAACCAAAGTGTCATTGACATAATCTACAGTTCCTCTCATTCATCTACCTTGCCATGGCCAATAGCTTTGGATATCAGAAGCCCCTGGAATCCTCCACTTAATGTACAGAAATAACAAGTCCTAGCCCTTCTTCTACCTTCCTATACTTCTGGGGCTGCCTCTAGTGATAAGGTGCTTCAGGGGCATGTATGATTTACAAACATCTCTTGTTATCTGTAGGAATGTTTGGTTGACAGTGAAGACTGCTGCTAAGAAATAGTCTAGATCTGTACGTCATGAAACTTTATAGTTGTAGCCAGACCTGAACCTTAGCAATACTAAGGCGGAGCAGAGAGGTCTCTGTGGTAACTAGCTACTACTTATGGAGGTTCACATGTTATGCCCGCACGATTTTGTGGGGGTGGGGGGAGGTTTATAGATTTGCCCATGTCCATCCGTCCGCTGTCCCTCTGTCAAGCTGTCATGCTGTCAGCTGGTTTGTGTCGCATGTGACTAAAAATGTATAACTGCTAGAGCCATGAAACTTTCTAAAAACAGTTGGCAGCATGTGAACTTGCACACATTGGTATTTTGATGCAAATTTATTGGAGATCTGCAGAGTTATACCCCCTGATTAAGCAAAAAATAGCTTTTTTAGACTTTAGACTTGTGTCGCATGTAACTCCAAATGTATAACTGCTAGAGCCATGAAACTTTCTAAAAGTACTTATCAGCATGTAAATTTATGCACTTAGGTATTTCAATGCTAATTTATCAGAAATCGACTGAGTTATGCCCCCTGATTAAGCAAAAAAAGCATGTTCAGGCTTGTGTCACATGTAACTCCAGATGTATGACTGCAAGAGCCACGAAACTTTCTAAAAGTAGTTGTCAGAATGTGAACTTAGACACCTAGGTATTTCAATGCAAATACAGTACGTGCCAGGAGGAACTCTCGTTTTCCTCAAGGTCGTCGCGGACTACCCATTCCCTAAAACGCGACCAAATCCGCCGCATTTTGAGGACGACCGCCGCGGACATGGTCACCAAATATCGCGGCGGACGTCTGCTAAATGGTTCCGCGAACTTTTTCACAGGTAAGAATTGACGTATCGAGGCTCACAAAGTTCCAGATTACACGCATTTCGGTGAATTTTACGCTTTAAAATATCATTTAAATGTATAACTGCTACAGCCATGAAACTTTCTAAGAATAGTTGTCAGCATGTAAACTTATGCACTTGGGTATTTCCATGCAAAATTATTAGAGATCGACTGTGTAATGCCCCCTGATTAAGTAAAAACAGCATTTTTAGACTCCTTAATATTAAGGACAATGTTTATACTCACCTGTTACTGTACAAGACTTTTTGTGACAATACAATGGAATGTGGGGGCATCCATGTCCTATGGACACATCTCTAGTTTGGCCAATTGTTTTGATTTATAGAAACGTCTGTTTTAGAAATTTACATATACCAGTACAAAAGACGGCTGAGATTTGCATTGTGAATGGTTAGTAAGTAACATGAAGTTTTAGGTTGTAATAAATCATGCAATCTGAAAGTTAGATTTTACCTGATGTCAGATGTTTGAAGTTTCGAGACATTTAGTTTAAGTGGACATTGTAGTTGATTTAGCTAGATAAATGCAAGATAATTTATGCAGCTTTTCTATTTTTGTATTTGTGTGTTATCAAGGGTAAGTCATTATGACGTGTAACCTAATTATATAAAGATAACAATCAGTAGATAACTGTCAAGGTCACATTGTTTTGTGTTATCTTAATTGATGTATTATCAAATACACATATTTGATATTGTCATATTATGTAAGTTGACTTCAGAACATGCTTCTGTCTTTGAGTTGCTAAAGATACATGTTTCTTTAGGCTTCCTAAGGTCTAAAGTCAGTCAAGTTCATGCCAGCTGTGATGAAGTTATCTTCTTCCATTCAATGTCTCTTTCTCTGTCGCTGCTACAAAGTAGCTGCAACAAAAAGGGTCCCTTCTCCGCTGTCTGTCCATCTCTCCGTCCGTCACAAAACTTGTCCGGACTACTCCACAAAAACTACTGGTGCAATTTCATCCAAACTTTACAGGAATGATCAGTACAAAGTCCAGTTGTGCATATTATCGGCATTTTCCAGTTCAATGATTTTTGTCAGAGTTATGGCTCTTTAATGATTTTTATTTTTCAAGTTTGTCTGGATTACTTCTCTTATACTACTAAAGCATTTGAATGAAATGTTACTGGATTGATCGGTACCTCAATTACTTGTGCATAATTAACAGGCTTTCGGTTGAATGAGTTTTGGCCGAGTTATGGCCCTTGAATAAAAAAAAGGCATTTTTGCCCGTTAATGATTTTTGTGTGGCCTGCTACACTGTAGCTGCAACATGCTACAAAGTAGCCAAAATATATAGGGATCACTTCTCCGTCGTCTGTCTGTCCGTCCGCATTACCGAAAATAAATAGAGGGCCATCTGATTGTAAACATAACAAAAGAGAACAATAGACTTCATTCCGTAACAATAGAATAAGGGGCCAATGACCGTCTATTATACAATAGAAAAGGCCCCCTATCCAGTTTCTGTCTGTCTGTCACAAAACTTGTCCTGACTATCCCTCAAAAACTACTGGTGCAATTTCATTCAAACTTCAATGATCAGTACCAAGTCTAGTTGTGAATATTATAGGAATTTTGCTGAGAATTTTGCTTTTTAAAGAATAAAAGTGGAGCTATTTGTCATGACCCCCTTGTTGGCTTCAGTTTACCTTTTTGTTAAGGTCAATTTCTCAGAAACTTCCAAAGCCAATTACTTCAAATTAGGAATACTTGTTCACTTTCAAAATGCGACACCATTTCTCAAGGGCAGATAACCCTCAAATTTCTTTTTGCAAAGTTATGCCCCTTTTTTCAACTTAAAATTTCTTGGTTAACTTTTTAGCTCACCTGAGCACAAAGTGCACTTTTCTGATCGGTCTTTGTCCGTCGTCCGTCAGTCCGTCCGTCCGTCGTCAACTTTTCATTCAAACGACATCTCCTCTGAAACCAATGGGCCAAATTTAATGAAACTTGCCTGGGATGTTCCTTGCATGAAGCTCTACCAAGATTGTTCAAATGGTTCTGGTCCATTGCATTTCTGGTTCACTGGAGCTAAAAATAGATTTTATAAGTTGGATCTTTAAAAATCTTCTTCTCCGAAACCACAAGGCCTGGAGCTTTGATATTTGGTATGAAGCATCATCTAGTGGACCTCTACTAAGTTTGTTCAAATTATGTCCCTGGGGTCAAAACTGCCCCTGCCCCAGGGGTCAGTTGATTTTACATAGAGTTATATAGGGAAAACTTGAAAATCTTCTTGTCAGAAACCACAAGGCCTAGAGTTAAGATATTTGGTATGTAGCATTGTCTAGTGGACCTCTACCAAGTTTGTTCAAATCATGGCCTCTGGGTCAAAAATGGCCCCGCCCCGGGGGTCACTTGTTTTACATAGAGTTATATAGGAAAATCTTAAAAAATCTTCTTGTCAGAAACCGTAAGTTATAGAGCTTAGATATTTGATGTGTAGCATTGTCTAGTGGACCTCTACCAAGTTTGTTCAAATCCTGGCCTCTGGGTCAAAAATGACCCCGCCCCAGGGGCCACTAGTTTTACATAGAGTTATATAGGAAAATCTTAAAAAATCTTCTTGTCAGGAACCGTAAGTTATAGAGCTTAGATACATTGTATTTTGTGTGTAGCATTGTCTAGTGGACCTCTACCAAGTTTGTTCAAATCCTGGCCTCTGGGTCAGAAATGGCCCCGCCCCGGGGGTCACTTGTTTTACATAGAGTTATATAGGAAAAACTAAAAAATCTTCTTGTCAGAAACAAGAAGGCCTACAGTTAAGATATTTGGTATGTAGCATTGTCTAGTGGACCTCTACCAAGTTTGTTCAAATCCTGGCCTCTGGGTCAAAAATGGCCCCGCCCCGGGGGTCACTTGTTTTACATAGAGTTATATAGGAAAAACTAAAAAATCTTCTTGTCAGAAACAAGAAGGCCTACAGTTAAGATATTTGGTATGTAGCATTGTCTAGTGGACCTTTACCAAGTTTGTTAGAAAAATGTCCCTGGGGTCACTATTGGCCCCGCCCGAGGGGTCACAAGTTTTAAATAACAATATAGAAGAAAATCTTTAAAAATCTTCTTGTCTGAAACCACAAGACCTAGAATTTTAAAATTTGACATGAAGCAAGCTTTATCAAGCTTTTTCAAATTATTGGATTAGGTTAAAGGTCACGGAGGCTAAAAGTAGATTTATCTACTGTACCTCATAGAGCCTTCATTTATAGACCAATATCTTTGATATTCAGTATAGAGGTTCCTTGCATGGACCTCTACCCATGGGTAGGGTTTGAGTTCAGTGGGTCAAGGTCAAGGTCACCATAGCTTATAATAGATATTTCTACTTTCTGTCATAGAGCCTTTATTTATTGACTGATATTTTACATATTTGGTTTGTAGGCACTTACATATTTTCAATTAAAAAATGAAATACTGCTTAACAGCAAACCTACAGCCAAAGTACTCAGGTGAGCGATCCAGGGCCATCATGGCCCTCTTGTTTGTTAATGTCCATTTCTCAAAAAGTGTCAAAGATATTCCATTCAGACCTGGGGTCAAAATTGGCCCCGCCCCAGGGGTCACTTCATTTAACATTTAAGACTTTACGTATATAAAAAATCTTTAAAAATCTTCTTTTAAGAAACCAAAATGCCTACAGCTTAGACATTTGGTATGTAGCATTGTCTAGTGGATGTCTACCAAGTTTGTTCAAATTATTTACCCTGGGTCAAAATTGGCCACGCCCCAGGGTTCTCTAGTTTACAGGGTTCGCACAGGCCTTGAAAAGTGCTTGAATTTGATCTCGGCCTTGAAAAGTACTTGAATTTAGTGTTACCTTGAAAAATATGCAAAAATGCCCTTGAATTTCGCTGAAATTCCTTGTATTTCGGTAAAAATCCTTGAAAATACATCAGCATTGTTATGAATCGGTCGAAAAACACATTTTCGGTAAAAAAACAACAGAAAAAATTTTGTTTTCTCGGTAATATAAAAAAATTGGTGCGTACTAAACGGCGTAGACGTGAGTATGTACGGTTCGGTACGGGTTTTATACTACAACGTGCGTACTACGTCATCGGAATGTGCACAAAAAAATGGCGGCGCCCTAGTCAGCGAAAACACCGGAGCTTGGTGTTGTAAAAACGATGGGAAAACACCAAAATAAATGTTCTTTTCAACTTAAGTGGCTTCAGAAATATGTTTGGGTGAAGCACACTCAGAATCCACAAAAAGCGTACTGCACAGCTTGCCTGAAAAACATTGATATATACACCCGAAATTTCGGGTGTCCGCTAAAATGACCACCGCGACAACCGCCGAGGGGTATGAACACCGCGTGTCGCGGTGACAGAACGCCGCGCGTCCCCGCGATGTTTTGACTTGGAGATTACTGCATTTAAACATACTGTGCGTACAGTATTTGTACGTGGTTTTCATTTTACTCATAATTATTTTACTTACATCTATTTTGTGGTCAAATTAAAACCAAATTTCAAATACATTTCCGGTGTATGTTTATTGAGTACTTTCGTTTTTTGGAATTGAAAAACGCTTGTTATTATATAGCCAAATCGATCAATTATTTTGCCAAGCGCCTAGACGATACAGAAGTTGAAAGCAGTTAAACACGTGTTAATTCATTTTCTGAAAATACGATCAACTTTTTCCGGAAATAACTGCTTTGAATTGTTGGGGGTTTTTTTTGTGTAACAGATAGGAGCGTTTGTACACAAATGAATCGGAATTAGAGAGGATTTGTTCGAATTTTGACTGTTTAAAAGTAGGTAGAAACGGTTTCCGACCAATAACTAGAGAACGCTAAGGCTTAGGAACTTCAAACTTGGTAGGATGATTGTCCATCACCAGTAGATGACCCCTATTGATTTTGGGGTCAAGGGGTAAAATTAAGTTGTGGCTTCATTTTATCGGACACTTTTCGCAGTTTGGTTATCATTTGTAATTTAATTGCGAGTGGATTAACGCAAACACGGCACCGATTAAAGACTTGAAATATATTAATTGCAGCAATTAAAGTTTATTACCAAGATGTCATGTAGGTGTGTAAATCTATTCATTATCGGCTGTTACTTTTCTACAAATACCCTCAATTATACAACCAAACATCGATCGTCAACAAACAAAAATTAAACCGGATGGGGTATTAAAAAAAAAAAGAAACAACTTCAACTGGTAATAATTACGTGTACTTTGTAACTATTTTGAAAAAAAAAAAAAAAAAAAATTGGGAAAGTAAAATTAAGTTGTGGCTTCATTTTATGACACTAACCCCGCTCAAAACGCCGGCTACCCCGCGAGAACCCGTGCTTTGTCTCAACGCGGAATAAACGTTGGTCTCATTAGCTCAAATGGAGAGAGATGTTGGTGTCTCATTCAAAGGGGGCGAAACATCTTAAGAACCAACAAGTTAAATCATCATTACACTACAGTGGTTTAGCCTTTGTACGGCAAGGGGACAAATAAATGTGAAAAAAGAATCCACTGTCACTAAGTGTATGTCAATAATAAATGACAGCAGTAGAACTTCCCCACCTCACATCAGAAAATGGATGAAATTATCAGTCCACCACCTCGTACACCCCATTCTTAGACAGTAACCTGTTGCTGGGTCTAGTCAGTCCTAGCCTTAACAAGTGCCTTGCCAAGTCGGAGACTAAAAGAGCAGAAATTTTGTGGACATTGCAAACTATTTGCAATCACCACTCTTACAATTCAAATAGTGACATTGGTAAACTATTCAAAACAAGTTGAATAAAAGCAAGAAATTGAAATATTGTTTACATGTGTTTGACTCACTGAAGGTTATAAAATAGTATAACAGCTCTAGATATAACAATTTGAAAATACCTTGAAAACGACTTTTTTCCCTTGAAAAATCCTTGAAAAGTCCTTGAATTTGAGTTTGAAAATTTTGTATGAACCATGGTTTACAAATACAATACGTGCCAGAAGGAACTCTTGTTTTCCTCGAGGTCGTCGCGGACTACCCATTCCGTAAAACGCAACCAAATCTGTCGCATTTCGAGGATCCCCACCACGGACATGGTCACCAATTATAGCCCCTGGGTAAAAAAAGACCCTGCCCCAGGGGTCACGTTTTACATAGAGTTATATAGGAAAAACTTTAAGAATTTTCTTGTCAGAAATCACAAGGCTTAGAGTTTAGATATTTGGTGTGCAGCATTTTACTAATTTGTTCAAATCATGACCCTAGGGTCAGAACTGTACCCCACCCGGGTGGAGGGGGGTCATTTGATTTTACACAAGGACTTATATAGGGAAAACTTAAAAAATCTGCTGCTCTGAAACACCAAGGGCTAGACCTTCAATTGTTCATTGTTATGTCTCACCCCCGATTTTGGGCCACCATGGCCCTCTTGTTACAGTAGTTTTTGGTGCTGTTTTGACATAGTAAACAGAATAAATTTACGGAAAATATCACAAGAAATTTACTAACAATTCAATAGTTGTTATATGTCAGAAAAATAACCTTAACAAATATACTTTTTACAGTTAGAATACTTTTTTTGGTTAGAACACCATGAATTAGATAGATCTTTGATGATAATAAATGCTTCTTGTGGCTCATAAGAATCTGTTTCTCTAACATACAATGTCAAAAATGGGACCTTTCCTATGCTCCACTGGGGAGATAATCAGGGAGGTACTAATTTCTGGAATAACTTGAGAGAAACTTTGTTTTTGTGTTATTAGCTCACCTGTCACGCAGTGACAGAGTGAGCTATTAGGATACCCTTGTGTCCGGCGTCCGTCGTCCGTCGTCCGTCGTCAACATTTTCTTTAAATGACATCTCCTCCTAAACCCCTGGCCCAATTTTAAAATAACTTCATACTAATGGTCCTTAGATGTCCCTTTACCAAGTTTGCTCAAATGGTTCCGGTCCAATGCACAATATGGCTGTGAGGCCCTAAAAGGTGTTTTTAAAATGGAAATTTCAAAAATCTTCTTGTCTGAAATAACAAGGCCCAGAGCTTTCATATTTGGTATGAAGCATCATCTAGGGGACCTCTGTCAAGTTTGCTCAAATCATGACTTCCGGGGTCAAACTGGTTCAGCCCCGGGGGTAAATAGATTTTACTTAGAATTTATATAGGAAAAACTTCAAAAATCTTCTTCTCCAGAACCACAAAGCCTGGCGCTTAGATATTTTGCATGTAGCATTAACTAGTAGACTTCTACCAAGTTTGCTCAAATCATGATCCCCGGGGTCAAGTTGATCCCGCCCGGGGGTCAGTTAATTTTATATAGAGTTTATATAGGAAAAACTTCAAAAATCTTCTTCTCCAGAACCACAAAGGCTAGAGCTTAGATATTTTGCATGTAGCATAACCAAGTAGACCTTAACCAAGTTTGCTCAAATCATGATCCCCGGGGTCAGATTGACCCCGCCCCGGGGGTCAATTGATTTTATATAGAGTTTATATAGGAAAAACTTCAAAAATCTTCTTCTCCAGAACCACAAAGCCTGGAGCTTAGATATTTTGCATGTAGCATTACCTAGTAGACTTCTACCAAGTTTGCTCAAATCATGATCCCCGGGGTCAAGTTGACCCCGCCCGGGGGTCAATTGATTTTATATAGAGTTTATATAGGAAAAACTTCAAAAATCTTCTTCTCCAGAACCACAAAGCCTGGAGCTTAGATATTTTGCATGTAGCATTACCTAGTAGACCTTTACCAAGTTTGCTTAAATCATGATCCCCGGGGTCAAATTGACCCCGCCCCATAGTCAATTCATTTTATATATAGTTTATATAGGAAAAACTTCAAAAATCTTCTTCTCCAGAACTGCAGGCCTGGAGCTTAGATATTTTGCATGTAGCATTAACTAGTAGACTTCTACCAAGTTTGCTCAAATCATGATCCCCGGGGTCAAATTGACCCCGCCTGGGGGTCAGTTGATTTTATATAGAGTTTATATAGGAAAAACTTCAAAAAATCTTCTACTCCAGAACCAGAAAGCCTAGAGCTTAGAAATTTTGCATGTAGCATGACCTAGTAGACCTTAACCAAGTTTGCTCAAATCATGATCCCCGGGGTCAAATTGACCCCGCCCCATAGTCAATTCATTTTATATATAGTTTATATAGCCATCTGATCTTAGTCTGCAAAGTTTGCTTCGGTCTTCCCAACTGCTGAGTTCAGTACGTACAGTCCATGGTCTGTGGATCACCTATCTTGTGTGTCATAACGTGCTCTCAAATTCTGTACTGGTACAGAATTTACCAACACAGGTTAACTGCATACCATTATGTAACTTAAATACTGTCTCAAAATAGCATATACCCTAACACAAAAGTCACTTCTAGACTGTACATTTCTGAAGGAAACTACCTTCAGCCAAAATGAAAACATTACACCTGTTTCAGATATCCATATTTCAATTTGTACTTCATACAATAGTTTCATGTTAACTTACAAAGAAAAAAAAAATGTATCGAAAGTCTAATGACTTTGAAATGTTAACATTTTCCATGTATTTATCATCTAGACGAAATGAGGTAAACTGGAAATTATTAAAACAGTTCATGTAAAGTTAAAACTTCACCAATCAGCAAGTGTGGACACATGCCCTTCTTTCACCAATTCTCTCCTCATTATGTCTACAATATCGTTTCATGGTCTATCAGGTGAGCGATTCAGGGCCATCATGGCCCTCTTGTTTTTATTGATTCCCATACTTGCACCTCATGATTTTAAGTACAGAACTGTTTAGCCTGCATTCATTTCAACAAGTGTTTCCATTCATCTGGGTTACCAGTATTGATCTTATCTGTAGAATGCTCATTGATTTTACCATATCCTGAAAATTGGCTCTCTTCCCTCATTTATTGATGAAACCTTGTCTGTTTTCAGAAGCATATATACCAAAATGCTGCAAAATTCACATGCTATAAGTATAAAATCTTATGGTATAGATAGTTGCCTTTAAGATTAGTATAATGGTAATAGCTGTCTGTGATCTCTTCTTATTAGCTTTGGGTGGTGGTTTTTAGATCACCTGAGCAAATTGTGCTCAGGGTGAGCTTCTGTTATCATTCTGTGTCCAGCTTGCAGTGTGCATTGTGTGGCATCCATTACGTCATCCATTTATGCCTTTAAACAACATGATCCTAAACTGCTGGCCTTAAGCTGATAAAACTTGGCAGGTATGTTCCTTGCATGACTACCAAAATTGTTCTAAGAATTGAATTCCATCAAGAACTCTGGTTGCTATGGCAACAGAAAGGAAAGCCTTAGAAAATCTTCTTGTCTGAAACCATTAGGCCTAGAGCTAAGATATTTTGCATAAGGTTATCTTAGATGACCTCTACCAACTTTGTTCAAATATGCCCCTGGGGTCATAAATGGCCCTGCTCCGGGAATCAGTGTATTTAACAATGGCCTATTAAAGGTCATGTGACACGACTTTAGCAACTTTGTCTATTCAAAATAATCATAATGTACTGATTAAAATGGTTTAATTGGGAAATTATGAAAATATTGCTTTTGATAAAAAAAAACGTGTTGATCGGCTGTTTATGTTTCGACATCGGTAGTTTCCGCTGCAATTTTTGGCTGTGACGTAGATTTATCCCTATTGTACCAGGCAGTAGTGCAGAATTACACTGCTCATAACACATTCGTTATTAAATGAAAAAATTAACACTTAACCACAAAAATAACATGCTATAAATTGTAAATTAAATAAAATAATGTGATTACTTCTCAACTTTTATAAGTAAATTCAAACTTTGTGCCAGGAGAACGGGTTGTAATTCTACCTAAATAAATATTAATAAATATTCCAATTTTTTCCTTGCTGTGGTTCTATATAAAACTATCTCCTCCACGTTTTAACATGCTGCGTAACCCTTCCTCACTTGATGTTTACATCATAAACAAATTCTTTTTCATTTAAGTGTAGTAAAATTGAAGTGAATTTAGGTGATATAATGTGTTAACATTTGTTTCCCTGGAATGGAAATTCACACTACAGTGTATTTTCACGTTGGGATATTGTTTGAAAAATAATAATATGGCATGTCCATCAAGTAGAAATTTGGGTCTGCTTATAAATTAATATCCAATGAAATGTCAAAGTTCCATAAATCACGCCTTATACTGTGGATTTATGTACTTATGCAAATTAACCTGCCGAAATGGGACCCTTGTATATTCTGCATAGCTGTCAAAACAAAGCAGTTAACTTTTTTATGACCCAGTCAATGATAAAGTTGAGACAAACAGCAAAATTTTATGGCAAGTGATCTTACAAATTGATTGAATTACTTTTGATCAGTCACACTTGTGAAGCTTCCATGCAGATACATATTTTAATTAGATAATTAAATGTAAATGGATCTACAGTACAGCTCCCGCGATATGTACACATTTTGTGCTTCCTCCGCGATCGTGGTCAATGCGAACTTCTGAAAATGGCGGAGTTTCTCCTTGAAAAAAACTCGGAATCTCCATGATTAAAGTTCACGGACTATCTCCGCGATTCTCCGAGTGTTAGAGCGTTTCCGCGGAGATTCTCCACGAATATTCTTGTGTTTCATCACCAGAGTTTTAACAAACTATTTCCCATTTAAGGTGAAAAAAAAAAAAATAATTATAAAATTTATACACTTGAAATCCTTTCATCAAAAACAAAGTCAGCAATGTGTGATGAAATTACCATAATGTAACTGTACATTTTACACCTGTCAATCAAATACACTAATTTATGTGATTTTTTAAACGCTTGTTATCATTTAGTAAATCGATAAATACTTTTTGCCAAGCGCCGAGACGATACAGATGCAGTTTCACATGTGTTGTTCAGAAATCGGTCAACTCATTTTCTGAAAATAAGATCAGCTAATTCTGACGCAACTGCTTTGAATTGTCATTCTTTTTGTAAACAAATAGGAACGTTCGTACACAAATGCATCCGAATAAGAGCGCATTTGTTCGTATTTTCACTTTTTATATTAGATATATTTATTTTCGCAGTTTGATTATCATTAGTAATTTATTTGCGTGATTAAACCGATTAAAGATTTAAAAATAAATAAATTGCAGCAATTAAAGTTGACATGATGTCAGGTAGGTGTGTAAATCTATTCATTGTCGGTTGTCTTTCTTTTCTACCCTCGTTTCACGCATTCGGTATTAATGTTCGATTCTAAAAAAACTAAACTTTCTGTTCAGTCAACAAAGCCATCATTGCCTAAATTTAAAAACATCCACATATCTGTTAAAGATATTAATTATCTTAATAAGAAAATGTAATCACGGGAAAAGCATGCTACATGACTGTAGTTCCCGCTTTAAAGAGCATGTGGTGTCTAAAGCTTTTAAAGTGAGGTGAATATTATTTTTCGGAAAATAACTGTTGCTCAATGTTAAAGGTCAAAAGTTATATTTAGGAACCAATTAGCGGTTGAGATGCAATGTATCATGTGTGTACAGATCATGGCCATGAGACCAACACATGGTCTTGTGTTTTCAATAAATAAATGTGTCAGACATGTAACGAATCGAAATATTACTATTAGGCATTCTAAAACATGAAGATAAAAAGAGTAAGTATATATAAAATTTCACTTGTCATATATACCTTTCAGTCAACTGAATGCATAAACAAATCGCGGAGATCCGCGGAGGATTGATAATCTGCAATTTCACAGCAAATACCGTCACTAACCAGACAAAATTCGTCTCCGTGACGCCTCTGCGATTTAGGGAGTTTCTCAGAGATTCTCCGCGATTTTCCTCCCAAGGTCCGCGGAGTTTAAGAGAAAAATGTACATATCGCGGGAGCTGTACTGTATTTATGATGAAAATAAAAATCATTCGACTACTAAATGTGAACAAATTGTTCAAAAAACAAAAACAAAAAACAATGTGTTTGTGTTATGATTTTGACATAGTTTTTATTGCTTCTTCATATTATTTGTTCTTTGATCATTATTGTTTTGTTTAAAAAAAAATGTACAATGAATAAGCCAAAAAAAAAGATATGCAGTTATAATGAAAAAAAAAATCATAGATCTAGTCAAAGATTACTTACACGTACCTCAGGCAAAATATACCACAGACAAATAAGCAACACATCACTGTAAGGAGAATGTTTTTATGGAGAAAAATCTCTCGATTAGAGTTAGTTATCAAGTCTTCCAAAAAACTGCATCGGATAAAAATAAGCATGTTCAAAATCTTTTTGGATCAGTTACTTGAAAAATATCTCTAGATATTTTCACTGATGTATCTTTTAATTCTATAACCTGGATTAAACTAGCCTCTATATAATATTGCTCATTGGCTTCGTAATTCCATCAAAATTACAAATTATTTATTTAAAAAGTCTTCAATGTATATTCATGAGGTTAGCTTAACTTGTTCAATTTTTTTTTTTTTTTTTTACTATATTCAGTCTACATTTTCACTTTCCATCATAATTTTTATGTTTTTGTTTACAATCCAGGCAGCTGTGTCAAGTGGCAAGGGATAAATGTGCGTCACTTCCAGGTTTCACTTGTGACAGGTGTGCGACAGTGTGTAAAATATGGATTTTAACTTGCTATAAAACATCTTTAAGATGAAAATTACCTGCGGAATTTTGTAAAACTGTCATAGTTAGATACATAGTTTTCGCTCATATGAAAATTTCGAGGTCAAAAATTCGTGTCACATGACCTTTAAGGAAAAATTGGAAAATCTTCTTGTCTGAAGGCTTCTGGCCTGAGACTAAGATATTTTACATTGAACATCAGCTAGAAGTCTACCAAAAGTGTTCAAATAATGCCTCTGGGTTCATCAATAGCCCTTTGGAAACCACTTTCATTTTACATAAGTTTATATAGAGAAGAGTTAAACAAGAAGTTTCTTTAAAAAATATGATCAGCGTAGAAACAGTAAAAAATTAATGCCCCATAAATGTATAGTTTTCAGACATTGACAAATGTTGAATGCATGTAGTAATCAAATGTTCTATTTCCATATTAGTTAAGGTCATAAACAAAAAAGTTGAGTGTAAAGCTAAAAGTGTCAATATCATTTTCAGTAAAGTAAATTAAATATTTAGTCATATTTATTATAAATTTGTTCCATTTAATGTAATTTGTCATGTTAAAACATTTTAATGTTTAATTTATGTCTAGCTCACATAAGCGCAACTTGCCCTTGCTGACTTGCTTTAAAAAACATCTCTTCTGAAACTGCTGGGCCAAATTGATTGAAAATTTTTGTGGGTGTTCCTTGCATGAAGCTCAACAATGACAACCAATAGGAAACACTTAGAAGATCTTCTTGTTTGAACCACTAAGACCATGAACAGGTGTTGTTAATATGATAAAACATTTCAAAATATTGATTTATTTATTCATTATTATTTGTTGTACAGTATAACCTGTATATAGTGGTCATCCAAGGGAAACCGAAAAAGTGACCACTATAGACAGGTGACCACTATATACAGGTGTATATTTTCAGATGATCAGTTTGTACTAACTTATAGAAAAACATGCACAGAACTTTTCTGTTTATTATCATATACATGTGATATTTTTTAAAAATGATTTATTTGAAAGATAAATAAGTATTCTGAATTAAAAAAGATAAAAATATTTTAAAGATACATGTGATATTTAAAAAAAATGATTTACATGCATTTAAAAGAGTTAGATCATTTTGTTGTGTGAAAAATAAGACTTTAATTTCAATCAAACACTTTGATAACTGCCCTATTCAATCGATTTTTTCCCAAACTAATGAATAAAACTAATAAGTGGCGAAAACAATACATAATTACCTCAATTATGGACTTGTTTATCGTTGACATGGCGGCAATATTCTTTTTACATTGATCAGAGTGATTTCCCTTTGCGCTTGAAATTTTCACACGTCGTGAAAACTACCAATCGTTGACAGGTTACTGGCCGCTATATACCTTGAAGTGCTGTGTTTAGGCTGACCGCTGACCGCATTGAGTAGGGTCACGTTATAAAAAGGTGCATTATATAGTGAATTTCATCGGGCGGACCACGTAGTGACCATTATGAGCAGGGTCACGCTATACAAAGGTGACCAATAAGACAGGTTTTACTGTATGTTACTCATACCCAATAAACTATTGAAAACACTTGAATTTTTTACTCTAAAATGCATCAGAAGTTGTGAAAATAAAAAAATTTCTTGGGGAGACCCCCTACTCCCCCTTCCCTTTGCCCTGGCGGCTCAAATCATTTTCAACATGCCTTAAGAAATCTCTGGCTAGAACCCTGTAAGACATCCTCTAGTACATGTAGACCTCTACTAAGATTGTTCAAATGATGTCCCTGCCTTCAAAATTGGCCCATACCAGGATTGTTTAGATTATACCCCCATGGGTCATTAATGGCACTGCCCTGGGGGTCACTTAGTTTCATGAAGAGATACATTGGAAACTTCAAAAATCTTGTCTGAAACCACTTGGCCCAAAGCTCTGAAATTGGTGTAAGGCTTCCTCTTGTAGACCTCTACCAAGTCTATTCAAATTATATTCCTGGGGTCAAATTTGGCCCTGTCTGGGGGGTCAATTGGTTTTAAGTAGGCTTATATAGGGAAAACTTTGAAAATCTTCTGATGTGAAATCACAATGCCCTGAGCTTTAAGATTCAGTATGTAACATTGTCTATTGGACCTCTACCAAGTGTTTATATTATACACCTGGGGTCAATTTGGGCTGATTTTACATGAGCTTAAATAGGGAAAACTTTGAAATTCTTCTTGTCTGAAACAACAAGCCCTAGAACTTAGATATTTTGCATGGAGCATCAGCTATTGGTTTTCTACAAGGTTTGTTCAAATTATGCCCCTTTGGTCAAAATAAGCAAATGCTCAGGGTGAGCTATTGTGATCACCCTGTGTCTGGCGTCTGTCTTCCGTCGTCAGTCGTCCATCATCAACATTTTACTTAAAATGACATCTTCTCCTAAACCACAAAGCTATTTTTAACCAAACTTTACTGAAATGTTCCTTATATTGCCCTTTCCTAAAATTGCTCAAACCGTTCCACTCCATTGCACATAAGGGCTGCAAAAGCTAAAAAAAGAAAAGAAATTCAAAGAACATCTCCTCCTAAACGGCTGGTTGATTTTCCACCAAATTTAAAGAAATGTTCCTTACATAGCCCTTTATTAAAATTGCTAAAACGGTTCCGCTCCATTGAACAAAATGGCTGCCAGAGCTAAAAATAGATTTTCATCAGTATTTGGCTTCAAATGACATCTCCTTCTAAACCACTTGGCCATTTTAAACCAAATTTGACAGAAATGTTCCTTATATTGCTCTTTTCTAAAATTGCTCAAACCATTCCGCTCCTTTGCAAATAAGGGCTGCAAAAGCTTGAAATAGAAAAAATTTCTCACAGCATGTCCTCCTAAACGGTTTGGAGATTTTCTACCAAATTTCACAGAAATGTTCCTTACATAGCGCGCTATTAAAATTGCATTAACGGTTCTGCTCCATTGAAAAAAATGGCCGCCAGAGCTAGAAATAGATTTTCGTCAATATTTTGCTTCAAATGACATCTTCTCTAAAACCACTTGGCCATTTTAAACCAAATTTGACAGAAATGTTCCTTGTAATGCCCTTTTCAAAAATTGCTCAAACCATTTTGCTCCATTACACATAAGGGCTGCAAAAGCTAAGGAGAAAAGAAATCAAACAGCATCTCCTCCTCAATGGCAAGGTAATTTTCCATCAAATTTCACCGAAATGTTCCTTACATACCCCTGCTTTAAAATTGCTTAAACGGTTCTGCTCCATTGAACAAAAATGGCCACCGGAGCTAAAAATAGGTTTTTAGCTCACCTGAGCACCGCTCAGGGTGAGCTTTTAGGATCGTTGAATGTTTGGCTTGCTTCGGCGTGCGTCGTGTGTTTTGCGTCATCAACAATTTGACTTCTCCTCCTAAACCACTAAGCCAACATTGACAAAACATGCCTGGGATATTCCTTGCATGAAGCTGCTCTACCAAAGTTGTTCTAAGAATTGAATTCCATCAAGAACTCTGGTTGCTACGGCAACTTAAAGGAAAAACTTTGAAAATCTTCTTGTCTGAAACCACAAGGCCCTGAGCCTTAATATTTGGTGTCTAGCATTGTCCATTGGACCTCTACTAAGTTTGTTCAAATTATACCCCTGGGGTCAAATTTTGCCCTGCCCGGTGGGGGGGGGGGGGAGGTTGGGTGGGGTCATTTAATTTAACATAGGCTTATATAGTGAAACTTTAAAAATCTTCTTGTCTGAAATCACAAGGCCCTGAGCTTTAAGATTTGGTATGTAGCATTGTCTAGTGGACCTTTACCAAGTTTGTTCAAATCATGACCCTGGGGTCAAAATTGGCCCCACCCTGTGGTGGGGGGGGGGGTCCTTTGATTTTACACAAGGACTTATATAGGGAAAACTTTAATAATCTGCTGCTCTAAAACACCAAGGGCTAGACCTTCAATTGTTTATTGTTATGACTCCTCCCAACCCCACCCTTCTGATGGAGAGATATTGTTTTTGCCCTACCATGGGTGTCTGTTGGTCTGTCTCTCTGTCACACTTTGTTTCCTTTCAACTTGAGTACCAGTTGACCCAAGGCCTTCAAACTTCACAGGGATATTGCCCCTATTGAGTAGAAAAAAACCTTTTGTTTTTTGGGTCAGTAGGTCAAAGGTCAAGGTCAGAGGGACCTCTAGAGTGAGAACCGTTTCCACTCAATAATAGGAGTACCATTGGCACAGAGCCTTCAAACTTCATAGGATGATAGCTTTTACTAAACAGAAGAACCGTATTGTTTTGGGGCTAGTATGACAAAGGTCAGGGTCACAGGGACCTGTAGAGTGAAAATTTTTTTCTGCAGAGTGTCTGTAAGTACCAATACACATAGAGCCTACAACCTTTATAGGATAATTATATTAGAAGAACCCTTTTGTTTTAGGGTTAATATGTCAAAGGTTAAGTTCACAGGGAGCTCTAGAGTGACTACTATTTCTGCTCAGTAACTGGAGTACCATTTTACCCAGAGCCTTCAAACTTCATAGGATGATTGTCTTTACTCAGTAAAAGAACCCTTTCATTTTCGATGTCAGTCGGTCAAAAGTCATGGTCACAAAGTCCTGTAGAGTGAAAACTATTTCTGCTCATTAACTGGAGTAGCATTACACCAAGAACCTTCAAACTTAATAGGGTTATTAGTCCACTACCGGTTTAACCGGAGGGGACTATAGGTTTACCCTCCGTCCGTCTGTCCGCCGTCCATCCGTCCGTCCATCCGTCCGTCACAAAAACTGGATCCCGTGATAATGCAAAAAGTACTGAAAATATTTTAATGAAACTTGAAATATGTGTAGATGGCAGTCTGGAGATTATGCATCAGGGCTCTCGCTAGACTCAGAATTTTGGGAGAAGTCACTATGCCCTGGGTTGAAGGTTAGGGAGAAGTGGACAGACTTCAGAGCGAAGTGGATATTGTTTCGTTACTCTTTGTTTCGGACAACGTATGCTTATGTAATAATAAATTTCCCTTTAATAATTGATCCCTTTTATCAACCAGTATTCAGAAACATAATGAAACTAATATCAACTATTGATATGCAGACCTTTTGGAAAACAATGATCGACGATTAAAATTCTGTAACACTTCCGACGATCAACCTTTTATTGCTGACTTGTTTTTCACAGAAAACCTGATAGATTGCACCTTTTTTGTCTCGTGATACAATATACATACCTACACAGTTTAATTGCCGTAATTGCTCAGAGGGTACCTGATCTTAATCAAGCCCATAATTGCCGAAACATCGCAATCAAATAGTGATCAATTAGTGGTAATTTATAAACACTGAAATCAGCTAAAAATATCCGACAGGAAACTCATTATTATTCATTACTCAATAGTGTTTTTTTAAAAACTAAATGCTGATTGGTTTATTTCGCCTAAGTGTCGGTATCAAATGTTCTGGTTGAAAAGATATAAATAACATGGGCGGAGTCTTCGCTGTACGTCACACATGGCTATAAGGCAAGAAATAGCGAGAGGCAGAGTTTTACGGGGATTCCCTAATGAGTGGCTGGCAAGCGATTGTTTATGTGTATTGTAAAAAAAACTGTGTATCGTAAAAAAACTGCCACATTTAATGACACCATTGACTCCTATCCTTGTTTGCCAAGGGCAACTAAATTTTGATGAGGCGACTTGATTTTCGCTTTGATCTTCACGTAAGGCTAAATTTGAGACAGCAAAGCGACGACTTCGCCCGAATCGCGCAAGCCCTGTGCATGTCTTTTTTTTTCTTCATATGTTGAAAATTTTGGTTGCTATAGCAACAAATATACTTAAAATATGGCAAATATAACAATATTTGTGATAACTCAAAAAGTTGTAAGAATAATTCTATGAAACATAAAATATGGATAGGTGATAGTATGGAAATAATGCACCTCAAGGTTCACAACTCAAGCACCAAAATTATTAGATTTATCTCCCCTTGAACTTAGAATTTTCATGAAAAAAATGTGTATTTTTTTTGTGTAAACTCAAAATGTACTGAAAATATTTTTAGGAAACATTAAGTATGGATAGATGACAGTATGAAGATAATGCACCTCAAGGTTCACAACTCCAGCTCCAAAATTATTAGATTTATCCCCCTTGAACTTAGAATTTTCATAAAAAATGTGTTTTTTTTTTTTATTAGCTCACCTGTCACGTAGTGACAGAGTGAGCTTTTCTGATCACCTTTTGTCCGTCGTCCGTCGTCCGTCCGTCCGTCCGTCCGTCAGTCCGTCCGTCCGTCCACAATTAGTTCGTTAACACTCTAGTGGTCACATTTTTGCCTCAATTGTCATGAAACTTGCACGGGATGTTTGTCTCATTGATATCTCGGACGAGTTCGAACATGGGTTATCAGGGTTGGAAAACTAGGTCACAGAGCCCAAATATAGAAAAACCTTGTTAACACTCTAGAGGCTACTTTTTCAGTCCAAATATCCTGGAAATTTGTCAGAAAGGTTCTATTGATGATTTCTACCTCAAGTTCAAATATGGGTAATCTGGGTTCAAAAACTAGGTCACGGAGCCCAAAAATAGAAAAATCTTGTTAACACTCTAGAGGTTACATTTTCAGCCCAAATAATCTGGAAATTTGTCAAAAAGGTTGTTTTGACAATTTCTAGGTCAAGTTCAAATATGGGTCATCTGGGGTCAAAAACTAGGTCACAGAGCCCAAATATGGAAAAACCTTGTTAACACTCTAGAGGTTACATTTTCAGCCCAAATAAACTGGAAATTTGTCAGAAAGGTTGCTTTGACAATTTCTAGGTCAAGTTTAAATATGGGTCATCTGGGGTCAAAAACTAGGTCACGGAGCCCAAATATGGAAAAACCTTGTTAACACTCTAGAGGTTACATTTTCAGCCCAAATAATCTGGAAATTTGTCAGAAAAGTTGCCTTGAGGATTTCTAGATCAAGTTCGAATATGGGTCATCTGGAGTCACAAACTAGGTCACAGAGTCCAAATATGGAAAAACCTTGTTAACATTCTAAAGGTAGCAATTTCAGTCCAAATAACGTGGAAATTTGTCAGAAAGGTTCTATCGATGATTTCTAGCTTAGTTTTGAATATAGGTTTTCTGGGGTCAAAAACTAGGTCACAGAGCCCGAAAGTAGAAAAACCTTGTTAATCCTCTAGAGGTTACATTTTTAGTCTAAATGTCCTTGAAATTTGTCAGAAAGATTGTTTCAAAGATTTCTAGCTCAGGTTTGGATATGGGTTATCTGGGATCAAAAACTAGGTCACATGGTTCAAATATGTAAAAAACTTTTTAACACTCCAGAGGTTACATTTTCAGACCAAATATCCTGGAAATTTGTCAGACAGGTTTTCTTGATGATTTCTAGCTCAAGTTGGAGTATGGGTCATCTTGGGTCAAAAACTAGGTCACAGAGTCCAAATATGGAAAAAACTTGTTAACACTCTAGAGGTAACATTTTAATTCCAAATAACCTGGAAATTTGTCAGAAAGCATAATTCTATGGTTTCTAGGTCAAATTTGAATATGGGTCATCTGAAGTCAAAACATTTAGGTCACAGAGCCCAAATATTGAAAAACTTTGTACACACTCTAGAGGCTACATTTTCAGTCCAAATGTCCTGGAAATTTGTCAGAAAGGTTGTTTTGATGATTTGTAGCTCAGGTTTGGATATGGGTAATCTGGGGTCAAAAACTAGGTCATAGAGCCCAAATATGGAAAAAATCTTGTTAACACTCTAGAGATAACATTTTCAGTACAAATAACCTTGAAATTTGTCAAAGAGATTGTTTCAATAATTTCTAGGTCAAGTTTGAATATGGGCCATCTGGGGTCAAATAACCAGGTCCATAGCAACTTTGTTTAAAGCAGTCATACTCAGGTGAGCGATACAGGGCCATCATGGCCCTCTTGTATAACTTCATTATTTCTTAATAAATCTACTTCAGACTTTAAATATTGGTTTCTTATCATCACCAACATCATATGTGACAAGGTTCATAATTCTAGCACCTAAATTGTCAGACTTATCATCCTTGAACTTTGAATTTTTTCTTCCTATGTTGAAATATTTGGTACATTTGTCTTTCCCTAAAAACTGTATCCAGAGATCACTTTTGAAGTACTTGGATTTTTTCCAACAAATTTACTGAGAATAAAGTAAAGTTGAAATATAAGTTAAACATAGTGATCCTGAGAAAATTTAAACATTAGGAACTAGTTTTTCATGGGTTTTCAACAGAGGTCAAGGTCAGATGATAGTTGAAACTTAGTATTAAAGATTATGTGCCACTTGTTCCAACTGGGCTACCATCCTGTGACAAGGCAGTGCAGGGTATTAGTCACCATCTGTGACAAAATTCTAGTTTTGCAACCTTTTTTAGTCCCCTACAGGTTTCACTGGAGGGGACTATAGGTTTACCCTCCTTCCGTCAGTCCGCAGAAACTGGATCCCGAGATAACGCATAAAGTACTGAAAATTATTATGAAACTTGATATATGGTGATGGCAGTATGGGATTATACACGTCTTTTTTTTTCTTCCTATGTTGAAAAATCTGGTTGCTATGGCAACAAATAGGCTTAAAATATGGCAAATATAGCAATATTTGTGATAACTCAAAAAGTACTTCCAATATTTTTATGAAACTTGAAATATGGATAAATGGCAGTATGGAGAATATCCACCTCATTTTTTTTTTAACTTAAAGGAGGAACTGTCCATCTGTTTATCAGTCATTTCCTCCGAAAACTTTACCATTGGCCATATTTTCCTTACTACTGAATGGAATTACTTCAAACTTGGCCACAACAATACCTTGGACAAAACCATTCCAATGAAGTACACTTCTGTGACCTTGACCTCTGAATGACCTTGACCTTTAAAGTTTTCTTGTCCAGAAACTATAAGTATGGACATAATTTCCTAATTTCTGAACAGAATTACTTCAAACTTGGTCACAACAACCCCTTCAATAAGACCTTTTCAACAACATATATTTCTGTGACCTTAACCTCTAAATGACTTGACCTATGACGTTTTCTTCTTTGATGACACTTTGTACATGGATAGAGGATCATATGGAGATTATGCATGTCTCAGACAAATTCTTTAGTCAATTTCCACATATGGGTTGGAGTTAGGGAGATGGACATTGCACCGGTAGGGGACTGTTGCTTTGTCTCTGAGAAGCTCTTGTTATATTAGGAGAACCCTATTGTTTTTGGGGTTTGTAGGTTAAAGGTCAAGTTCACTGGGACCTGTAGAGTAAAACTATTTCTGCTCAAAAATTTTAGTGCCATTACACCAAGAGTCTTCAAACTTATTGCAAACTTATTCAAACTTGCGAACAATGAACACCCATAACAACCAATAACAGTATTTGTTACATGAGCAGTGAGACTCAGGTGAGCGATTTAGGTCCATCATGGCCCTCTTGTTATCCATTATGCCCATATCATCACCAAGACTTTTTGTGACAGGCATATTTTGTGACAGGGGCACCCTTGTTCTGAAACTGCAAAGCTTCAGGCTAAGATATTTTGCATAGAGCATTGTCTTAAGGTCTCTACCAAGGTTGTTTAAATTATGTAAAAATTGACCCCACTGCAGGGGTCCTGTACTTGTTTTAAATATTTAACCTTTTAAAATCTTCTGGTCAGGAACCATTGTCCCAAGAATTTAAATTTTTGGTATGTAGCATTGTTAAGCTTATCAGAAGAATATGCTGCTTGGGTGATAAATGGCCCAGCCCTGTTTGAAGATGAGGGGTATATTGCAACTGTTGGTTGGTTGTTCGGTTAAGACAGTGCATTTCCGATTAATATCTAAAGAACCCTTGGTTCCACCTTCCTCAGACTTGGTATATGGGTTAGACATGACAAGTAGATGACCCTAGTAGTTTTTCTGATCATTAGGTCAAAGGCCAAGGTCAGAATGACCTTTAAAAGTGAACCGGTTTCCTATCAATAACTAAAGAATCCTTGGACCCAGGTTCCTCAAACTTGGAACATAGTTTGGACATGACCAGTAGATGACCCTTACAGATTTTTAGATCACTTGGTCAAAGGCTAAGGTCACATTTACCTTGAAAATTGAAACAGTTTCCAATCAGTAAGAATAGAACAATTTGGCCCAGTCTCCCAAAAATTGCATAGGCAGGTTGGTCTGGCTAGTAGTTGACCCCTATAGTTTTTTTGGTCATTTTGTTAAAGGCCAGCATCACAGAAACCTTGACAAAAAGGAAACCTTTTCCGATAAATATCTAGAGAATGCTAGTGCCCAAGTTCTTAAAACTTGGTGTGTAGGTTGGCCATGACCATTAGATGATCCTGACAGTTTCTAGCTCACCTGAGCACAAAGTGCTCAAGATGAGCTTTTCTGATCGGTCTTTGTCCGTCGTCCGTCGGTCGTCCATCCGCCCGTCGTCAATTTTTCATTCAAACGACATCTCCTCTGAAACCAATGGGCCAAATTTAATGAAACTTGCCTGGGATGTTCCTTGCATGAAGCTCTACCAAGATTGTTCAAATGGTTCTGGTCCATTGCATTTCTGGTTCACTGGAGCTAAAAATCGATTTAAAAAAGTTGGATCTTTTAAAATCTTCTTCTCTGAAACCTCAAGGCCTGGAGCTTAGATATTTGGTATGAAGCATCATCAAGTGGACCTCTACCAAGTTTGTTCAAATTATGACCCCTGGGTCAAAACTGACCCTTCCCCAGCGGTCAGTTGATTTTAAATAGATTTATATAGGGAAAACTTAAAAATCTTCTTGTCAGAAACTACAAGGCCTAGAGTTTAGATATTTGGTGTGTAGCATTGTCTAGTGGACTTCTACAAAGTTTGTATAAATCATAGGCACTGTTTCAAAATAGGCCCTGCTTCGGGGGTCACTTGTTTACATAGAGTTATTAAGGAAAAAGTTTTAAAAATCTTCACATCAGAAACCAAAAGACATAGAGCTTAGATATTTTGTATGTAGCATTGTGTAGAGGACATTTACCAAGTTTGTTCAAATCATAGCCCCTGGGTCAAAAATGGCCTTGCCCCAGTGGTCACATGTTTAACATAAAGTTATATAATAAAAACTTTAAAAAATCTTCTTGTCAGAAACCGCAAGGCCTAGAGTTTAGATATTTGGTGTGCAGCATTGTCCAGTGGACTTCTGTTAAATTTGTTCAATTCATGGCCCCTGGGTCAAAAATGGCCCCGCCCCAGCGGTCACGTTTTACATAGAGTAATATAGGAAAAACTTTAAAAAATCTTCTTGTCAGAAACTGCAAGGCCTAGAGTTTAGATATTTAGTGTGTAGCATTGTCTAGTGGACCTCTACTAAGTTTGTTCAAATCATAGCCACTGGGTCAAAATAGGCCCTCCCCCAGGGGTCACTTGTTTACATAGAGTTATATAGGAAAAAAAGTAAAAAATCTTCACATTAGAAACCAAAAGGCATAGAGCTTAGATATTTTGTATGTAGCATTGTGTAGAGGACCTCTACCAAGTTTGTTCAAATCTTTGCCCCTGGGTCAAAAATAGCCCCGCCCCATTGGTCACATGTTTAACATAGAGTTATATAGGAAAAACTTTAAAAATCTTCTTTTCAGATACCACAAGGCTTACAGTTAGGATATTTGGTGTACAGCATTGTATATAGGAAAAATTAAAAAAATCTTCTTGACAGAAAGCACAAGTCCTACTGTTTAGATATAAGGTGTGCAGCATTGTCTAGTGGACCTTTACCAGGTTTGTTCAAATCATGACCCTGGGGTCAAAACTGGCCCCGCCCTGGGAGGTGGGGGGGTGAAAAGGTGGGGGGGGGGGTCATTTGATTTTACACATGGGCTTATATAGGCAAATGAAGTTCATTGTTATGTCTCTCACTAAACCTGCCCTTCTATTGGAGACATATTGTTTTTGCCAATCCATGGGTGGCTGCTTGTCTGTCACACTTAGTTTCCTTTCAAGAACTTGAGTACCAGTTGACCCAAAGCCTTCAAACTTCACAGGGTTATTGCCCTTATTGAGTAGAAAAAAAAACCTTTTGCTTTTTGGGTCAGTAGGTCAAAGGTCAAGGTCAGAGGGACCTCTAGAGTGAAAACTGTTTCCACTCAATACCAGGAGTATCCTTCAAACTTCATATGATGTTTGCCTTTGCTAAATAGAAGAACGGTGTTGTTTTTTGGGCTAGTTTGTCAAAGGTCAGGGTCACAGGGACCTGTAGAGTGAAAGTATTTCTGCAGAGTAACTGTAGTACCATTACACCCAGAGCCTTCAAACTTTATAGGATAATTGCATTAGAAGAACACTATTGTTTATAGGTTCCATAGGTCAAAGGTTAAGTGCACAGGGACCTCTAGAGTGAAAACTGTTTCTGCTCAGTAACTGGAGTACCATCTCACTCAGAGCCTTCAAACTTCATAGGATGATTGTCTTTACTCAGTAAAAGAACCCTATCACTTTTGGGGTCAGTAGGTCAAAAGTCAAGGTCACAGGGACCTGAAGAGTGAAAATTACTTCTGCTCAGTAACTGGAGTACCATTACACCCAGAACCTTCAAACTTCATATCGTAATTATATTAGAAGAACCCTATTGTTTTTGGGGTCTGTAGGTCAAAGGTCAAGTTGACTGGGACCTGTAGAGTAAAACTATTCCTGCTCAAAAATTTGAGTACCATTACATCCAGAGTCTTCAAACTTATTGCAAACTTTTTAGCTTGCAAACAACGAACACCCATAACAACCAATAAGGATACTTGTAACATGAGACTCAGGTGAGCGATTTAGGGCCATCAAGGCTCTCTTGTGCAGTTCAGTTCAGGTCAAAAGCCAAGGTCACAGTGATCTTGAAAAGCAAAATGCTTTCCAATCAAAAACAAGAGAATGCTTTGGCCCAGGCTCCCCAAATTTTTGTAGGCAGGTTGGTTAATTTCACTTAATGACCCCTGTAGTTTTTCAGGTCATTAGGTCAAAGGCCAATGTCACAGTGACCTTGTAAAGCAAAACCTTTTCCGAAAAATATCTTGAGAATCCTTTTTAGCTCACCTGAGCTGGCTCAGGGTGAGCTATTAGGATCAATGAATGTCCGTTGTCCGTCTTCCATCGTCCGTTCACACTTAGTATGTTAACACTCTACTGGTCACATTTTTGCTCCAGTTGTCACGAAACTTGGTCAGGATGTTTGTCCCAGTAATTACTCAGACGAGTTCGAATATGGGTCATCTGGGGTCAAAAACTAGGTCACAGAGCCCAAAAATAGAAATATCTTGTTAAGGCTCTAGAGGCTACTGTTTCAGTCCAAATATCCTGGCAGTTTGTCAGAAAGGTTGTTTGGTTGTTCAGATTATTAGATTAGGTTAAACGTCACAGAGGCTAAAAATAGATTTATCTACTGTACCTCATAAAGCCTTCATTTATAGACCAATATCTTTGATATTCAGTATATAGGTTCCTTGCATGGACCTCTACCCATGGATAGGGTTTGAGATCACTGGGTCAAGGTCAAGGTCACCATAGCTTATAATAGATATTTCTACTTTCTGTCATAGAGCCTTTATTTATTGACTGATATTTTACATATTTGGTTTGTAGGCACTTACATATTTTCAATTAAAAAATGAAATACTGCTTAACAGCAAACCTACAGCCAAAGTACTCAGGTGAGCGATCCAGGGCCATCATGGCCCTCTTGTTTCCATTTTCCTCAAACTTCTTGAAGGTTGGTCATGACCTGATTTGATGACCTCTATAATTGTTCAGGTCACTAGGTCAAAGGTCAATTGCACAGTGACCTTTAAAGCGAAGTGGTTTCCAATTAGTAACTATAAAATGCTTGCACTTAGTCTCCCCAAAAGTTTGGCCAGGTTTTACATGGCCAGTAGATGACTTATACAGTTTCATTTTTGATTAGGTGGAAGGCCATAGTCACAGTGTCCATAAAAATCAAAACATTTTCTGATAAATATAAAGAGAATGCTTGTGTCCAAGTTCCTTAAACTTGGTATGTAGGTTGGTCATGACCATTAGGTAACACCTTGAAAATCAAAACTCTTTCCGATATATAGAGAATTCTTGGACACAGATACCTCAAACTTGGTTGGTCGGTTGGTCATGACCATCCAATGACTCCTGTGTTTTTATAGGTCAGTAAGTCAAAGGCCAAGGTCATAGTGACCTTGAAAAGCAAAACAATTTCTGATCAATAACTAACGAAAACTTGTACCCAGGCTTCCTAAAACTTCATAAGCATTTTGATCATGGCCAGTAGATGACCCCTGTAATTTTTAGGGTCACTTGTTCAAAGGTCACGGTTGTATTGACCATTAACTGAAAAATGGTTTCTAATGAATAACTATGGAATGATATAGCTATGGAATGCTTGGGCCTAGGGGCTAAAACCTGCAAAACAGGTTGATAATGACCTGTAGATGACTTATATTGGTTTTGTTATAACTTGGTCAAAGTTCAAGGTCAGAGTGACCATTAACAGAAAAATGGTTTCCAATAAATAATCAATCAATAAATAACTAGAAAACCCTCGGGCATTGGCTCCTCAGATGCTATGCAGGTTTGTCTTTCACTAGGTTAAAGATCAAGGGCATGGTGGTCATAAATCTTGAAGAGGAAAACAGATTCTGATTGATAACTAAAGTACCCCTGGGCTTTGCTGTCTTAAAACTTTCTACCTACCGACCCTCCCACCTACATTCCTACCTACCTACCTCCCTACCCATACAGTTCTGCAGTCACTGAACTTTATACATTTTATAACTAAAGTGTCATTGACAAAATCTTCAGTTCCTCTCATTCTTCTGCTTGCAATGGCCTATAGCTTTTGATATCAGAAGCCTCTGTCAGCCTCCACTTAATGTACTGACAGATATCCCTGTCCTACCTTCCCATACTGCTATGGCTGCCTCTAGCAAAAAGACTCTAGGGGGGTAACATCTCTTATCGATTAATTACTTTGTCTATTTTATCCACATTCTGGTTTCTATAGGCATCATTCACTTGTCATTATTAGGTCAACTTTTTTGTAGAAGAAAATCGAACTATTGCAACAAAATTATAGCCCCAAAACGAAGTTTGGGGGGTATATAGGAGTCACCCGGTGGTTGGTTGGTCAGTCGG
Organism: Cyclina sinensis; assembly: GCA_012932295.1. Lineage (NCBI taxonomy): Eukaryota > Metazoa > Mollusca > Bivalvia > Venerida > Veneridae > Cyclina > Cyclina sinensis. Next base: position 10,707,796 of record JAAONU010000015.1, on the reverse strand, counting down.
GCGGGCATGCGGTCTGTACCTTGTCCGGAGCATAACTTAAAAACTACTGGTTGGAATTCAATGCAACTTCATACAATGGTCAAGCACAATGACAGGAAGTGCAGTGTCCAAGAAGCATAACTTTATCTTCACTATTTTCAGAGTTATTCCCCTCTATTGGTTTTCCTTGTCTGGAGCATAACTTAATCAAAGCAGTGAAAGTACTGCAAAACCTGCCGCATAGTGCTTGGTTTATGTTTTCCAGTTAAGAATACATGCATGTAATGCAATACCTTTATCTGAGAGAATTTATCTCTGTGCAACAGAGGTCCATTGGAGCTAGTCTCATTAACTGAATATGATAAAAATCTGATTTGACCTGCCTTGCTATAAATTATAGTCCAACTTCACTGGATTTTTATGTACATAACTACTGAACGCTCTATTCAATACTCGCCATCATTGATCTTGATCATTTTCAACCCATATCAAATTTAGTATTGACTATTTCACTTATTTTTCTAAAATCCTGTGGTTCTTCAACTATAATGTTCTAGAAAAGTACAAGAGTTCTATAAAACCAGCCATGATTTATGGATATACCAATATTGTAAGTTTACTGGTAACATTTGCAGTCTAGTACAAGTTCTTTCCAGTAATTATAGGAAGGTAATCTGACTCTGATATGAATACAACTGTAAAGAGAGGCAAAGCTTTAGCTGACAATAAGCTTACCACAAACACAAGAAAGCAATACTTGTTTACATTATCTTTATTTAAAAATATAAAACTATCAAAAATAACAATTCAGTAGAAATGTGTCCATGGGACACATTTTCCCTAGCCATGTATCATAAGCAGATGATAAAAATTAAAGAGGCAGGTGGAATGTCAAAAGCAGTATAATTGTTACATTATTTAATGAACAGTGTTCAACAAAACAAAACCATATAAATGTGAAGACATTTGGTATTTATCAGAAATTTAGTCTATAAAGGTCAAAACTCTGACAAATTTGGAGGTGTCCTGCCCAATTCTACAAGTAACATGTAGTTTCATAAGATACATATACATGCAAAATATGAAAAAAATCTGTGTAAGCATTTTTGTGTAGCCCTTTCGAAGAAGCGGCGATACATAGGGATCACTTTGTCCGGCGGTCCATCGGTCCGTCACGAAAACTTAACGTTGGCTATAACTTTGCCATTTCTAAACATTATCTTATCAAACTTTCAAATTGTATTGCTTATGACAACAGGGTCGGGATGATGCAAAAATCTTTAGGTCAAGGTCACATTTGACAGAGTTATGCCCCTTTTTGTAATTGGATTTTGTCATGAAAACTTAACGTTGGCAATAACTTTGCCATTTCTTAACATTTCAGCATCAAACTTTCAAATTATATTGCTTATGACAACAGGGTCGTGATGATGCCAAAATCTGTAGGTCAAGGTCACAATTGACAGAGTTATGCCCCTTTTTGTACTTGGATTTTGTCATGAAAACTTAACATTGGCTGTAACTATGCCATTTCTTGATATTTCTTCATCAAACTTTCCAGTTGTAATACTTACAATTATATCACTTAAGACAACACGGTTTCTCAAGGGCAGATAACCCTCAAATTTATTTTTGCAATGTTATGCCCCTTTTTCAAGTTAAAATTTCTTGGTTAACCTTTTGCTTTATGTCCATGTCTCAAAAAGTGTCAGAGATATTCCATTCATACTTGGAATACTTGATCACCAGCAAAACCCCTGTAAAGATTGTTGGTTCCCATGTCCCTTGGGTCACAGTTAGCCCCACCCCCAGGGATAACTCCAAAACTACTTGAGGGATTTTATTCAAATTTCATACACTGACAGAGCACATTGGTAGGTAGTGCAGTGTGCAAGTCCAATAACTCTACCTTGCCTATTTTTAACCAGGTTTTCAATTTTGAAAATCCTGGTTATTAGATTGGGGTATGGCGGGCGGATGGGCGGATGGGCGGGCGTCAAACGAAATTGTGTCCGCTCTGTAACTCTTCAACCCTTTGAAGAATTTTGATGAAACTTCAGACAAATGTTTACCACATCAAGATGACGTGCAGAACGCATGTTCCGCATGGCTGGCTCCAAGGTCAAGGTCACAGTGACATTAACATTGAAAATCCTGTCCGCTCTGTAACTCTTCAACCCTTTGAAGAATTTTGATGAAACTTCAGACAAATGTTTACCACATCAAGATGACGTGCAGAACGCATGTTCCGCATGGCTGGCTCCAAGGTCAAGGTCACAGTGACATTAACATTGAAAATCCTGTCAGCTCTGTAACTCTTCAACCCTTTGAAGAATTTTGATGAAACTTCAGACAAATGTTTACCACATCAAGATGACGTGCAGAACGCATGTTCCGCATGGCTGGCTCCAAGGTCAAGGTCACAGTGACATTAACATTGAAAATCCTGTCCGCTCTGTAACTCTTCAACCCTTTGAAGAATTTTGATGGCTCCAAGGTCAAGGTCACAGTGACATTAACATTGAAAATCCTGTCGCTCTGTAAATCTTAACCCTTTGAAGAATTTGATTGGAACTTCAGACAATTGTTTACCACATCAGATGACGTGCGAAATTGTTGTCTCATTATTAAGATACTCCTTGCAACAGTATTGTGAGCCGAATTACTCTACTCATTATCATGTATTCTCATGAATATTATCTTTTCCTTAATGTCATTGTTATAATCTTTTTGAATATCATTAGCAATCTTCATTCCAAAAATTCATACTATAGTATAGAATCAGAACAAACATTTTGAAACTGGTTTCGTGGCATTGCCATTTTTCTTGTTTAAAGTTATTCCCCTTAATCAGATTTAATTGAAAAACTTTGTCCGAAGCATAACTCCAAAAGTGCTTGAGCGATTTTCTTCAAACTTAATACACTGACATAGCACATTGGTAGCAGTTTGCAAGAACAATAACTCTACCTTGCCTATTTTTTTTTTATTTTTTTTTTAAACATAGGTACTTGACTTCACATCCCCCCCCCCTCAAACAGGCGCTCGAATTTTTTTTTTCATCTTGTATGACTAGGTACTTGCCCTCCCCAATTCCAACTTTTTTCACTTGGGCCTCTTGTTTAACTTGGCTTGTAATTAATTATCCAGCACTGAGAAAAGTGGAGCATGCTGTCTGTGGACAGGTCTTGTTGTACTTTGACTAGCATGCTGTCTTTTCCAGCAGGCTCTTGTTTACCTTTTTAGTTATTCTAACAGAGTACCCAAGGGCGACACAAGTGTTCCTAAGTGTTCCACTGAACACCCATCTAGGTCTTTAAATGTGCAGAAATTTCATTTTATTAGGAAATAAGTCAAAAAGGGGCGTAATGGAAGGAACCATGTGTAGACACATCTACATGCAAATAAGAATGAAATTTGTGCAAGCATTTTCATACAGATGTGTCGAAATTGAATATGGAGTTTAAAAAAGACCATACATGACCCAGATGACCTGTGCACTGGTATGTTGCATCACAATGACAATTGTGTGATGATAATGCCTCTATTATTACTTATAGAAATGAAAACTGGATGAACATGAAACCATAACCTTTTCTTGAAGCACACAAAGAGGATTAACCCTGTAAATGGCAGTCAGAGTTAAGTATCTTGTGTCATTACCTACACACAAATGAGTAAGTGTAAACTGTCATGCAAATGCTACAAAAGTAGTTGCAAAAAGTGAGAAATTTCCAACTAGCAAAAGAAGTTCAACTGTTGGAAGTATGGACAGATGGTTTAGTTATAAGGTGAATGCATCAGAAGAGGAAATTCTCTGAAAGGAGGAAATATATTAGATACTGGAAGTACCAACTACAGTGAGATTCTATATATTGTCTTCTTCTGGCACTGCTTTCTACATCATTTATCTACAGCTATGAAATTCGAACCCTGTGCACAGTTTCAGGTGTCGAAATTGAACTCTGACATTAGATGACATTTTGACCTAGTGACCTCCTTTTTTGTTGTTTGATGTACAGGTTTGAAATTTGGACCATTGGACCATATATATATATATATATTAAAAATTGTTCAAATTCTTATAATAAACACTAGCCTTGTCTGTTTTCACACAAATGACAGTCTGTCCTAAGGTTAGTGCTTTGGGGCCAATGGCCCCCTTGTCTTTATTTGGAGCATAACTTGAAAACTACTGGTTGGAATTCAATGCAACTTCATACAATGATCAAGCACAATGAGAGAAAGTGCATTGTATAAGAATTAAGAATAACTCCATCTTCACTATTTGCAGTGTTGTTGCCTTTTGTTGGTTTTCCTTGTCCTGAGCATAACTTGAAAACTTTTGGTTGGAATTCAATTCAACTTCATACAATGGTCAAGCACAACGAAAGGAAGTGCAGTGTGCAAGAGCTATAACTCTTCACTATTGGCACAGTTATTGCCCTTTGTTTGTTTTCCATTTTGGGAGCATAACTTGAAAACTACTGGTTGGAATTCAATGCAACTTCATACAATGGTCTAGCTTAATGACGGGAAGTGCAGTTTTTAAAAGCCACAACTCCATATTCACTATTTGCAGAGTTATTTTCCTTTGTTGGATTTTCTTGTCTGGAGCAGAACTTGAAAACTTCTGGTTGGAATTCAACGCAACTCCACACAGTGGTCAAGCACAATGAGTGGATGTGCAGTGTAAACAAGAAATAACTTTATCTTCACTATTTATGAGAGAAAGTGCATTGTATAAGAATCAAGAATAACTCCATCTTCACTATTTGCACAGTTATTGCCCTTTGTTGGTTTTCCTTGTCCTGAGCATAACTTGAAAACAACTGGTTGCAAGTTCATATAATGGTCACGTACAATGACAGGAAGTGCATTGTATCAGAACGATAGATCCATCTTTAGTATTTGCACAGTTATTGCCCTCTGTTGGTTTTCCTTGTCTGGAGCATAATTTAGAAAACTACTGGTTGGAATTCAGTGCAACTTCATACAATGATCAAGCACAATGACAGGAAATGCAATGTAAAAGAACCGCAACTATCTTTGATTGCCCACAACCATAACTCTATTTCAATTCTTTTACAAAGTATTCTGTTACTAATAACTTCCTCAGTTCCAAAGCAGTCTTGCGGGGGTATTTATCACATTTACTGATAGCTCTAGTTATGGATTGTCTTCATACTTGGACATAACAATCCTTTGGACAAGACCTTCAAGAAGACCAAATTGAAGTTGACCTTAGCTCATAAATGACCTTCACCTTCAAATTTTGCTAATACTAGCCATAACTTTGTTATTTATTGTCAGATTTAATTTATACTTGGACAAAACAACACTTGTGACAAAACTGACATATTGAATCATTCAAGTAATACCTTTAACTGAAAATGACATTGACCGTCAATGTCAGGTTATTGAATTTTGCTTAAATTGCCATAATTTTCTCATTGATTGACGAATTTGATTCATACTTGGACAAAACAACACTTAAGAGAACTCCAACAGTTAAATTATTTCAAATATGACCTTGACTTTAAAATAACGTTGACCATTAAGGTCAAATTATTGAAATCTGCTAAAATTGGCCATAACTTTATTTATGGTTGGATTTGATTCATACTTTGACAAAAGAACACTTATGTTGTACAAACACGTTATGTTGTACAAAATCTCACATGTTGAAAAACAGATATGACCAGAAAATGACCTTGAATGTCAAGGTTAAATTATTAAATTTTGCTTAAATTGTAATAACTTGGTCTTTTATATACCGACTTCAATATTCATACTAAGACATAACAACACTTACAACAGAATAGTCTTTTACCAACTTTTACCCCTGAATAGACATGTTGAATATTTCAAGTATGACCTTGACCTTAAAATGACATTGACATTCAAGGTCAAATTGGTGAATTTTGCCTTAACTTTGTTATTTTTAGTTGGATTTAATTCATACTTGGACAAAAGAACACTTATGACAAAAAAGACTTGTTGAATAAATCAAATGTGACCTTGACCTTAAACTGACTGACCCATAAGATTAAGTTATTTAATTTGGATGTGATTCATACTTAGACAAAACAACACTTCTTAGAAAACTGACATGTTGATTTATTAAAGTATGAATTTTACCTAAAAATGACTTGACCGTCAAGGTCAAGCTATTGAATCTTGCATTAATTGTTATAACTTTGTCATTTGCTTACGGATTTGATTTATACTTGGACAAAACAACAGTAATGACAAAACAGACATGTTGAATTATTCAAGTTTGACCTTGACCTAAAAATGACTGTGACCGTCAAGGTCAAATTACTGAATTTTGCTGATATTGTCATAACTTTTTTGTTTGTTTAAGGATTTTATTCATACTTGGACGAAACAATACTTATGACAAAACTGACATGTTGAATAATTAAAGTATTACCTCGACCTTTAAATGACCATGACATTGCTAAAAGTGGCTGTATCTTTGTTATTAATGGATGTATTGTCTTCATACTTTGACATTACTACCCTTTAGACAATATCTCCAAGAAGGTACAATTGAACTTGACCTTGAGCTTTATTTGACTCTGACCTTCAAGGTCAAATTACTTAAAAGCGCTAATATTGCCCATAACTTTGTTATTTATGGATGTATTTAATGATGTTGCCTTTGAAAACCCTTCACCGCAATGTTCTTCCTTTGATTGTTTGCCTTAGGAGAAATGAAAAAGTCGAACTTGGCCCCCACTTGCAGTGGCGTTTTGTTTGACTGAGCAGTATATAAAGCAAATCCTGTATGATTGTTATTTTTCTTTCAGATTTATTACAGTGCACAAATGAGCCAAATGTGTCTATACCTCAGCTAGCAGACCTTCTTATAGAGCGTACACAGCAAGGTAGCTGGGTGATAGTGTTCAAGTCACTCATTACTATTCACAATCTGATGAATTATGGAAATGAGGTGAGTCAGTTTTTAGCTCAACTTTTTTCGAAGAAAAAATCAATTTATTGCTCCTGTCATGGTGTTGTTGCCATTGCAATTCCTGTCCGAAAACTTTAACATTATCATAATTTTTTTTATTCCTTTATGGATTGTCTTCATACTTGGACACAACAACCCTTTGGACAAGACCTTCAAGTAGCCAGACTAAACTTGACCTTAACTCATAAATGATCTTCACCTTCAAGGTCAAACTATTGAATTTTGCTAAAATTGACCATAACTTTATTATTAATAGGTGGATTGTCTTTATACTTGGACACAACAACCCTTTGGACAAGATCTTCAGGTAGAGCAGACTGAACTTGACCTTGACTCATAAATGACCTTCACCTTCAAGGTCAAATTATTCAATTTTGCTGAAATTGGCCATTACTTCGTTATTTGTTGTTGGATATGATTGAATCGGGCTTTTTCTTCATTAATTTAAACTTACTGAGCATCATTAAATTTTGATATTGAAAGGAAAATAAAGCATATATAGTATATACATATATATATAAACTCTAAACTGACCTTGAAAATGTTAATCTATGGTGCAAACAAAATGCAATGATAATAAATGCCCAGAAAACAAAAGCAATGTACCTAACATCTAACAATACACAACCATCACAAAAACCAATACTATTGCAAGGACAGGAAATTGGTATTTTTGAAAGTGAAAAATTACTAGGTATTTCTGTAGACAATAAACTGAAGTGGAAAACTCAAATAGAGAAGACACTTAAAAAATGTAACTCACAATTGTACCTTCTTCTTAGAATAAAGCAATACCTTGATTTACATGCAAGAAAACTATTCTTCAATGCGTATGTGTTACCTCATTTAGATTATTGCTGTACAATCTGGGGCAAAAGTAGCAATGAATTGATCTCAGATATGATAAAATTTCAAAAAAGAGCTGCAAGAGTCATTCTTGACAAAAGTTGTGATGCCCCATCTGCTGAGTTATTTAAAGAACTGAACTGGAAGAGATTTGATGAAAGAATTAAATACAAAAAAGCTATCATTATGTTTAAATCAATAAATGATGCATCATTTCCACAATACATGAAAAACAATTTCCAGTTTGTACATCAAAGACATGGGCGTAACCTAAGGTCAGCAAATAATTCAGATTTAGTAGTACCACGACCTAGAAAAGAATTCTTCAGAAAATCCCTAGATTACTCAGGTGCTAAACTGTGGAATAATATCCCTCTAAATATTCGTCAATCAAAATCGTTTAGTGAATTTCAAGCTTTGAATTTAAACTGGCATTTTACATCCCTGTCTTAACCTTGTCAATACCTTCAGTACATGTATAATAGCAAAAGTAATGTATATACATTTTGTGTATTTGGACAAAACAACACTGAGAATAAAACAAATTTGTTGAACAATTCAAGTATTACCTTGACCTTTAAATGACCTTGACATTGCTTAACTTCGCTATATCTTTGTTATTAATGGATGTAGTGTGTAAATGCTTGGACATAACTACCTTTTAGACAATACCTCCAAAGAAGGTGAAACTGAAATTGAACTTGACCTTTAAGGTCAAATTTCTGAATGTTGCTAAAATTGGCCATAACTTTGTTATGTATGAATGAATTTGATATTTATATTTCCAGATGATGTTTCCTTTGCAATCCCTTCACCACAATGTGCATCCTCTGATTTGTTTGCCTTTTGAAATAGGAAAAAGTTGAGCATGGTCCCCGCTTGTGGTGGCTCTTGTTAATTAGTATAGCCACCTTCCTGTGTTGTCGACTGCTTTTACCAACATTTGATCATATCTTTGTGTTTGAATTTGAATTACATGTCTGAATTATTGTTAAAATATGTTATTATATTTCAGAGATTTACTCAGTACCTGGCATCAAACAATTGTTCCTTCAACCTGTCAAACTTTGTTGACAAAACTGGTGTCCAAGGTAAGTGGAGGACTGCAAGCGTATTTTTCAAGATTTGAATTTTAACTGTCCTAAGAATATGCTATTGGGATCAACCCTGTGTCTGGTGTCTTTCATGCATTGTCAGATTTCACTTAGAATTACATCTAAAGCTGCAAGGTTATTTTCCTCCAAACTTTACAGAAATGTTGCTTATAATTATACCCCCACCACAAAATTTGGGGGGGCTATAATGGATTCGCTTTGTCGCGTCGGTCGGTCCGTCCGTCCGTCTCCATTATTGTGTCCGCTCTATAAATCCTATACCAATTGAAGGATTTTCTTCAAACTTGGCTGAAATGTTCACCTCAACAAGGGGATGTGCAGAACCCATGTTGCCCATGTGTCAGCTCAAGGTCAAGGTCACAATTGAAGGTCAAATATCAAACAACCAAATATTAGACATTATGTCGTGTCCGCTCTGTAAGTCCTACACTAATTGAAAGATTTTCTTTAATCTTGGCTCAAATGTTCACCTCAACAAGGGGATGTGCAGAACCCATGTTACCCTTTTGCCGGCTTAAGGTCAAGGTCACACTTGAAGGTCAAAAATTGACTTAGAAAAATACTTTATATTTTAACATGTATTTCAATATTTCTGAAACTAGAAAACCTATTTGCTTGAAACTTAAAATATTTATGAAGTGTCACAATTAGGATATGCAGGTCAAGTTTCATAACTCTGTATTGCATTTTGACAAAGTTATGCCCCTTTTTAGCTCACCTGAGCATGCTCATGTGAGCTTTTAGGATCCTTGATTGTCCGGCGTCCGTCCGTCCGTCCGTCCGTCCGTCCGTCGTCCACAATTCATTCAAACGACATCTCCTCTGAAACCACTGGGCAAAATTTAATGAAACTTGCCTAGAATGTTCCTTGCATGAAGCTCTACCAAGTTTGTTCAAATGGTTCCGGTTCATTGCATTTCTGGGTCCCAGGAGCTAAAAACAGATTTTACAAGTTGGATCTTTAAAAATCTTCTTGTCAGAAACCACAATGCCTGGAGCTTCGATATTTGGTATAAAGCATCATCTAGTGGATCTCTACCAAGTTTGTTCAAATCATGATCCTGGGGTCAAAAATGGCCCCGCCCCAGGGGTAACTTGTTTTACATAGAGTTATATAGGAAAAACTTTAAAAATCTTCTTGTCAGAAACCGTAAGGCATAGAGCTAAGATATTTGGTATAAAGCATCATCTAGTTGACCTCTACCAAGTTTGTTCAAATCATGGCCTCTGGGTCAAAAATGGCCCCGCCCCAGGGATAACTTGTTTTACATAGAGTTATATAGGAAAAACTTTAAAAATCTTCTTGTCAGAAACTGTAAGGCATAGAGCTTAGATATTTGGTATAAAATATCATCTAATGGACCTCTACCAAGTTTGTTCAAATCATGGCCTCTGGGTCAAAAATGGCCCCGCCCCAGGGGTAACTTGTTTTACATAGAGTTATATAGGAAAAACTTTAAAAATCTTCTTGTCAGAAACTGTAAGGCATAGAGCTTAGATATTTGGTATAAAGCATCATCTAGTTGACCTCTACCAAGTTTGTTCAAATCTTGGCCTCTGGGTCAAAAATGGCCCCGCCCCAGGGGTAACTTGTTTTACATAGAGTTATATAGGAAAAACTTTAAAAATCTTCTTGTCAGAAACCGTAAGGAATAGAGCTTAGATATTTGGTATGTAGCATTGTCTAGTGGACTTCTACCAAGTTTGTTCAAATTATACCTCTGGGGTCAAATTTTGCCCCACCCTGGGGTCATTGGTTTTACATAGGCTTATATAGGAAAATCTTAAAAAATCTTCTTGTCTGAAACCACAAGGCCCTGAGCCTTAAGATTTGGTATGTAGCATTGTCTAGTGGACCTCTACCAAGTTTGTTCCAATTATACCCCTGGGGTCAAATTTGGCCCCAACCCGGGGTCATTGGTTTTACATAGGCTTATATAGTGAAAACTTTGAAAATCTTCTTGTAGAAGGAGAAGTAACATTTTCAGTCCAAATAATCTGGAAATTTGTCAGACAGGTTGTTTCTATGATTTCTAGCTCAAGTTCGAATATGTGTCATCTGGGTTCAAAAACTAGGTCACAGAGCCCAAAAATAGAAAAACCTTGTTAACACTCTAGAGGTTACATTTTCAGTCCAAATATCCTGGAAATTAGTCAAAAAGGTTGTTTTGATGATTTTTAGCTCAAGTTCAAAATTGGGTCATCTAGGGTCAAAAACTATGTCACAGAGCCCAAATATGGAAAAACCTTGTTAACACTCTAGAGGTAACATTTTCAGTCCAAATATCCTGGAAATTTGTCAGAAAGGTTGTTTCAATGATTTCTAGGTTAAATTTGAATATGTGTCATCTGAAATCAAAAACTAGGTCACAGAGCCCAAAAATAGAAAAAAACTTGTTAACACTCTAGAAGCTACTTTTCAGTCCAAATATTCTTGAAATTTGTTAGAAAAAATGTTTTAATGATTTCTAGCTCAGATTCGAACAAAGGTCATCTGGGGTCAAAAACTAAGTCACAGACCCCAAATATGGAAAAAGGGTGTTAACACGCATTGAGTTAACATTTTCAGTTCAAATAACCTTGAAATTTGTCAGAAAGATTGTTTTAATGATTTCTAGCTCAGTTTTGAATATGGGTTATGTGGGGTCAAAAACTAGGACACCGGGCCAAAAAGTAGAAAATCCTTGTTAATGCTCTAGAGGTTACATTTTCAGTCCAAATGTCCTTGAAATTTGTCAGAAAGGTTGTTTCAATGTTTTCTAGCCCAGATTAGGATATGGGTCATCTGGGATCAAAAACAAGGTCACAGAGCCCTAAAATGTAAAAACCATTTTAACACTCCAGAGGTTACATTTTCAGTCCAAATATCCTGGAAATTTGTCAGACAGGTTGTTTTGATGATTTCTAGCTCAAGTACTAATATGGGTCATCTTTGGTCAAAAACTAGGTCACAGAGACCAAATATGGAAAAACCTTGTTAACAATCTAGAGTTAAGATTTTAATTCCAAATAACCTGAAAATTTGTCAGAAAAGTTGCTTCTATGATTTCCAGCTCAACTTTGAATATGGGTCATCTGGATTAAAAAACTAGGTCACAGAGCCTAAATATCGAAAAACTTTGTAAACACTCTAGAGGCTACATTTTCAGTCCAAATGTCCTGGAAATTTGTCAGAAAGGTTGTTTTGATGGTTTCTAGCTCAGGTTTGGATATGGATCATCTGGGGTCAAAAACTAGGTCACAGAGCCCAAATATGGAAAAACCTTGTTAACACTCTAGAGGCTACGCTTTCAGTTCAAATAACCTTGAAATTTGTCAGAAAGATTGTTTCAATAATTTCTAGGCCAAGTTTGAATATGGGTCATCTGGGGTCAATTAACCAGGTCCATAGCAACTTTGTTAAAAGCAGTCATATTCAGGTGAGCGATATAGGGCCATCATGGTCCTCTTGTTAAGTCTTCAAATTTACATACAATCAAATATTAGACAATATGTCGTGTCCGCTCTATAAATCCTATACTAATGGAAGAAATTTCTTCAAATTTCACTCAAATGTTCAACTCAACAAAGTTATGTGCAGAACCCATGTAACCTTTGTGCCGGCTTAAGGTCAAGGTCACACTTGAAGGTCAAAATTGACTTAGAAATGTTTTTAAATTTTACATGTAATATTTCTGAAACTAGCTCAAGATATTTGCTTAAAACTTAAAAGATATATGAGGTATCACAAGTAAGATATGCAGGTCAAGTTTCATAACTTTGTATTGCATTTTGACAAAGTTATGCACCTTTTTATGTCTTTTAATTTACTTACAATCAATACTAGACAATATGTCGTGTCCGCTCTATAAATTCTATACTAATGGAAGGATTTTCTTTAAACTTGACTCAAATGTTCACCCCAACTGGGCAATGTGCAGAACCCATCTTACCCTTGTGCCAGCTTAAGGTCAAGGCCACACTTGAAGGTCAAAAATTGACTTAGAAAATGTTCTGAAATTTTAACATGTACTTGAATATTTCTAAAACTAGAACAAGTAAGCTCAGTATGCAAAGTTTTTTCACTCTTAACTACATTTTGACATAATTATGCTATTTTCTTAACTTCACTACTTTTGTTTGTTTTAGTACATTGGGAAAATGAAAGGTTATTTGTAACTGTTTCAAACATGATTTTACAATATACATGTATATTTATACTATTACCTGTACAATTTTTTTGTTTTTTTCACCAGAGATAATTTCTTTTTATGTATATGTATTTGTGCCACTAAAGTTATTCCCTTAACCACCTTTCCATGTCGTCTTCTGTCAAGGACATTGGTGAGGGTATGAATCGCATTCAACGATAGTTCTAGTTATTGCCTGTTTAGCTCACCTGAGCAGTGCGCAGGATGAGCTTTTGGGATCATTGGTTGTCCGGCGTGCATCGTCAACAAATTGACTTGAACAACATCTCCTCCTAAACCGCTAAGCCAATATTGACGAAATATGCCTGGGATATTCCTTGCATGAAGCTCTACCAAAGTTGTTCAAAGAATTCAATTCCATCAAGAACTCTGGTTGCTATGGCAACTGAAAGGAAAAACTTTGAAAATCTTCTTGTCTGAAACCACAAGGCCCTGAGCCTTAAGATTTGGTGTCTAGCATTGTCTACTGGACCTCTACCAAGTTTGTTCAAATTATACCCCAGAAGTCAAATTTGGCCCCACCCCCGGGGGTCAATTGATTTTACATAGGCTTATATAGTGAAACTTTAAAAATCTTCTTACTACAAGGCCCTGAGCCTTAAGATTTGGTGTGTAGCATTGTCTAGTAGACCTCTACCAAGTTTGTTAATCCCCTTCTGCAAAGCTGGAAGGTGATTATAGGAATGGCCTCAGTCTGTCCTTCTGTCCGTCCGTCAGTCTGTGCATCCATCTGTCCATCTGTAACACTTTTATGTCTGCTCCATAACTTTTAAACTGCTGGAAAATTTTTGAAATAGCTTGGCTCAAGTGATCACCATTATGAGACGATGTGCAGAGCGCAATTATTGGGTTGCTACCCCCAAGGTCAAGGTCACACTTTAAGGTCAAGTGTTTAAAGTTTACATTTCATGTCCGCTCCATAACTTTTAACCACTGAAAATTTTTAGCTCACCTGAGCCTTTGGCTCATGGTGGGCGATTCTGACCGGTCTTTGTCCGTCGTCCGTCAACAATTTCATTCAAACGACATCTCCTCTGAAACCCCTGGGCCAGATTTGATGAAACTTGCCTGGGATGTTCCTTGCATGAAGAAGAATTCAATTCTATCAAGAACTCTGGTTGCTATGGCAACTTAAAGGAGAAACTTTGAAAGTCTTCTTGTCTGAAAACATAAGGCCCTGACCTTAAATATTGGAATGTAGCATTGTCTAGTGGACCTCTATCAAGTTTGTACAAATTATGCCCATTGGGTCAAATTTGGTCCCATCCCGCGGGGTCAATGGATTCTACATAAGCTTATATAGTAAAACTTTAAAAATCTTCTTTTGGCCCCGCCCGGGGGTCAACTTATTTTACATAGGGAAAACTTGGAAAATCTCCTTGTCTGAAACCACAAGGCCCTGAGCCTTAAGATTTGGTATGTAGCATTTTCTAGTGGACCTTTATCAAGTTTGTTCAAATTGTTTCCCTGGGGTCAAATTTGGCCCCACCCTAGGGGTCAGTGGATTTTACATAGGCTTATATAGTGAAACTTTAAAAATCTTCTTGTCTGAAACCACAAGGCCCTGAGCCTTAAGATTTGGTATGTAGCATTGTCTTGTGGACCTCTAACAAGTTTGTTCAAATTATGCCCCTGGGATCAAATTTGGCCCTGCCACTGGGGTCAACTTATTAGCTACCCTGGCACAAAGTGCCAGAGTGAGCTTTTGTCATACCCCAATGTCAGGTGTGCATCGTGAGGTGTCAACAATTTTCATTCAAACGACATCTCTGAAACCACTGGGCCATATTCAGTGAAACTTGCATGGGATGTTCCTTGCATGAAGCTCTTCCAAAGATAATCAAAGAATTCAATTCCATGCAGAACTCTGGTTGCTATGGCAACTTAAAGGAAAAACTTTGAAAATTTTCTTGTCTGAAACCACAAGGCCTGGAGCTTAGATATTTGGTATGAGGCATTATCTAGTGGACCTCTACCAAGATTGTTTAAATTATGACCCTGGGGTCAGAACTGGCCCCACCCTGGGGGTCACTTGATTTACATAGAGTTATAATAGGGAAAACTTTAAAAATCTTCTTGTCTGAAACCGCAAGGCATGGAGCTTAGATATTTGGTGTGTCAAGTAGACCTCTACCAAGATTGGTCAAATCATGGCCCCTGCTTCAAAATTGGCTCTGCCTAAGGGGTCACATGTTTTACATAGAGTTAAATAGTAAATTCTTTAAAAATCTTCTTGTCACAAACTGCAAGGCCTGGAGCTTAGATATGTGGTATGAGGCATCATCTAGTGGACCTCTACAAAGATTGTTCAAATTATGACCCTGGGGTCAGAACTATCCCCGCCCAGGGTTACTCGATTTACATAGAGTTATATAGGGAAAACTTTAAAATTTAATCTTCTTGTAAGAAACTTCAAGGCCTAGAGTTTAGATATTTGGTGTTGAGCATTGTCTAGTAGACCTCTACCAAGATTATACAAATCATGGCCCCTGGGTCAAAACTGGCCCCGCCCAAGGGGTCACATGTTTTACATAGAGTTATATAGCAAAAAACTTCAAAAATCTTCTTGTCACATTTTTCTCTTTTTCTTTTTAAGTTTTTCGCTATGGCAATAAAATTTGGACCATTTGTACAGTTTTTCAAGATGATTTCAAAAACATTATTCCTTGACCTATATTTTTGACCTACTGACCTACTTTTTAGCTCATCTGAGTCTTTGGCTCATGGTGGGCTATTGTGACCGGTCTTTGTTCGTTGTCCATCGTCCATCCGTCGTCCGTCATTCGTCAACAGTTTCATTCAAACGACATCTTCTCTGAAACCTCTGGGCTAAATTTGATGAAACTTGCCTTGGATGTTCCTTGTATGAAGCTCTACCAAAGTTGTTCAAAGAATTCAATTCCATCAAGAACTCTGATTACTATGGCAGCTTAAAGGAAAAACTTTGAAAATCTTATCTGAAACCACTAGGCCTAGAGCTTAGATACTTGGCATTTAGCACCCTCTAATGGAACTCTACAAAAATTATTCAAATTATTTCCCTGGGGTTTTAATCGGTCCCGCTCCAGGGGTCACTTCATTTTACATAGACTTATATAGGAAATCTTTAAAAATTTTCTTCTCAGAAACCACAATGCTTACAGCTTAGATATTTGGTATGTAGCATTGTCTAGTGGATGTCTACCAAGTTTGTTCAAATTATGTTCCCTGGGTCAAAATTAGCCACGCCCCAGGGTTCTCTTGGTTTACATATAGTTATAAAGGAAAAACATGAAAAATCATTTTTTTCAGAAACAAACAGGATTAGACCTTAGATATTTGGTGTGGAGTAGAGGACCTTTACCAGTATTGTTTATATGTTGGCCCTGGGGTCAAAATTGGCTCCGCCCCAGAGGCCCTTAATTTGTAAAAAAGGAAATTTTTATAAAATCTTCTTCTCAGAAACCGCACTGGCTACAGCTTTGATATTTGGTATGTAGCATTGTATAGAGGATGGTCGGTTGGTCGGTCGGTCGGGTGTACCTTGTCCAGAGCATAACTTGAAAACTACTGGTTGGAATTCAATGCAACTTGATACAATGGTCAAGCACAATGAGAGGAAGTGCAGTGTCAAAGAATCATAACGCCATCTTCACTATTTTCAGAGTTATTGCTCTTTATTGGTTTTCCTTGTCCGGAGCATAATTTGAAAACTTCTGGTTGGAATTCATTGCAGCTTCACACAGTGGTCAGTCACAATGAGAGGAAGTGCAATGTCTAAGAATCGTAACTCCATCTTCACTATTTTTAGAGTTATTGCCCTTTATTGGTTTTTTTTTCTTTCCGGAGCATAACTTGAAAACTACTGGCTGGAATTCAATGCAACTACATACAATGGTCAAGCACAATGAGAAGAAGTGCAGTGTCCAAGAAACATAACTCCACCTTCTCTATTTTCCAAGTTATTACCCTTAATTGGTTTTTAGCTCACCTGAATCTTTGGCTCATGGTGGGCTATTGTGACCGGTCTTTGTCTGTCTTCCATTGTTCGTCAACAATTTCATTCAAATGACATCTCCTCTGAAATTTCTGGGCCAACTTTGATTAAACTTGCCTGGGATGTTCTTGCATGAAGCTCTACCAATATTGTTCAAAGAATTCTATTCCATCAAGAACTCAAGATTTTATTCAAACTTCATACACTGACAGAGCACATTGGTAGGTAGTGCAGTGTGCAAGTCCAATAACTCTGCTTGCCTATTTTTAGAGTTATTCCCCTATAGAATTAGTTGATAAATTTTGTCCGGAGCATTACTCCAAAACTACTTGAGGGATTTTATTCAAACTTCATACACTGACAGAGCACATTGGTAGGTAGTGCAGTGTGCAAGTCCAATAACTCTACCTTGCCTATTTTTAGCTCACCTGAGCTGGCTCAGGGTGAGCTATTAGGGTCGATGAATGTCTGTCATCTGTCGTCTGTTGTCCGTTGTCCATTCACACTTAGTTCGTTAACACTCTGCTAGTCACATTTTTGCTCCAATTGTCACGAAACTTGGCCAGGATGTTTGTCCCAGTAATTACTCGCACGAGTTCGAATATGGGTCATCTGGGGTCAAAAACTAAGTCACATGACCTAAAAATATAAAATCTTGTTAAGGCTCTTGAGGCTACTGTTTCAGTCTAAATGTCCTGGCAATTTGTCAGAAAGGTTGTTTGATTGATTTCTAGCCCAAGTTCGAATATGGGTCATATGGGGTCAAAAACTAGGTCACAGAGCCCAAATATGGAAAAACCTTGTTAACACCCTAGAGGTAAGATTTTCAGCCCGAATATCCTGGAAATTTGTCAGAAAGGTTGTTTCCATGATTTCTAGGTCAGATTTGAATATGGGTCATCTCGGGTCAAACACTAGGTCACAGAGCCCAAATATGGAAAAAACTTGTTAACACTATAGAGGTCACATTTTCAGTCCAAATTTCCTTGTAATATGTCAGAAAGGTTATTTGGGTGATTTCTAGCCCAAGTTCGAATATGGGTTATCTGGTGTCAAAAACTAGGTCACAGAGCCCAAATATGGAAAAACCTTGTTAACACTTTAGAGGTAACATTTTCAGCCCAAATATCCTTGTAATATGTCAGAAATGTAATTTGGATGATTTCTAGCCCAGGTTCCAATATGGGACATCTGGGGTCAAAAACTAGGTCACTAAGACCAAATATTGAAAAATCTTTTTATCACTCTAGAGGTAATATTTTCAGCCCAAATATCCTGGAAATATGTCAGAAAGGTTGTTTTGATGATTTCTAGCTCAAGTTGGAATATAGGTCATGTGGGGTCAAAAACTAGGTCACACATCCCAAATATGGTAAAACCTTGTTAACACTCTAGAGGTAACATTTTAGCCCAAATTTCCTGAAGAACTGTCAGAAAGCTTGCTAAGATGATATCTTGCTCAAGTTGGAATATGGGTGATGTGGGGTCAAAAACCAGGTCACGCAGCCTGTATATGGAAAAACTTTGTTAACACTCTAGAGGTAACATTTTCAGTCGAAATATCCTGGAATTAAGTCAGATAGGTTGTTACGATGATTTCTAGGTCAAGTTGGAATATGGGTCATCTTGGGTCAAAAACTAGGTCACACAGCCTGAATATCGAAAAACCTTGTTAACACTAGAGGTAACATTTTCAGCCCAAATATCCTGGAAATATGTCAGAAAGGTTGTATCCTTGATTTCTAGCCCAGGTTCGAATATGGGTCATCTGGGGTCAAAAACTAGGTCACAGAGCCCAAAATTAGAAATATCTTGTTAAGGCTCTAGAGGCTACTGTTTCAGTCCAAATATCCTGGCAGTTTGTCAGAACGGTTGTTTGGTTGTTCAAATTATTAGATTAGGTTAAAGGTCAAGGAGGCTAAAAATAGATTTATCTACTGTACCTCCTAAAGCCTTCATTTATAGACCAATATCTTTGATATTCAATATATAGGTTCCTTGCATGGACCTCTACCCATGGGTAGGGTTTGAGGTCACTGGGTCAAGGTCACCATAGCTTATAATAGATATTTCTACTTTCTGTCATAGAGCCTTTATTTATTGACTGATATTTTACATATTTGGTTTGTAGGCACTTATATATTTTCAATTAAAAAATGAAATACTGCTTAACATCAAACCTACAGTCAAAGTACTCAGGTGAGCGATCCAGGGCCATCATGGCCCTCTTGTTTATGTAGAAATATACAGTACGTGCCAGGAGGAACTCTCGTTTTCCTCGAGGTCGTCGCAGACTACCCATTCCTTAAAACGCGACCAAATCCGCCGCATTTCGAGGAGGACCGCCGCGGACATGGTCACCAAATATCGCGGCGGACATCCGCTAAATGGTTCCGCGAACTTTTTCACAGGTAAGAATTGACGTATCGAGGCTCACAAAGTTCCAGATTACACGCATTTCGGCGAATTTTACGCTTTAAAATATCATTTAAATGTATAAAACTCTCATAAAACTCTCATTCTGATGCATTTGTTTACGAATGCTCGTATTTGTTAATGGGAGGAATGACAATTCAAAACCGAAATTATAGATTGTTTCTCGGAACAGCTGACCCTATTTTCAGAAAATAAATTGACTGGTTTTCGATTTACACGTCTTAAAACTGCTTTCCTATATTTTAAGAAAACATACAACATGTTAACCCTACTGCGACATCTGTATCGTCTATGCGCTTGACAAAATTATTGATCGATTTTGCTATACAATAACTAGCGTTTTCAACGACGGAAGTACACATAAACCTACACAGCAAATGTATGAGAAATTATGGTTTTAATTTTACCAAATGTCACATTATTGGCACACGAAAAATGCACAGTTTCATTACGATAATTTCATTAAATGTTCAGCTTATCCAGGTGAGTTATGACTCTAATTATTTTCGTGCTGGTCGTCAAATATGGCAGAGATATTTCGCGATGTTTTTTTCCTCGATGTCGCGGCGGATATTTTTTTTTTCCGCGTCCGCGAAATAAGGCGGAAAATGTGAGTTCCTCCTGGCGCGTACTGTATAGGTTAAACTTTAAAAAATCTTTTTCTCCAAAATCGCAAGGCCTAGAGCTTTGGTATTTGGTATGAAGCATCATCTAGTGGACCTCTATCAAATTTGTTCAAATCATGACCCTGGAGTCAAAACTGGCCCTTCCCCAGGGGGCACTTAATTTACATAGCCTTACATAGGAAAAACTTTAAAAAATCTTCATGTCAGAAATCACAATGCCTAGTATTAAGATTATTGGTGTGCAGCATTGTCTAGTAGACCTCTACCAAGTTTGTTCAGATCATTGCCCCTGGGTCAAAAATGGCCCTGTCCCAGTGGTCACATGTTTTACATAGAGTTATATAGGGAAAAGTTTAAAAATCTTCTTTTCAGATACCACAAGGCCTAGAGTTAAGATATTTGGTATACAACATTGTCTAGTGGACCTTTACCTGGTTTTTTCAGATCATAATCAGATTTTTTACATAGAAAGAAAAACTCTAAAAATCTTCCTGTCAGAAACCACAAGGCCTAGAGTTTAGATATTTGGTGTGCAGCATTGTCTAGTGGACCTTTACCAAGTTTGTGTAAAACATGTTACCCTTGGGTTAAAACTGGCCTCACCCGGTGGCAGGGGGGGTGTCATTCGATTTTACACAATGACTTATATAGGGAAAACTAAAAAAATCTGCTTCTCTGAGACACCAAAGGACTAGACCTTCATTTGTTCATTGTAATGTTCCCCCCCCCCCCCCCCCCAACTCCGCCCTTCTGATGGAGACATTGTTTTTGCCCTGTCCATGGGTGTCTATTTGTCTGTCTGTCTGTCTGTCTGTCACACTTTGTTTCCTTTCAATAGCTTGAGTACCAGTTGACTCAAGGCCTTCAAACTTCACAGGGTTATTGCCCTTATTTAGTAGAAAAAAAAAACCCATTTCATTTTTCAGTCAGTAGGTCAAAGATCCAGGTCACAGGGACCTCTAGAGTGAAAACCGTTTCCACTCAATAACAGGAGAACCATTTCACCCAGAGCCTTCAAACTTCATAGGCTGATTGCTTTACTAAATAGAAGAACCATATTGTTTTTGGGGCTAGTATGTCAAAGGTCAAGGTCACAGGGACCTGTATAGTGAAAAGTTTTTCTGCATAGTAACTGTAGTACCATTACAGCCAGAGCCTTCAAACTTTATAGGATAATTGTATTAGAAGAACTCTATTGTTTTTAGGGTTCATAGGTCAAAGGTTTAGTTCACAGGGACCTCTAGAGTGAAAACTTTTTTTTGCTCAGTAACTGGAGTACCATTTTACCCAGAGCCTTCAAACTTCATATGATGATTGTCTTTACTCAGTAAAAGAACACTATCATTTTTGGGGTCAGTTTGTCAAAAGTCAAGGTCACAGGGACCTGTAGAGTGAAAACTTTTTCTGCTCAATAACTGGAGTACCATTTTACCCAGAACCTTCAAACTTCATAGGGTAATTAGATTAGAAGAACCCTATTTTTTTGGGGGGGGGGGTGGGGTCTGTAGGTCCAAGGTCAAGTTCACTGGACCTGTAGAATGAAACTATTTCTGCTCAAAAATTTGAGTACCATTACACCCAGAATCTTCAAACTTATTGCAAACTTACTCAAATTTTTTAACAACGAGCACACATAACAACTAGTAATGATACTTGTAACATGAGCAGTGAGACTCAGGTGAGCGATTTAGGGCCATCATGGCCCTCTTGTATTTTTAAAGTTTGTGCGGACTACTCCTCTTATACAGTACTACTAAAGCAGTTTAAATGAAATATTACAGGATTGTTCTTTACCTCAAGTACTTGCGCATGTCTTACAGGTTTTTCTGTTGAATGATTTTTGGCTGAGTTATGGCCCTGGAATAAAAAATTGGATTTTAGCCGACAAACTGTCCAATCTCCTCTCAATACTACTGTTTAATTGGCTATCAACAGGCGACACGTGATCACTGATCACCCTTGTTTTGTATTAAATATGAGATCTTTGAAAATCTTCAATTAGAAAATGTAATGTTGCATCTGATGTTTGCTTTACAGTAGACCCTCTGCCAAAGTACTAATGTGAGCGATCCAGGGCCATCATGGCCCTCTTGTCATGATTTCTGAACATTTATAGGTATATAAGCATTTATCTTGACTTCTGTGAATCTTGGTCATTTTTAACAGTAATATTACTTTAAAGATAAGACAGGAGAGTTGCATTTATGGATATGTGCTACTCAGTTTAGTAAATCAACTCTCTTGTTTACTTACAGGATATGACATGTCAACTTTTATCAGAAGATATGCCAAATACATGAATGAGAAAGCTGTAACATACAGACTGATGGCGTTTGATTTCTGCAAAGTGAAAAGAGGACGAGATGATGGATTGCTGCGCACAATGAATGCCGAAAAGGTATGTTGTAACTCCAAAAAATGTAGTTTGGGGAGGTGTAAAGGAATCGCCATTTCATTCTGTCATTCCACTTCTTGTCCAGGTTATAACTTTGTCATGCATGAAGGGATATTTATACCCCCCACCACCTTCCTCCACCACTTTGCATAAGGTGTGCATATAGATTTGCCCTTGTCCGGCTGTCAGGATGAAGATTGGTTTGTGTCACGTGTTACTCCAAACGTATAATTACTAGAGCCATGAAACTTTCTGTTGTCAGCATGTGAACTTATGCATCTGAATATTTTGACGCAAATTTATTGGAGATGGCAGAGTCAAGCGTCCTTATCAAGCAAAAAATAGCATTTTTAGCTCCACTTTAAAAAAAAAAAATCGAGTTATTGTCATAAATGTGTCGTTGCCGTTGACGTTCTTGTTCACGTCCGAAAACTTTAACATTGATCATAATTTTTATATTCCTTGATGGATTGTCTTCATACTTGGACACAACAACCCTTTGGACAAGACCTTCAAGATGACCAGACTAAACTTGACCTTCAAATTCAAGGTCAAAATATTGAATTTTGCTAAAATTGGCCATAACTTTATTATTATTAGGTGGATTCTCTTCATGCGTGGACACAACAACCCTTTGGATAAGACCTTCAAGCTGACCAGACTTAACTTGACCTTGACTCATAAATGACCTTCACCTTCAAGGTCAGAATATTGAATTTTGCTAAAAATGGCCATAACTTTATAATTAATAGGTGGATTCTCTGCATGCTTGGACACAACAACCGTTTGGACAAGACCTTCAAGTTGACCAGACTAAACTTGAACTTGACTCATAAATGACCTTCACCTTCAAGGTCAAATTATTGAATTTTGCTAAAATTGGCCATAACTTAATTATTAATAGGTGGATTGTCTTTATACTTGGACACAACAACCCTTTGGACAAGATCTTCAAGTGAACCAGACTAAACTTGACTTTGACTCATAAATGACCTTCACCTTCAAGGTCAAATTATTAAATTTTGCTAAAATTGTCCATAACTTTAGTATTTATGGTTGGATTTGATTTCTACTTGGACAAAACAACACTTGTGACAAAACCTACATGTTGAATAACTCAGATATGACCATGACCTTCAAATGACCTTGACCGTCAAGGTCAGATGATTGAATTTTGCATAAATTGTCATTGCTTTCTCATTTATCTATAGATTTGATTGATATTTAGACTAAACAACATTTATGACAAATCCGACATTATGATTATTTCAAGTTTGACCTTGACCTTTAAATGACCTTGACAGTCAAGGTCAAATCATTGAATTTTGTTAAAACTGTCCATAATTTTGTTATTTATGGTTGGATTTGAACAAGACTTCGACAAAATACCATAATGACAAAGCCAACTAGATAAATTTTTCAAGTTTGACCTTAACCTTAAAATTACAATGACCGTCAAGGTCAAATCATTAAATTTTGCTTAAATTGTCATAACTTTGTTGTTTATGGTTGGTTTTGATTCATACTTGGACAAAACAACAATTATGACAAAACCGACATATTGAATAACTCAGGTATGGCCATAACCTAAAAATGACCTTGACCATCAAGGTCAGATGATTGAATTTTGCTTAAATTGTCATACCTTTTTCATTTATTTATGGATTTGATTCATACTTGGAGAAAACAACACTTACGACAAATCCGACATTTTGATTCTTTCAGATATGACCTTGACTCATAAATGACCTTCAACTTCAAGGTCAAATTATTAAATTTTGCTAAAATTGTCAATAACTTAAGTATTTATGGTTAGATTTGATTTATACTTGGACAAAATAACACTTATGACAAACCGACATGTTGAAACTCAAGTGTGACAATGACCTTAAAATAACCTTGACTGTCAATGTCAGATATTTGAATTTTGCTTAAATTGTCATCACTTTGTCATTTATTGATGGATTTGATTCTTATTTGACTAAACAACACTTATGACAAATATGACGTTATGATTCTTTCAAGTGTGACCATGACCTAAAAATGACCTTGATCATCAAGGTCAAATGTTTGAATTTTTAATCCCCTTCTGCAGAGCGGGAAGGGGTTTATAGGAATGGCCTCCATCCATCTGTCCGTCCCTGTGTCCGTCCGTGCAAAACATTTTCAAGTTCGCTCCATAACTTTTAAACCGCTGAAAATTTTTTGAAATAACTTGGCACAAGTCATCACCATTATGAGACGATGTGCAGAGCACAATAATTGGGTTGCTTCCCACAAGGTCAAGGTCACAGTAAAAAGTCAAATATCCACATTTCACGTCTGCTGTATAACTTACTATCTAGGCATTCGAAAAGTTTTTTCATAACTTTGCACAAATGATTTACACTTTGACACAATGTGCAGAACCCAACATCTGTCTGTCCGTCTGTCCATCTGTAACACTTCTGTTTATACTCCATAACTTTTAAACTGCTGAAACTTTTTTTAACAAACTTGGCTTATGAAAAGTTTTTTTTATTACTTTGCACAAGTGTTCACCACTATGACAAAATGTGCAGAACCCAACATCTGTCCATCCGTTTGTCCCTCCGTAAGCACTTTTGTGTCCCCTCCATAACTTTTAAACTGCTGAAATTTTTTTGAAATAACTTGGCACCAGTCATCACCATTATGAGACGATGTGCATAGCGCAATTATTGGGTTGCTACCTCCAAGGTCAAGGTCACACATAAAGGTCAAGCGTTAAAAAGTCTGCATTTCCTTTCCACTCCATAACTTTTAAAAAGTGCTGAAAATTTTTTGAAATAGCTTAGCATAAGTGATCACCATTATGAAGTGATGTGCAGAGCACAATAATTGGGCTGCTACCCCCAAGGTCAAGGTCACACTTAAAAGTCAAGTCTTAAAAGTCTACATTTTGTGTCTGCTCCATAACTTTTAAACCTCTTAAAAAATTTTGAAATAACTTGGCACAAGTGATCACCATTATGAGACGACGTGCAGAGCACAATAATTGGGTTACAACCCACAAGGTTAAGGTCACATGTTAAAGGTCAAATATCCACATTTCACGTCTGCTCTATAACTTACTAACTTGGCTTACAAAAAGTTTTTTTTTATTACTTTGCACAAATGATCACCACTATGACACGATGTGCAGAACCCAACTTCCAGGTTGCTACCCCAAAGGTCAAGCTTAAATGTTCTGCATAACTTTTTGACTTTATGGAAGATTTTAAATAACTTGGCACAAATAATTACTATTATGAGACTGTGTGCTTATGATATGCATGGCACAACATCAAGGTCATGGTTTGTTAAAGGTCAACAAGTACGTATTCATGTCTGCTGCAGAAAGGGATTTAGCTGTCCTTCAGACTGCCTTGTGCTTAAATTGTCATAACTTTGTCATTTATTGATGGATTTGATTTATACTTGGGCAAAAGAATACTTTTGAAAAATCCAACATTTTGATTCAAGTTTGACCTTGACCTAAAAAATGACCTTGACTAGCAAGATCAAATTATTGAATTTTTGCTAAGATTGGTCATAACTGTGTAATTTATGGTTAGACTTGATTCATGTTTTGACAAAACAACACTTTTGACAAAACTTACATGTTGAATAATTCAGGTATGACCTTTACCCTAAAATGACCTTGACAGTCAAGGTCCCATTATTGTATTTTGCTTAAATTGTTCTACCTGTTGTTTATTTATGGATTTGATTTATACTTTGATAAAAGAACAAAACTAACATTTTAATTTATTATAAGTAGTGACATTGACATTTAATGTCAAGTTATTGAATTTTGCTTAAAATAGCCAAATTTTTGTTTATGGTTTGATTTGATTTATACTGTGACGAAACAAGACTTATGACAAAACTGACGCATTGAATCATTCAGCTGTGACCTTGACCTTCAAATGACCCTGACCATCAAGGTCAAATTATTGCATTTTGCTAATATTGGCCATAACGTCATTTTTAGTTCTTTTTAATTAATACATGGACAAAACAATGCTCATGAGAAAACCTACATGTTAAATTATTCAAGTATGACCTCAACCTTTAAATGACCTTTACAGTCAAGTTCGAATTATGCATTTTGCTAAAATAGCCAAACTTTTGTTATTTATGGATGGATTTGATCTATACCGGGACAAAACAACACTGAGAATAAATCTAACGTGTTGAACAATTCAAGCATTACCTTGACCTTTAAATAACCTTGACATTACTTTACTTGGCGATACCTTTGTTGTTAATGGATGTAGTGTCTTCATGCTTGGACATAACTACCTTTTAGACAATATCTCCAAAGAAGTTAAACTGTACTTGACCTTGACCTTTAAGGTCAAATTTCTGAATGTTGCTAAAATTGGCCATAACTTTGTTATGTATAATTATATTTCCAAATGATGTTTCATTTGAAACCCTTTCACCACAATGTGCTTTTTCTGATGTGTTTGCCTTTGGAAATAGAAAAAAGTTGAGCGTGGCTCCCGCTTGCGGTGGCTCTTGTTAGAATTGTGTAACATTTACCTCTAAATGTATAACAGCTAGAGCCATGAAAGGTTGCCAGCATGTGAAGTTAAGAACAGGGTATTTTGACGCAAATTATTTGGTGATTGGCAGAGTTACGTCCCCTGATAAAGCAAAAAAAAAAAAAAAAAATGCATTTTACAGACTTAATATGCACCTGTAATTGTACTAGATTTTTTGTGACAATACAGCGGAATGTGGGGGCATCCATGTCCTATGGAAACAGCTCTAGTTTAATTCAGTTGGCACAAATCGCTTACAACTCATCTCAGCATACCTGAAAAGTAAAGGTCATCCATATTACATGTCCGCTCTGTAACTTTATTAGGCATCAAGGATTTTGAAATGATTTGGCACAAATGTTGAGCACATGATGATGATTTGTTGAGCATGATTTTCAGGTTCCTGTATTAAATGTCAAGGTTACACTTTGCAGCAAAAAAAACAAAAAACGTGTACTCCTACCTATATGAGTATGTTATGAGATATAGTTGTGTCCTGGGCAAAAATTTGTCATGGATGAAGGGATTTCAAAATAAGTTTACCACAAATGTTTACCACATTTAGATGATGCCTCATGTACAGCTAGTAGTTTCAGGCATGCAACCATGAAAACAGTGCTAATTATTTACCAGTTTGAATACAATTTAGACCATTTATTTGATTGAAAAGGGTAATAAAACGTGATCAGCCATTAGCAGATTAATAGAATGATGCTAGGAAATAAGCAACATTTTACAATTTTTCTAATTTGATTTTATTAAATTAATATTTTGTGTAATCTCTTTGAATATTGTCATGAAAAAGAAACCTAAATCTTCGGTAAGTTACCCTAGAATTATTTTCAAAGAATCAAAAATTGAACAAGCTAGTCAACATATTTCAAATTATTATTTTTAGCTCACCCGAGCACTTTGTGCTCAAGGTGAGCTTTTTTGATCGCCCTGTGTCTGCCGTTCATCGTGTGTTTTGCCAAGTCAACTGTATATGCTTCCCGAAGGGCGAGCATATAGTTGCCGCTTTGTGCGTCCGTCCCATCCGTCCGTCATAATTTTGTCCGGAGCATAACTTGAAAACCCCTGGATATAATTTGTTTAAACTGCCACAGTGTTAGAGGGCATTGACATGGAGTGCAGTGCCAAAGAACCATAACTGTATTTTGCCCCGTTTTTGAATTATCTCCCCTTTTAGAAAAATCTTGTCCAGAGCTACCTGAACCTGAAAACCCTTGGACTATTTGTTTAAACTGCACACAGTGATAGAGGGCATTGACGCGGAGTGCAGTGCAAAGAACCCATAACTCTATTTTGCCCCAGTTTTTGAATTATTAGATGTCCCTTTACCAAGTTTGCTCAAATGGTTCCGGTCCAATGCACAATATGGCTGTGAGGCCCTAAAAGGTGTTTTTAAAATGGAAATTTCAAAAATCTTCTTGTCTGACATAACAAGGCCCAGAGCTTTCATATTTGGTATGAAGCATCATCTAGGGGACCTCTGTCAAGTTTGCTCAAATCATGACTTCCAGGGTCAAACTGGTTCAGCCCCGGGGGTAAATAGATTTTACTTAGAATTTATATAGGAAAAACTTCAAAAATCTTCTTCTCCAGAACCACAAAGCCTGGCGCTTAGATATTTTGCATGTAGCATTAACTAGTAGACTTCTACCAAGTTTGCTCAAATCATGATCCCCGGGGTCAAGTTGATCCCGCCCGGGGGTCAGTTAATTTTATATGGAGTTTATATAGGAAAAACTTCAAAAATCTTCTTCTGCAGAACCACAAAGGCTAGAGCTTAGATATTTTGCATGTAGCATAACCAAGTAGACCTTAACCAAGTTTGCTCAAATCATGATCCCCGGGGTCAGATTGACCCCGCCCCGGGGGTCAATTGATTTTATATAGAGTTTATATAGGAAAAACTTCAAAAATCTTCTTCTCCAGAACCACAAAGCCTGGAGCTTAGATATTTTGCATGTAGCATTACCTAGTAGACTTCTACCAAGTTTGCTCAAATCATGATCCCCGGGGTCAAGTTGACCCCGCCCGGGGGTCAATTGATTTTATATAGAGTTTATATAGGAAAAACTTCAAAAATCTTCTTCTCCAGAACCACAAAGCCTGGAGCTTAGATATTTTGCATGTAGCATTACCTAGTAGACCTTTACCAAGTTTGCTTAAATCATGATCCCCGGGGTCAAATTGACCCCGCCCCATAGTCAATTCATTTTATATATAGTTTATATAGGAAAAACTTCAAAAATCTTCTTCTCCAGAACTGCAGGCCTGGAGCTTAGATATTTTGCATGTAGCATTAACTAGTAGACTTCTACCAAGTTTGCTCAAATCATGATCCCCGGGGTCAAATTGACCCCGCCTGGGGGTCAGTTGATTTTATATAGAGTTTATATAGGAAAAACTTCAAAAAATCTTCTACTCCAGAACCAGAAAGCCTAGAGCTTAGAAATTTTGCATGTAGCATGACCTAGTAGACCTTAACCAAGTTTGCTCAAATCATGATCCCCGGGGTCAAATTGACCCCGCCCCATAGTCAATTCATTTTATATATAGTTTATATAGCCATCTGATCTTAGTCTGCAAAGTTTGCTTTGGTCTTCCCAACTGCTGAGTTCAGTACGTACAGTCCATGGTCTGTGGATCACCTATCTTGTGTGTCATAACGTGCTCTCAAATTCTGTACTGGTACAGAATTTACCAACACAGGTTAACTGCATACCATTATGTAACTTAAATACTGTCTCAAAATAGCATATACCCTAACACAAAAGTCACTTCTAGACTGTACATTTCTGAAGGAAACTACCTTCAGCCAAAATGAAAACATTACACCTGTTTCAGATATCCATATTTCAATTTGTACTTCATACAATAGTTTCATGTTAACTTACAAAGAAAAAAAAAAATGTATCGAAAGTCTAATGACTTTGAAATGTTAACATTTTCCATGTATTTATCATCTAGACGAAATGAGGTAAACTGGAAATTATTAAAACAGTTCATGTAAAGTTAAAACTTCACCAATCAGCAAGTGTGGACACATGCCCTTCTTTCACCAATTCTCTCCTCATTATGTCTACAATATCGTTTCATGGTCTATCAGGTGAGCGATTCAGGGCCATCATGGCCCTCTTGTTGAATTATCTCTTCTTTTAGAAAAATATTGTCCGGAGCATAACCTGAAAACCCTTCGACATAATTTGTTTAAACTGCACACAGTGATAGAGGGCATTGAGGCGGAGTGCAGTGCCAAAGAACCATAACTCTATTTTGCCCCGTTTTTGAATTATCTCCCTTTTTAGAAAAATCTTGTCCGTAGCATAACCTGAAAACCCTTGGAGATAATTATGCTCCCCAAAAGGGCGAGCATATAGTTGCCGCTTTGTCCATCCATCCGTTCGTTCGTCCGTTCGTCTGTCATAATTTTGGGGGGGACCATACACAAAAACTGTGAGAGATGTCAAGACCAAACTTCATAAGTAGATCTCATTAAGGAGCATTGCAATGCACAAGAATCATAACTCTTGCTTTATTAATTTTTGAGTTATTGCCCTTTGAAATTTCTCATACTTATTTTTTGTCCGGGGCATATCTCACAAAGTATAAGAGTTATCAACTTGAAACTTTATTAGTAGATAGACCTCATTGATGAGCAGTGCAGTGCACAAGAACCAAGACTCTTGCTTTATTAATTTTTGAGTTATTTCCCTTTAAAATTTCTCATACTTATTTTTTGTCTGGGGCATATCTCACAAAGTATAAGAGATATTAACATGAAACTTTATTGGTATATAGATCTCTTTGAGGAAAAGTGCAGCGTGCAAGAACCGTAACTCTATTTTGCATAATTTAGGAGTTATTGCCCTTTGTTATTTTTCATACTTAAAAAAAACAAAACATAATAGCCCTTATGGAATGGCATTTATTCAGGGAGCATCCATGGGTTCTATCGATTTCTTGTTACTTTAGATAACATCTCCTTCTTAACCACTAGGTGAAAGATGATAAAACTTTACTTGAATATTTCTTATATAGAATAAAATATTTAAAATTCTTCGTCTGAAACCATAAGACCTAGAGTTTTAAAATTTGGCATAAAGCATTGTCAAGTGGACCGCTACAAAGTTTGTTCAAATAATATCCCTGGGGTCACTGTTGGCCTCGCCTTAGGGGTCACAAGTTTTACATAGCAATACAGAGTAAAATCTTTTAAAATCTTTTAATCTGAAACTAGTGATGAAACGATTATCGAATATAATCGAAAAATCGTCGCTTGGTCTCTCATGTCAGCGACAATCGATAGCAGAGAAGTCAACTCGATGTCGCTAACGAATTTTCGGTTCTTGGTGCTTTTCCGTCTTTGCGGTATTTTTGTTCGTTTGGGTTAATAAAGTCCAACAAAAATGGCTGGCCAAAGCAAAGAAATTTCTTGCGACGAAGTTTATTCATATCAAGGGCACGAAAGATCGTCAGTATGGAAGTTCTTTGGTTTCACAAAAAAAAAAAATATTGGTTCACTGACCAAACAAAATTTTAATATGAACCGAGTGATATGCAAACTATGCCAAAAACTTTTACGCAAATAAGGGTACATATCAACCGATCACACCAATTTCAATATACAACTCGAGTTAATTATCTATACAAATTAAGTCAGAAGGATTCTCACCTATGAACAATTAATAGGTAATAATAGAATGTTTTGTTATAATCACCCCAAAATGGTTGTCTTTATAGCATATTCATACTCAAATCAATTCGTGCTTCTTTTATTTCCCCTGAATGATTTTTTTTACAATAAAGGTTAGCTGAAGAATTGAATAAGAATCTTTTGTCATTAGGCTAATTCAATTTTTAGATAAGGGATCATGTTTCTAGTGAAAAAATATTTAATAATGTGTAGATGGTAGTAAAGGAAAGAATTTTCGCTGCGACCAAATTTAACAGAATTATGGCCCTTTGTTGATTTTTTCACTATATATAGATTTGGTATGTTGCATCATCTAGTGGACCTCTACAAAGATTGTTCAAATTATGACCCTGGGGTCAGAACTGGCCATGCCCTGGGGGTCACTTGATTTACATAGAATTATATAGGGAAAACTTTAAAAAATCTTCTTGTCAGAAACCGCAAGGCATGGAGCTTAGATATTTGGTGTTGAGCATCGTCTAGTCGACCTCTATCAACATTGTTCAAATAATGACCCTGGGGTCAGAACTGGCCCCGCCCTTAGATATTTGGTATGAGGCATCATCTAGTGGACCTCTACAAATTTGTTCAAATTATGACCCTGGGGTGAGAACTTCTTGTCAGAAACTGCAAGGCATGGAGCTTAGATATTTGGTGTGTAGCATTGTTTACTAGACCTCTACCAAGATTGTTCAAATTATAGCCCCTGGGTCAAAATTGGCTCCGCCCAAGGGGTCACATGTTTTACATAGAGTTATATAGTAAATTCTTTAAAAATCTTTTGTCAGAAACTGCAAGGCCTGGAGCTTAGATATTTGGTATGAGGCATCAACTAGTGGACCTCTACAACTATTGTTCAAATTATGACCCTGTCAGAACTGACCCCGCCTAGGGCTTATTTGATTTACATAGTGTTATATACATGTAGGGAAAACTTTAAAAATCTTCTTGTAAGAAACTACAAGGCGTGGAGCTTAGATATTTGGTGTTGAGCTTTGTCTAGTAGACCTCTACCAAGATTAAAGCGACTGACTCACAGAAATTTGCAGAATTTTTTTTTCTTTAAAATTTAAGAGAATTTAAAATACTATGGAAAAAAATTAATATTATGCTTCTCTACACCATGAAAACTGAAAAAAAAAGTTAAAACTTAACTAGGATTCGAACCCACGACCTTTCGGTCAGTAAAATATAGGGTGACGATCTAGACCACTGAGCCACAGCACTATCTTGTAAGGACGCGTCAAATCAGTAACTTAGTTTAAATATGTCTTCACAACTGCAGCAAAAATTTCAAGATTTAAGAACATTTGTTCATTTTTCATCGTCGGCCTATCTTAGAGTCAGTTGCTTTAAAATCATGGCCCCCGGGTCAAAACTGGCCCCGCCCCGGGGTCCCTTGATTTACATAGAGTTATAAAGCAAAAAAACTTTTAAAATCTGGACCATTTGTACTTTTTTTCAAGATGATTTAAAAAAAATTATTCCTTCACCTATATTTTTGACCAACTTACCTACTGACTTTACAGTTTTTGTTCCGATTTCAAAGACCTATAATTTTGACCTACTGACCTACTTTTTTGTTTTTTAGCTACAGCAATGAAATTTGGACTGTGTGCACACTTTTTCGTTTCGATTTCAAAAATGTCATTGCATGACCTATACTTTTGACCTACTGACCTACGTTTTGTTTTTGGAGCTATAGCAATGAAATTTGGACCATGTGTACAGTTTTTTGATCCGATTTCAAAAATGTCATCGCATGACCTATTCTTTTGACCTACTGACCTAGTTTTTGTTTTTGAAGCTATGGCAATGAAATTTGGAACATGTGTACAGTTTTTTGTTCCGATTTCAAAAACATCATAGCATGACCTATATTTTTGACCTACTTTTTGTTTTTGGAGCTATGGCAATGAAATTTGGACCATGTGTACAGTTTTTTGTTCCGATTTCAAAAACATCATAGCATGACCTATATTTTTGACCTACTGACCTACTGTTTGTTTTTGGAGCTATGGCAATGAAATTTGGACCATGTGTACAGATTTTTGTTCTGATTTCAAAAATGTCATCGCATGATGTATATTTTTTACCTACTGACCTACTTTTTTGTTTTTAACTACAGCAATGAAATTTGGACCATGTGTACAGTTTTTCGTTTCGATTTCAAAAATGTAATCGCATGACCTATATTTTTGACCTACTGACCTACTTTTTGTTTTTGGAGCTATGGCAATGAAATTTGGACCATGTGTACAGTTTTTTGTTCCGATTTCAAAAACATCATAGCATGAACTATATTTTTGACCTACTTTTTGTTTTTGGAGCTATGGCAATGAAATTTGGACCATGTGTACAGTTTTTGTTCCGATTTCAAAAACGTCATCGCATGACCTATATTTTTGACCTACTTACCTACAATACAATAGTCAAGCATAATGAGAGGAAGTGCAGTGTCCAAAAATCATAACTCCATCTTCACTATTTGCAGAGTTATTGCCCTTTGTTGGTTTTCGTATGTATGGAGGATAACTTGAAAACCACTGGTTAGAATTCATTGCAATTTCACACAGTGCTCAATCACAATGAGAGGAAGTGCAGTGTCCAAGAATCATAACTTCATGTTTACTACTTTCAGAGTTATTGCCCTTTGTTGGTTTTCCTTTGTATTGAGCATAACTTGAAAACTACTGGTAGGAATTCAGTGCAACTACATACTGTGGTCAAGCAGAATGAGAGGAAGGGCAATGTACAAGAATCATAACTCCATCTTCACTATTTGCAGAGTTATTGCCCTTTGTTGGTTTTCATATGTATGGAGGATAACTTAAAAACTACTGGTTGGAAGTCAATGCAACTTCATACAATGGTCAAGCACAATGAGAGGAAGTGTTGTGTCCAAGAATCATAACTCATAACTCCATCTTCTTTATTTGCGGAGTTATTACCCTTTGTTTTCTTTATTTGGAGCATAACTTGAAAACTACTGGTTGGAATTCAGTGCAACTTTATACAATGATCAAGCACAATGAGAGAAAGTGCATTGTGTTAAAGCTATAACTCCATCTTCACTATTTGCAGAGTTATTGCCCTTTTTTTTTCTTTATTTGGAGCATAACTTGAAAACTACTGGTTGGAATTCAGTGCAACTTCATACAATGATCAAGCACAATAAGAGAAAGTGCATTGTGTAAGAGCTATAACTCCATTTTCAATATTTGCAGCGTTATTGCCCTTCCTTGGATTTCCTTTTCCAGAATATAATTTGGAAACTTGTGGTTGGAATTTAATGCAAGCACATTGAGTGGATGTGCAGTGTACACAAGCTATAACTCTGTCTTCACTGTTTGCACAGTTATTGCCCTTTGTTAGTTTTCTTTGTCTGGAGAATAACTCGAAAACTATTTTTTTGGAATTCAGTGCAACTTCATACAATGGTCAAGCGCAATTAGAGGAAATGCAATGTACAAGAACCACAACTATCTTTAATTGCCCACAACCATAACTCTTTTTCAATTTTTTACGAAGTATTCTGTTACTAAATTGATAACTTCCTCTGTTCTGTAGCGTTTTGGGGTATTATAAGGGTGTAACGATTTATGGATGCAACGATGCATTGCGATCTGCCCTGTCCTCGATGTACGCATCGGAATAAAATATGAATACCAATATATCACGATGCAATACATATTTCACCTCCCGATGCATCGATATGGTGGACAAATATCGCAATACACTAACAGTATCTTCCAGGTAAATACAAACAAACGTATTTTTTGAAAGACAGAGGAAAAACTTCTAGCTCGGATAAAAACAATGAACAAGCACGATTATTATCATATCGTTGTCATCTCATTTTCGGTTTAGGGTAGAACATGTCCGCAGTAATATTACCAAGTTTAATTAATTTCATATATATGGGCTGGTGGTCTTTGAACTTTTTTATTAAAAAATTAATTAGATATTTATACGTTTTCAAGAAAATACAACTAACAAAATGAATTTGTAAATTTAGTCCCACTTAGAATAGTGACGATAACAATATGCCCATGTGATATTCGTTACTTATTTATACTTTCATTATACCCCCACCACAAAATGTGGGGGGGGGTGGGGGGGTGGCTATAATGGATTCGCTTTGTTGCGTCCGTCGGTCAGTCTGTCCGTCCGTCTCCATTATCGTGTCCGCTCTATAGATCCTATACCAATTGAAGGATTTTCTTCAAACTTGGCTGAAATGTTCACCTCAATAAGGGGATGTGCAGAACCCAAGTTGCCTATGTGTCAGCTCAAGGTCAAGGTCACCATTGAAGGTCAAATATCAAACAATCAAATATTAGACATTATGTTGTGTCTGCTCTGTAAGTCCTACACTAATTGAAAGATTTTCTTTAATCTTGGCTCAAATGTTCACTTCAACAAGGGGATGTGCAGAACCCATGTTACCCTTTTGCCGGCTTAAGGTCAAGATCACACTTGAAGGTCAAAAATTGACTTAGAAAATATTCTTAAATTTTTAACATGTATTTGAATATTTCTGAAACTAGAAAACGTATTTGCTTGAAACTTAAAATATATATGAAGTGTCACAATTAGGATATACAGGTCAAGTTTCATAACTCTGTATTGCATATTGACAAAGTTATGCCCCTTTTTAGCTCACCTGTCACGTAGTGACAGAGGTCACGTAGTGACAGAGTGAGCTTTTCTGATCACCTTTTGTCCGTCGTCCGTCCGTTAACAATTGGTTTGTTAACACTCTAGTGGTCACATTTTTGCCTCAATTGTCATGAAACTTGGTCAGGATGTTTGTCTCATTAATATCTCGGACGAGTTCGAACATGGGTTATCAGGGTTGGAAAACTAGGTCACAGAGCCCAAATATAGAAAAACCTTGTTAACACTCTAGAGGCTACTTTTTCAGTCCAAATATCCTGGAAATTTGTCAGAAATGTTCAAATGATGATTTCTAGCTCAAGTTCAAATATGGGTCATCTAGGTTCAAAAACTAGGTCATGGAGCCTAAAAATAGAAAAATCTTGTTAACACTCTAGAGGTTACATTTTCAGCCCAAATAGTCTTGAAATTTGTCAGAAAGGTTGTTTTGATGATTTCTAGGTCAAGTTCAAATATAGGTCATCTGGGGTCAAAAACTAGGTACAGAGCCCAAATATTGAATAACCTTGTTAACGCTCTAGAGGTAACATTTTTAGACCAAATAATCTGAAAATCTGTCAGGAAGGTTGCTTCTATGATTTCTAGCTCAAGTTCAAATATGGGTCATCTTGGTTCAAAAACTAGGTCACAGAGCCCAAGAATAGAAACATCTTGTTAACACTCTAGAGATTACATTTTCAGCCCAAATAATCTTGAAATTTGTCAGAAAGGTTGCTTTGATGATTTCTAGGTCAAGTTCAAATATGGGTCATCTGGGGTCAAAAACTAGGTTACAGATCCCAAATATTGAATAACCTTGTTAACGCTCTAGAGGTAACATTTTTAGACCAAATAATCTGGAAATCTGTCAGGAAGGTTGCTTATATGACTTCTAGCTCAAGTTCAAATATGGGTCATCTTGGTTCAAAAACTAGGTCACAGAGCCCAAGAATAGAAACATCTTGTTAACACTCTAGAGATTACATTTTCAGTCCAAATAATCTGGAAATTTGTCAGAAAGGTTGCTTCAAAGATTTCTAGCACAAGTTCAAATATGGGTCATCTGGGTTCAAAAACTTGGTCACAGAGCCCAAAAATAGAAAAATCTTGTTAACACTCTAGAGGTTATATTTTTAGCCCAAATAATCTGGAAATTTGTCAGAAAAATTGCCTTGAGGATTTCTAGATCAAGTTCTAGTATGGGTCATCTGGGGTCACAAACTAGGTCACAGAGTCCAAATATGGAAAAACCTTGTTAATATTCTAAAGGTAGCATTTTCAGTCCAAATAACCTGGAAATTTGTCAGAAAGATTCTATTGGTGATTTCTAGCCCACTTTTGAATATAGCTTCTCTGGGGTCAAAAACTAGGTCACAGAGCCCGAAAGTAGAAAAACCTTGTAAAAGCTCTAGAGGTTACATTTTTAGTCCAAATGTCCTTGAAATTTGTCAGAAAGGTTGTTTCAATGATTTCTAGCTCAAGTTTGGATATGGGTCATCTGGGATCAAAAACTAGGTCACATGGTACAAATATGTAAAAAACTTTTTAACACTCCAGAGGTTACATTTTCAGTCCAAATATCCTAGAAATTTGTCAGACAGGTTTTTTTGATGATTTCTAGCTCAAGTTTGAGTATGGGTCATCTTGGGTCAAAAACTAGGTCACAGAGCCCAAATATTGAAAAACTTTATAAACACTCTAGAGGCTACATTTTAAGTCCAAATGTCCTGGAAATTTGTCAGATAGGTTGTTTTGATGATTTGTAGCTTAAGTTTGGATATGGGTTATCTGGGGTCAAAAACTACGTCACAGAGCCTAAATATCGAGAAACCTTGTTAACACTCTAGATGCTACTTTTTCAGTCCAAATGTCCTGGAAATTTGTCAAAGAGATTGTTTCAATAATTTCTAGGTCAAGTTCGAATATAGGTCATCTGGGGTCAATTAAAAAGGTCCATAGCAACTTTGTTAAAAGCAGTCATACTCAGGTGAGCGATACAGGGCCATCATGGCCCTCTTGTTAAGTCTTCAGATTTACATACAATCAAATATTAGACAGTATGTCATGTCCGCTCTATAAATCCTATACTAATGGAAAAATTTTCTTCAAACTTTACTCAAATGTTCAACTCAACAAGGTTATGTGCAGAACCCATGTTACCTTTGTTCCGGCTTAAGGTCAAGGTCACACTTGAAGGTCAAAGTTGACTTAGAAAATGTTCTTAAATTTTAACATGTACTTGAATATTTCTGAAACTAGCACAGGTATTTGCTTGAAACTTAAAAGATATATGAGGTATTACAAGTTAGATATGCAGGTCAAGTTTCATAACTCTGTATTGCATTTTGACAAAGTTATGCCCCTTTTTAAGTCTTTTAATTTACTTAAAATCAATACTAGAGAATATGTCATGTCCGCTCTATAAATTCTATACTAATGGAAGGATTTTCTTCAAACTTGACTCAAATGTTCACCCCAACTGGGCAATTTGCAGAATCCCATCTTACCCTTGTGCCAGCTTAAGGTCAAGGCCACACTTGAAGGTCAAAAATTGACTTAGAAAATGTTCTGAAATTTTAACATGTACTTGAATATTTCTAAAACTAGAACAGATAATGATTTGAAACTTCAAATATATACAAAGTGTCACAAGTAAGATATGCAGGTCAAGTTTCATAACTAAAAAAAGTGGGGGGGGGGATAACTTTGTATTGTATTTTGACAAAGTTAAGTCCATTTTTATGTCTTTAAATTAATTTACTATAATATTTCTTAAACCAGAACAGATATTTACTTGAAACTTAGAATTTTTATGAATGGTTACAAGCAAGCTTAGATGATGAAAATTCTACAATTCCGTTGAATTATGACACAAGTTATGCCCCTTTTAGGCTTAGAAAATGTTCTGATATAACCATTAATACTTAAATGTTTCTGAAACCAGAACAAATATTCACTTGAAACTATATAATATATAAAGGGTCACAAGTAAGCTCAGTATGCAAAGTTTTTCCACTCTTAATTACATTTTGACATAATTATGCTATTTTCTTAACTTCACTGCTTTTGTTTGTTTTAGTACATTGGGAAAATGAAAGGTTATTTGTAACTGTTTCAAACATGATTTGACAATATATATTTATACTATTACCTGTACAATTTATTTGTTTTTTTCACCAGAGATAATTTCTTTTTATGTATATGTATTTGTGCCACTAAAGTTATTCCCTTAACCACCTTTCCATGTTGTCTTCTGGCAAGGACATTGGTGAGGGTATGAATCGCATTCAGCGATAGTTCTAGTTTCCCTTGACATCATTTTCCCGTAAAAAAACTATAAAAAAACATGTCGACTGCAAAATATCTAGAAGAAGGAGAAACTTTAGTTTAAAGAGTGAAACTGATAAACTGTTTTTTTCACAGTTGTTGACCTAATTGTTAAACACTTGTTATTATGTTTTTTTTTTTTTTTTTTTTTTTTCACAAGAAATATCTTTAGTGTTGTATTGTTACTACTGTACGACTGAAATTGTTAAATTGTCATATTTACAGAAGTAGACTTTGGACTTAAGTGTTAGAATAGTAGATACTTTCTGTTATGGTATAATTAAAAATGCCTTTAATCCTTAAGTAATCAGTAAAGTTAATTGTTGAAAGATCAAAATTTGAATCCAAGTTCTAATTATAACAAGTTGAAGAGTTTATTGTTTTGTTATTTTAATAGTTTCATATCATTTTCATAATTATGCTGTAAACAAATGACCAAGTTTTTATATAGATAAAGTCTGAAAGTCAGTATCGTGAAACATATTGTATCGCAACATAAGAATCGCAATATGCATCGCATTTCATCAGAGTGTGCAATACACATCGTGAATCACATCGTTTGGAAATACAAGTATCGTGACATGTATCGTGACAGAAAAAAATGGCAATGCACAGCCCTAGGGTATTAATCACATTTAGTGATACCTCTAGTTTAAATTTTGAATGATTATTATTGTAATATGGATGAGAATTTGCTAAAGATTAAAACAACCGAAAATCGGGCCAGTATAAAGTAAACTCGGGGAAAGCATCAATAGCTGACTGACACGTTCGTGTATTTAGTTTCTTCCTGTGACACAATCATAATTTCTCCAAGTTTGACCCCTAACTCAACACTCTGACACAGACACACTAGTACGTTTTGTCTATTGTAAGTGACACTAACTTAAAGCACAGGTCATCAAGATTAGACGATGCATGTTTACGGTCGTCTGACCAGAGGTGTTAAAGCAACAACAGGTGTGAATTAAGCTGCTTACAATGCCTTTCTTACTTCTTCAACACTTTATGAATTCATTTTTTTATGAAAACAAATTAGACAGGTTTTTAGCTCACCTGAGCACTGCTCGGGGTGAGCTTTTAAGATTGTTGAATGTCCGGCGTGCATCGGCGTGCCGCATGCGTCGTCAACAATTTGACTTGAACGACTTCTCCTCCTAAACCGCTAAGCCAACATTGACAAAACATGCCTGGGATATTCCTTGCATGGAGCTCTACCAAAGTTGTTCAAAGACTTCAATTCAATCAAGAACTCTTGTTGCTGTGGCAACTTTAAGGAAAAACTTTGAAAATCTTCTCGTCTGAAACCACAAGGCCCTGAGCCATAAGGTTTGGTATGTAGCATTGTCAAGTGGACTTCTTCCAAGTTTGTTCAAATTATACCCC
Organism: Cyclina sinensis; assembly: GCA_012932295.1. NCBI lineage: Eukaryota > Metazoa > Mollusca > Bivalvia > Venerida > Veneridae > Cyclina > Cyclina sinensis. The sequence continues at coordinate 10,666,630 of JAAONU010000015.1, read as the reverse complement.
TGGGGTCAAATTTGGCCCTGACCCGGGGGTCAATTGATTTTACTTAGGCTTTTATAGTGAAACTTAAAAAATCTTTTTATCTGAAACCACATGGGCCTGAGGCTTAAGATTTCATATGTTGCATTGTCTATGATTATACCCCTGGGGTCATATTTGGCCCCACCCCAGGGTCTTTGGTTTTACAGAGGCTTATATAGTGAAAACTTTGAAAATCTTCTTGAGGAGAGGTAACATTTTCAGTCCAAATAATCTGGAAATTTGTCAGAAAGGTTGTTTTTATGATTTCAAGCTCAAATTTGAATATTGGTCATCTGGGTTCAAAAACTAGGTCACAGAGCATGAAAATAGAAAAACCTTGTTAACACTCTAGAGGTTACATTTTCAGTCCAAATATCCCAGAAATTTGTCAGAAAGGTTGTTTCAATGATTTCTAGCTCAGATTCGGATATGGATCATTTGGGATCAAAAACTAGGTCACAGACCCCAGATATGGAAAAACCTTGTAAACACTCTAGAGGTATCATTTTCAGTCCAAATAACCTGGAAATTTGTCGGAATGATTGTTTCAATGATTTCTAGCTCAGTTTTGAATATGGGTTATCTGGGGTCAAAAACTAGGTCTCATGGCAAAAAGTAGAAAAACCTTGTTAATGCTCTAGAGGTTACATTTTCAGTCCAAATATCCTTGAAATTTGTCAGAAAGGTTGTTTCAATGATTTCTAGCTCAGATTTGGATATGGATCATTTGGGATCAAAAACTATGTCTCAGAGCCCTAAAATGTAAAAACCATTTTAACACTCCAGAGGTACATTTTAAGTCCAAATATTCTTGAAATTTGTCAGACAGGTTGTTTTGATGATTTCTAGCTCAAGTACTAATATTGGTCATGTTTGGTCACAAAAACTAGGTCACAGAGCCCAAATATAGAAAAACCTTGTTAACACTCTAGAGTTAAGTTTTTAATTCCAAATAACCTGAAAATTTGTAAGAAAGGTTGCTTCAGTGATTTCTAGCTCAACTTTGAATATGGGTCATCTGGAGTCAAAAACTAGGTCACAGAGCCCAAATATCGAAAAACTTTGTAAACACACTGGTGGATACATTTTCAGTCCAAATGTCCTGGAAGTTTGTCAAAAAGATTGTTTTGATTATTTGTAGCTCAGATTTAGATATGAGTCATCTGGGATAAAAAAACTAGGTCACAGAGCCCAAATATCAAAAACCTTGTTAGCACTCTAGAGGCTACATTTTCAGTCCAAATAACTTGGAAATTTGTCAGAAAGATTGTTTCAATAATTTCTAGGTCAAGTTCGAATATGGGTCATCTGGGGTCAATTAACCAGGTCCATAGCAACTTTGTTAAATGCTGTCATATTCAGTTGAGCGATTTAGGGCCATCATGGCCCTCTTGTTTTCCAAGGATATGAATGCCAAAAATACATTCCAACGTTCGGTATCGGGTCTGAACTTTCGAATGTTTGAACATTCACTTACATTCCTATATATCATACGAAGCATCAACTAGTGGATCTCTACCAATTTTGTTCAAATCATGGCCCCTTGGTCAAAAAAGGCCCTGCCCCAGGGGTCACATGTTTTACATAGTGTTATTTTGGAAAACCTTTAAAAATCTTCTTGTCAGAAACTGCAAGGCCTAGAGTTTTGTTATTTGGTGTGTAGCATTGTCTAGTGGACCTCTACTAAGTTTGTTCAAATGATAGCCATTGGGTCAAAATAGGCCCTGCCCCGTGTGTCACTTGTTTACATAGAGGTATATAGGAAAAAGGTTAAAAAAATCTTCTTGTCAGAAACCAAAAGGCATAGGGCTTAGATATTTTGTATGTAGCATTGTCTAGAGGACCTCTACCAAGTTTGTTCAAATCATGACCCCTGGGTCAAAAATGGAAAACCGTTTCCATTTCACCAAGATCCTTCAAACTTCATAGGATGATTGCTTTTACTAAATAGAAGAACCACATTGTTTTTGGGGTTAGTAGGTCAAAAGTCAAGGTCACAGGGACCTGTAGAGTGGAAAGTATTTCTGATCAGTATCTATAGTACCATTACACCCAGAGCCTTCAAACTTTATAGGATAAAAGAAGAATCCTACTGTTTTTAGGGTCCATAGGTCAAAGGTCAAGTTCACAGGGACCTCTAGAGTGAAAACTGTTTCTGCTCAGTAACTGGAGTACCATTTTACCCAGAGCCTTCAAATGTCATAGGATGATTGCCCTTATTCAGTAAAAGAACCCTATTATTTTTGGGGTCAGTAGGTCAGAAGTCAAGGTCACAGGGACCTGTAGAGTGAAAACTATTTCTGCTCCGTAACTTGAGTACCGTTACACCCAAAACCTTAAACTTCATAGGGTAATTATATTAGAAAAACCCTGTTGTTTTGGGGGTCAATAGGTCAAAGGTCAAGTTCTCAGAGTAGAGTAAAACTATTTTCTGCTGAAAAATTTGAGTACCATTACACCCAGAGTCTTCAAACTTATTGCAAACTTATTCAAACTTGCGAACAATGAACACCCTTAACAACCAATAACTATACTTGTAACATAAGCAGTGAGACTCAGGTGAGCAATTTAGGGCCATCTTGGCCCTCTTATTTTACAAAAGCATCTAGTTTGAATTGTATAGTTTAAATGATATCCCTCAAGTTAAAACTGGTCCTTCCTCAGGAGGTTCTATGTGCATGAAGTATTATTTCTTTGAAAATCTTAAATTTAGAAACTGTAATTTTGCTTCAAATGTTGCTGAACACCCAAAGCGAAAGTATATTCAGGTGAGCGAACCAGGGTCATCATGGCTTTCTTGTTTTGAAGAGTATTTTTGTAGTAAAATGGAGCTTTGTTACCTTAACAATTCTAGGGATAAACGTACTTAATAAAAGCTAAGACAAGGTGCTATCGCACTAAATGATGCATTGAAGAGTTTGCATCTATCTCTTGTAGTTTCTAGGATACTCCAGTATTCTGATTTTCAGGGAGGATAATGAATAAAAAAATCTGATAAAGGAAAAACCATTCCAATTTCTTGTTATATGTTTGTGACCCTATATTAGTTTTGTCCTGAATTGCATTTCTATATTTTCCAATGGAGAAGTTATATAATATAGTCTTGTAAATTGTATTTCTTTTCAGTTGTTGAAGACATTACCAGTGTTACAAAAACAAATAGATGCATTATTAGAATTTGATGTAAGTATGAAGCACATAATTATTTAAATAAAGAACATTACTGTTTATGTAATATTAAAATTTAAATGATTATCTTATTGTCTGCAGTATCATTAAAGTGTTCAGATTGTTTTGTGTAGATTTATTAGTCCTCTAGTAGTTAACTGGATTTGTCCAGGTTTGCCCTCTGTCCATCTATCTGTCATTCCTTCCAAAAACTTAAACATTGACCGTAACTTCGTTATTAGTAGGGATGTCAACGAGTATGCGAATACTCGGATATCCAGATACTATGTTGGTATCCGCATACTTATTTGTGAAATTTAACTTTGATAGAAAAATTCTAACACTGGCAAAATTAACAGGGATGGGTCGAGTACTGAAAATAGGTACTCAAGTACTTTTGGATTTAGTACTAATAGTGAGTACAAGTACTGATTTATTTCACAGTACATGAGTAGTACTTAAATAGTACTTAAAATACTTATAAATACATCATAAATATTGCACTTACAACTGTTTACTGAAAAAGACAACAAGGACAGTCTCCAACAAATATACCTTTTACTTCAATATGAAGTTGGACAGAAAGGCAATTCAAAATGTTTAAATACGGCAGATTTAGACATTTTCAGATGATCAATACAAAAATATTTTGACAAAAGTCAACATGCAACTATCTGTCTGTTTTCCGTTAATGTCAAACCCCTGGTTGGGACCTAGACATTTGCGCGTCAAGCCGCAAAGACTGTTAGTAAGAGGTGAGTAAGATAAAAGGAGTTTAAAAAGAATAAGCTTAGATTGTGAAGATATAGGTTAGGTTTGTTACAAGTAAAAGACGTTTGCATACTTGCTTATGGAGAGGTATGATCAATCTGACTTACTGCCTGACTGAACAGCTCTAAGGTAGTACATGTTGGGATATCTGGTGGTAGACTATTCCATTGGATGACAAGGCGGGGGAAAATGGAGAATTTATAATAATCAGTGGAAGCATTTATTAACCTATATGCAGAAGGGTGGTAGTGGCGTGACTGTCTCAACTATTTGTACATGCATGATTAAGTATTTAAAAATGTTCATAAATTGTTGTCATTACAAATCATAATGTATGAAATATACATAATCTTTCAGTGACTGACAGTCAAAAAGTGGTGACCATAACTAATTTTTATGCCCCCCATCAAAGATGAGGGGGCATATAGTTTTGCAAATGTCAGTCGGTTGGTTGGTTGGTCGGTCCGTCGGTAGACACTTTGTTTCCGATCAATAACTAGAGAACTCTTAGACCTAGGTTCACCAAACTTGGTACGCTGGTTGGTCTTCACAAGAAGAAAACCCCTATTGATTTTGAGGTCATTAGGTCAAAGGTCAAGCTCACAGGGACCTTCATTCTTAAAACGGGTTTCCGATCAATAACTAGAGAACTCTTTGACCTAGGTTCACCAAACTTGGTATGCTGGTTGGCCTTCACCAGTAGATGACCCCTATTGATTTTGAGGTCATTAGGTCAAAGGTCAAGATCACAGAGACTTTCATCCTTAAAACGATTTCCGATCAATAACTAGAGAACGCTTTGACCTAGGTTCACCAAACTTGGTATGCTGGTTGGTCATCACCATTAGATGACCCTTATTGATTTCGAGGTCATTAGGTCAAAGGTCAAGCTCACAGGGACCTTCATCCTAAAAACTGTTTCCGATCAATAACTAGAGAACGCTTTGACCTAGGTTCACCAAACTTGGTATGCTGGTTGATCATCACCAGTAGATGACCCGTATTGATTTTGAGGTCATTAGGTCAAAGGTCAAGCTTACAGGCATCTTCATCCTACAAACAGTTTCCGATCAATAACTAGAGAATGCTTTGACCTAGGTTCACGAAACTTGGTATGCTGATTAGTCATCACCAGTAGATGACCCCTATTGATTTTGAGGTCATAAGGTCCAAAGTCAAGCTCACAGGCACCTTCATCCTAAAAACAGTTTCCAATCAATAACTAGAGAACACTTTGACCTAGGTTCACCAAACTTGGTATGCTGGTTAGTCATCAGCAGTAGATGAACCCTATTGAGTTTGACGTCATTAGGTCAAAGGTCAAGATCACAGAGACTTTCATCCTTAAAACGATTTCCGATCAATAACTAGAGAACGCTTTGACCTAGGTTCACCAAACTTGGTATGCTGGTTGGTCATCACCATTAGATGACCCCCTATCGACTTTGAGGTCATTTGGTGAAAGGTCAAGCTCACAGAGACTTCCATCCTAAAAACGGCGGTTTCCGATCAAAAACTAAAGAATGCTTTGACCTAGGTTCACCAAACTTGGTATGCTGGTTGATCATCACCAGTAGATGACCCATATTGATTTTGAGGTCATTAGGTCAAAGGTCAAGCTTACAGGCATCTTCATCCTAAAAACGGTTTCAGATCAATAACTAGAGAATGCTTTGACCTAGGTTCATGAGGCTTGGTATGCTGATTAGTCATCACCAGTAGATGACCCCTATTGATTTTGAGGTCATTAGGTCCAAAGTCAAGCTCACAGGCACCTTCATCCTAAAAACAGTTTCCAATCAATAACTAGAGAACGCTTTGACCTAGGTTAACCAAACTTGGTATGCTGGTTAGTCATCAACAGTAGATGACCCCTATTGACTTTGAGGTCATTAGGTCAAAGGTCAAGATCACAGAGACTTACATCCTAAAAATGGTTTCCGATCAATAACTAGAGAATGCTTTGACCTAGGTTCATTAAATTTAATATGCTGGTTGGTCATCACCAGTAGATGACCTTTGTTGATTTTGAGGTCATTAGGTCAAAGGTCAAGATCACAGAGACTTTCATCGTAAAAACGGGTTTCCAATCAACAACTAGAGAATGCTTTGACCTAGGTTCATAAAATTTGTAATGCTGGTTGCTCATTACCAGTAGATGACCCCTATTGATTTTAAGGTCATTAGGTCAAAGGTCAAGCTCACAGGGACCTTCATCCTGAAAACGGTTTCTGATCAATAACTAGAGAATGCTTTGACCTAGGTTCACCAAACTTGGTATGCTGGTTGGTCATCACCAGTAGATGACCCCCTCTTGAGTATGAGGTCATTTGGTCAAAGGTCAAGACCACAGAGACTTTCATCCTAAAAACGGTTTCCAATCAATAACTAGAGAATGCTTTGACCTAGGTTCACCAAACTTGGTATGCTGGTTGATCATCGCCAGTAGATGACCCCTATTGATTTTGAGGTCATTAGGTCAAAGGTCAAGGCCACAGGCACCTTGATCCTAAAAGCGGTTTTGATCAATAACTTGAGAACGCTTTGGCCCAACCACAAGCAATTAAGTGCTGCTGGGGGGCATTTATGTTTTACAAACATTTCTTGTCTGTTATGTGATGATATTGTCAAAAAGGCCATATTTTTAGCTCACCTGAGCACAAAGTGCTCAAGGTGAGCTTTTCTGTTCAGTCCATCTGTCCGTCGTCAACTTTTCATTCAAATGACATCTCCTCTGAAACCAAAGGGCCAAATTTAATGAAACTTGCCTGGGATGTTCCTTGCATGAAGCTCTACCAAGATTATTCAAATTGTTCTTGTCCATTGCATTTCTGATTCACTGGAGCTAAAATTAGAATATTAAAAGTTGGATCTTTAAAAATCTTCTTCTCCGAAACCACAAAGCCTGAGGCTTAGATATTAGGTATGAAGCATCATCAAGTGGACCTCTACGAAGTTTCTTCAAATTATGACCGTGGGGTCAAAACTGACCCCATCCCAGTGGTCAGTTGATTTTACATAGATTTATATAGGGAAAACTTAAAAAATCTTCTTGTCAGAAACTGCAAGGCCTAGAGTTTAGATATTTGGTGTGCAGCATTGTCCAGTGTACCTCTACCAAGTTTGTTCAGATCATCGCTCCTGGGTCAAAAATGGCCCCACCCCAGGGGTCAAATATTTTATATAGAGTTATTTAGGAAAATATTTTAAAAAATCTTCTTGTCAGAAACCGCAAGGCCTAGAGTTTAGATATTTGGTGTGCAGAATTGTCCAATGGACCTCTCCTAAGTTTCTTCAAATCATAGCCACTGGGTCAAAATGGGCCCCACCCCGGGAGTCAATTGATTTTACATAGGCTTATATAGGAAATCTTTAAAAATTTTCTTCTCAAAAACCACAATGCCTACAGCTTAGATATTTGGTATGTAGCATTGTCTAGAAGACCTCTATCAAGTTTGTTCAAATTATGTCCCCTGGGTCAAAATTGGCCACACCCCAGGGTTCTCTTGATTTACATATAGTTATATTGGAAAAACATGAAAAATCATTTTTCTCCAAAACTAATAGGACTAGACCTTAGATATTTGGTGTGGAGTATTGTGTTGGGAACCTTTACCAGTATTGTTTATATGTTGGCCCCAGGGTCAAAATCCGCCCCGCCCCCGGGGGCCCTTAATGTGTTTAAAAGGCAATCTTTAAGAATCTTCTTACTGGAAACCTCTATGCCTACAGCTTAGATATTTGGTATGCAGCATTGTCTAGTGGACCTCTACCTAGTTTGTTTGAAAAATGTCCCTGGGGTAACTATTGGCCCCACCAGAGGGGTCACAAGTTTTAAATAGCAGTATAGAAGAAAATCTTTAAAAATCTTCTTGTCTGAAACCACAAAGCCTAGAATTTTAAAATTTGGCATGAAGCAAGCTTTATAAAGCTTTTTGAAATTATTAGATTAGGTTAAAGGTCTAAAAATAGATTTATCTACTCTACCTCATAGAGCCTTCATTTATAGACCAATATCTTTGATATTCAGTATATAGGTTCCTTGCATGGACCTCTACCCATGAGTAGGGTTTGAGGTCACTGGGTCAAGGTCAAGGTCACCATAGCTTATAATAGATATTTCTACTTTCTGTCATTGAGCCTTTATTAATTGACTGATATTTTACATATTTGGTTTGTAGGCACAAACATATTTTCAATTAAAAAATGAAATACTGCTTAACACCAAACCTACAGCCAAAGCGCTCAGGTGAGCGATTCAGGGCCATCATGGCCCTCTTGTTTGCACAAAATACAATGCAATAAACACATGCTTAAAGCAATTTTTAGAATTCACACTTACACCTTTTTCAATATCAGTCCCATTCAATTATTTGAATGGTGTATGACTGTTGAGAAAGTGTTTTTTTTTTAGAAAAATCAATTTTTTTATCTTAATGATTTTGCAAAAAATGATAAACTTTTCAGTACTTTTAAAAAATCTTATTGTCTGAAACCACAAGGCCTAGTGTTTTAAAATTTGGGACGAAGCATTTTCTAGAGGACATCTATCAAGTTTTTTCAGATAATGTCCCTGGGGTCACTCTTGGCTCCGCCCAAGGGGTCACAAGTTTTATACAGCAATATAGAATGAAATCTTTAAAATCTTCTTGTCTGAAAGCACAAGTCTTAGATTTTAAAATTTGGCATGAAGCATGTCTAGTGGACCTGTACCAAGTTTATTCAAATAATTTCCCTGGGGTCACTATTGGCCCTGCCTGAGGGTCACAAGTTTTATATAGCAATATATAATAAAATCTTTAAAAATCTTCTTGTCTGAAACCATGAGGCCAAGAATTTCAAAATTTGGCATGAAGCATTGTCTATGGACCTTTATTAAGCTTTTTCAAAGACCAATATCTTTGATATTCAGTGTATAGGCTCCTTGCATGAACCTTTACCTACATGTTGGGCTTGAGGTCACTGGGTCAAGGTTACTATAGCTTATGATAGATATTTTTACTTTCTGTCACAGAGCCTTTATTTATTGACTGATATTTAACATATTTGGTTAATATGCACGAACATATCTTGAATTAGAAAATGAAATACTGCTTCTTATGTTTGCTTAACAGCAAACCCACAGCCAAAGTTCTCAGGTGAGAGATCCTAGGCCATCATAGCCCTCTTGTTGAGTTCTTACTTGATATTTTCCCCTTTTGCCACTGACAAGGTGATAATATGGGTGATTACTCACATTCAGTGATAGCTCTAATCATATTTTATAGAATATTTTACTTCAATCTATACTTAAAAAGTACAAAAAAAATACACCAGTTTTGAAATAGTGCTACTATTGGGAGCATCCATTGGTTCTACCAATCATAAAATTAAGCCTCGCCCCTTCCAGTCAAGATTTTTACAGATCAATTTAAGTTTCAAAATTTATATAGATGTCATATAATGAACATTTGATCTTATTTTCGCATCTTGAATCACCAGTAAAATGTCTTGACAGATTTCGTTGTGAAATACTGCATTATTTTCACTATTTTTTTTTCAGTGTACTGCAAATGAACTGACCAATGGTGTGATAAATGCATGTTTTATGCTGCTGTTCAAAGATCTTATACGTTTGTTTGCCTGTTATAATGATGGTACAATCAACTTACTAGGTAAGTGCTGTTTGGTGAATTGCCAGATGTAGGTCACAAGAGCCCATATTTTGCTGTTTTTGCAGCAAAATACAGGCTGCATTCTCCCATCAATCTGTTTACATTTTCTCCCTTGAAACACAATTTTAGGAAAGAAAAAATGAATTGTGAAATACTGTAGACAGGGTTCCCACACTAACTGGGAAGATAGGAAAAGTGCGTGAATTTGAAAACTGGGACTCCCGGCCTTGAAAATAGCAGGAATTTGCATTGATATGGTAAAAAGTCCGGGACAGTATGGGAATTCCATCCAGATAATGGAAGTAAATCTAGAAACCAAAATGGCAGTCGTCATAATTTTTCTGACATAAGGTCCTGGAAAAGTCTGCAAATTTTCAAGATGTCAGAGTGGGAACCCAGTGTAGATGAATCTCTGACTGACATTGATTTTTAGTCGTCTTTTTTCAAAGAAAAAATCAAGTTATTGCTATAGTCATGGTGTCGCCGTTCCCGTTGTCATTTCCATTGCCGTCCGAAAACTTTAACATTGATCATAATTTTTTTTTTATTCCTTAATGGATTGTCTTAATACTTAGACATAACAACCCTTTGGACAAGACCTTCAAGTAGACTTGACCTTGGCTCATAAATGACCTTCACCTTCAAGGTCATAATATTGAATTTTGCTAAAATTGGCCATAACTTTATTATTAAAAGGTGGATTGTCTTCATGCTTGGACACAACAACCCTTTGGACAAGACCTTCAGATTAAACTTGACCATACCTGCCATAATTTTTCTGGCCATTTCCGGGATTTCGATATCGAATTTATGTCAGTTTACTGTACCATCAGTTTCATAGCTTTTATTTTAGGTGCAAGAGCATAGTAATTGACAGGCTTGCAATGTTTCAAGCTTAATCGGTCCGACCATCCGACAATTATTCCCCCTACCCTCTCAACCACTTAAAAAAAAACGTTCGCTCGTATTAACAAGTGGAAAAGGTAGGAGGACGAGTATAATTTTCTGATCGATCATCCTGCAAAACAAGTGCAAAAACCGCAAGAAATATAGCAATGGATGTGTATATCATAACGTCACAGTTTACCGACAGTAAATTCTGCATGTAATATGCTATCAAAACGAAACCAGAAGCGTGAGTAAGGGGGAGCACTGCGCTTTTTTTAAATTCAGTAAACTGCACAGTACGGTTGATAGTTTTTCTCCTAGGTCACCTGGACTGGTGATGGTGATGCAGGACGAGAAGAAATTTTTGTCACTCGTTCTCGACTGTGTAGCAGTAATCATAAAATAATAACTGTGTACCATTAATTAATTAACATCATAAACTCGAATTCAAGTTGAATCACGGGCGTTTGATGACAGGGTCGTCTATGCTTTGTATTACTAGTATCGCGCGATTTGATCGAACATTACAATATTCACCATGTGTTTTATGCACGTTTGCATTAAATTTAATTTTAAGTAGCTTCTCTAGTTATCGCCATTTACCGCAGCGACAGTCTTTGAAAGGGGCAGATATCTTACAAATTAATTAATGCACAGCAAGTCAATAAATCGATAGCCGATAACGGTCATTTGTTAATTGGTTATCAATGACACGCAGTGTATTCACGGAATCGGAACATTAAATAATAAAAATTAAAGGATTAGCGGCGTGTCAAATATTTCACTGGCCTGATCAAAGGTGTGCACGTTTTTCATGTTTTCCGGGACATCGGATGTCTTTCCAGGACTCCGGGACGGGCCCTCGATTTGCGGGACAATCCCGAACAATCTGGGACGTATGGCAGGTATGAACTTGACCTTGGCTCGTAAATGACCTTGACCTTCAAGGTCAGAATATTGAATTTTGCTAAAATTGGCCATAACTTTATTATTAATTGGTGGATTGTCTTCATGCTTCAACTCAACAAACCTTTGGACAAGACATTGAAGTAGACCAGACTAAACTTGACCTTGACTCATAAATGACTTTCACCTTCAATGTCAAATTATTGAATTTTGCTGAAATTCGCCTAACTTAATTATTAATAGGTGGATTGTCTTCATACTTGGACACAAAAACCCTTTGGACAAGATCTTCAAGTAGACCAGACTGAACTTGACCTTGACTCAAAAATGACCTTAACCTTCTAGGTCAAATTATTGAATTTTGCTGAAATGGGCCATAACTTTGTTGTTTATTGTTTAATTTGATTTATACTTAAACAAAACAACACTTTGAATTACTCAGATATGACCATGACCTAAAAATGACCTTGACTGTCAAGATCAGATGATTGAATTTTGCTTAAATTGTCATATCTTTGTTATTTATTTATGGATTTGATTCATACTTGGACAAAACAACACTTATGACAAATCCAACAATATGATTCTTTCAAGTTTGACCTTGACCTCAAAATGACTGACAGTCAAGGTCAAATTATTTAATTTTGTTAAAACTGGCCATAACTTTGTTATTTATGGTTTGATTTGAATCAAACTTGGACAAAACAACACTTATGACAAAGACGACATGATAAATTATTTAAGTGTGACCTTAACCTTTAAATGACCTTGACCGTCAAGGCCAAATGATTGAATTTTTCTGAAATTGTCATTGCTTTGTTGTTTATGGTTGGAATTGATTCATACTTGTAACAAAACAACAATTATGAAAAAACCAACATGTTTAATACCTCAGGTATGACCATAACCAAAAAATGACCTTGACCATTAAGGTCAGATGATTTAATTTTGCTTAAATTGTCATAAATATCTCATTTATTTATGGATTTGCTACATACTTGGACAAAACAACAATTATGACAAAACAGCCATTTTAAATAACTCAGGTATGACCATAACCTAAAAATGACCTTGACCGACAAGGTCAGATAATTGAATTTTGCTTAAATTGTCGTAACTTTCTCGTATATTTATGGATTTGATTCATACTTTAACAAAACAACACTTCTAACAAATCCGACATTTTGATACTTTCAAGTTTGAGCTTGACCTTTAAATGACCTTGACATTTTGCTTCAATTGGCCAAGTCAAGGTCAAATTATTATATTGTAATAATTTTTTCAATTTACAGAGTTAATTTATACTTGGACAAAATGACACTTTTGACAAAACCTACATGTTTAATTATTCAGGTAGGACCTTGTAATCAAAATGACCTTGACTGTCAAGGTCAAATTATTGAATTTTGCTAAAATAGCCAAATATTTGTTATTTCGGATGGATTTGATCTATACTCGGACAAAACAAAACTGAGAATAAAATAAATCTGTTGAATAATTGAAGTATTACATTGACCTTTAAATGGCCTTGACATTGCTTAACTTCTGTAAATCTTTGTTATTAATGGAGTGTCTTCATGCTTGGACATAACTATCTTTTAGACAATACCTCCAAAGAATGTTAAACTGAACTTGACCTTGACATTTTAAGTCAAATTTCTCAATGTTGCTAAATTTGGCCATAACTTTGTTATGTATGGATGAATGTGATAATTAAATTTCCAAATGACGTTTCATTTGAAAACCTTCACCACAATGTGCTTCCTCTGATGTGTTTGCCTTAAGAAATAGAAAAAAGTCGAGCATGGCCACCACTCACGGTGGCTGTTGTTATCAACTCATCATCATTGTGACTAAATTAAATTTTACATATAGAGACCAAGTTTCCATTCATAGAAGCAGGGACCTTTTTATGCCCCCACCACTTGGGGAGTGGGGAGGGGGGGCATATAGATTTGCCCATGTCTGTCTGTCTGCTGTCAAGCTGTTTTGTGTCGCTTGTAACTCCAAAGATATTTTGACACAAATTTATTGGAGATTGGCAGAGTTATGCCCCATGATTAAGCAAAAAATAACATTTTTAGACTTGTGCTGCATGTTACTCCAAACATATAACTGCTAGAGCCATGAAACTTTCTAAGAATAGTGGTGTTGTCAGCATGTGAAGTTATACACCTGGGTAGTTTGATGCAAATTTATTGGAGATAAACAGAGTTATGCTCTCTCATTAAGCAAAATATAGCATTTTTTGACTTCTGTCCCATGTAACTCCGAAAGTGTAACTGCTAGAGCCATGAAACCTTCTACGAATAGTTGTCAGCATCTGAAATTAGGCACCTGGGTATTTTGACATGAATTTATTAGATATCGACATGGTTATGCCCCCGGATTAAGCAAAAATAGCATTTTTTGACTCCTTTATATTAATTAGGGTTAATGTTTATATGCACCTATAACTATACCGGATATTTTGTGACAATACAGTGGAATGTGGGGCATCTATGTCCTATAGACACATCTTAAGTTCTACATGACATTGTAGTGTTTGCTCACGTCAGATTAAATTTCAATCAAAGTTTCACAAAACATCTTTAAACAGTACATCTCCTTTCTTTTCCTGAACCATCCTGATCCAATTATGGGTTCCATAGTGGTACTTGAGCCAAAATAGGCTTTTTCTGCCTTTAGGTCACTAGGGTCAAGGTCACCAAGGCCCCACCCCAGTGGTCACATGGTTTTATATAGGCTGACACAGGTAAAAACTTTAAAAATCGTCTTGTCAGAAACCACAAGGCCTGGAGTTCTGATATTTGGTGTGTGAATGATAGTAGTTCCAGTTGTATTCTGGTGAGTGATTAAAGGGCCATTATGCCCCTCATGTTTATTAAATGGGTTGATTTCAAGCTTGGAAAAAAAAACACTTAATAATGTTATGATTGAAATACAGTATAACCTGCCCTAATGGTCACCTCATATCGGCGGTCATCTGGTGTCAACGGTCATTTCATGACGCTCCCGTCGAAAATACTTCTAAATAACACGTTAATTAAATGGTCACCTTAGGTCTGCGGCCAGCAGCCACACTAACTGCGTTCAATTTGCCAAAATTCGACCCGATTTAGCGGTCACATATTGTCTGCTCAAGGTGTGAATATATATTGACAAGCCCTAGAACAAACCCTTGAAGGCAAACACGTGATTATACACAGTGCTTGAATGTATCAGTGTGTTAATTCGACGACTATTTGTTACGCATGCATTATAATGTGTTTCAATAGACTCTCAAAGTAAATGGTCGATTCATTTGAACTTTTTAGGTGTTGAGAAGTTTGTTTTATAATTACAAAAGGTATTGATTTCAGCGGTTAACAGAAATTAAAATAAATATAAGCAACTTACAAACATGCTTTTTAATTGAACGCTATTTTAAATATGTCACGGAGTAAAAGAAATGAAGCTAAATGCCTTATTCTATATCTCGGCTCATTAGGAGAACACATTCTTTTGCAAATCATCCCGATTATGTGGAAGGGAAAGAACTCTTAACCATGTAATGAATGAATTTTCGCGATTCGCCTTAAAATCATATCAGTGTTAATTTCTATCTTTTAAGAATGTTTTGTTACTTTCAAAGATAAAATGTAAACTTAGAACAAAGAAATTTTCAAACATGCTATTACTTAGTTGTACGTTACTTAAGATAGCACTTAAGAAACAAATGTTTTGACTTTCTTGGAGTAAAGGTGAGACCGCTCGTGCTGCGAGTAGAAAATCAGTGCTAATAATGATAATTTCTAAAAGAATTTAGATGATTGCAAGATACTATTTGAATTGTATTTTGAACTTGAATTTTCATATTAAAAAGTTAATGAAGATACAACAATTGATAAAGTGTTATGATGCGAGCCAACATTACCCCCTAAATAGGCGGTAACCTTGCTTAAGCAGCCAAAATTACTGTTTCCCTTTGCTGGCTGCTTAAGTAAGGTTGAACTGTACTTTCAATTGTGTTGGTATCTCAAGTATTTCTGAGGTATTTAAACTTTTTATTTTTTACAGAGAAATTCTTTGATATGAACAAGAAACAGTGTAAAGAGGCGTTAGATATCTATAAAAAGTTTTTAGTACGGATGGACAAAGTCTCTGAGTTCCTCAAAGTGGCAGAGGTAAGTGTAGTGTTTACTATCCTCAGGTACTTCTTGGTATTTTGGTGTGGCCTTGTTTTTAGCATGTCAGACTAAAAATGGTAAGATTGTAGTTTGATTCCTGGTTTTGCCTGTCCTGATACGACCTTAGCTATAGATGGGGATGCTAAACCTGAGTTTACTCAGACTTATCAGTTGGCAATATTTAGCTCGACTTTTTTCAAAGAAAAAATAGAGTTATTGCTATTTTCAAGTCATGGTGTTGTTGCAATTATTTGCAGTTTCCGTTCATTTTCTTGCATTACCGAAATGAAATTTATCATAAATATATCTAGGTCAAGTTCTGTTTTGGGTTTGATCAAGCAATTTTTACATAGTTATGCCCCTTGGACTTAGAAAAATTCCAATTATTTGTAGTCTCTGTTCATTTTCTTCGCAGAGATTGCACATACCAAAACAAAATTTAGTATACAGATTTATCATAAGAATATCTAGGTCAAGTTTTGTTTTGGGTATAATCGAACAATTTTTATGCCCCCCATTGAAGATGAGGGGGTATATAGTTTTGCAAACGTTGGTTGGTCAGTCGGTAGACACTTTGGTTTCTGATCAATATCTAGAGAACCCTTGGACCCACCTTCCTCAAACTTTGTTTGTAGGTTGGTCATGACCAGTAAATGACACCCATGGCTTTTCAGATCACCAGGTCAATGGTCAAGGTCACAGTGATTTTATATAGCAAAATGGTTTCTGATCAGTAACTATAGAACGCTTGGTCCAAGGTTGTTCAATCTTAGTGTATAGGTTGGTCATGACCAGTAGATAACATTAGAGTTTTTCAGATCACCAGGTCAAAGGTCAAGGTCACAGTGACCTTGAAGAGCAAAACAGTTTCCGATCAATAACTATAGAACCCTAGGTCCCAGGTTGTTCAAACTTAGTTTATAGGTTGGCCCTGACTAGTGGATGACTCAAATGTTTTTTTTACATCATCAGGTCAAAGGTCAAGGTCACAGTGACCTTGAAGTGCAAAACAGTTTCTGATCAATAACTATAGAACCCTTGGTCCCAGATTGTTTAAACTTACCGTATATACTCGGCCAAAAGTCGAGTTTTTAATCCCCAGAAAATGGCCTTAAAGTCACTGCTCGACGTATGGGCGAGTCAGGTAAAGAAAATGAAAAAATTTATCAAACGTACTTGCTGGTATGACAGTCATAGTTTTTACACTACACTGAGGTAACCCCGTAGCGTAATTACATCATTATTATTCAGCAGGCTTCTCTAATCAATAAAGAACTTATAAAAGAGACTAGCCATTGTTTTGTTTTATTAGTCTGCTTGGCAGTATGACAAAGATATTTTCACACATCTGATTGACATGTAATAAACAAACGACCATGTCGCGGTTGTTGTAGAGTGACTTCCCTTGTTTATTGATAAAGTCTGTCCAGTGTCAGGGCTTTTCCAGTTGTATAATCGTATACAGGTCCTTACTCCTATGTAAACATAACAGCATTATGCTTTATTCAGAAATCAAAGGTGTGAACAATTACTGGCATTAATTTTTTTCATAATAACTCATGTAATTTCAGTGTGATAATTCCGGTTTGAAATTATTCATGTGCTTCGGTATTACATTTCTGTGTTTGTTTTTTTCTGCATTTTGAACGACCTGCAAGTTAAAAAAATTATTAATTAAAGAATAATATTGACAGCAAACAACTGTGTCACTTTCAAATTATCAAAATGTCTTAAAACATACTGCCTGTACGTCTTCGGTATAATGAAACTACCACACACCACTCTATCGACGTAGTTGCTTCCCTTTACTGTAGATATGCAATTTGTACGATTACATAAAATCTAAAGAATCCAACTCGACGTATGAAAGGGTCTAAGTAAAAATCATCAATTTTAACCTCAAAAACCCCTTCTCGACTAATGGTTGAGTCGACTTTTGGCTGAGTAAATACGGTAGTATGAAGGTTGGTCATGACTAGTACATGACCCCAGTGGTTTTTTACATCATCAGGTCAGAGGTCAAGGTCACAGTGACCTTGAATGGCAAAACGGTATTGTATCAATAATATCAATAACTAAAGAACCTTTGGTCCCAGGTTGTATAAACTTAGTATGTAGGTTTGTCATGACCAGTAGGTGACCCCTATAGTTTTTCAGATCGCCACGTCAGAGGTCAAGGTCACAGTGATCTAGAAGAGCAAAACAGTTTTCGATCAATAACTATAGAACCCTCGGTCCCAGGTTGTTCAAACTTAGTTTATAGGTTGGCCCTGACTAGTGGATGACTCAAATATTTTTTTACATCATCAGGTCAAAGGTCAAGGTCACAGTGACCTTGAAGGGCAAAACAGTTTCTGATCAATAACTATAGAACCCTTGGTCCCAGGTTGTTTAAACTAAGAATGTAGGTTGGTCATGACTAGTACATGACCCCAGTGGTTTTTTACGTCATCAGGTCAAAGGTCAAGGTCACAGTGACCTTGAATGGCAAAACGGTATTGTATCAATCATATCAATAACTAAAGAACCTTTGGTCCCAGGTTGTATAAACTTAGTATGTACAGTACACGCAGCGCGGACTTTGACGTTGTTAACATTGTCGCGGGGGTAGGTATCGTCTCAGGATGGCCAGTGGCGGTGGACTGAACACCCAAAATTTCGGGTGTCCGCTAAAATGACCACTGGGACAACCGCCGAGGGGTATGAACACCGCGTGTCGGGGTGATGGAACGCTGCGCGTCCCCGTGATGTTTTGACTTGGAGATTGCTGCATTTAGACATGCTGTGCGTACAGTATTTGTACATGGTTTTCATTTTTCTCATAATTATTTAACTTACATCTATTTTGTGGCCAACTTCAGTTGGTCAAATTACAACCAAATTTCAAATACATTTGCGGTGTATTTTTATTGAGTACTTTCGTTTTTGGAATTTTTGAAAAACGCTTGTTAATATATAGCCAAATCGATCAATAATTTTGCCAAGTGCCTAGACGATACAGATGTTGAAAGCAGTTAAACACGTGTTGATTCATTTTCTGAAAATATGATCAACTGTTTCCAGAAATAACTGCTTTGAATTGTCTTTTTTGTGTAAACAGATAGGAGCGTTTGTACACAAATGCATCGGAATTAGAGCAGATTTGTTCGAATTTTGACTGTTTAAATTAGGTCTATTAACTTTTCGCAGTTAAGTTATCAGAAATTTATTTGCAAGTGGATTAATGCAAACACAGCACCGATTGAAGACTTGAAAATATATTAATTGCAGCAATTAAAGTTTATTAACAAGATGTCATGTAGGTTTGTAAATCTATTCATTATCAGCTGTTACTTTTCTACAAATACCCTTAATTATACAACCAGACATCGATCGTCAACAAACAAAAAAAACCGGATAGGGTATTAAAAAGAAAAAGAAACAACTTCAGCTGGTAAGAATTACGTATACTTTGTAACTATTTTGAAAAAAAAAAAAAATTTTTTTTGGGAAAGTTAAATTGAGTTGTGGCTTCGTTTTTCGGACACTGCAAACCCTGCGATCTGACGCCACGACACGGCACAGTACTGAACACCACGAACGGCCGCACTGACTACCGCGTTTTATACAAATGAACACTCCACGCGGTGGTCATTTTAGTCCTCAACGCGGACAGTAAAATCGCGGGGACGGGTGTTCCCTGTCAAAGTCCGCTCTGCGTGTACTGTAGGTTCGTCATGACCAGTAGGTGACCCCTATAGTTTTTCAGATTGCCACGTCAAAGGTCAAGGTGATCTTGAAGAGCAAAACAGTTTTTGTTCAATAACTGTAGAACCTTTAGTTCCAGGTTGTTCAAACTTAGTTTTTTGGTTCCTCATGACTAGTAGATGAAGCCTTTAGTTTTTCAGGTCAACAGATCAAAGGTCAAGGTCACAGTGAGCTTGAAAAGCAAAACATTTTCTGATCAATAACTATAGAAGGCTTGGTCCCTAGTTCTTCATACTTAGTGTGTAGGTTGATCATAGATCATAGATGACTCCTATAGTTTTTCACATCACCAGGTCAAAGTCAAGGTCAGAGTGTCCTTGAAAAGCAAAACAGTTTCCAAATAATAACTATAGAGCCCCTGGTCCAAGGTTATTCAATCTTAGTACATAGGTTGTTAATGACTAGAAAAATGACCCTGATAGTTTTTTTCATCATGAGGTCAAAGGTCAAGGTCAGAGTGACCTTGAACAGCAAAACAGTTTCCAATCAATAACTGTGGAACTCTTGGTCCCAGGTTTTTTAAACTAAGTGTGTAGGTTGGTCATGGTTAGTAGATAACACTTTTAGTTTTTCAGGTTACCAGGTCAAAGGCCAAGGTCACAGTGACCTTGAAAAGCAAAATGATTTCCAATTAATAAAATTGGAATGCTTTGACACAGATTCCCCGATCTTGGACATAGGTTAGCCATGGCCATTAGATGAGCCCTATAGCTTTTCAGGACAAAATTCAATGTCACAGTGACCTTGTGTTGCAAAATAGTGTCTGATCAATTACTATAGAAGGCTTGGGCCAAGCTCCTCAAATTTCATAGGTAGGTTGGTCATGACAATTTGATGACCCCTGTAGTTTTTAGCTCACCTGTCACATAGTGACAGAGTAAGCTTTTGTGATCGCCTTTCGTCCGTCGTCCGTCTGTCGTCCATTCACAATTGTTGTCCGCGGTCTAGCTGGTCTTAATTTTGGTGCGATCTTCTTTAATCTTGGTCAGAATGTTTATCTCAATGATATCTAGGTTAAGTTCATAACTTGGTCATCTCACCCTTAAAACTAGGTCACTAGGTCAAATTATAGAAAAAGCTTGTCCGCACTCTAGCGGTCTTAATTTTGGTCCAATCTTCTTCAAACTTGGTCAAAATGTTAATCTCAATGATATCTAGATCAAGTTCGAAACTGGGTCATATGACCTTCAAAACTAGGTCACAAGGTCAAATTATAGAAAAAGCTTGTTCGACTCTAGCAGTCTTAATTTTGGTCCGATCTTCTTTAAACTTTGTCAGATTGTTTATCTCAATGATATCTAGGTCAAGTTCGTAACTGGGACATGTGACCTTGAAAACAAGGTAACTAGTTCGAATTTTAGAAAAAGCTTGTCCGCACTCTAGCGGTCTTAATTTTGGTCCCATCTTCTGCAAGCTTGGTCAGAATGTGTATCTCAATGATATCTAGGTCAGGTTTGAAACTGGGTTATGTTAGCTTGAAAACTAGGTCACTAGGTCAAATTATAGAAAAAGCTTGTCCGCACTGTAGTAGTCTTAATTTTGCTCCGATCTTCTTCAAGCTTTGTCAAAATGTTTATCTCGATGATATCTAGGTCAAGTTTGAAACTGGGTCATGTGACTTTGAAATTTAGGTCACTAGGTCAGGTTATGATAAAAGGTTTTCTGCACTCTAGTGGTCTTAATTTTGGTCTGATCTTCACTTTCATTACCATAAGATCTTGGTTCCTTTCTTCAAATTGCCATATTGCATTATTGGTTTCAGAGTTATGGCCCCTGAAAGTGCCAAAATTAACTATTTATACCTTGTCTGCACAATAGCAGCTTCATTTTTGATTTAAATTTAATCAGACTTGTACAATACTTGAGTTAATATAAGATCTTGCAGGGTTGCCAGGGGACTTGAAAAGTCGGGGAAATTTGATTTTTTTTCAAGGTCAGGGAATTGTCAGGGAATTTTGAAAATTGGTCAGTGAAAAATAAAAATCCAGAAAAGTTAGTGAAAAGTCAGGGAAAAATAATTTTGAAGGGCTAATATTGTTCTATTTTATTAAAGATTGCATTTACACATTTTTTCCGTTATAAATCTTTTTCTTTATAATTGTGTACATTGTATTTTAATAAAAAGTTCTAGTATTATAAATAACATTACTTAAAGACTGAAAGTCTCTGCAACCCTTACTACCAAAAATTAAAATAAGTATGTGTTACACTCGAAACCCATGTTCCTCCCTCCAAGATCCATGTCACAGCAACCCTCTGAACTTTGTAAGTTCTGCTATATAAGCCTTACTGCTGATAGTTTGTGTCTTGCCCATATATTTTTTGCGTCTATGGTTGGATTTTAAAATAATTAGCAGAATTGGCAATAGAGTGAACATGTGTCATGTACATAATCCCTGTTTGGAACGGTGTTCCAAGCATTCAGTTCACAGCAACCTAGTTTTTAGCTCGACTTTTTTTGAAAAAAAAATCGAGTTATTGTCATAGTCATGGTGTCGTTGCCGTTGCCGTTCCCGTCCGAAAACTTCAACATTGATCATAATTTTTTTATTCCTTGATGGATTATCTTCATACTTGGACACAACAACCCTTTGGACAAGACCTTCAAGTTGACCAGACTAAACTTGACCTTGACTCTTAAATGACCTTCACCTTCAAGGTCAAATTATTGAATTTTGCTAAAATTGACAATAACATTAGTATTTATGGTTGGATTTGATTTATACTTGGACAAAACCGACATGTTGAATAACTCAGATTCGACCATGACCTTAAAATTACCTTGACCGTCAAGGTCAGATGATTGAATTTTGCTTAAATTGTCATAACTTTCTCATTTATTTATAGATTTAATTCAAACTTGGACTAAACAATAGTTGTGACAAATCCCACATTATGATTATTTCAAGTTTGACCTTGACCTTAAAATGATCTTGACGGTCAAGGTCAAATCATTGAATTTTGTTAAAACTGGCCATAATTATGTAATTTATGGTTGGATTTGAATCAGACTTAGACAAAACAACACTTTTTCATTTTGATTTCAAAAATGTCATCGCATGACCTATATTTTTGACCTACTGACCTACTTTTTGTTTTTGGAGCTATGGCAATGAAATTTGGACCTTGAATACAGTTTTTTCTTCCCATTTCAAAAACGTCATAGCATGACCTTTATTTTTGACCTACTGACCTACTTTTTTGTTTCTTAGCTACAGCAATGAAATTTGGACTGTGTGCACAGTTTTTCTTTCCGATTTCAAAAATGTCATAGCATGACCTATATTTCTGACCTACTGACCTACTTTTTGTTTTTGGAGCTGTGGCAGTGAAATTTGGATCATGTGCACAGTTTTTCGTTTCGAATTCAAAAACGTCATGGCATGACTTATATTTTTGACCTACTGACCTACTTTTTTGTTTTTTAGTTACAGCAATGAAATTTGGACCGTGTGCACAGTTTCTCATTCCAAATTCAAAAATGTCATCGCATGACCTATTTTTTTTGACCTACTGACCTACTTTTTGTTAGCTCACCTGAGCATGCTCATGTGAGCTTTTAGGATCCTTGATTGTCCGGCGTCCGTCCGTCCGTCCGTCCGTCCGTCCGTCGTCCACAATTCATTCAAACGACATCTCCTCTGAAACCACTGGGCAAAATTTAATGAAACTTGCCTAGAATGTTCCTTGCATGAAGCTCTACCAAGTTTGTTCAAATGGTTCCGGTCCATTGCATTTCTGGGTCACAGGAGCTAAAAACAGATTTTGAAACTTGGATCTTTAAAAATCTTCTTGTCAGAAACCACAAGGCCTGGAGCTTTGATATTTGGTATAAAGCATCATCTAGTGGACCTCTACCAAGTTTGTTCAAATTATGATCCTGGGGTCAAAAATGGCCCCGCCCCAGGGGTAACTTGTTTTACATAGAGTTATATAGGAAAAACTTTAAAAATCTTCTTGTCAGAAATCGTAAGGCATAGAGCTAAGATACTTGTTGTGCAGCATTGTCTAGTGGACCTCTACCAAGTTTGTTCAAATCATGGCCTCTGGGTCAAAAATGGCTCGGCCCCAGGGGTAACTTGTTTTACATAGAGTTATATAGGAAAAACTTTAAAAATCTTCTTGTCAGAAACCACAAGGCATAGAGCTAAGATATTTGGTGTGCAGCATTGTCTAGTGGACCTCTACCAAGTTTGTTCAAATCATGGCCTCCGGGTCAAAAATGGCCCGGCCCCAGGGGTAACTTGTTTTACATAGAGTTATATAGGAAAAACTTTAAAAATCTTCTTGTCAGAAACCGTAAGGCATAGAGCTTAGATATTTGGTATGTAGCATTGTCTAGTGGACCTCTACCAAGTTTGTTCAAATCCTGGCCTCTGGGTCAAAAATGGCCCCGCCCCAGGGGTAACTAGTTTTACATAGAGTTATATAGGAAAAACTTAAAACTCTTCTTGTCAGAAACCGTAAGGCATAGAGCTTAGGTATTTGGTATGTAGCATTGTCTAGTGGACCTCTACCAAGTTTGTTCAAATTATACCTCTGGGGTCAAATTTGGCCCCACCCTGGGGTCATTGGTTTTACATAGGCTTATATAGGAAAAACTTCGAAAATCTTCTTGTCTGAAACCACAAGGCCCTGAGCCTTAAGATTTGGTATGTAGCATTGTCTAGTGGACCTCTACCAAGTTTGTTCAAATTATACCCCTGGGGTCAAATTTGACCCTAACCCGGGGTCATTGTTTTACATAGGCTTATATAGCGATAACTTTGAAAATCTTCTTGTAGAAGGAGAAGTAACATTTTCAGTCCAAATAATCTGGAAATTTGTCAGACAGGTTGTTTTTATGATTTCAAGCTCAAGTTCGAATACGGGTCATCTTGGTTTAAAAACTAGGTCACAGAGCCCAAAAAAAGAAAAATCTCGTTAACACTCTAGAGGTTACATTTTCAGTCAAAATATCCCAGAAATTTGTCAAAAAGGTTGTTTTGATGATTTTTAGCTCAAGTTCAAAATTGGGTCACCTGGGGTCAAAAACTAGGTCACAGAGCCCAAATATGGAAAAACCTTGTAAACACTCTAGAGGTAACATTTTCAGTCCAAATAACCAGGAATCTGTCAGAAAGGTTGTTTCAATGATTTCTAGGTTAAATTTGAATATGGGTCATCTGAAATCAAAACCTAGGTCACAGAGCCCAAAAATAGAAAAAAACTTGTTAACATTCTAGAAGCTACTTTTCAGTCCAAATATTCTCCAAATTTGTCAGAAAAAAAGTTTTAATGATTTCTAGCTCAGATTCGAATAAAGGTCATCTTGGGTCAAAAACTAGGTCACAGACCCCAAATATGGAAAAACCTTGTTAACACCCATTGAGGTAACATTTTCAGTTCAAGTAACCATGAAATTTGTCAGAAAGATTGTTTTAATGATTTCTGGCACAGTTTTGAATATGGGTTATCTGGGGTCAAAAACTAGGACACAGGGCCAAAAAGTAGAAAATCCTTGTTAATGTTCAAGAGGTTACATTTTCAGTCCAAATGTCCTTGAAATTTGTCAGAAAGGTTGTTTCAATGATTTCTAGCCCAGATTAGGATATGGGTCATCTGGGATCAAAAACTAGGTCACAGAGCCCTAAAATGTTAAAACCATTTAAACTATCCAGAGGTTAGTCATTTTCAGTCCAAATATCCTGGAAATTTGTCAGATAGGTTGTTTTGATGATTTCTAGCTCAAGTACTAATATGGGTCATCTTTGGTCAAAAACTAGGTCACAGAGCCCAAATATGGAAAAAGCTTGTTAACACTCAAGAGTTAAGATTTTAATTCCAAATAACCTGAAAATTTGTCACAAAGGTTGTTTCTATGGTTTCCAGCTCAGCTTTGAATATGGGTCATCTGGATTAAAAAACTAGGTCACAGAGCCTAAATATCAAAAAACTTTGTAAACACTCAGAGGCTACATTTTCAGTCCAAATGTCCTGGAAATTTGTCAGAAAGGTTGTTTTGATGATTTCAAGCTGAGGTTTGGATATGGATCACTTGGGGTTAAAAACTAGGTCACAGAGCCCAAATATGGAAAAAACCTTGTTAACACTCTAAAGGCTACACTTTCAGTCCAAATAACTTTGAAATTTGTCAGAAAGATTGTTTCAATATTTTCTAGGTCAAGTTTGAATATGGGTCATCTGGGGTCAATTAACCAGGTCCATAGCAACTTTGTTAAAAGCAGTCATATTCAGGTGAGCGATATAGGGCCATCATGGCCCTCTTGTTTTTGGAGCTATGGCAATGAAATTTGGACCATGTACACAGTTTTTTGTTCCAATTTCAAAAACGTCATAGCATGAGCTATATTTTTGACCTACTGACCTACTTTTTTTGTTTTTTAGCTACAGCAATGAAATTTGGACCATGTGCACAATTTTTTGTTCCGATTTCAAAAATGTCATCGCATGACCTATATTTAGGACCTACTGACCTACTTTTTGTTTTTGGAGCTATGGCAATGAAATTTGGACCATGTATACAGTTTTTGTTCAGATTTCAAAAACGTCATAGCATGACCGATATTTTTGACCTACTGACCTACTTTTTTGTTTTAAAGCTACGGCAATGAAATTTGGACTGTGTGTACAGCTTTTCGTTCGGATTTCAAAAATGTCATCTCATGACCTATATTTTGACCTACTGACCTCCTTTTTTGTTTTTTGGAGCTATGGAAATGAAATTGTATTGGTCCATTTCTGTGATATGCATCATTACATTCATAAAAATTTCTTTCATCTTTGAACCCAGGATAGTGCTTTAAGGCCATTGGCCCTCTTGTTTATTGATACAGTACACGCAGCGCGGACTTTGACGTTGTTAACATTGTCGCGGGGGCCGGTATCGTCTCCGGGTGGCCAGTCGCGGTGGACTGAACACCCGAAATTTCGGGTGTTCGCTAAAATGACCACCGCGACAACCGCCGAGGGGTATGAACACCGCGTGTCGCGGTGACAGAACGCCGCGCGTCCCCACGATGTTTTGACTTGGAGATTACTGCATTTAAACATACTGTGCGTACAGTATTTGTACATGGTTTTCATTTTACTCATAATTATTTTACTTACACCTATTTTGTGGTCAAATTAAAACCAAATTTCAAATACATTTCCGGTGTATGTTTATTGAGTACTTTCGTTTTTGGAATTGAAAAACGCTTGTTATTATATAGCCAAATCGATCAATTATTTTGCCAAGCGCCTAGACGATACAGAAGTTGAAAGCAGTTAAACACGTGTTGATTCATTTTCTGAAAATACGATCAACTTTTTCCGGAAATAACTGCTTTGAATTGTTGGGTTTTTTTTTGTGTAACAGATAGGAGCGTTTGTACACAAATGAATCGGAATTAGAGAGGATTTGTTCGAATTTTGACTGTTTAAATTAGATCTATTAACTTTTCGCAGTTTGGTTATCATTTGTAATATAATTGCGAGTGGATTAACGCAAACACCGCACCGATTAAAGACTTGAAATATATTAATTGCAGCAATTAAAGTTTATTAACAAGATGTCATGTAGGTGTGTAAATCTATTCATTATCGGCTGTGACTTTTCTACAAATACCCTCAATTATACAACCAAACATCGATCGTCAACAAACAAAAATTAAACCGGATGGGGTATTAAAAAAAAAAGAAACAACTTCAACTGGTAATAATTACCTGTACTTTGTAACTATTTTGAAAAAAACAAAAAAAAATTGGGAAAGTAAAATTAAGTTGTGGCTTCATTTTATCGGACACTGCGAACCCCGCGACACGCCGCGGTACTGAACACCGCGAACGGCCGCGCTGACCACCGCGTTTTATACGATTGAACACTTGACGCGGTGGTCATTTTAGTCCTCAACGCGGACAGTAAAATCGCGGGGACGGGTGTTCGTTGTCAAAGTCCGCGCTGCGTGTACTGTACTTGGAGAAAACAAGGCTTATGACAAAACCTACAAGTTAGATTATTCAAGTATGACCTTAATGTTTAAATGACCTTTACAGTCAAATTTCTAATTATTGCATTTTGCTAAAATAGCCAAACTTCTGGTTTTAAGGACGGATTTGATCTATACAGGGACAAAACAACACTGAGAATAAAAGAAACGTGTTAAACAATTCAAGCATTACCTTGACCTTTAAATGACCTTGACATTATTTAACTTGGCTATATCTTTGTTGTTAATGGATGTAGTCTCTTCAGTGCTTGGACATAACTACTTTTTAGACAATACCTCCAGAGAAGGTTAAACTGAACTTGACCTAGACCTTTAAGGTCAAATTTCTGAATGTTGCTAGAATTGGCCATAACTTTGTTATGTATAATTATATTTCCAAATGATGTTTCATTTGAAATCCCTTCACCACAATGTGCTTCCTCTGATGTGTTTGCCTTTGGAAATAGAAAAAAGTCGAGCGTGGCCCCCGCTTGCGGTGGCTCTTGTTTGTATAACGGCAGGATTTTTTTAAAAATATTGCGGCACAAACTTCTACATTTTTCAAGATACTGCTTTGAAACTTTAAACATGTTAGGTATCATGTGTATACGTGCCTGATATATTTTTTATGAGGCTCAGTCCATTATAGTCCATGTTGTGCTTTAACAATCCTGATGATGCACGATATCTAGTGAAACTCTACCAAAGATGACCCCATGGTCATAATTGCCTGCACCCTTTGAGTCAATTGGCAATTGTATTTGCATCCACTGACTCTTGCAACCATTGATCAGTTGTTGGTAGGTGAGCGACCCAGGATCCCATGGACCCTCTTGTTAGTGTTATTAGGTCAAAGGTCAGGGTCACAGTAATCTTGAAAAGCAAAACAGTTTCTGCTGGATATATAGGGAATCCTTGGGCTCAGGTTTGTCAGACTAAGTATGTAGGTTTGTCATGATCAATAGATAACAACTATCGTTTTTCTGGTCATTGGGTCAAAGGTCACAGTGATCTTCATAAGCAAAATGGTGTCCGATGAATAAGTTTAGAATGCTTGGGCCCGTGTTCCTCAAACTTTGTATATAAGTTGTTCATGACTTGTAGATGAGCCCTTTAGTTTTTCAGGTCACCATGTCAAAGGCCATGGTCACAGTGTCCTTGAATAGCAAAATGGTTTCCAATCAATAAATACAGAACGCTTGGTCCCAGCTCCTCATAACTTCATGGCTGCCTCTAGGGATAAGGCGCTAGAAGGGCATAAATGTTTTACAAAAATCTCTTGTTTTGTTTGCAACCCTTCTCAGTAAAATTCAGATAAAGGATGATCACAAGACTTCCTGACAAATTTATTCAATAAGTATGTCTGAAAATGGTCCTAATTGAAATGAATCGAGGTGTATTTGTTTTAAATATGGACTAAAAAAGGGAAAAAAATGTAAGGCTTGAGTTTAGATATTTGGTTGTGAATGAAACTAATTGCAGTTGTACTTAGGTGAGTGATTAAAGGGCCTCTTGTATTTACTTTATGTCTTGAAGTAAAATGAAATGGTAAGCTTAATAGATTTAAAATGTATGATTTGTTTTGTCCTGCTGTAGAACGATATATATTTCTTTGAAAGATGGCTGTCTTGAGTCATGCTTAGGGAATTAATTAATCGTGTGGATGTATTTTACAGAATGTTGGTATTGATAAAGGTGATATTCCTGATCTAGCAAAGGTAGGTAGAATATAGATAAACCTTATCTCTATAAATTTCTATAGTTTATAGTTAAGAAATGTCATAGGAAGAACTGTTTTTTAAATTTTTACTAACTTTATTCACTCTTAAAAGAAGTTGCCTTTTTACTGTTGTAGCATTGATGCTGATTAATCATTTTGTCATCAAATATTTAGCTCACCTGACCGAAAGTCAGGTGTAGGTTTAACTATGCTGTCTTGACTGTTGTCTGTCTGTCATCCACAATTAACTTCAGACAACATCTCCTTCTATACCAATTGACCAGTTTGCAATGAAACAATGATCCTTGTTTGGAATTTTCAAATTCATAAAAAGAATGGAATTCAGTCAGAACTCTGGTTGCCATTTGAACTGAAAGGAAAAACCTTAAAACCACAAGGCTTAGATACTTTGTTTATAGCTTCATCAAGTGGACCTCTGCCAATGTTATATAAATCAAGTCTCTTGGGTCAGAATTGGCCCCACCCCAGGGATCACTGGATTTTACATAGAGTTGTATAGGAAAAAAAATACTTCTTGTCAGAAACCACAAGGCCATGAGCTTAGATATTTGGTTTGTAGTACAGTGGAACTTCCGAAAACCGGACCTTCTAAAAAACGGAAACTTCTGAAAACTGAACAATTGTCTCAGTCCCGAAATTTCTCCTTCTTTTGTCTATGTAACTCATACCTCTGAAATCCGGAACTTCCGAATTCTGAATTCCGTACGATTTTTCTGTAAAATTTAGTTTATATCAATGCAATTTCACTTCCGAAAACCGGAAAAATAAAAAAAGTGCAAACGACAGACCTAAGATCACAAACCCTGCGGCAAAAATTTCATGTCTGTATCTATTGTTTACCAATTAGTGGTGATCGTTTTTTTGACACGCGTTAGAACAACAAGTTGTCAATTTGTGACTGAAATGCAGTCTAATATATGGATAATTAGATAGCGGTAAATAATTAAAGCGATGATTAGTGGATTAATAACAGGTGTTTGCTACAAGCAACTTTAAGGATTAAATAGCAATTGGGGTGTCTTAAAAAGCGTAATTAATTAGCCAACATCGGCCATCATGTTGGTTATTGTAATTGGCGATATTTTTTCCAACTTTAAAATTTCAAAGGCGGTTGGTGAAAACAGTAACATTTAGCAGATAAAAATGTCTTTAAATTATGGCATTTTATGAAATTTTCAACGTTTGCACAGTCAAATGTACAAGACACTTAATACATGTATTTGAAAACATTTGATTTTTTTTCTAATAAAATATACATGTGTAGAATGTTTTCATTAATTTTAATTTTGCATTATGTTTTCCATGTTGCAAACGCTGTTAAGCTAAACAATACTGACTGCATTCACTATCATAAAGAACAACAGGTATTTGCCACCTGTACTTGTCCAAATCATACCGACTTCTGAATTCCGGAAACTTCCAAAATCCGAACTTTTTGGCCGGTCCCATGGGTGTTCGGTTTTCGGAAGTTCCACTGTATCATCAAGTGGACCTCTACCAAAAACTTTTTAATCACGACTCTTGGGTCAGAATTGGCTCCTTCCCAGTGGTCACTTGATTTTACATGGACTTTTCAAGGAAAGCTAAAAAAATCTTCTGGTCAGAAACTATTAGTTTAGATATTTACTGTGTACCATTGTCTACTGAACCCCTGCCAGGTTTATACAAATCATGGACCCTGGGTCAAAATTGGTCCTGTTTTAGGTGTCACTTGATTTTACACTGTGTTTTTTAGGGAAAATTTTAAAAAGTCTTCTTGTCTGAAACCACAAGGTCATGAGCTTAGATATTTGTTTTGTAGCAATATCTAACGGATTTTTACCAAAATCACTTAAATCATGACTCTCAGGTCAGAATTGGCCCCACCCTAGTAGTCACTTGATTTTACATAGACTTGTTTATGAAAAACTAAAAAAAATCTTGTTGCTCTAGTGTTTAAATATTTGCTTTATGGCATTGTATAGTGAACCTCTATCATGTTTATACAAACGATGTCCCCTGGGTCAAAATTTTTAGAAGGTACTTTACCTTATCCACCTTTGTCCTTGATCTTCATGTGACCGTGACCTTCATGTAACCTACTGATGTGCTTCCTTGTTTTTAGCTCACCTGAGCACAATGTGCTCAAAGTGAGCTTTTGTGATCCCCTTTTGTCTGTCGTGCGTCATTGGCCTTCAACTTTTTACTTTAAACAGCATCTCCTCCTAAAGCACTAGATGAAAGATGAAGGATGTTCTTTGCATGAGATTTTGCCAAAATTGTTCAAAGAATTTCATTCCATGAAGAACTCTGGTTGCTATGGCAATAAGAATGAAAACCTTTAAAAGTATTGTGGTCTAAAACTGCTAAGCCTAAAGGTCTGAAATTTGGTTGTAGCATTGTTTAGTTGACTTCTACCAAGTTTTTTCAAATAATGTCCCTGGGTCACTATTGGCCCCTCCTGTGTGGTCAAGTTTTACATAGCAGTATAGAAGAAATTCTTTAAAAAGCTTCTTGTCTGAAACCACAAGGGCTAGAGTTTTAAAATTTGGCATGAAGCATGTTCTAGTGGACCTCTACCAAAATTATCTAAATAATGTCCCTGGGGTCACTATTTGCCCCGCCTGAGGGGTCACAAGTTTTATATAGCAATATAGAAGAAAATCGTAAAAAAATTTCTTGTCTAAAACCACACATCCTACAGTTTTCATCTTCAGAAACCCACGGTTGATGATTACATGTAATCAAAATGTGGGAAAAATGAACCAATTTGTGTTGATATATAGCAGCAAGTGCCTAAAATATTGACCAATGATATCGCGTTAAACAAAATTGATTCTCTTCAAAGAAGAGGGTAGGAAACTATCAGAAACAAAATGGCTGTGCCTATGCGCTTTTCACAAATAGAATGAAACATGTTGTCTATGGTTGCCGCCATCTTGTCTGTAATACAAAACGTCATATAGAACAAGTGTTTTGATTGGTTTTTTTCACCTCATGAAATCATGAGGGAACCAATGAAATAGCTGTCTATGACACACCTCTAATCAACTAGATATCGTCCAAAAATCCCACGGCTGATAAATGGTAATGGATCGGCTGTGGGTATCCGACAGTTTTAGAATTTGGCATGAAGCATTGTCTAGTTTATGTCTACCAAGTTTGTTCAAATTATGTCCCTAGGGTCACCTTTGGTCCCACCTGAGGCGTCACTTGTTTTAAATAGAAATATAGAGGGATATCTTAATCAGAAATACCAGAGTTATAGCCCTTTGATTAATTTTCTATACAATTCATAAGGCATATACTCTTATATAGGGAAAACTTATCATGTCACTCAATACAGATGTATATCATCAGTACAGAATATTGCTTGCACAAACTTTGTTCCTGTCAAATTAGTAACAACAGAATTATGGCCATTTGATTTGTTTGGGTGGTCAGAACATGAACATTGACCAGCTTCAACTCTCAGAATGCCAGAAACTGTATGATTTATTGAAGAACGAAACTAATGCTGTACCAGCTCTATGCATGGAGACCACAGATTATCATTCAGCACTTGTTCACATTTACACCAGCTACAAGACAGGTGTATTAGAAACATACTGGAGTGACCATAAGATGACCTGGATTTCATTCTTGGATTAAGGTTATAATAAGAAATAAGTTAGATTTATTTTTATGATTTATATCATAACTTTTATCTCCCCTTTTATAAAAAGATTTTGATTTTTTATCTCCCTTTTCAGTATGTGGATGTCGGTCGAAGGCACTCATCATAGAGCAATGATAAATGCATATATTAAGTAATGAACAGCGAAATGTGAAAAGCAAACAAAATGACCAAGCAAATGAAAATATTATACTATAATCGTATAATAGTATTATGATTAAAATTAATTTGTACCTAAGCTCGTTGTTTACAATAATGTGCATATAATTAGATACAATTAGCATTTCAGATCTGTAGAACTATGAAAGATACAAATTAATGTTCATCTATTTATTATACATGTAAAAAATTAAAAAGGCCATAATTCCACCAAAAACATTTCAATTAAAAAAAATGCTCACAATATGCACCATGGCACTTGATGAAAAAGCTTTTGTGAAACATTAATGTTGAAAACCTGGTTTCGTCGCATTGCGATGTTTCTTGTTTCAAACTTTCAGGGAATCTGCTAAAGATGTAATTTATGACCCATAAAAATTGCTGACATGTTTAATATTTTTCATATCCATTATTTATTTGTTTGTTAAAGATTGTTAAAATGCAGAAATATAATTAGGTAATAGAGTCAAGAAAAAGTAATTGGTGCATTTTAGTGACTTATTATAGGGTCAGTATGGATAAACATAAAATCTTCCAAGGAAAATTAAACTACCATTATTTTAATCTAAATCTGCTGGTGAAGTTTGTGTATGAAAAAAAAAAAAGGCAGGATTGTTTGCTATTAGTTTAAGAGTGACAGAAAAAGAGAGAAACATCAAGTATATTGAGTTGTACATTCATTGATTTTGTTTCTGTATAAAATCGTCACTTGTCTTATTTTGTTCACTTCCCAGGGTCTTATGAGCAATGCAAAAGATGATGTAAGTTTATGTTTTGAAATCTCTGCATGATTTTGCTACTCATTTGTTGCAAGTAAGGTATGGTATAAGCATACTGTAAACAAAGGGATGTTTCTAAGATTGAGCATTTTACCTTTTATAAAGAAGGATTTTTAGCTCACCTGAACACAAAGTGCTCAAGGTGAGATTTTGTGATTGGTCTTTGTCCATTGTCCATACCTGCCATAATTTTTCTGGCCATTTCCAGGATTTTGATATCGAATTTCCGGGATTTGAGCCGATTTTCCGGGACATACAACTATTCATATACTTTCAATGCCTTACCGTTGGCAGCACACAAAATTGGACAGGATTATTGGCCCTGCCTGAGAGGTCACAAGTTTTACTTAGGAATATAGAACAAAATCTTTAAAAAACTTCTTGTCTGAAACTACAAGGCGTAGAATTTTAAAATTTGGCATGAAGCATGGACCTTTATTAAGCTTTTTCGAAATATTAGATTAGGTTTAAGGTCACTGAGGCTAAAAATTGATTTATCTACTTTACCTCATAGAGCCTTCATTTATAGACCAATATCTTTGATATTTGGTATAAAGGTTCCTTGCATGAACCTCTACCCATTGGTGGGGCTTGAGTCACTGAGTCACGGTCACAATAGCTTATAATAGGTATTTCTACTTGAGCCTTTATTTATTAACTGATATTTTACTTAATTCGTTTGTAGGCACCTACATATCTTGAATTAAAAAATGAAATACTGCTTCTTATGTTTGCTTAACCGCAAACCCACAGCCAGAGTACTCAGGTGAGCAATCCAGGGCCATCATGGCCCTCTTCTTTCTTTTTACCCAAAATTAGCATTACTGTATGCAGAATCTGGATAAAGAAATTGTCTTGTTCCTGAGGTAGTAAAATAGAAAATTGGCCGAAATAGCAGTACAATCAATTGATTGTTAGCTGACACATTTAGTTTTTTGTAATTGTTCAACAGATGAATAGAAAATCATGTATAGTTGTCTCTTAATCTGTTCTATTAAAACAGTCCTTTTAAAAGGCTTATTGTATGGGGTTGAGATCATAGTCTCTCTGTTATTCCCTGCTTCAAAATGCTGTGCAGTAGGGTTATTTGAAGCAAGAGTTTAGTTAAGTAAATTTGTTACCTTTTGAGAAAATTTTATATTTGAGTTAGCAAACCTAACCGTTTTTTCAATCGGAATATTTGAATGAGAACCTAATGGTTGAACTAGCTGATTGTAAACACAGACACTTGGGATAAAGAAATAGTACTTGTTTCACAAATGCAACGACATAAGGCACTCATATACCAAGTTTGGTGTCTATCTGAGAACGTTTCAATAATTGCTAAATTTCACTAATATGCCTTATAAATATAAAGATATAAATGTTTGTCACATGTAAACATTCAACACGCGTTGATATACATCGCGTATTTGTCTCGTTCAGTGTATATCATATACATTACTGATGTCATGCGATGCAGAAATGATTTATCTTTACATTCATGTAACTCAAAATACCTGTTATCCTTGTTGGCCAACAAAATTCGTAATGAAACTCCAAAATTTCACCAAATTTCATTCATTTACACAATCTTTCGACAGGTACTCTGCTTGAGGAGAACTATAATCGAACAGAACATATTCTGTGAGGAAACTGTCAAGTGTGCACAGTTAAAAAAGACTTAAAACCATAAAAACTATCACAAAATAAAAAGGTAGTATTGTTTTTTACAAATTAAAGTCAGTGTTTATTGGTGAACATTTTTTTTGTTTTAATTTTGAAATGTCAGTGCAAAGAAGAAAAAAAATCAATTTACATAGTGATTTCTGCATGGGTTTTTCTAGTTCCTATGTGTACCATGCCGTGTATTCAAGAACTGGGCAAGTTGGGAACCAGCAGAGTACCTGTCGAAAGATTGTGTAAATGATGGAAATTTTGTGAAATTTTGGAGTTTCATTACAACTTTTGTTTGCCAACAAGGATAACAGGTATTTTGAGTTACATGAACGTGAAGATAAATCATTTCTGCATCGCATGACATCAGTAATGTATATGATATACACTGAATGAGAAAAATGCGAGATGTAAATCAATGCGTGTTGAATGTTTACATGTGACAAACATTTATATCTTTATATTTATAAGGCATATTAGTGAAATTTAGCAATTATTGAAACGTTCTCAGACAGACACCAAACTTGGTATGTGAGTGCCTTATGTCTTCGCATTTGTGAAACAAGTACTATTTCTTTATCCCAAATGTCTGTGATTGTAAATGGAAATAATACAATAAGCAGATACAATAAGCAGATAGACTGTGACCTTTTGGCCTCTTCAGGAAATGTATTTGCAAAAAAATGATACTTACACCAGTCTCAGCATTAACAGTATAAGCTTTGTTGAATGTTCAGTGTGCCTGACAATATGGACTGTATAGAGTATGTAAGAATTCTGCTATTAGATTTTTACAATGGAAGAACATGCTGAAATATCAAGATTTACATATGTATTATATATATCTATACTTTCAATGAGCATACCAAAAATTGAAGCTTAATAAAACTCCCTATCTACAAAGCTTTAAAAGAATACTGACATTTTCACTTCTTGTTACCATCACTTCACCATCATGTTATTAAATGCAGTTTAGCTATGGTCATGGGTAGTCATGAGACCTTAGGCAGTTCTTAATTATTATTACGGTTATATAAATGGATTCGTGTGTTGGTATGTCTGCCCAGCTGTCTGTAGAAAAAATTTGTCTGGACTGTTTCTCAGGATTATTACTCAGATTTTGATAATACTTTGCAAGAATCACAAGTATCAAGGCTTGTTGTGCATGTTGTTTCCACATGTCACTGCCATGATTTTTAACTGAGTTATGGCCCTTGTATTTTTCTAATAAGTAAAATTTGGGCAAATCAGATCAGATTACTGTGTCAAGACAGTATCTGGGGGTATTTATCATGTTTATGCCACCAGTCAAAGATGAGAGGGCATATTGTTTTGCAAGTATTGGTCGGTATATTGGTCGGTCGGTCAGTATACACTTTGCTTCCAACAATATCTAGGAGACCCCTTGGACACACTTTTGTCTAACTTGGTGTGTAGGTTGGTCATGACTGGTAGAAGACCCCCTACATGTTTTCAGGTCACCAGGTCAAAGTCCAAGGTCACAGTGACCTTGAAAAGCAAAACAGTTTCCAATCAGTAACTGTAGAATGCTTGACCCCAGGTCTGTCAACTTGGTATGTAGGTTGGTCATGACCAGTAGATGACCCCTGTAGTTTTTCAGGTCACCAGGCCAGGGTGACAGTGACCTTGAAAAGCAAAATAGTTTTTGATCAATAACTATACAACGCTTGGGCCCAGGTTCCTCACACTTGGTTTTAGGTTAATCATGACTAGTAGATGATGCCTTTAGTTTTTCATGTCACAAGGTCAAAGGTCAAGGTTTTAGTGACCTTGAAAAGCAAAACGGTTTCTGATCAATAACTACAGGGTTCGCACAGGACTTGAAAAGTCCTTGAATTTGATTCCTTCGTTGAAAAGTACTTGAATTCAATGTTTCCTTGAAAAACACCCCAAAAGGTACTTGAATTTAGCGTTTTGTCCTGGAATTCTGCAAATCTATCCTTGAAAATACAAAAACATTCTAAAATATATAAATAATACATGTTACTGACAGTATTTTACTTTTTTTCGTACAATCGCGATTTTCGGCAGGCCTCCACACCCCGAGATAAATTTATTGACCTGACACCGGTATCTGACTATTAGACTTTTAGTGACGTCATCAACAATGGCTGCGCCCGTATAGAAATCAATATTATTTGTGAGCATGCTTTAAAATGGGTAAAACGGGTAAGAAATGCTCGTTTCAACAAAGTTGGCTGAAAAGAGAAAAGGGAGCAAATTAAAGAACTTGAATGTGAAATTCAAAAGAGAAAAGATCAAATGAAATAAACTTCTTCTAGTCTCATACCATGTATAGTCATCAGCTTGTTAAGTACAGTTGGTACTTCAAGCAATGTTTAACAGTTAACAGTTACATAGATGTAATGTAATTAAAATCTCCTAATGCACTTTTCACAAAAACAAATTTGTTTTATTGAAATAGTTTGGTGTAAAAGATTAAGTTTTCTTATAGTAAATGAATATTAAAATGTGTTTTTTACTGATTTATACACATTTGTGCATTTTAAATGTTTTCCAGAGCTTATAATTCATTTCAAATGAGTCCTTAAAAAACAATATTTTTCCTTGAAATTCCTGGAAAAGTCCTTGAATTTTTAGATGAAATTTCTGTATGAACCATGAACTATAATAAGCTTGGGCCTAGGTTCCTTAAACTTTGTATGTCGGTTAGTAATGAACAGTAGATGACCCCCATAGCTTTTCATGTCGTCAGGTGAAAGGCATAGGTTACAGTGATCTTGAATAGCAAAATAGTTTCCAGTCAATATCTAGAAAACCCATAGGCCCCATTCCCACAAAACTTCACTGGCAGGTTGGTCATGACCTGTAGATAACTCCTATACTTTTTAAGGTCACCAGGTCCAAGGCTAAGGGCACATTGACCTTGAAAAACAAAACTGTTCCGGATCAATGACTATAGAATCCTTGGACCCACTTCCTCAAACATAGTATATAGGTTGATCATGTCGAGTAGATGACACGTGTTTTTCAGGTCATTAGGTAAAAGGTCAATGTCACAGTGATTTTGAAAAGCAGAAAATTGTTTCCAATTAATAACTATAGAACGCTTGGGTCAAGGTTCTTCAGACAAGGTATATAGGTTGCTCATGACCAGTTATATGACCCCTATAGTTTTTCAGGCCACTTGTTCAAAAACTAACTCAGAGTGACCTTGAAAAGCAAAACAGTATCTTCTCAATGACTATAGTATGCTTAGGCACTAACTCTCCAGAAATTTTTAAGCAGGTTGGTCATAACCAGTAGATGACCAACAAAGTTTTTCGGGTTAATAGGTCAAAGGCCAATGTCACAAGCAAAACTTTTTCTGATGAATATATATATGGGGAATCATTGGGCCCAGGTTCCTCAAATTTGGCGTGTAGGTTGGTCATCACCAGTAGACGACCTCTATAGATTTTCAGGTCACTAGTTCAAAGGCAAAGGTCACAGTGACCTTGAAAGGCAAAACAGTTTCTGATCAATAACTATTGAATGCCTGCACTCAGGCTTCCTAAAACTTCAGGTAGGTTGGTAATGGCCAGTAGGTCACCCTTTAAGTTTTTAGGGTCACTAGATCAAAGGTCAAGGTCATATTGATCATTTACTGAAAAATGGTTTCTGATGAATAACTAGAGAATGCTTGGGCCTAATGTCCTTAAACTTGCAATGCTGGTTGATAATGACCAGTAGATGACATATCACTTTTGGGGTCATTTGGTCAAAGTTCAAGATCAGAGTGACCATTGACAGAAAAATGGTTTCCAATCAGTAACTAGAGAACCCTCAGTCATTGGCTTCACAGACTTGTTATGCAGGTTAGTCTGTTCAGGAGATGACCCCTGTTGTGTTTGATGTCATTAGGTTAAGGGCCAAGGTCATGGTGGCCATACACCATAAAGAGGAAACAGATTCTGATTGATAACTGGAGAACCCGTTGGCCTTGCTGCCTCAAAACTTCTTACATCCCCACCCTCTCACATTGCTACTTACCTGTCTACCAATGCAGTTCCTATACTCTTTCATGTTTTCCAGTAATTGAAAATTATCCATTTTATAACCCAAGTGTCATAATCTACAGTTCCTGTCATTCATCTACTTGCCAAGGCCAATAGCTTTTGATATCAGAAGCCCCTGTCA
Source organism: Cyclina sinensis (assembly GCA_012932295.1). Classification (NCBI taxonomy): domain Eukaryota; kingdom Metazoa; phylum Mollusca; class Bivalvia; order Venerida; family Veneridae; genus Cyclina; species Cyclina sinensis. Next base: position 10,627,188 of record JAAONU010000015.1, on the reverse strand, counting down.
TCCTCCCATGAATGTACTGACACAAGTCTCTCTACTTCTGCCTTCCTGTACTTTCATGGATGCCTCAAGGGATAAGGCACTAGAGGGGCATATATGTTTTACAAACATCCTGTTCTTTACATCAGACAAAACTAATGTCTAATGCTATTTTAATAGCAAAATAGAGGAGAAAAGAAACACTTAGTGGACATGCACAGTCCCAAACATTTGGTTATCTGACAGTTTGTGGACTTAGTGGAATGGTGTAAAATCAACATTCATGCCGCATCTGTTTACATTTCACATGATGTACCATGTGTGTCACACCTTAATTATATACATAATTATGCACCCTATATAGAAAAGCTATGAAAACGGGTAATAAAATTATAGATCAAATATATAAATTAAACATTCTTTTCAAATATTAACAATGAAACGTGGAAAAGAAATTGTCAAAAAAAAAATTTTGAAAAAATTAGAAGAGCTGTTATAACATACTGAACCTTTAGTGTGAGCAAATGCTCAGGGTGAGCTATTGTGATCACCCTGTGTCCGGCGTCAGTCGTCCGTCGTCAACATTTTACTTTAAATGACATCTCCTTCTAAACCACAAAGCTGTTTTTAACCAAACTTTACAGAAATATTCCTTATATTCCCCTTTTCTATAATTGCTCAAACCTTTCCGCTCCATTGCACATAAGGGCTGCAAATGCTAAAAATAGAAAAAAACAAAACAACAAAACATTTTTGATTTTTTTCCAACAAATTTTACAGAAATGTTACTTACATAGCCCTCTATTAAAATTGCTAAAACGGTTCTGCTCCATTGAACAAAATGGCTGCCAGAGCTAAAAATAGATTTTCGTCAATATTCAGCTTCAAATGACATTTCCTCCAAAACCACTTGGCCATTTTAAATCAAATTTGACAGAAATGTTCCTAATAATGCCCTTTTTCTAAAATTGCTCAAACCTTTCCGCTCCATTGCACGTAAGGGCTGATAAAGCTAAAAATAGAAAAAAAATTAAAACAACATCTCCTCCTGAACGGCTTGGTGAATTTCCACCAAATTTCACAGAAATGTTCCTTACATAGCCCTCTTTTAAAATTGCTATAATCGTTCAGCTGCATTGAACAAAATGGCAGCCAAAGCTAAAAATAGATTTTCGTCAATATTTGGGCTTCAAATGACATCTCTTCCAAAACCACTTGGCCATTTTAAATCAAATTTGACAGAAATGTTCCTTATATTGCTCTTTTCTAAAATGGGGGACATCAGTGGATTATCTACCCTGAATACTCTCTAATATTAACTTGGTCCTTCCATTTGGATTCCTCTGCTTTCATCGCTGTTTTCCTTTATGATATGGTGATAATTACACCTTATTATTTGCAACAATAGTAGTCAAATTAAACATTTAGTTTAAAAATATGTTTTATTTGCACATAAAGTTTGTTTTTTTATATTCCTAACTTTTTATTTAATATGTAAGTGACAATTTTCACAACTGAAAGTCAAGACTATCACAAAGAGAAACAAGGATAAAGTCAGAGGATTCCAACTGTAAGGACCAAAGTGCAATTTGGATTACCTCTGATGTTATCTGAGTAAGGGAGATAATTTGTTATCAGCAATGTCTCTCATTGCTTAAACCTTTCCGCTCCATTGCACATAAGGGCTGCAAAAGCTAAAAATAGAAAAAAATTAAAACAACATCTCCTCCTGAACGGCTTGGTGATTTTCCACCAAATTTCACAGAAATGTTCCTTACATAGCCCTCTTTTAAAATTTGCTAAATAGGTTCTGCTACATTGAACAAAATGGCCGCCAGAGCTAAATATAGATTTTCGTCAATATTTGGCTTCAAATGACATCTCCTCCAAAACCACCTGGCCATTTTAAACCAAATGTGACAGAAATGTTCCTTATAATGCCCTATGCTAAAATTGCTCAAACCATTTCTGCTCCATTGCACATAAGGGCTGATAAAGCTAAAAATAGAAACAAAATTAAAACAACATCTCCTCTTAAATGGCTGGGTGAATTTCCACCAAATTTCACAGAAACATTCCATACATAGCTGTCTCTATTAAAATTGCTCAAATGGTTCTGCTGCATTGAACAGAATGGCCACCAGAGCTAAAAATAGATTTATGTCAGTATTTGGCTTCAAATGACATCTCCTCCAAAACCATTTGGCCATTTTAATCCAAATTTGATAGAAATGTTTCTTATATTGCCCTTTTCTAAAATTGCTAAAATTGTTTCGCTCCATTGCACATAAGGTCTGCAAAAGCTCAAAATAGAAAAGAAATCAAACAGCATCTCCTCCTCAATGGCAAGGTTATTTTCCATCAAATTTCAAGGAAATCTTCCTTATGTAATCCCTCGTAAAAATTGCTTACGGTTCTGCTCCATTGAACAAAATGGCCACTGGAGCTAAAAACAGGTTTTCTTCAATATATGGCTTCAATTACATCTCCTCACAAGCTGTTATCATGAAATTGCCTCTGCCCCATGGATTTTTTGTATAAAATATGAGATCTTTGAATATCTTCAGTTAGAAAATGTAATGTTGCATCTGATGTTTGCTTAACGGTAGACCCTCAAGCAAAGTACTCAGGTGAGTGATCCAGGGCCATCATGGCCCTCTTGTTTTAGCTCACCTGAGCTAAGTCCATCGTCCATCCACACTTAGTTTGTTAACTCTCTAGTGGTCACACTTTTGCCTCAGTTGTCATGAAACTTGGTCAGGATGTTTGTCCCAGTAATTACTCGGATGAGTTCAAAAATGGGTCATATGGGTTGAAAAACTAGCTCACATGGCCCCAAAATAGAAAAATGTTGTTAACAATCTAGAGGTAACATTTTCAGTCCAAATATCCTAGAAATTTGTCAGTAAGGTTGTTTCAATGATTTCTAGCTCAAGTTTGAATGTGGGTCATCTTGGGTCAAAAACTAGGTCACAGAGCCCAAATATTGAAAAACCTTGTTAGCACTCTAGAGGTTACATTTTCAGTCCAAATATCCTTGAAATTTGTCAGAAAGGTTTCAATAATTTCTAGCTCAGGTTCGAATATGGGTCATCTGGGGTCAATAAATCAGGTCTGTAACAACTTTGGATAAAAGAAGTCATACTCAGGTGAGCAATATAGGGCCATCATGGACCCTGTTGTCATCTTTTAATTGGGTGTAGCAGATGAACAGACGTTTTTAGCTCACCTGAGCACAAAGTGCTCAGGCTGAGCTTTTCTGATCGGTCTTTGTCCGTCGTCCTTCGGTCGTCCGTCCGTCCGTTGTCAACTTTTCATTCAAACGACATCTCCTCTGAAACCAATGGGCCAAATTTAATGAAACCTACCTGGGATGTTCCTTTCATGAAGCTCTACCAAAGTTGTTCAAACAATTCAATTCCATCTAGAACTCTGGTTGCTATGGCAACTTAAAGGAAAAACTTTGAAAATCTTCTTGTCTGAAACCACAAGGCCCTGAGCCTTAAGATTTGGTGTGTAGCATTGTCTAGTGGACCTCTATGAAGTTTGTTCAAATTATGCCCCTGGGGTCAAATTTGGCCCCACCCCGGGCCATGCCCCAGGGTTCTCTTGGTTTACATTTAGTTATATAGGAAAGACATGAAAAATCATTTTTTCTCCAAAACTGATAGGACTAGACCTTAGATACTTGGTGTGGATTATTGTGTTGAGAACCTTTACTAGTATTGTTTATATGTTGGCCCCAGGGTCAAAATTTGCCCCGCCCCGGGGGCCCAAAATATGTAAAAGAGGCAATCTTTAAAAATCTTCTTACTGGAAACCTTAATGCTTACAGCTTAGATATTTGGTATGCAGCATTGTCTAGTGGACCTCTACCTAGTTTGTTTGAAAAATGTTCCTTGGGTCACTATTGGCCCCGCCCGAGGGGTCACAAGTTTTAAATAGCAGTATAGAAGAAAATCTTTAAAAATCTTCTTGTCTGGAACCACAACGCCTAGAATTTTAAAATTTGGCATAAAGCAAGCTTTATCAAGCTTTTTGAAATTATTAGATTAGGTTAAAGGTCACGGAAGCTAAAAATAGGTTTATATACTGTACCTCATAGAGCCTTCATTTATAGACCAATATCTTTGATATTCAGTATATAGGTTCCTTGCATGGACGTCTACCCATGGGTAGGGTTTGAGGTCACTGGGTCAAGGTCAAGGTCACCATAGCTTATAATAGATATTTCTACTTTCTGTCATAGAGCCTTTATTTATTGACTGATATTTTACATATTTGGTTTTTAGGCACTTACATATTTTCAATTAAAAAATGAAATACTGCTTAACAGCAAAACAACAGCCAAAGTACTCAGGTGAGCGATCCAGGGCCATCATGGCCCTCTTGTTTATGGGTTATGGTATATAAAAATTCTGTTCTCACTGTCAGTGTTACTTGTTAGATCTAAAGATCTTCACAGAGCTGCAGAAAGTCTGTTTTTTTTTTTTTTTTTTTTTTTTTTTTTTTTTTTTTTTTAAGATTTGTGTCATTTTTATGCCCCCACAAAGTGGGGAGCATATAGCGTTGCACTTGTCCGTCCGTTCGTACGTCTGTCCGTCCGTCCCGAAATCTTGTGAACACAACTCCTCTTAAACCGGATGGCAGATTTTGCTTAAACTTCCAGGGATGGACAACCTTAAAATGTAGATGGTAGTTAAGGAAGGAATTTTCGCTGCGACCAAATTTAACAGAATTATGGCCCTTTGTTGATTTTTTCACTATATACTATGTAGAAATTTTGTGAACGCAACTCCTCTTAAACCGGATGGCAGATTTTGCATGAACTTCCAGTGATGAACAACCTTAATGTGTAGATGGTAGTAAAGGAAGGAATTTTTGCTGCGACCAAATTTAACAGAGTTATGGCCCTTTGTTGATTTTTTCACTATATACCATATATATGTATATGTATATATACCATATGTCTATGTAAAAGATGAGTTGCCACAGCCAAAAGTAACTGTATACCGAACATATTTCTCTGATCACAGCATTGTGTTCCTGCAGTTTTAGAAGACCATACATGTGTTTCAAAATTCAGTTTTATTCAGACACTTATATTGTATTCCATCTGTAAAGAGACCAAATATGATGCCTCATGAGTTAGGTGACTTTTTTATCATTAATACATGAATTGAGGAAATTTCAACTGAAATGCTATGATAAGAACAGAATTTTGTAGACATTAATTGAAGCTGCTCTTGTTTACGAGCACATCTGCACAGTGGGGGCATCCGTGTCCTTTGGACACAGTTCTAGTTTTGTTTGTAGCTTACTGCTCTTGAATGCTTAAAGACCCTGGGGAGGCCACAACTTCTATACATGATATTCACTAATCTGTTCTTAGTGATTATCAAATGACTGCAGTAGATACATACTCTCTGTCCTCTATTAATGAAGCTAGAGATAGATGTAAATGTATTCTTAATTTGTATAAAGATCCTTTGTATTTCTGATATAATTTGAATATCTAACTAATAAGCATAACAAAAACCTATAATCAATTTACAGATGGTGTTATGCATCTGTTTGGTATTCCTGATTAAGGGATTGTGAAAAGTTTCATGTTATACTTCTCAATTAAATATGTAAAAATATGTGAAATGGAGGCCACAAGTGTGAAAAGCAACAATTAAATTTTGATTGAAAAATAATCAGTTGTGCTATGAATTGCTGTTTCTGTTTTCTTCTCAAATTTCCTGAACCATATGAATTATTTTGAAGGGGCTGTGCTCCAGATGACAAAAAAAGGAAAGTTTTCTTATATTATGAATTTCTTGTAATATTTATGACTAATGCTTAAAAAATAACTTACTGACAAAAAATAAGTCAAATAATTACATTATAAATTGATTTTTTTCCCTTTCAAAGTGCTATACCGTAACGCGACGGTATAACTATATCGTATAATATTTAAAGTAAATATCTGTTATATCACATGCGGCGATGGTGGTGACAGTAAAAGCGTTGGAAATATTTTGTTAACATGAGGGTCCAGAGTTCAAATCAGGCTGGAGCGAAAATATTTTTTTTATTCTATTTTGACTTTTATAATCAGTTTTGAAGTAAAATATTATGTTGTTATAATCTCACAGCATCTAAATATATAATTTATGAAAAAAATTTTTTTATGTCAGATCTGGAGTACAGCCTCTTTAAGTTAATCTAGGTGGTCTGCGAATACAAAGACTGTATTGTTGTAACAAACAGTCTCAAGAGCTTAATATGCTGTTTTTCTTTAAAATGTTGCAGACTTCAAATAGATATCATCCTATGTTTTCTTTTCATAGCCTAAGATGTTAGATTTTATAAAAATAAGATTGGTTTTGTAACCTTAGCACTTCTAAACACATCTTCAGGCACCAGCCAGTTTATTAGATGCATTAGAAGAGCATTTGAAGTCCCTCGAGGGAAAGAAAGGCATGAGCACTACAGTTGCACCACCAAAGTAAGTATTGCTGAATCCTGACAGTGCAGATTATAGGTGAAACACTTCTTGTAAATTGTAAATACATTTTTGCAAGTCTGTAAACCAAGACTCAAGAAAACCAAAAATTTGTCATTTTTTACTGATTTTCAGCTTCCAGGACAGATTTTTATGTCCACAACTCCTTAAAAAATTGGTCCATGTATTTTCTAAAATAATCAAATCTAAGAATAACCACAAGGCCTAAACTAGATATTTTCCATGGAACATTAGCTAAAGGTCCTCTAGCAAGTTTGTTCAAATGAAGCCCCTATGGTCAAAATAAGCTCTAACCACTGGGTTCACTTGATTTTTACACAGACTTATAAAAGGGAAAACTTTAAATAATCTTCTTGTCTGAAACCACAAGGCCTAGAACTTAGACATTTTGCATAGAGCATCAGCTAGAGGTCCTTTACCAGTTTTGTTCAGATTATGGCTCATGTTCATAATTGCCTCTACCCTGGGGATAACTTCAAATCATATAGACTTATATAGAGAAAACCTTGAAAAACTTCTGATGTTTGTTCAGCAGTAGACCCAAAGTCAGAGTATTCAGGTTAGCATTCCAGGGCCATCATTGCCCTCTTGTTTACTTTCACTTAAAAAAAAAAGTGTTTCTGTGATGTCAACAAACAAATTAATGTAAGCATTATAATTCAATTTTTGTTGTCAGTGATGATAAATTGTTCGTATTTTTCATTAAGAGGAAATGCCTGAAAAGCATATCATAGGGCAAACTAATGTTAAACATTGTTTTTCACCAATTTAGGCCACATTTAAAAAAGTCTTTGTTTGCTGTCTCCCGACCCTACCTTTTTAGAGTTGGGTAGGTAGGTAGGGATTTTTTTTTTTTTTTGGAAACGTAAATGTTTTCGGTTTGATTTTGTCTTGTGAGAAGACTATTTGACAAAATGTGAATAAACATTTTAAAATTGATATATCTTACTTTTATTTCAGTTTATATATGTTCCAATCAGTCAATACAAGATATATAGTTCTTTTTAATAAAAATACATGTAGGTATTTTAACACTTTATGACTGCATCATCATATAAAAAGCTGATCTTATGAATTTATTTTTGTCCTCAGTCTCGGAGTTAGTGTTCCCATCTTCATCCCTGGTAATTTTGAATGTCACAAATTTCAATGTTTTATCAAATCCTTTGACTACTCTTAATGGTTCATCTAAATCTGGTTTAAACACTTCATTACTATTGAGACTATTGCTCAAATGTACAGAAAGAACGTCCGATGTTTCATGTAAAAATCCTCGGCGTCTTTCAACAGATCGTTACACACCTCGGCCCATGTCCAGTCCGATCCGTACTCGTAAGGGTGATTTTTCAACAAAGTTGAACTGGATCCAGTATTATACTATTATACGTAACAATAACTGTTGACGAGATGATAAAATACTCGTCTGTTAACTTTCGTTTTGCCGTCGCTAAAACTTGTAACGAAAGTGTACACAGTCGACATTTACCCGGCGGCAATTGATTGTCAATATACGTGACGAATAATACCTGGGAACCAGAATACTACACGCCGTTATTGAATGGACATCAGTAAAAATATGCGGCACTAGAAAAAAAATGGTCGGCGAGAGCAAATAAAATTTTTTGGAGCGCAGCGTTTTTCTAGGGTCGGTCGGGAGACAGCAAACAAAGCTATTTTTAATTTTGGCCTTATCATCATGTTTTTCATTGGGGGTGGGGGGTCTCGGACCAATTGAAATTTGAAAATTTCTGGAGCCCTGCTAATCTGTAGGTTTCTTACTGGAGTTTAGGGTTCAAACTCTTGCTAATATGTTTTTCATGTAAAATGTCTTGTTGTTGATAGAAATTTTTGACTAAACAAGAGTAAAAAGGAAATGCTATGTATGCTTGTGTGGTTGTTTATAAGATAGCTGAAAATATATGTTGACATTGATACCATTTGAAAATACCAAACTATACATGCCTAAATATACACTCTAAGTTACTATGTTGATTTATTTCAGGAATGTTCAGTGTGAAAATTTGAGACTTGTTTGATTTTGAATTCTTTTATTATTTACCTACATTTAGACTTATCAAGGCATTGTGATTGATTGTATGTATATTGTTTTAGACCGTCAGGATATAATTCTGCCATTAACCAGATAGCTGGTAACAGTACAATACAGATTTCAGAAGAAGAGAAAAGAAAAATTCTGGAGGAGGAAAGTAAACAACTTCAACAACTGAAGGTAACAAAATAGATAAAAATTCTTATTTTACATCAAAATATTATTGATTACAGAAATGAAATATAGGTATAGAAGTCCATATTAATTTTGTTTTTTATACACCTAAAGGGACTTACTATGTTATGCCCTTGGTTGTCAGTCCATTAGCAAGGAAGAATTTTTAAATACCTTGGCACGTATGTTCACTTTGATGAGAGGGCGTGTTGCATGCAAGACCCAGGTTCATAGCTCAAAGGTCAAGAAAGGTCAAGGTGGCTGCAAAAAATAAGGACAGATTTGCTTTTCTGGTCCATAACTTCTCCATGCATGGAAGAAATTTTTATGCCCCTTCCATAAAATGTATTGTGGAGCATAATTATAGTGTTACCCCTGTCCGTGTGTGTGGGTTTGAAAAAGTATACACTTTGTGTCCAGTCCGTAACTTCTACATGCATGATGAGATTTCATAATAAATTGGTGTACATGACCACCATAAGTAAAGGATGTGTTGCTGATAAGACTCAGGTCCCTAGTAATAGTGGGCCATCTAACTGAAAACATAACAAAAGAGAACAATAGAGTTCATTCCGTAACAATAGAATAAGGGGCCAATGGCCCTCTATTAAACAAAAGTAAATAACATAAGAAAAGGCCTTCTATCCAGTTTCGGCCGGACGTCTGTCCATCCTTCAGGCTGTCCGTAACACTTTCGTGTCCGCTCCATAACTTTTAAACTGCTGAACATTTTTTGTAATAACTTGGCATTAGTGATCACCATTATGAGACGATGTGCAGAGCACAATAATTGGGTTGCTACCCCCCAAGGTCAAGGTCACACTTAAAGGTCAAGTCTTAAAAGTCTACATTTCGTGTCGGCTCCATAACATTTAAACCGCTGAAAATTTTTTGAAATAACTTGGCACAAGTGATCACCATTATGAGACAATGTGCAGAGAGCAATGATTGAGTTGCTACTGTCAGTCCATCTGTCTGTCCGTCCGTAACACTTTCATGTCCTCTCCATAACTTTTAAACTGCTGAAAATTTTTTGATTTTTGAAATAACTTGGCACAAGTGATCACCATTATGAGACGATGTGCAGAGCACAATAATTGGGTTGCTACCCCCAAGGTCAAGGTCACACTTAAAGGTCAAGTGTTAAAAAGTCTACATTTCGTGTCGGCTCCATAACTTTTAAACCGCTGAAAAATTTTTGAAATAACTTGGCACAAGTGATCACCATTATGAGATGATGTGAAGAGCGCAATAATTGGGTTGCTACCCACAAGGTCAAGGTCACAGTTAAAGGTCAAATATCCAAATTTCATGTCTGCTCTGTAACTTACTAACTTGGCACACGAAAAGTTTTGTAATTACTTTGCACAAATGATCACCACTATGACCTGGATGTGCAGAAACCAACATCAAGGTTGCTACTCCCAAGGTCAAGGTTAAATGTTCTCCATAATTTTCTGAGTTTATTGAAGATTTTAAATAACTTGGCACAAATAATTACTATCAAGAGACTATGTGCTTATAATATGCATGGCACAACATCAAGGTCATGGTTGGTAAAAGGTCAAGAAGTACACATTCATGTCCGCTGCGGAAGGGGATTTAGCTGTCCTTCAGACTGCCTTGTCTATTTTTCATCAAACTTTATAGAAAAGTTTGTTATATTACCCATTATCTGAAATTGCTCAAACCATTCCACTTCTATACATTTAAATGCAAGGGCTGAAAATTCAAAAATTCAAATTCAAATGACTTTTCCTCCCCACCCACAAGGTCTTTTTTTATGCACCCCAACGGGGATGCATTTAGTCACCGCCTGGTCCGTCAGTCCATCCGTCAGTCTGTCCAAAACTTTAATATTGGCCATAACTTTCTTGTTGTCAAGCCTGCTTGCGGTGAGCTTGACTTAGTCACCTCTTTTGGCGTATAGTTCGGTGTATATGCGTCTGTGTGTCCCTCCGGATTTGTCCGCTCTATATCTTGCTCATTCTTTGAAGGATTACAAAATAATTTGGTACAAATGTTCACCATGATTGGGTTGTGTGTCACACACAAAATCCAGGTCCACCTCTCAAAGGTCAAGGTCACACTTGGGGATCAGCGAAAAACTCTGTGTCCGGAGCTTAACTTCTACATGCATGGAGGGACTTTAATATAACTTGGGACAAATATTCTCCATAGTGAGGCGGAGTGTCGTGCAAAAAATTCAGATGTCTGTGGCAAAGGTCAGGGTCACACTTAGGGGTCAAAAGTCAAATAACAAAATAAAACATTCATTTGTGAGTTTAACTTCTATATATATGGATGGATTTTAATATAATTTAGCACAAATGTTCTCCATGTTGAGTTTAGTTGTCTCGTGCAAAATGAATGTCAAGGTCAAGGTCACAAGAGGTGAAAGGTCGAATAAAAATATTAAAATTTGTTTTTTGGCGCTGTATCATGCATATGCTTTGAAGTATTATGCTTAGTGGTCAGAAGATTTGAAAAATTGAAGTGTCTGTGGCAAAGGTCAGGGTCAAATTTAGGGGTCAAATAACAAAATGAAACATTCATTTGAGAGTATAACTTCTGTATACATGGATGGATTTTAATATAACTTAGCACAAATGTTTTCCATGTTGAGTTTAGTTGTCTTGCGCAGAATGAAGGTCAAGGTCACAAGAGGTCAAAGGTCAAATAAAAATATTAAAATTTGTTTGTTGGCGCTGTATCTTGCTTATGCTTTAAAGTATTATGCTTAGTGGTCAGAGGATTTTGAAATTGTTGAGCCCCCTTGTGGTGAAGTCGACTTAGTCGCTGCTTTTCACTTTTTCTGGTTTGGTGTATGTGCGTCGGTCAGTCCGTGTGTCTGTCTAGATTTGTCCGGTCTATATCTTGCTCATTCTTTGAAGGATTACAAAATAGTTTGATACAAATGTTCACAATGATTTGATGGTGTCACACGCAAAGCCCAGGTCCGCCGCTCAAAGGTCAAGGTCACACTTGGAGGGTCAGCTCAGTACCCATGTCCGGAGCATAACTTCCACATGCGTGGCGGGATTTTAATATAACTTGGGACAAATGTTCTCCATAGTGAGGCTGAGTGTTGCGCAAAAAATTCAGTGTCTGTGGTAAAGGTCAGATCTTACTTTAGGGTCAAAGGTCAAATAACAAATTAAAACATTCATTTGTGAGTATATTTCTTTATACATGGATGGATTTTTATATAAGTTATAACAAATGTTCTCCATAGTTAGTTGAGTTGTTTTGCGCAAAATGATGGTCAAGGTCGCAAGAGGTCAAAGATCAAATAAAAATATCAAAATGTTCAAATAACATGAATTGAGTTTTTTAGGCACAAATGTTCATCATGAGACTTTGTGTCATGCACATGAACCAGGTCACCGGGTCAGAGGTCAAGGTTACCTAAGATGATGCAATTTCAAGATTTTGCCTCGAGTATAAAGAGGATGTGCTGCGCACATCCCACCTATGTATACATCTTTCCCCTTGATCTGAAGCTTATAGGTTCAGGTTTGAATTAAGACGAGCGGGCTCGACATTCTGTCCGTGGGCATGTCTTGTTAGTAAGTTGATTTACTTCATACTTGGACACAACACCCCTTTGGACAAGACCTTTCCACTGACCTACATTTATTTGACCTTTTGCCCTAAATGACCTTTATCTTGAAGATCCAATTGTCTTAAAACTTTAACATTGGCCATAACCTCCTTATTACAAAGTCGATTTACTTCATACTTGGACACAACAACCCTTTGGACAAGGCCTTCCAATTGACCTTTACTTATTTGACCTTGACCCTTGCATGACTGGTCCTCATCTCAAAGTCAAAGCACCACTTCTAGGGCATTGTTATCTTACAGTGACAGTACTTGTTCAGCTGTAATTTTTGTCCAAACTATTCCTCAGCCACCATTGACTGGAATTCATTGAAACTCATTAGGAAGCTGCACTACCAAGAGCACTTGTGTATTTTACCGGCATGTTCTGGTTCAGTGATTTTTCAAAGATTTATGCCCTGATGCCTTTTCACTGAAAGCATGTTTTGAAAGTTAATAAAATGAAAGAATACATTGAAAGAAAATGCATTGAATAAGAACAATAAGTTTTGGTTACTTTTTAACTCACTTGGGCACATAGTGCTCATGTGAGCTTTTAGGATCGGTGGTTGTCCGTCATCCGTCCGTCCATCGTCCACATTTCATTCAAACAACATCTCCTCTGAAACCACTGGGCCAAATTTGATGAAACTTGCCTGGGATGTTCCTTGCATGAAGCTCTGCCAAGTTTGTTCAAGTGGTTCTGGTCTATTGCATTTCTGGGTCACAGGCGCTAAAAATAGATTTTAAAAGTTTGATCTTTAAAAATCATCTTCTCCTAAACCACAAGGCCTGGAGCTTTGATATTTGGTATGAAGCATCATCTAGTGGACCTCTACCAAGTTTACCAATTTTGTTCAAATCATGACCCTGGGGTCAAAACCGGCACTGCCCCAGGGGGCACTTGATTTACATAGCCTTACATAGGAAAAACTTTAAAAATCTTCTTGTCAGAAACCACAATGCCTAGAGTTAAGATATTTGGTGTGCAGCATTGTCTGGTAGACCTCTACTAAGTTTGTTCAAATTATGGTCCCTAGGTCAAGAATGGGGGTCAGTTGATGTAACATAGGCTTTTATAGGCAAAACTTTAAAATATCTCTTGTCTGAAACCACAGAGCCTAGAACTTAGATATATTTAATTGAGCATCAGCTAGAGGTAATCAACGAAGTTTGTTCAAATTATGCCCTTTGAGTGAAATTTGGCCCTGCCCTGAGGGTCACTTGTATTCGTATAGATTTATATAGGGAGATTCTTAAAAAAGCTTTTGATGGTAGCTCAATAGCAGACCCAAAGGCAAAGTATTCAGGTGAGTGATCTAGGGCACTCTTGTTTAATTATTTCCCTTTATTTTGCTACCACAAACACTGGCTCTACTCTTGACCAGGTATTTGTTTCTCAAAGCATCAACCCATTCATACAACTCACTACGCCATACTTCTCAGATCATCAGATTATTATCCCCCCAAAACAAAGTTTGGGGGGTATATAAGAGTCACCTGGTGGTTGGTCGGTCGGTCAGGCGGTCGGTCGGGCCGTTCCTTGTCTGGAGCATAACTTGAAAACTAATGGTTGGAATTCAATGCAACTTCATACAATGGTCAAGCACATTGAGAGAAAGTGCTTTATACAAAAGCCATAACTCCATCTTCACTATTTGCAGAGTTAATTGCCCTTTGTTGTTTTTCCTTGTCTGGAGCATAACTTGAAAACTACTGGTTCGAATTCAGTGCAACTTCATACAATGCTCAAGCACAATGAGAGGAAGTGCAGTGTTCAAGAATCATAATTCCATCTTTTATATTTGCAGATTTATTGCCCTTTGTTTGTTTTCCTTGTCCAGAGCATAACTTGAAAACTACTGGTTGGAATTTAATGCAACTTCATACCATGATCAAGCACAATCAGAGGGAGTGCATTGTACAAGAGCAATAACTCCTTCTTCACTATTTGCAGAGTTATTGCCCTTTGTTGGATTTCCTTGTCCAGAGCATAACTTGAAAACAACTGGTTGGAATTCATGCAACTTCATACAATGGCCAAGGATAATGAGTGGATTTGCAGTGTACAAGAGCTATAACTGTTTCTTCACTATTTGCAGAGTTATTGCCCTTTGTTGGTTATCCTTGTCTGGAGCATAACTTGAAAACTACTGGTTGGAATTCAATGCAGCTTCATACAATTTTCAAGCACAATGAGAGAAAGTGCAGTGTCCAAGAATCATAACTTCATCTTCTATATTTGCAGATTTATTGCCCTTTGTTTGTTTTCCTTGTCTAGAGCATAACTTGAAAACTACTGGTTGGAATTCAATGCAACATCATACCATGATCAAGCACAATCAGAGGGAGTGCATTGTACAAGAGCAATAACTCCTTCTTCATTATTTGCACAGTTATTGCCCTTTGTTGGATTTCCTTGTCCAAAGCATAACTTGAAAACAACTGGTTGGAATTCATGCAACTTCATACAATGGCCAAGGACAATGAGTGGATTTGCAGTGTACAAGAGCTATAACTTCATCTTCAGTATTTGCACAGTTATTGCCCTTCGTTGGTTTTCCTTGTCCAGAGCATAACTTGAAAACTACTGGTTGGAATTCAGTGCAACTTCATACAGTGGTCAAGCACAATGACAGGAAATGCAGTGTACAAGAACCACAACTATCTTTAATTGTCCACAAGCATAACTCTTTTTCAATTTTTTTACAAAGTGTTCTGTTACTAATAACTTCCTCAGTTCCGAAGCAGTCTTGCGGGAGTATTAATCACATTTAGTGATAGCTCTAGTTTGGATTGGGATCAACCTCCAGTCTGTCATGTAAAGGTTCATGTCTAATAACACTTCTCTAGTATAACTACTAACATTTTATACTAACAATAGCCTTACAAACAAATTTTCAAGTATTGTGATCTGCTTCTGGAAACAGTATTTGCTTAACCACTTTTCACTGTTGACATAATAATATGTGATAAATTAGAATAATTATTTTCTCCTGATTTTATTTCTGTGAAATGAAGAACACCAGTCAGTATCATTATAACTGCACAACATGCTTCCCAACCTCCTCCCACCTACACCTTCATCAGTTACACATTCATCCAACTTCCATGTACCTTTGGGGAGCATCCATCGTTTCCAAGGATATCCTTGTTTTAAAATATATTTCATTAAAGAAACTCCTTACATTTTCCTATTCTAAATTTTCTCAAAGGTGCCACTCAGTTGCACATTGCCTGCACCAGAGCTGAAGAAATAGAACATATACAAAAGACATTTGGTTTTGACCAGCAACATCTTTTTCCAACATATTTCACAGGAATGTTTATTTTATATCCACCTATTGAAATTGCTCAAATGGTTCCACTCCATTGTACAAAATGGCAGCCATAGCTAAAAATAGATTTTTGTCAACATTTTGCCGCAAACACCATCTCCTTGAAAGCTGCTTGCACAAAATTGTTTCTGTCCCATGGGTTTTATTTGTTTGAAGTATGAGCTCTTTGAAAGTCTTTAATAAGAAAATGTAATATTGCTTCTGACATTTGCTTAACAGCAGACCCACAGCCAAAGTAGTCAGGTGAGTGATTTAGATGATAGCCCTTCTGTTTTGACATATTCTGAAGATGTACAAAAGGCTGAAATAATTAAGTCTGCTAAAGAAGTACTTAACTACATACTATATGTACATGTTTGTTCTAAACTTCAGTCTGTTCAGGGATTTGATGGTCAGGAAAAGGTAGTATAGAATGGCTATAAAGATAATGGAGCTTCCTTTCTGCAATTTATCTTTCTTATAAAATGCTATTTACTAAACTCCTTAAATTGACTAAAAAACTGTATCTTAATAATCATTCTACCTTTTAGTTTTAGTGCACACACCATGATCAGTGCATTCTGATCTTGGTCTGCACTTGAGACCAGTATTAATGATATACAGTGGAACTTGTGAACAAAGGTTAGCCAAGGGAAGATAGGAAAATGGCCTTTGTTTGGGAGTGATGTTTGTTCGGGGTTGAAAGGGACTCACCATGGTCTGAATGAGAGACAAAGATCATATTTAGATTGAAAGTTATACAAAATAAGAAACATATATGAAATGAAAATGAGATATCATCACTATTAATTCATTTAATCTTTATATTAATAACCATAATCATCAGAATGAATTTGTTATGCCCCCATCTAAGATGAGAGGGCTTATTGTTTTGCAAATGTCTGTCAGTCAGTCGGTCGGAAACCCTTCATTTCAATTCAATTTCTAGAGCACTCTTGGACCCACCTTTTCAAACATGGTATATAGGTTTGTCATGACTAGTAAATGATCCCTTCAGTTTTTTGGGTTACCTGGTGAAAGGCCAAGGTTACAGTGACCTTGAAAAGCAAAATGGTTTCCGATCAATAACTATAGAACACTTGGGCAAAGGTTCCTCAAGCTTGGTTTATAGGTTAGTCATGACCAATAGATGACCACCATAGTTTTTAAGGTTACTTAGTCAAAGGCCAAGGTCACAGTGACCTTGAATAGCAGAATGGTTTCTGATCAATAACTATAGAACACTTGGGCAAAGGTTCTTCAAGCTTGGTTTATAGGTTTGTCATGACCAATAGATGACCACCATAGTTTTTAAGTTTACTTGGTCAAAGGCTAAGGTCACAGTGACCTTGAATAGCAGAATGGTTTCCGTTGAATAACTGTAGAATGCTTGGGCCCAGCTCCCTAAAACTTTATAGGCAGGTTGATTATAACCAGTAGAAGACCATGTAGTTTTTAGGGTTATTAGGACAAAGGTTAAGGTCACAGTAACCTTGAAAAGCAAAACAGTTTCTGCTTAATATCTGGGGAATCTTTGGGCCCAGGTTCATCAAATTTGGTTTGTAGGTTGGTCATAACAAATAAATGACCTCTATAGATTTTCAAGTCATAAGTTCAAAGGTCATGGTCACAGTGACCTTGAAAAGCAAGAGTTTCCGATCAAAAACTAGAGAATGCCTGGGCCCAGGTTCCTAAAACTTCCTAGGCAGGTTGGTAGATCACCCTAAAGTTTCTAGGGTCACTAGATCAAAGGTCAAGTTAATATTGACCATTAACTGAAAAATGGTTCCCAGTCAATAGCTAGAGAACCCTCAGGCATTGGCTTCATAGACTTGCTATACAGGTTTGTCTGTTCAAGAGAGGACTCCTGTTGTCTTTGAGGCCACTAGGTTAAAGGCCAAGGTCATTGTGGCCATACACCATAAAGCAGAAAACAGATTCTGATTGATAACTGGAGAACCCTTGGGCCTTGGTGCCTCAAAACTTTCAACCTACCCACCCTCCCACATTACAACTTACCGACCTACCCTTGCAATTCCTATATTCTTCAGGGCAATTCCAGTAATAAGTGTATGTGGGGAGGGGATGGCACTTCTTTGAAGACCCCCATCACCCATAACTTTAAATAAATAAACAGACCCATCACCCAGCTTCATGCATTTTCTTGAAATTCCATTACCCACAATTACGAATTTTACAATATATTCACATACCTCGTCTCCCAAAATTTTTAGGAGACATTGTTTTTGCCTTTACCGTCCATCTGCATAAAGCTTGTCCAGCTTTGACAGGTCAAACTGCTGTCGGGATTTCGACGAAACTTCACAGGAGTGATTAGTACCAACCCTTATTGTGCATATTGCTGGCACGTTCTGCTTCACTGCACAAAATGGCCGCCAGAACTAAGAGTAGAAAAAAACCTTGTCTGGCTTTCACAGGTCAAACTGCTGGCGGGATTTCAACGAAACTTCACAGGAGTGATCAGTACCAACCCTTGTTGTGCATATTGCTGGCATTGTCCGCTTAGCTGCACAAAATGGCTGCCAGAACTAAAAATAGAATAACCTTGTCCATCTTTCACTGGTCATACTGCTGGCAGGATTTTACTGAAACTTCACAGGAGTGATCAGTATCAACCCTTGTTGTGCATATCGCTGGCAGGTTCCACTTTGCTGCACAGATGGCTGCCATAGCAAAAAATAGAAAAACCATGTCTGGCTTTCACAGGTCAAACTGCTGGCGTGATTTTCAATGAAATTTCAGAGTAGTGAGCTCGAAATAGAAAAACCTTGTCGGGCTTTTGCTTTTCCCCAGA
The DNA here is from genome assembly GCA_012932295.1 of Cyclina sinensis. Lineage (NCBI taxonomy): Eukaryota > Metazoa > Mollusca > Bivalvia > Venerida > Veneridae > Cyclina > Cyclina sinensis. The sequence continues at coordinate 10,608,742 of JAAONU010000015.1, read as the reverse complement.
TTTCCATGACATTTTCATGACATTAAAAACAATTATTTTTCCACCAGATTGATATTATAGCCCTTCAGGAAACATGGAAAAGTGCTAATGACATAACTCAACCCCCACAATACATGATACCAAGCTGTGTTCACTCATAGCCCAACACACCAAAACAACCAGTTTCCAAGAGAAGGTGTTGGCATTTTTGTCCACCAAGACTTTGACTTTATGCGCATTGATACTTCTATGGCAGATATTGAATGTGTTGGTGTTCGTATATCATCTCCGTCTGTATCAGTATTGAATGTTTATAAACCTCCACAACTTCACCTGCATTATTTCTGTGAACAGCTCAGTTTGATTCTTAACAATTTACCAACTTCACAAACAGTTGTGATTGGTGACTTTATGGCACCAGTGTCAGCTATTGAGCTCGAACAAACCATGACTAACTTCAGTCAACTTATAACAACTCCCACTACAATTTGACAAATGCTGATTGATCACATATATGTAAAAATCTGTTAAAACCAACTGCAACATATGTTTTGACTTTCACCCTGCATACCAAAAAACATGCTGCTGTTCCATCCTTGGGACACGTATGTTTTTGTGACAAAAACTCCTTCTAGTTTTTTAGCTCATCTGAGGACAATTTCCTCAAGGTGAGGTTTTGTGATGGCCCATTGTCCGTCGTCCATCATCAGTGTGTGCGTCCGTCCGTGCGTCAACAATTTCTTTAAACAACTTCTCCTCCTAAACCACTTGGCCAAATTTGTTGAAACTTTGCAGGGATGTTCCTTGCATGAAGCTGTACCAAAGTTATTCAAAGAATTCAATTCCATTAAGAACTCTGGTTGCTATGGCAATTGAAAGGAAAAACTTTGAAAATCTTGTTGTCTGAAACCACAAGACCCTGAGCTTTAAGATTTTGTATATAGCATTGTCTAGTGGACCTCTATCAAGTTTGTTCAAATTATGCCCCTGGAGTCAAATTTGGGCCTGCCCCGGGGGTCATTGATTTTACATAGGCTTTACATACAGAAAACTTTGAAAATCTTCTTGTAGAAAAAGAGGTAACATTTTCATTCCAAATAATTTGGAAATTTGTCAGAAAGGTTGCTTTGACGATTTCTAGCTCAAGTTCGAATATGGGTCATCTGGGTTCAAAAACTAGGTCACAGAGCCCAAAAATAGAAAAACCTTGTTAACACTCGAGAGGTTACATTTTCAATCCAAATATCCCAGAAATTTGTCAGAAAGGTTGTTTCAATAATTACTAGCTGAAGTTTGGATATGGGTCATCTGCGATAAAAAACTAGATCACAAAGCCCAAATGTCAAAAAACCTTGTTAACTCTCTAGAGGCTACATTTTCAGTCCAATTAACCTGGAAATTTGTCAGAAAGATTGTTTCAATAATTTCTAGGTAAGGTTGGAGTATGGGTCATCTGGGGTCAAATAACCAGGTCCATGTCAACTTTGTTAAAAGCAGTCATACTCAGGTGAGTGATGCAGGGCCATCATGGCCCTCTTGTTAGCTCACCTGAGGGCAATGTGCTCATAGTGAGCTTTTGTGATCCTCTTTCATCCGTCGTCAACAATTTCTTAAAACAACATCTCTGAAACCAATGACTGCACATTAACCAAACTTCACAGGAATGGTCCTTGGGTTGTCCCCTATCAGAGTTGTTCAAATCATTCCAGTCCATTGCATAAGTAGGTCACATGGCAATAAAAGATGTTTAAAAAATGCAAATTTAAAGAAATCTTCTTGTCTGAAAGTACAAGACCCAGAAACTGCAAAGGTTAAAGCTTAGATATTTGGCATGAAGCATTGTGTAGTGGGCCTCTAAAAAGATTGTTCAAATTATAGCCTTAGGATCAAAACTGGTCCTTCCCCAGGGGGGGTCTTAGGTATATCTTTATGTCATTTCTCTCCTCCCTTCACAGACATTGTTTGAATATAACTTGAACCATTTTACAACTACATAATTCAGATCAATGGCCTTTTTAGCTCACCTGTCACGTAGTGACAGAGTGAGCTTTTCTGATCACCTTTCGTCCGTCCGTACATCCACAATTAGTTTGTTAACACTCTAGTGGTCACATTTTTGCCTCAATTGTCATGAAACTTGGTCAGGATGTTTGTCTCATTAATATCTCGGACGAGTTCGAACATGGGTTATCAGGGTTGGAAAACTAGGTCACAGAGCCCAAATATAGAAAAACCTTGTTAACACTCTAGAGGCTACTTTTTCAGTCCAAATATCCTGGAAATTTGTCAGAAAAGTTGATTCAAAGATTTCTATCTCAAATTCGAATATGGGTCATCTGGGTTCAAAAACTAGGTCACTGAGCCCAAAAATAGAAAAATCTCATTAACACTCTAGAGGTTACATTTTCAGCCCAAATAATCTAGAAATTTGTCAGAAAGGTTGCTTTGACGATTTCTAGGTCAAGTTCAAATATGGGTCATCTGGGTTCAAAAACTAGGTCACAGAGCCCAAATATTGAAAAACCTTGTTAACACTGTAGAGGTAACATTTTCAGACCAAATAATCTAGAAATTTGTCAGGAAAGTTGCTTATATGATTTCTCGGTCAAGTTTGAATATGGGTCATCTGGGTTCAAAAACTAGGTCACAGAGCCCAAAAATAGAAACATCTTGTTAACACTCTAGAGGTAACATTTTCAGCCCAAATATCCTGGAAATTTGTCAGAAAAGTTGATTCAAAGATTTCTAGCTCAAGTTTGAATATGGGTCATCTAGGTTCAAAAACTAAGTCACAAGCCCAAAAATAGAAAAATCTTGTTAACACTCTAGAGGTTACATTTTCAGCCCAAATAATCTGGAAATTCGTCAGAAAGGTTGCCTTGAGGATTTCTAGATCAAGTTCGAATATGGGTCATCTGGGTCACAAACTAGGTCACAGAGTCCAAATATGTAAAAACCTTGTTAACATTCTAAAGGTAACATTTTCAATCCAAATAATCTGGAAATTTGTCAGAAAGGTTCTATCAATGATTTCTAGCGCAGTTTTGAATATAGGTATTCTGGGGTCAAAAACTAGGTCACAGAGCCCTAAAGTAGAAAAACCTTGTTATTTCTCTAGAGGTTACATTTTTATTCCAAATGTCCTTGAAATTTGTCAGAAAGGTTGTTACAATGATTTCTAGCTCATATTTGGATATGGGTCATCTGGAATCAAAAACTAGGTCACATGACCCAAATATTAAAAAACCTTTTTAAAACTCCAGAGGTTACATTTTCTGTCTAAATATCCTGGAAATTTGTCAGACAGGTTTTTTTGATGATTTCTACTTCAAGTTGGAGTATGGGTCATCTTGGGTCAAAAACTAGGTCACAGAGCCAAAATATGGAAAAACCTTGTTAACACTCTAGAGGTAACATTGTAATTCCAAATAACCTGGAAATTTGTCAGAAAGCTTAATTCTATGGTTTCTAGCTCAGGTTTGAATATGGGTCATCTGGAGTGGAAAACTAGGTCACAGAGCCCAAATACCGAAAAACTTTGTAAAAACTCTAGAGGCTACATTTTCACTCCAATGTCCTGGAAATTTGTCAGAAGGGTTGTTTTGATGATTTGTAGCTCAAGTTTGGATATGGTTTATCTGGGGTCAAAAACTAGGTCACAGAGCCTAAATATTGAAAAACCTTGTTAACACTCAAGAGGTATCATTTTCAGTACAAATAACCTTGAAAATTTGTCAAAGAGATTGTTTCAATAATTTCTAGGTCAAGTTCGAATATCAGTCATCTAAGGTCAATTAACCAGGTCCATAGCAACTTTGTTAAAAGCAGTCATACTCAGGTTAGCGATACAGGGCCATCATGGCCCTCTTGTTTGTCTTTTTATGTATAATTAAATATATAATAAAAACTTAAATATCAAGGGCTAGAGCTTAGATATGGACCTCTACCTAGGTAATTATACCCCCAAAACGAAGTTTTTTGTGGGGGTATATAGGAGTCACCTGGTGGTTGGTTGGTGGTCCGGCGGTCGGTTGGTCCGTTCCTTGTCCGGAGCCTAACTTGAAAACTAATGGTTGGAATTCAATGCAACTTCATACAATGGTCAAGCACAATGAGAGAAAGTGCAGTGTTCAAGAATAATAACTCCATCTTCACTATTTGTAGAGTTATTGTCCTTTATTGTTTTTCCTTGTCTGAGGCATAACTTGAAAACTTCTGGTTGGAATTCAGTGCAACTTCATACCATGGTCAAGCACAATGAGAGGAATTGCAGTGTACAAGAATCATAACTCCATCTTCTCTATTTGCAGAGTTATTACCCTTTGTTAGTTTTCCTTGTCCAGAGCATAACTTGAAAACTACTGGTTGGAATTCAATGCAACTTCATACAATGGTCAAGCACAACAGGAGGAATTGCATTGTACAAGAGCTTTAACTCTGTCTTCTTTATTTGCAGAGTTATTGCTCTTTGTTTGTTTTCCTTGTCCCGAGCATAACTTGAAAACTACTGGTTGGAATTCAGTGCAACTTCATACAGTGATCAAGCACAATGACAGGAAGTGCAATGTATAAGAGCTATAACTCCATCTTCAGTATTTTCACTATTATTGCCTCTTTGTTGGTTTTCCTTGTCCCGAGCATAACTTGAAAACTAATTATTGGAATTCAGTGGAACTTCATACAGTGGTCAAACACAATGACAGGAAGTGCATTGTACAAGAACCACAACTATCTTTACTTACCCACAACCATAACTCGATTTCAATTCTTTTACAAAATATTCTGTTACTAATAACTTCCTCAGTTCCGAAGCAGTCTTACAGAGGTATTAATCACATTTAGTGATAGCTCTAGTTGAATTTATAACCCTTTAAGCAATATTTGCCCTTCCCTAAGGTCATGGGTTTTCCATGTGTAATTTTAAATTATAGTAAAAAGTAAAAAACTTTAAAAATCTTTGAAACTCATAGGGCTAGAGCTTGGATATTTGGCATGAGATTGTTCAAATGAATGCCTTGATTCAATATTAGCCTTCCCCTGGAGCATCCAGTATAATCTTTAAAAAGATCTTTGAAACACCAAAGGTCTACAGTCCTAAGATTTGATGTATTACTAGCATGCTTTGCCCTACAGTAAATGAAACTGTAAAATCTTTGTTGTTGCATTTGTAGTATATATGAACAGATATTGTGAATTTTATTCACAGGACAGTAGGTCCTGTTTACTTTGAAAATCTACAGGACATAATGATAGCTTTCACCACTGTCGCACAAATAACAGTCTGTCCTCAGGTGAGCGCTTTGGGGCCAATGGCCCCCTTGTTTATCCATTATGCCCACATCTTCTGCAAAGCTTTTGTGATGGGCGTATTTTGTGACAATGGCACCCTTGTTGTATTTTACAAGGACCCATGACCTATAAATACGATTTTTTAAGAACCCCAGCATGCATAATTTATATTTTTCAGTTCAACACATCACCCACAATTAAAAATTTTGTGAAGCCCCTGTCATCCTCCTATTAATATACTGACACAAGTCCCTGTCCTTCTACCTCCCTATACTTTTATGGTTGCCTATAGCGATAAGGTGCTAGGGGGGGGGGGGGGGGGCATATATGTTTTACAAACATGTCTTATTAGTATAGATATTACTTCTATTGCCCTACCAATTTTTCCACTGATATTAAGTTTAAACATGTTTACAGTTTATGCATTTCCTCAGTGGTAGGAATTTCTGTTTCAACATTTTTTATACACAAGTAAAGCTTTGACAAATAATATTAATGAGATAGTTTAGAATGAAAATTACAGAATGGGCTCTGCTGACTGACTGGTTTAATGAGACAGTTTAGAATGAAAATTACAGAATGGGCTCTGCTGACTGACTGTTTCTATTTAAAGGATTCCATTAATTATAAAAATGAGCAGTAACATTATTTGACACATTAATAGCCAGAATTTAAAACATAGTAACCAGTGAAAAAAACTAATTGCCTCATTATCACATAATGAACATGTTCTACAAATATTACAGTCAAGCTCTCAAATATACTGAAACACCTACTGTCAAATCATCAATAATAATAATTGTGCTTGTTTTAGCACCTTTCAAAGATAGCTTTCGATGTGTCTCCTTTATTAATGATGATTATTAACGGCTGCCATCACAAAGTCCATTGACTGTTGTTCACAAATTTTAAATGGCCGTAGTATATTTTTTCGCTGGCCGCAGTCAGCAGGTGACCATTATTCCTGGCCTGTTTTAGAGCATTTTTGGTCTGGAGGAAGTCAGACTGACCATTGTCCACAGGTGACCGGTATTCAGAAGTGCCCATTAGCAGAAGTTTGACTGTATTGATCTGTCCAGTGGAATTCTAAGAAGTTTAGCAGGGTAAGGTTAACTTCACAGAAGGGAGTCAAGTTCTTGGTTAGGTGTCAGTCAGCCTACTCCTTCAATAGGGTCTGTCTAAATGACAAGAATTGTGCCTTTTGATTACTATGATCAATTTGATGGAAGTTACACTTATTTGATGAAGTGTTGGGAGTAATGCTAATATGTAAGTTTTGACGTAAAGATTCGACCTGCGTCATAAGGCAGTTGAAGGACGTTTTGTGCATTTTAGCTTAGGATAGTGCTGGAAAAAAGAAACCAATTAACATATGTGTTGGATAGTGCTGGAAAAAAGAAACCAATTAACATATGTGTTGTGCATGACATGTTTGTGTATCTGTGGATGGGGGATCTGAAAACTGTTCTCATAACTGGTGCTGTCTAAAAAAGGTGCTGGTATTTTAACACTGAAAGAGGTTCTGTAAGATTTGTTGTATACAAAAAGAACTGTTGGAAAAACATGCCTTTGATTAGTCTAACTTGTAAGCAACAAAAAAGTTAAAGGTATGAAGAAATAATGTGAGTCTATAATATGTATGTTTAATTAGTACTGAAAAACCATGTGTAAGTGACATACAAAATATTTGTATCATTAGGAATGTCATCAGGAGGCACCTGTCATTGATTTACTCTCTGCTGAAACACAGGTACATATTGTTGAATTTATTTCACTGCATCTCACATATTTCGACACTTCAAACTTTTTTTTTGAGAAATTTTAAGCACCACCACTCTTTAGCTCACCAGAGTACATAGTGCTGAGGGTGAGTTTTTAGGATTGATGACTGACAATTAGTTTGAACATCTCTATAACCATACCTGCCATAATTTTTCTGGCCATTTCCTGGATTTTGATATTGAATTTCCGGGATTTGACCCGATTTTCCTGGACATACAACTATTTAAACACTTTCAATGCCCTACTGTTGGCAGTACACAAAATTGGACAGGATTCTGTTTTTCGTGGGAAAAGCCGTGCACATGTTTCAAATACACATCAATACCATCAGTTTCATACCTTTTATTTTAGTTGCAAGAGCATAGTAATTGTGTAGCAGTAATCATAAAATAATAACTGTTTACCATTAATTAATTAACATCATAAACTTGAATTCAAGTTGAATCACTTGCGTTTGATGACAGTGTCATCTATGCTTCGTATTAGAAGTATCGGCGCGATTTGATCGAACATTACAATATTTATCAGGAATACCTTTTAAACTTACCTTTTCTTTGAAGGACCGATACGTGAAAAAACTCAGTTTAATTTTAAGCAGCATCTCTATTGATACCAAATTCCGACAGCAAACAAACTGTAAACAAGTTATTTATTTAAAAATCATAGTCTTTCTCGGCAAGGTCTAAACGTGTTTGCATTAGATTTAATTTTAAGTAGCATCTCTATTAACACCATTTACCAGCGGCGACAGTCTTTGAAAGGGGCAGATATCTTACAAATTAATTAATGCACTGCAAGTCAATAAATTGTTAGCCGATAGCGGTCATTTGTTAATTGGTTATCAATGTAAGCGGTGTATTCGCCAAATATTATAACATATTTTGAACATATTATCATAACGAATAATAAAAGAATTAGCAGCATGTCAAAAATTTGACTGGCCTGATCAAAGTTATGTGCGTTTTTCATGTTTTCCGGGACATTGGGTGTCTTTCCGGGACTCTGGGACGGGCCCTCGATTTCCGGGACAGTCCCGGACGATCCGATAAGTATGGCAGGTATGTCTATAACAACCAGTCTAAATTTAATAAAACTAGCCTGGAATATTCCTTGCATGAAGCTCAAACAGTTATAGTCCAGGGCTCCCGAAAACCGAAAATTTGTCGGTTTTGACCGAATTTTATCTGTATGGACCGATTTCGATGGCCAAAAGTCCTTAAAAAATCGGTCCAGATAATTTCCAAAAAAAAAAAAAAAATATGTCTAACTTTTCATAAAACAGTCAAAATCTCACACCAAAACCTCAAGTTGATCGCTAATCTGGTTCTTCACACCTATCATAAAACCATAAAACTGTCACTGTTGCCCGCGGCAATTATCGCCAATTAACTTGTAACAAGTAAAAGTGTGCTTGATTTGCAGCCAGCCAATCGATTAAAGTTGACCGGCATAAACTGTGAAATATAATTTCATCGAAATCAAACTCCCCGCAGCGATTACTTCCCCTGATCAGTACAGAAAACGGTTAAAGTAGAAAAGCGTGACGTAACCGAGGCTAAGGAGTTTGCATCGAAAAAGGCGATAACTATCGTCTGCTTAATTTCATTAAGGGCTTAAAAGTAATTGTAGTGGCTAGCTGCAGCACAAAGGACACTTGAAAATATCAGTGACTAGTTTGATGTGTAAAATTAGCTCTAATTCTACTTTCCCTTTGAAAAACACATATTTTCGCGACGTCAACACTATCATAATTGAAATTGTTCTTTGCCCTTAAATCGTCTCTATTTCTTTTTTTTGGTTCTTGGTCTCGGGGGAGGGGGAGGTGGGGGGGGGGGGGAGGGGGGTCTCGGACCGATTGAGATTTTAAAATTTAAGGAGCCCTGTTATAGTCAATTGGGAGCTAAATATAGATTTAAAAAATGAAAACTTAAAAAAAAATTCTTTTTTGTAACTGCTTTAAAATGAAATATTTGGTATGTAGCATTGTGTAATGGTCCTCTACCAAGTTTGTTGAAATCATGGACCCAGGAACAAAATTAGCTCTGCCCAAGGGGCCACATGATTTCACATGGGCTTACATAGAGATAACTCGGAAAATCTTCTCTTCTGAAACCACAAGGCCTAGGGCTAATTTATTTAGTATGAGGCATTGCCTGGTGGACCTCTACCAAGTTTGTTCAAATAGTGCCTCTAGGATCTAAATTCACCCCATCCCAGGGGTCACATGATTTTACATAGGCTTATATAGAGAGAACTTAAAAAATCTTCTTGTCTGAAACTGTAACTCCTAGGGCTAAGATATTTGGTATGTAGCATTGTCCAGTCGACCTAAACCAAGATTGATCAAATTATGGCACCAGGGTCAAAATTGACTCTGTTCCAGGAGCTAAATGATTTTACATAGGCTTATATAGAGTTCAAAAATCTTCTTGTCTAAAACTATTTTACCTTTGAATTTTATATTTGGCATACAGGTTCACCTAGAGCTCCTCAAAACTTGCCCATGGGGTCATTTATTGCTCCTCCAAGGGTCACTTGATTTAATATAGACTTATATAGGGAAAACTTTGAAAATCTTTTTTCAAGAAACCACAAGACCTAAGGCTTAGATACGTTGAATGAAGCTTTATCTTGAGGTCCGCTACCAAGATTGTTCAAGTTATGCTCTTGGGGTCAGTATTGACTCCCCCCAGGGATCGCTTGATTTTTAGCTCACCTGATCACTTTGTGCTCAAGGTGAGCTTTTGTGAACGCCGTGTGTCTATCGTGCATCATGCGGTATAAACTTTTTACTTTAAACAACATCTCCTCCTTAACCACAAGGTGAAAGATGATTAAACTTTGCAGGAATGTTCCTTGCTTGAAGCTTTACCAAATTGTTTAAAGAATTCCATTCCATGAAGAATTCTGGTTGCTATGGCAACAACAATAAAAATCTTTAAAAAAACTTCTTATCTAAAACTGCTAAGCCTAGAAGTCTAAAATTTTTGTTTGTAGCTAGTGGACCTCTACTAAGTTTGTTAAAATAATGTCCCTGGAATCACTGTTGGACTACTCTCCTGTGCATCGGTCGAATGTTTCACTTTCTTACCTTTGCTAAAATTCAATTTGTAGAATATTTTTATTTTTAGAGACGGAATTCCACAGTTACATTTAAGCCAATCAGTTACTAGCCTACAACGAATCATCCATTCATCAAAATGTAAACAATCAATGCATGTTTGCATGTTACTTTTGTTTTTAGCTCACCTGAGCACATTGAGGGTAAGCTTTTCTGATCGGTCTTTGTCCGTCGTCCGTCCGTCATCAACTTTTCATTCAAACGACATCTCCTCTGAAACCAATGGGGCAAATTAAATGAAACTTGCCTTGGATGTTCCTTGCATGAAGCTCTACCAAGATTGTTCAAATGGTTCTGGTCCATTGCATTTCTGGTTCACTGGAGCTAAAAATAGATTTTATAAGTTGGATCTTTAAAAATCTTCTTCTCCGAAACCACAAGGCCTGAAGCTTTGATATTTGGTATGAAGCATAATCTAGTGGACCTCTACCAAATTTGTTCAAACTATGTCCCTGGGATCAAAACTGACCCCACCCCAGGGGTCAGTTGATTTTACATAGAGTTATATAGGGAAAACTTGAAAATCTTCTTGTCAGAAAAAAGAAGGCCTAGAGTTAAGATATTTGGTATGTAGCATTGTCTAGTGGACCTCTACCAAGTTTGTTCAAATCATGGCCTCTGGGTCAAAAATGGCCCTGCCCCAGGGGTCACTTGTTTTACATAGAGTTATATAGGAAAATCTTAAAAAAATTTCTTGTCAGAAACTGTAAATTATAGAGCTTAGATATTTGGTGTGTAGCATTGTCTATTGGACCTCTACCAAGTTTGTCAAATCATGGCATCTGGGTCAACAATGGCCCCGTCCCAGGGGTCACTTGTTTTACATAGAGTTATATAGGAAAAACTTTAAAAATCTTCTTGTCAAAAACCGTAAATTATAGAGCTTAGATATTTGGTGTGTAGCATTGTCTATTGGACGTCTCCCAAGTTTGTTAAAATCATGGCCTCTGGGTCAAAAATGGTCCCGTCCCAGGGGTCACTTGTTTTACATAGAGTTATATAGGAAAATCTTAAAAAATCTTCTTGTCAGAAACTGTAAGTTATAGAGCTTAGATATTTGGTGTGTAGCATTGTCTAGTGGACCTCTACCAAGTTTGTTCAAATCATGGCCTCTGGGTCAAAAATGGTCCCGTCCCAGGGGTCACTTGTTTTACATAGAGTTATATAAGAAAATCTTAAAAAATCTTCTTGTCAGAAACTGTAAGTTATAGAGCTTAGATATTTGGTGTGTAGCATTGTCTAGTGGACCTCTACTAAGTTTGTTCAAATCATAGCCACTGGGTCAAAACAGGCCCAGCCCTGGGGTCACTTGTTTACATAGAGTTATATAGGAAAAGGTTTTAAAAATCTTCACAGAAGAAACCATAAGGCTTAGAGTTAAAATATTTTTTATGAAGCATTGTCTAGAGGACCTCTACCAAGTTTGTTTAAGTCATGGACCCTAGGTCAAAAATGGCCCTGCCCCAGGGGTCACATGTTTTACAGAGAGTTATATAAGAAAAACTTTAAAAATCTTCTTGTCATAAACAACAGGGCCTAGAGTTAAGATATTTGGTGTGCAGCATTATCTAATGGACCTCTATCAAGTTTGTTCAAATCATGACCCCTTGGTCAAAATAGGCCCGGCCCTAGGGGTCACATGTTTTACATAGAATTATATAGGAAAAACTTGAAAAATCTTCTTGTCAGAAACCACAAGGCCTAGAGTTAAGATATTAGGTATGCAGCATTGTTTAGTGGACCTCTACCAAGTTTGTTAGAAAAATGTCCCTGGGGTCAGTATTGGCCCAGCCCGAGGGGTCACAAGTTTTAAATAACAATATAGAAGAAAATCTATTAAAATCTTCTTGTCTGAAACAACAAGGCCTAGAATTTTAAAATTTGGCACGAAGCAAGCTTTATCAAGCTTTTTCAAAATATTAGATTAGATTAAAGGTCACGGAGGCTAAAAGGAGATTTATCTACTGTACCTCATAGAGCGTTCATTTATAGACCAATATCTTTGATATTCAGTATAGAGGTTCCTTGCATGGACCTCTACCCATGGGTTAGGTTTGAGGTAACTTGGTCAAGGTCAAGGTCACCATAGCTTATAATAGATATTTCTACTTTCTGTCATAGAGCCTTTATTTATTGACTGATATTTTACATATTTGATTTGTAGGCACTTACATATTTTCAATTAAAAATGAAATACTGCTTAATTAACAGCAAACCTACAGCCAAAATACTCAGGTGAGCAATCTAGGGCCATCATGGCCTTCTTGTTCACATTGCAAAGTCTTTTTATACGCCCGTCAAAGACGGGTCTATTACGGGAACACCCATGGCATCCGGGCGGCGTCCACAATTATGTCCCCTTTCTAATTCAAATGGTTGATGTCCAATGTTCATGAAACTTGAGGAAAATGTTTATTGGCATAATATCTCGACCAAGTTTGATAACCAGCCAAATCGCTTCAGCCACCTCAGAGTTAAGGCCCTTTATTTGTACAAAAATGGCAAATTCGCCTTGTCATCTCTCTAATTCAAACAGTTGTTCTCCAATCTTCATGAAACTTGGGGAAAATGTTTATGGCCTTAATATCTTGGCCAGATTTGATAATCAGCCATATCGCGCTACACATTTCAGACTTATGGCTCTTAATTTTTACAAAAAATGCCAAATTTGTCTCGGCTCTTAGTGAAACAGTTGTTCGTTGATCTTCATAAATGTTTGTGGAATCGTTGGTGTCTGTAATATCTTTACCAAGTTTGATAACCAGCCACTTCTAGGCGCGAGCCCTTAAAACGTCAAAAAGCTGCAAAATTCACCTTCCAGCCTGTTCTGACAATCATCAGAAGACTTCTGTCCTCATATAAAATCAAAGGTGAGTTATGTGTGTATTTATTTACATGTGTCTGTATCTGCATAGTAGTATCCATATACCTGTATAGTTGTACCCATATATCGGTATAGTTGTAGCCATGCACATGTTTACTCCCATCCATGCATCTGTAAACTCATATCATTACATGGGTACAGTGAAAATTTATATTAAAACAATAAATTATTGTTGTTCACAACTGAACCTATCTGTTCTCTATGTTTTCATTATATGTTTTAAACACTACTTCAAAGAACTTCCAAATATCCCGCAAATGGTATAAAACTGGCTGGTTATCAAGTTCATTATGGTAACAACGGTTCCCATGCTTTAAATGCCCTGTAACTTACTATGAATGTGGATGGTTATCAAGTCCATTATGGTACTACATGGTTCCTGTGATATAGTTGACACCTCTGCAAATACACCATAATTCTTTATACCCCTACAGACAAAGTTTGACAGGGTATATAGGAGTGAGCTTGGCGGTCGGTCGGGATTCCTGTATGTTCACACCTCTCTGTCAAACTTTTCAACCATTTACCAAAATTTTCGACAGGCGTATTTTGTGGCAGTTTGGCACTCTTGTTTAATATGTATACGTAAATAAATCAGTAAACATGTCAAAAAGGTTAGAATTACGATTATGGTTTAGATGTTTAATTGCTGTATGAAATGTTAACGTAAACCCATAGTTGAAATGTGTTTACTAAATTGTCAGAAAACACCTGTCTATTTATAATTTTTGCAATCACATGATCATTTTGACCAATGAAAAATAGTTTCAAGATTTTTCGGTTGCGGGGATATTGGTGCACTTTCATTGGTTGTTTATAAGTTAATAGTAAAGGTCAATATCATTAATCTCTTCTTACTAAAGCAGTGGTGTGAAATAATGGTAGTGTATATTCACTTAGCTGCTGAGGGAGCGTACTGTTGGCCCTGCCTGAAGGGTTATCAGTTTTACATAGCAATACAGAAGAAAATATTTTAAAATCTTATCTGAATCCAAAGGGCTTAGAATTTTAATATTTGGCATGAAGTATTGTCTCGTGGACCTTTACCAAGCTTGTTTAATTATTAGATTAGGGTTAAGGTCACTGAGGCTAAAAATTGATTTATCTACTTTACCTCATAGAGCCTTTATAGACCAGTATCTTTGTTATTTCGTATGTAGGTTCCTTGCACAGACCTCTTTTGAGGTCACTGGGTCAAGGTTAGGGTCACCATAGCCTATATAAGATATTTCTACATTCTGTCTTAGAGCCTTTATTTCTTGACTGATATTTTAGATACTTGGTTTTGTAGGCAGCTACAAATCTTCAGTTAGAAAATGAATTACTGCTTCTTATGTTTGATTAACAGCAAACCCCAAGCCAAAGTACTCTGGTGAGCAATCCATGGCCATCTTGTTTAGCTCACCTTAGCACTAAGTGCTCAAGGTGTGTTTTTGTGATCTCCCTGTGTCCGTTGTGCACTGTGCACCATCAACTTTTTACTTTAAACAACATGTGAAAGTTGATCAGACTTTGCAGGTATGTTTCTTGTATGAAGTTTTACCAAAAGTTTTTCAAACAATTCCATTCCATGAAGAACTCTGGTTGCTATGGCAACAACAATGAAACACTTAAAAAAATCTTTTCTAACACTGCACAGTCATATGGTCATAAATTTTGAATGTAGCATTTTCTAGTGGACCTGTACGAAGTTTGTTCAAAAAATGTTCCTGTGGGTCACTATGAGCCCCACTGGAGGGGTGACATGTTTTTTTTCATAGAAAAAGAGAGGAAACTGTTTGAAAATTTTCTTGACTGAAACCACAAATCCTAGAGTTCTGAAATTTGGCGTGAAGCATTGTCAAGTGGACTTATACCAAATTTGTTCAAATTATGTCTTTAGGGTCTCAGTTGGCCTAGTTTGAGGGGCAAATGTTTTTGTGTCGCCCTTTCGAAGAAACTGCGATACATAGGGATCGCTTTGTCCATCGGTCCGTCACGAGAACTTAATGTTGGCTATAACTTCGCCATTTCTAAACATTATCTTATCAAACTTTCAAATTGTATTGCTTATGACAACAGGGTCAGGATGATGACAAAATCTTTAGGTCAAGGTCACATTTGATAGAGTTATGCTCCTTTTTGTGTTGGCCTTTCGAAGAAACGGCGATACATAGGGATTAGTTTGTTCGTCGGTCCGTCACGAAAACTTAACGTTGGCTATAACTTTGCCATTTCTCAATATTTCCTTATCAAACTTTCAAATTGTATTGCTTATGACAACAGGGTCGGGATGATGCCAAAATCTTTAGGTCAAGGTCACATTTGACAGAGTTATGCCCCTTTTTGTACTTCGATTTTGTCATGAAAACTTAACGTTGGCAATAACTTTGCCATTTCATAACATTTCGTCATCAAACTTTCAAATTATATTGCTTACGACAACAGGGTCGTGATGATGCCAAAATCTGTAGGTCAAGGTCACAAATTGACAGAGTTATGCCCCTTTTTAGCTCACCTGGCACAAAGTGCAAGAGTGAGCTTTTGTCATACCCCAATGTCTGGT
This sequence comes from Cyclina sinensis, assembly GCA_012932295.1. Taxonomy (NCBI): domain Eukaryota; kingdom Metazoa; phylum Mollusca; class Bivalvia; order Venerida; family Veneridae; genus Cyclina; species Cyclina sinensis. The sequence continues at coordinate 10,593,142 of JAAONU010000015.1, read as the reverse complement.
GTGCATTGCGAGTCATGCGGTGTGCGTCGTGAGGCGTCAACAATTTCATTCAAACAACATCTCTTCTGAAACCACTGGGCCAAATTCAATGAAACTTGCATGGGATGTTTAAATTTAAAAATCTTCTTGTCTGAAACCACAAGACCTGGAGCTTAGAAATTTGGTATGAGGCATCATCTAGTGGACCTCTACCAAGCTTGTTCAAATTATGACCCTGGGATCAGAACTGGCCCCACCCTGGGGGTCACTTGATTTTATTAAGGTTATATAGGGAAAACTTTAAAAATCTTCTTGTCAGAAACTGCAAGGCATAGAGCTTAGATATTTGGTGTTTAGCGTTGTCTAGTAGACCTCTAACAAGATTGTTCAAATCATGGCCCCTGCGTCAAAATTGGCTCCGCCCAAAGGGTCACATGTTTTACATAGAGTTATATAATAAATTCTTTAAAAATCTTCTTGTCAGAAACTGCAAGGCCTGTAGCTTAGATATCTGGTATGAGGCATGAACTAGTGGACCTCTACAAAGATTGTTCAAATTATGATCCTGGGGTCAGAACTGACCCCACCCAGGGCTTACTTGATTTACATAAGGTTATATGGGGAAATCTTTAAAAATCTTCTTGTAAGAAACTACAAGACATGGAGCTTAGATATTTGGTGTTGAGCATTGTCTAGTAGACCTCTACCAAGATTGTTCAAATCATGGCCCCTGTGTCAAAACTGGCCTCGCCCAAGGGGTCACATGTTTTACATAGAGTTATATAGCAAAAAAGTTTAAAAATCTTCTTGTCACAAAATACAAGGCCTGGAGCTTAGATATTTGGTAGTATGCACTGTGACCACAGTGGGGTCATCCCCCCTCCTCTTGGGGTCACTTCCCCCTGACCCCTGCCCCAAATTTGTTTTTCTCTTTTTTTAAGTTTTTCGCTATGGCAATAAAATTTGAACCATTTGTACAGTTCAAGATGATTTCAAAAACATTATTCCTTGACCTATATTTTTTACCTGCTGACCTACTTTTTTGTTTTTTAGCTACAGGAATGAAATTTGGACCATGTGCACAGTTTTTCGTTTCAATTTCAAAAATGTCATGAAATGATCTATATATTTGACCTACTGACCTACTTTTTTGTTTTTTAGCTACAGCAATGAAATTTGGACCATGTGCACAGTTTTTCGTTTCGATTTCAAAAATGTCATCGAATGGACCTATATTTTTGACGTACTGACCTTCTTTTTTTTTTTATTTAGCTTCAGCAATGAAATTTGGACCATGTGCACAGTTTTTCGTTGCAATTTCAGAAATGTTATCGCTTGACCCATATTTTTGACCTACTGACCTACTTTTTGTTTTTGGAGCTATTTCAATGAAATTTGGACTGTGTGTACAGTTTTTTGTTCCGATTTCAGAAACGTCATATCATGACCTATATTTTTGACCTACTGACCTACTTTTTTGTTTGAAAGCTACGGCAATGAAATTTGGACTGTGTGTACAGCCTTTCGTTTCGATTTCAAAAATGTCGTCTCATGACCAATATTTTGACCTACTGACCTACTTTTTTGTTTTAGAGCTATGGCAATGAAATTGCATTGGTCCATTTCTGTGATATGCATCATTACATTCATAAAAAATTCTTTCATCTTTGAACCCAGGTGAGTGCTTTAGGGCCATTGGCCCTCTTGTTGTACTTGGATTTTGTCATGAAAACTTAACATTGGCTATAACTGTGCCATTTCTTAATATTTCTTCATCAAACTTTCCAATTGTTATGTTTACAATTTTGTCACCTAAGACAACACCATTTCTCAAGGGCAGATAACCCTCAAATTTATTTTTGCAATGTTATGCCCCTTTTTTCAACTTAAAATTTCTTGGTTAACCTTTTGTTAATGTCCATTTCTCAAAAAGTGTCAAAGATATTCCATTCAAACTTGGAATACTTGATCAGCAGCAAAACCCCTGTAAAGATTGTTGGTACCCATGTCCCTGGGGTCACAGTTAGCCCCACCCCCAGGGGACACTTGATTTTGCTTATTAGCTCACCTGAGCCTGCTCAGGGTTAGCTTTTGGGATCCTTGATTGTCTGGCTTGTGTCGTGCATCGTCAACAATTTGATTTAAACAACATCTCCTCCTAAACCGCTGAGCCAACATTGATGAAACATGCCTGGGATATTCTTTGCATGAAGCTCTACTAAAGTTGTTCAAAGAATTCAATTCCATTAAGAACTCTGGTTGCTATGGCAACTTAAAGGAAAAACTTTGAAAATCTTCTTGCCTTAAACCACAAGGCCCTGAGCCTTAAGATTTGGTATGTAGCATTGTCTAGTGGACCTCTATCGAGTTTGGTCAAATTATTCCCCTAGGGTCAAATTTGGCCCCGCCCAGGGGATCAATTAATTTTACATAGGCTTATATAGGAAAACTTTAAAAATCTTCTTGTCTGAAACCAGAAGGCCTAGAGTTTAGATATTTGGTGTGCAGCATTGTCCTGTAGACATCTACCAAGTTTGTTCAAATCATGGCTCCTGGGTCAAAAATGGCCCCGCCCTGGGGGTCACTTGATTTACATAGAGTTATATAGGGAAAACTTTAGGCTGAAGGCCTGGAGCTTAGATATTTGGTGTGAGGCATCATCTAGTGGACCTCTACAAAGATTGTTCAAATTATGACCCTGGGGTCAGAACTGGCCCCGCCCTCGGGGTCACTTGATTTACATTGAGTTATATAGGGAAAACTTTAAAAATCTTCTTGTCAGAAACCGCAAGGCATGGAGCTAAGATATTTGGTGTTGAGCATCATCTAGTGGACCTCTACCAAGATTGTTCAAATAATGACCTTGGGGTCAGAACTGGCCCTGCCCTGGGGGTCACTTAATTAACATAGAGTTATATAGGGAAAAATTTAAAAATCTTCTTGTCACAAACTGCAAGGCCTGGAACATAGATATTTGGTATGAGGCTTGATCTAGTGGACCTCTACAAAGATTGTTCAAATTATGACCCTGGGGTCAGAACTGACCCCGCCCAGGGCTTACTTGATTTACATAGAGTTATATAGGGAAAACTTAAACAATCTTCTTGTAAGAAACTACAAGGCATGGAGCTTAGATATTTGGTGTTGAGCATTGTCTAGTAGACCTCTACCAAGATTGTTCAAATCATGGCGCTTGGGTCAAAACTGGCCTCCCCCAAGGGGTCACATGTTTTACATAGAGTTATGTAGCAAAAAAGTTTAAAAATCTTCTTGTCACAAACTGCAAGGCCTGGAGCTTAGATATTTGGTAGTATGCACTGTGACCACAGTGGGTCGTCAGCCCCCTCCCCCCCGCACTGAAATTTTTTTTTATTTTTTTAAGTTTTTCGCTATGGCAATAAAATTTGGACCATTTGTACAGTTTTTCAAGATGATTTCAAAAACATTATTCCTTGACCTATATTTTTGACCTACTGACCTACTTTTTAACCAGGTTTTCAACGAAAACTGGTTATTGTAATGCGAAAGTCGGCGGGCGGGCGTCAACTTTTGGTTTCCGCTCAATAACTTGAGTTTGCTTTGGCCTCTTGATGCAAAACTTGGTGTATGGGTAGCTTATATCAAGAGGCAGCTTGGGATTGCTACCCAGGTGTCTGTGATCAAGGTCAAGGTCACTGTTGCTAAAAATAGAAATTCAGTTTCCGCTCAAGAACTTGAGTTTGCTTTGACCTATTGACCCCAAACTTGGTATATGGGTAGCTTATATCAAGAGGCAGCTTGGGATTGCTACCCAGGTGTCTGTGATCAAGGTCAAGGTCACTGTTGCTAAAAATAGAAATTCAGTTTTCGCTCAATAACTTGAGTTTGCTTTGGTGTATCGACGCCATACTTGGTGTATGGGTGGCTTATATTAAGAGGTTGCTTGGGATTGCTACCCAGGTGTTTGTGGTCAAGGTCAAGGTCCCTGTGGCTAAAAATAGAAATTCAGTTTCTGCTAATTAACTTGAGTTTGCTTTGGCCTATTGACACAAAACTTGGTGTATGGGTGGCTTATATTAAGCTGCCTCTTGGGATTGCTACCCAGGTGTCTGTGGTCAGGTCAAGGTCCCTGTTGCTAAAAATAGAAATTCAGTTTCCGCTGAATAAATTGAGTTTGCTTTGGTCTGTTGATGCTAAACTTAGTGTATGGGTAGCTTTTATCAAGAGGCAGCTTGGGATTGCTACCCAGGTGTCTATGATCAAGGTCAAGGTCACTGTTGCTAAAAATAGATTCAGTTTTCGCTCAATAACTTGAGTTTGCTTTGGCCTATTGACACAAAGCTTGGTGTATGGGTAGCTTATATCAAGAGGCAGCTTGGGATTGCTACCCAGGTGTCTGTGATCAAGGTCAAGGACACTGTTGCTGAAAATAGAAATTCAGTTTCTGCTCAATTACTTGAGTTTGCTTTGGTGTAACAAGGCCAGACTTGATGTATGGGTAGCTTATATCAAGAGGCAGCTTGGGATTGCTACCAAGGTGTCTATGATCAAGGTCAAGGTCACTGTTGCTAAAAAAAGAAATTCAGTTTCCGCTCAATTACTTGAGTTTGCTTTGGCCTATTGACAACAAGCTTGGTGTATGGGTAGCTTATATTAAGAGGCAGCTTGGGATTCCTACCCAGGTGTCTATGAACAAGGTCAAGGTCACTGTTGCTAAAAATAGAAATTCAGTTTCCACATAATAACTTGAGTTAGCTGTGACCTCTTTACAGCAAATTTGGTGTATGGGTAGCTTATTTCAAGACGCTACTCGGGATTGCTACCCAGATGTCTGTAATCAGGGTAAATGTCATTGTTGCTAACCACAAGGCCCTGAGCCTTAATATTTAGTATGTAGCATTGTCTAGTGGACCTCTATCAAGTTTGTTCAAATTATGCCCCGGGGGTCAATGGAATTTACATAGGCTTATATAGTAAAACTTTAAAAATCTTCTTTTGGCCCCGCCCCGAGTCAACTTATTTTACATAGGGAAAACTTTGAAAATCTTCTTGTTTGAAACCACAAGGACCTGAGCCTTAAGATTTGGTATGTAGCATTGTCTTGTGGACCTCTACCAAGTTTGTTCAAATTATGCACCTGGGGTCAAATTTGGCCCTGCCCTGGGGGGTCAATGGATTTTACATAGGCTTATATAGTAAAACTTTAAAAATCTTCTTGTCTGAAACCACAAGGCCCTGAGATCTAAGATTTGGTATGAAACAAGCTTTATCAAGCTTTTTTGAATTATTAGATTAGGTTAAAGGTCACCAAGTCTAAAAATAGGTTTATATACTGTACCTCGTAGAGCCTTCATTTAAAGACCAATATCTTTGATATTGGGTATCAGGGCTCCTAAAATTTTGAAATCTGAATCGGTCCGAGACCCCCCCCCCCGCCCTCGAGACCAAGAACCAACAAAAAAAATAGAAACGATTTAAGGGCAAAGAATAATTTGAGTTATGATAGTGTTGACGTCGCGAAAATACTTGTTTTTCAAAGCGAAAATAGAATTTGAGCTAATTTTACAACGTCAAACTAGTCACTGATATTTTAAAGTGTGCTTTGTGCTGCAGCTAGCCACTACAATTACTATTAAGCCCTTAATGAAATTAAGCAGACGACAGTTATCGCCTATTTCGATGCACACTCCTCGCACCGGTTACGTCACGCTTTTCTACTTTGTTTTCTGTACTGATCAGGGGAAGTAACCGCTGCGGGGAGTATGATTTCGATGAAATTATATTTCACAGTTTGAGCTGGTCAACTTTAATCGATTGGCGGCTGCAAATCAAGCACACTTTAACTTGTTTACAAGTTAATTGGCGATAATTGCTGCGGGCAACAATGACAGTTTTATGATAGGTGTGAAGTACCAGATTAGCGATCAGTTGAGGTTTTGGTGTGAGATTTTGACTGTTTTTTGAAAAGTTAGACAGAATTTTTTTTTTTGGAAATTATCTGGACCGATTTTTTGAGGACTTTTGGACATTGAAATCGGTCCATAGAGATAAAATTCGGTCAAAACCGGCAAATTTTCGGTTTTCGGGAGCCCTGTTGGGTATATAGGATCCTTGCATGGACCTCTACCCATGGGTAGGGTTTTAGGTCACTGGGTCAAGGTCAAGGACACCATAGCTTATGATAGATATTTCTACTTTCTGTCATAGAGCCTTTATTTATTGACTGATATTTTACATAATTATTTACATATTTATATTTACACTACTTACATATTTTCAATTAAAACTTGAAATACTGCTTAACTGCAAACCTACAGCCAAAATACTCAGGTGAGCGATCTAGGGCCATCATCGCCCTCTTGTTTCAAGTCTAATTTGTGAGACAAAGATGTCACTGGTGCAAATTAACAGTTGCATTAATTCTTGCTTAAGTGCTTAAATTTTACAGGTTTTGGTATATTTGATGCTATAGGTGTCTGTTCTTTTGTAGGAGCAAAAAGCCAAAGAAACAGGAGCATCCCCTAGTCAAGCCACACCTTCCACAGCTAATAACCCTTTTGTTAGCCCCACTGCAGCACCTGCCACCCAGGCATCTCCATCTAAACCTAGTGATGATTTACTCAAACTGGATGGTAAGTAAATAACTACATTATTATCGTGATAAAGCCTGCCTAAAATTTAAATGTTTCTCATTGCAAGAAAATAATTTCTTTGAGGTTTATTAAATGTTTTTAAGTTTGCCAATCAATGTATAAATCAGATAATCAGTCTGCTTTTTAACCAGTACCAGTTTTGTCTTAATGCAGCTGAGAATAAGTGGTTATAAATTATTGTACATGTATCTTCACCAAGTTAGAAATAACAAATATTTTACTATAGATTAGCTTTCTAAAATTATTTATTCACATGTAGCTGGTTCAAATCTCACTTAGCTTCCACTTCACAACAAGCTGTACTAGTTTTGCTCAAGGAAAGTGCATCCTCAGAATTACTATTGCAAGAATTGTTTCCAAACTGATGTAAAATAAATAATTTTAAACCAGTTACATTGCTTATAATGAATGCACAGAATCGTACGTAGGACTAAGGTGTTACCTATGTTTTATTTCAGAAAATCCATTTATAGAGAATGTTAAGAGCGTGATGCAGATGAACTCAGGTATGAATGCATTTGGGGCTCCAGCCTGGGGACCACCTCCGATGTCTACTGGTCAGTACTGGTTCAGTGATAATATTCTAATGTCCAACTGGCTAGAATGTTCTGCGTTTATGTGTAGTAACACAAGGTTTTGATTAAAACGTATGAGTGCAACACTTCATTTAAGGGACATAGATTCTTAGAATGTCTATTGATAGCTAGCCTGAGCACAAAGTGCTCAAAGGTAAGGTTTTGGGATCATTGATTGTCCGGCATGCATTGTGTGTCATCAACAATTTGACTTGAACGACTTCTCCTCCTATACCACAAAGCAAACATTGATGAAACATGCCTAGGATATTTCATGTTTGAAACTCTACCGAAGTTGTATAAAGAATTGAATTCCATCAAGAACTCTGGTTGCCATGGCAAGAGAAAGAAAACTTTGAAAATCTTCTTGTCTAAAACCAGAACCCTAGAACTCAGATACTTTTTAATGGAGCATCAGATAGAGGTCCTCTACCAAGTTTGTTCAAATTTTGTCCCTTGCATCAAAATTGGCCTTCCCCAAGGGTCACTTGGTTTTAATACACTTTTATAGGGAAAACCTTAAAAAATTTCTTGCCTGAAACCACAAAGCCAAGGGTTTAGATTTTTGTCATACCCCAAATGTCTGGTGTGCGTCGTGCGGTGTGTGTCATGAGGCATCAACAATTTCATTCAAACAACATCTCCTCTGAAACCACTGGGCCAAATTCAATGAAACTTGCATGGGATGTTCCTTGCATGAAGCTCTTCCAAAGTTGTTTCAAAGAATTCAGTTCCATGCAGAAGTCTGGTTGCAATGGCAAACAAAAGAAAAACTTTAAAAATCTTCTTCTCAAAAACAACAAGGCCTGGAGCTTAGATATTTTGTATGAGGCATCATCTAGTGGACCTCTACCAAGATTGTTCAAATTATGACCCTAGGGTCAGAACGTTCAAATTATGACCCTAGGGTCAGAACTGGCCCCACCCTGGGGGTCACTTGATTTTACAAAGAGTTACATAGGGAAAACTTCAAAAATCTTCTTGTCAGACACCACAACACATGGAGCTTAGATATTTGGTGTTGAGCATTGTCTAGTAGACCTCTACCAAGATTGTTTAAATCATGGCCCCTTGGTCAAAATTGGTTCCGCTCAAGGGGTCACATGTTTTACATAGAGTTATATAGTAAATTCTTTAAAAATCGTCTTGTCAGAAACTGCAAGGCCTGGAGGTTAGATATTTGGTATGAGGCATCATCTAGTGGACCTCTACAAAGATTGTTCAAATTATGACCCTGGGGTCAGAACTGACCCCGCCCAGGGCTTACTTGATTTACATAGAGTTATATAGGGAAAACTTTAAAGATCTTCTTGTAAGAAACTACAAGGCATGGAGCTTAGATATTTGGTGTTGAGCATTGTCTAATAGACCTCATCCAAGATTGTTCAAATCATGGCGCTTGGGTCAAAACTGGCCTCGCCCAAGGGGTCACATGTTTTACATAGAGTTATATAGCCAAAAAAAAAATTTGGACCTATTGTACAGTTTTTCAAGATGATTTCAAAAACATTATTCCTTGACCTATATTTTTTACCTACTGAGCTTTTTAGCTCACCTGAGCACAAAGTGCTCAGGGTGAGCTTTTCTGATCGGTCTTTGTCCGTCAGTCCGTCCGTCCGTCGTAAACTTTTCATTCAAACGACATCTCCTCTGAAACCAATAGGGCAAATTTAATGAAACTTGCCTGGGATGTTCCTTGCATGAAGCTCTACCAAGATTGTTCAAATGGTTCTGGTCCATTGCATTTCTGGTTCACTGGAGCTAAAAATAGATTTTATAAGTTGGATCTTTAAAAATCTTCTTCTCCGAAACCACAAGGCCTAGAGTTAAGATATTTAGTATGTAGCATTGTCTAGTGGACCTCTACCAAGTTTGTTCAAATCATGGCCTCTGGGTCAAAAATGGCCCCGCCCTGGGGGTCACTTGTTTTACATAGAGTTATATAGGAAAATCTTAAAAAATCTTCTTGTCAGAAACCGTAACTTATAGAGCTTAGATATTTGGTGTGTAGCATTGTCTAGTGGACCTCTACCAAGTTTGTTCAAATCCTGGCCTCTGGGTCAAAAATGACCCTGCCCCAGGGGCCACTAGTTTTACATAGAGTTATATAGGAAAATCTTAAAAAATCTTCTTGTCAGAAACCGTAAGTTATAGAGCTTAGATATTTGGTGTGTAGCATTGTCTAGTGGACCTCTACCAAGTTTGTTCAAATCCTGGCCTCTGGGTCAGAAATGGCCCCGCCCCGGGGGTCACTAGTTTTACATAGAGTTATATACATGTAGGAAAATCTTAAAAAATCTTCTTGTCAGAAACCGTAAGTTATAGAGCTTAGATATTTGGTGTGTAGCATTGTCTAGTGGACCTCTACCAAGTTTGTTCAAATCCTGGCCTCTGGGTCAAAAATGGCCCCGTCCCGGGGGTCACTTGTTTTACATAGAGTTATATAGGAAAATCTTAAAAAATCTTCTTGTCAGAAACCGTAAGTTATAGAGCTTAGATATTTGATGTGTAGCATTGTCTAGTGGACCTCTACCAAGTTTGTTCAAATCCTGGCCTCTGGGTCAAAAATGACCCCGCCCCAGGGGCCACTAGTTTTACATAGAGTTATATAGGAAAATCTTAAAAAAATCTTCTTATCAGAAACCATAAGTTATAGAGCTTAGATATTTTGTTTGTAGCATTGTCTAGTGGACCTCTACCAAGTTTGTTCAAATCCTGGCCTCTGGGTCAGAAATGGCCCCGCCCCGGGGGTCACTTGTTTTACATAGAGTTATATAGGAAAAACTAAAAAATCTTTTTGTCAGAAACAAGAAGGCCTACAGTTAAGATATTTGGTATGTAGCATTGTCTAGTGGACATCTACCAAGTTTGTTCAAATCCTGGCCTCTGGGTCAAAAGTGGCCCCGTCCCAGGGGTCACTTGTTTTACATAGAGTTATATAGGAAAATCTTAAAAAAATCTTCTTATCAGAAACCGTAAGTTATAGAGCTTAGATATTTGGTGTGTAGCATTGTCTAGTGGACCTTTACCAAGTTTGTTAGAAAAATGTCCCTGGGGTCACTATTGGCCCCGCCCAAGGGGTCACAAGTTTTAAATAACAATATAGAAGAAAATCTTTAAAAATCTTCTTGTCTGAAACCACAAGACCTAGAATTTTAAAATTTGACATGAAGCAAGCTTTATCAAGCTTTTTCAAATTATTGGATTAGGTTAAAGGTCACGGAGGCTAAAAGTAGATTTATCTACTGTACCTCATAGAGCCTTCATTTATAGACCAATATCTTTGATATTCAGTATAGAGCATGCTCATGTGAGCTTTTAGGATCCTTGATTGTCCGGCGTCCGTCGTCCATCTGTCGTCCACAATTCATTCAAACGACATCTCCTCTGAAACCACTTGGCAAAATTTAATGAAACTTGCCTAGAATGTTCCTTGCATGAAGCTCTACCAAGTTTGTTCAAATGGTTCCGGTTCATTGCATTTCTGGGTCACAGGAGCTAAAAACAGATTTTAAAAGTTGGATATTTAAAAATCTTCTTGTCAGAAACCACAAGGCCTGGAGCTTTGATATTTGGTATAAAGCATCATCTAGTGGACCTCTACCAAGTTTGTTCAAATCATGATCCTGGGGTCAAAAATGGCCTCGCCCCAGGGGTAACTTGTTTTACATAGAGTTATATAGGGAAAACTTTAAAAATCTTCTTGTCAGAAACCGTAAGGCATAGAGCTAAGATATTTGGTGTGCAGCATTGTCTAGTGGACCTCTACCAAGTTTGTTCAAATCATGGCCTCTGGGTCAAAAATGGCCCCACCCCAGGGGTAACTTGTTTTACATAGAGTTGTATAGGAAAAACTTTAAAAATCTTCTTGTCAGAAACCGTAAGGCATAGAGCTTAGATATTTGGTATGTAGCATTGTCTAGTGGACTTCTACCAAGTTTGTTCAAATTATACCTCTGGGGTCAAATTTGGCCCCACCCCGGGGTCATTGGTTTTACATAGGCTTATATAGGAAAAACTTCAAAAATCTTCTTGTCTGAAACCACAAAGCCCTGAGCCTTAAGATTTAGTATGTAGCATTGTCTAGTGGACCGCTACCAAGTTTGTTCCAATTATAACCCTGGAGTCAAATTTGGCCCCACCCCGGGGTCATTGGTTTTACATAGGCTTATATAGTGAAAACTTTGAAAATCTTCTTGTAGAAGGAGAAGTAACATTTTCAGTCCAAATAATCTGGAAATTTGTCAGACAGGTTGTTTTGATGATTTCTAGCTCAAGTTCGAATATGGGTCATCTGGGTTCAAAAACTAGGTCACAGAGCCCAAAAATAGAAAAACTTTGTTAACACTCTGGAAGTTACATTTTCAGTCCAAATATCCTGGAAATTTGTCAGAAAGGTTGTTTTGATGGTTTTAGAGCTCAAGTTCAAAATTTGGTCATCTGGGGTCAAAAACTAGGTCACAGAGCCCAAATATGGAAAAACCTTGTTAACACTCTAGAGGTAACATTTTCAGTCCAAATAACCAGAAAGGTTGTTTCAATGATTTTTAGGTAAAATTTGAATATGTGTCATCTGAAATCAAAAACTAGGTCACATAGCCCAAACTTGTTAACACTCTAGAAGCTACTTTTCAGTCCAAATATTCTCGAAATTTGTCAGAAAAAAATGTTTTAATGATTTCTAGCTCAGATTTGAATAAAGGTCATCTGGGGTCAAAAACTAGGTCACAGACCCCAAATATGGAAAAACCTTGTTAACACGCATTGAGGTAACATTTTCAGTTCAAATAACCTTGAAATTTGTCAGAAAGATTGTTTTAATGATTTCTAGCTCAGTTTTGAGTATGGGTTATGTGGGGTCAAAAACTAGGACACAGGGCCAAAAAGTAGAAATTCCTTGTTAATTCTCTAGAGGTTACATTTTCAGTCCAAATGTCCTTGAAATTTGTCAGAAAGGTTGTTTCAATGATTTCTAGCCCAGATTAGGATATGGGTCATCTGGGATCAAAAACTAGGTCACAGAGCCCTAAAATGTAAAAACCATTTTAACACTCCAGAGGTTATATTTTCAGTCCAAATATCCTGGAAATTTGACAGACAGGTTGTTTTGATGATTTCTAGCTCAAGTACTAATATGGGTCATCTTTGGTCAAAAACTAGGTCACAGAGACCAAATATGGAAAAACCTTGTTAACACTCTAGAGTTAAGATTTTAATTCCAATTAACCTGAAAATTTGTCAGAAAGGTTGCTTCTATGATTTCCAGCTCAACTTTGAATATGCCTCATCTGGATTAAAAAACTAGGTCACAGAGCCTAAAAAAACTTTGTGAACTCTCTAGAGGCTACATTTTCAGTACAAATGTCCTGGAAATTTTTCAGAAAGGTTGTTTTGATGATTTCTAGCTAAGGATTGGATATGGATCATCTGGGGTCAAAAACTAGGTCACAGAGCCCAAATATGGAAAAACCTTGTCAACACTCTAGAGGCTACACTTTCAGTCCAAATAACCTTGAAATTTGTCAGAAAGATTGTTTCAATAATTTCTAGGTCAAGCTTGAATATGGGTCATCTGGGGGCAATTAACCAGGTCCATAGCAACTTTGTTAAAAGCAGTCATATTCAGGTGAGCGATATAGGGCCATCATGGCCCTCTTGTTTTTGTTTCTTAGCTACAGCAATGAAATTTGGACCATGTGCACAGTTTTTCGATTAGATTTCAAAAATGTCATCGCATGACCTATATTTTTAACCTACTGACCTCCTTTTGTTTTTGGAGCTATGGCAATGAAATTTGGACCATGTGTACAGATTTTTGTGTTTTCAAAAACATCATAGCATGACCTATATTTTTGACCTACTGACCTACTTTTTTCTTTTAAAGCTACGGCAATGAAATTTGGACTTTGTGTACAGCTTTTCGTTCCGATTTCTAAAATGTTGTCTCATGACCTATTTTTTGACCTACTGACCTACTATTTGTTATTGGAGCTATGGCAATGAAATTGCATTGGTCCATTTCTGTGATATGCATCATTACATTCATAAAAAGTTTCTTTCATCTTTGGACCCAGGTGAGCGCTTTAGGACCATTGGCCCTCTTGTTTACATGGAGCATCAGCTCAAGGTCTTCTGCCAAGGTTGTTCAAATTATGCCCCTGGGGTCATTAATGGCCTGGCCCCCTGGGTCACTTGATTTTACATAGGCTTATATAGGGAAAATGTAAAAAATCTTCTTGCCTGAAACCACAAGACCAAGAACTTAAAAATTTTGCATAAAGCATCAGCTGTAGGTCCTCTGCAAAGTTTGTTCAAATTTTGCCCCAGGGTTGAAAATTGGCCCCACCTTGGGATCTTGTTTGTGCAAAGTATTTAATCTTTAAAATTTTTCTTGTGAGAAACTATTAATTTTGGACCTAAGATTTTTTGCATGGAGCATCATCTGGAGGTCCTTTACAAAGATTGTTTGTAAAATTCGACTTGCCTTAATAGCTTTGCCCCGGGGGTCACTAAATTTACCCAGGCTTATACAAGGAAGACTTAAAAAGTCTTCTTGTCTGAAACCAAAAGACCTAGAACTTAGACAATTTGCATAGAGCATCAGCTAGAGGTCTTCTTCCTAGTTTGTTCAAATTATTCCCCTGTTGTCAGAATTGGCTCCACTGTAGGGGTACCTGTTTGTGCAAAATATTAAATCTTTGAAAATCTTCTTGTGAGAAACCATAATTTTTAGACTAAAGATATTTTGATGGAGCATCACCTGGAGGTCCTATATTAAGACTGTTCAATTCAAGCCCATTGGGTATTCAAAAGCCCTGCCCCAGGGGTAACTTGAATTCACTTAAGCTTATAGAGGGAAGACTTTAAAAAAATCTTCTTGTCTGAAACTGCAAGGCCTACAACTTAGACATTTTGCATAGCTCATCAGCCAGTGGTCCTCTACGAAGTTTATTCAGATGTGTCCCTGGGGGTCCTATTTGTGCAAAATATTTAATCTTTAAAAATCTTCTTGTGAGAAACTGTGAGTTTTAGACCTAAGGTCCACTTTCAAGATTGTTCAAAAAATGCCCCTTAGGTCAAAAATAACCATACCCCAGGATTCACTTAATTTTACATAGGCTTATATAGGGTAAACTTTTTTTTTAAAAAGCTTCTTGTCTTTAACTACAAGGTCTAGAGCTTAATATTTTGCATTGAGCACTAGCTAGGTGTCCTCTACCAGGTTTGTTCTGAATATGCCCTCAGGTCAGAATTGGCCCTACCTCAGGGGTCAATTTATTGTACATAGGCTTATAAAGGGAAAGCCTTATAATGTCTTCCTGGTCTAAAACCACATGCATGTGGGATCAGCTAGAGATCTTCTGCAAAGTTTGTTCAAATTATGTCCCCTGGTTCAAAATTGGCTACGCCCAAAGGTTCTCTTGGTTTACATATAGTTTTATAGAAAAAACATAAAAAATCATTTTTCTCCGAAACTAATAGAACTAGACCTTAGATATTTGGTGTGTAGTATTGTGTTGAGAACCTTTACCAGTATTGTTTATATATTGGCCCCGCCTCGGGGGCCCTTAATATGTAAAAAAGGCAATCTTTAAAAATCTTCTTACTGGAAACCTCAATGCCTACAGCTTAGATTTTTAGCTCACCTGAGCACAAAGTGCTCAGGGTGAGCTTATCTGATCAGTCTTTGTCCGTCGTCCGTCAGTCCATCCGTCGTCAACTTTTCATTCAAATGACATCTCCTCTGAAACAAAAGGGCCAAATTAAATGAAATTTGCCTGGGATGTTCCTTGCATGAATCTCTACCAAAGTTGTTCAAAGAATTCAATTCCATCAAGAACTCTGGTTGCTATGGCAACTTTAAGGAAAAACTTTGAAAATCTTCTTGTCTGAGACCACAAGGCCTAGAGTTTAGATATTTGGCATTTAGCACCCTCTAATGGAACTCTACAAAAATTGTTCAAATTATTTCCCTGGGGTCAAAATTGGCCCCGCCCCAGGGGTCACTTCATTTTACATAGAATTATACAGGAATTTTTAGCTCACCTGAGCACAAAGTGCTCAAGGTGAGCTTTTGTGATCGCCTGATGTCCGTCGTCCAGCCGTGCGTGCGTTTGTCTTCAACTTTTTCTTCAAACAACTTCTTCTCCTGAACTGCTGGGCCAATCTTGCTGAAACTTGGCAGGAATGTTACTTGCATGAAACCAAAATTGTTCAAATGGTTCAGGTCCATTGCATTTCTAGGCCACAGGAGCTAAAAATAGATTTTCAAAGTTGGAACATTAAAAATCTTCTTCTCCGAAACCTCAAGGCCTGAAGCTTAGATATTTGGTATGAAGCATCATTAAGTGGACCTCTACCAAGTTTGTTCAAATTATGACCGTGGGGTCAAACCTGACCCCATCCCAGGGGTCAGTTGATTTTACATAGATTTATATAGGGAAAACTTAAAAAATCTTCTTGTCAGAAACCACAAGGCCTAGAGTTTAGATATTTGGTGTGCAGCATTGTCCAGTGGACCTCTACCAAGTTTATTCAAATTATGGCTCCTGGGTCAAAAATGGCCTAGCCCCAGGGGTCACATGTTTTACATAGAGTTACAAATGTATATAGGAAAAACTTTAAAAAATCTTCTTGTCAGAAACTGCAAGGCCTAGAGTTTAGATATTTGGTGTGCAGCATTGTCCAGTGGACCTCTACCAAGTTTGTTCAAATTATGGCTCCTGGGTCAAAAATGGCCCCGCCCAAGGGGTCAAATGTTTTACCGGGGTATATAGAGTTATATAGGAAAAACTTTAAAAATCTTCTTGTCAGAAACCGCAAGGCCTAGAGTTTAGATATTTGGTGTGCAGCATTGTCCAGTGGACCTCTACTAAGTTTCTGCAAATCATAGCCACTGTGTCAAAATAGGCCCCACCCCGGGGGTCAATTGATTTTACATAGGCTTATATAGGAAATCTTTAAAAGTCTTCTTCTTAGAAACCACAATGCCTACAGCTTAGATATTTTGTATGTAGCATTGTTAAAGGTTAAAGGTCACAGAGGCTAAAAATAGATTTATCTACTCTACCTCATAAAGCCTTCATTTATAGACCAATATCTTTGATATTCAGTATAAAGGTTCCTTGCATGGACCACTACCCATGGGTAGAGTTTGAGGTCACTTAGATATTTCTACTTTCTGTCAAAGAGCCTTTATTTATTGACTGATATTTTACATATTTGGTTTGTAGTCGCTTACATATTTTCAATTAAAAAATGAAAAACTGCTTAACAGCAAACCTAAAGCCAAAGTACACAGGTGAGCAATCCAGGGCCATCATGGCCCTCTTGTTGAATTGTTGAATCTCCCCTTTTAGAAAAATCTTGTCCAGAGCATAACCTGAAAACCCTTGGACATAATTTGTTTAAACTGCACACAGTGGTAGAAAGCATTGAGGTGGATTGGAGTGCCAAGTACCATAAATCTATTTTGCCTCGTTCTTGAATTATCTCCCCTTTTATAAAAACTTGTACGGAGCATAACTAGAAAACTATGAGATAATTTGTTTAAACTGCACATAGTGGTAGAGGGCATTGAGATGGAGTTCATTGCCAAAGAACCATATCTCTCTTTTGCCCTGTTTTTAAATTATCTCCCCTTTTAGAAAAATCTTGTCTGGAGCATAAACTGAAAACCCTTGGAGGTAATTTGTTTAAACTGCACACAGTGGTAGAGGGCATTGAGGCGGAGTGCATTGCCAAAGAACCGTAACTCTTTTTTGTGCCGTTTTTGAATTATGTCCCTTTTAGAAAAATGTTGTCCGGAGCATAACCTGAAAACCCTTGGACATAATTTGTTTAAACTGCTCACAGTGGTAGAGGTGGACTGCAATGCGAAAGAACCATAACTCTATATTGCCCCGTTTTTGAATTATCGCCGCTTTTAGAAAAATCTTGTTTGGAGAACAAAGAACCATAACACTATTTTCCCCCGTTTTTGAATTATCTCCCCTTTTAGAAAAATCTTGTCCAGAGCATTACCTGAAAACCCTTGGATGTAATTTGTTTAAACTGCACACAGTGGTAGAAAGCATTGAGGTGGTCTGCAGTGCCAAAGAACCATAACTCTATTTTGCCCCGTTCTTGAATTATCTCCCCTTTTTAAAAAACTTGTACGGAGCATAACTAGAAAACTATGAGATAATTTGTTTAAACTGCACATAGTGGTAGAGGGCATTGAGATGGAGTCCAGTGCCAAAGAACCATAACTCTGTTTTGCCCCGTTTTTGAATTATCTCCCCTTTTAGAAAAATCTTGTCCGGAGCATATACTGAAAACCCTTGGAGATAATTTGTTTAAACTGCACACAGTGGTAGAGGGCATTGAGGCGGAGTGCAGTGTCAAAGAACCATAACTCTATTTTGCCCCGTTCTTGAATTATATCCCCTTTTAGAAAAATCTTGTGTGGAGCATAACCTGAAAACCCTTGGACATAATCTGTTTAAACTGCACACAGTGGTCGAGGGCATTGAGGCGGACTGCAGTGCCCAAGAACCATAATTCTGTTTTGCCCTGTTTTTGAATTATCTCCCCTTTTAGAAAAGTCTTGTCCGGAGCATAACCTGAAAACCCTTGGACATAATCTGTTTAACCTGCACACAGTGGTAGAGGGCATTGAGGCGGATTGTCTCCTTCAGATGTTTTAGAGTTAGTAAAAGTTAACAATGGTATATGCTTAATTCTAATTTATATAAATTGTTACTAATCGAGAAGGTTTTTCAATCTTTCAGCAGGCTTAAATGAACCAAACTTTGCCCAGTTTGCTAATGGAACAGGAGGAGGTACTTCAAGTAAGTAGCCAATCAAATGCAGATATTGTGTCACATGACTCATGGAAGATGGTCACATGGTGTTTTTCAATGTTATATAGCTTGCTTTTTAATTTTGAACCAATTTAGCTTAAGTTTTCCCACTTTTCGTACTATGTGAGGAGTCTTTAACATAACATTACTCACTGCCTGCTTCAGCTCTGTGAAGTTTTTATCAAAATTTAAATTTCATAAGTAGATATGACTCTTCTAGATGTGTTTAGATATTCTGTATTTCAATCATATATATAAAGGTTGAGGGATTTTTAGCTCACCTGAACCAATAGGTGCATGTGAGCTATTAGGATTGCTTAATGTCTTTCATTCATCAGTCAACAATTACATTCAAATGACATCTCTGAAACCACTGGGCCTATTTCACTTAACTTGACCATAATTTTCCTTGCATGGTGCCCTTTCAGATTTGTTTCCCAGACCTTTGGTTGTTATGGCATCCAAAAAAAAAAACAACTTTAAAGCTCTTCTCGGAAATCCATTGACCAGTTTAAAATAATTTAGGAAAAATGCTCTTCGGGTGACCCTCTATATATGTTTTCAAATTGATATTGTTTAGTAAAAAAACATGGCCACCAGGGGCGGGGCTTATTTCCTTACACTGTGGAATCTGTCTAATCCAGACTTGTCAAGATCAAAAGAAAGTTTGGATTAGAAGAGTCAGTAATTGTTATTTTACTTGCCCGATTCAGCAATTTTCTAAATCCAGTGACAGTTTTCCTTGATTACCATTGTTTAATTAAATGCCATTTAATCAAAAGACATACAATTGTGTAATTTAAACATTATGACAGTTAATTTGTCTGAATTAATTTTTAGCTCACCTGACATCTCCTATGAAACCACTTAGACAGATTTGATAAAACTTGTTCCTTGCATGAAGCTTTATCAAAGTTGTTCTAGTGGTTCCAGTCCATTGCTTATTTGGGTCACAGGAGCTTAAGATAGATTTTAAAAGTGAAAACATCTAACATCATCATCGCATAGTGCTAAAATATTTGGTACGTAGGTTTGTCTAGTAGACCTCTACCAGTTTTGTTTAGATCATGGTCCCATAGTCAAAATTGGCTCTGCCACAGGGGCCACATGATTTCAAATGGCCTTACTAAGGGAAAACTTTGAAAATATTTTCTTCTATGAAACCTCAAGGCCTAGGGCTAATATATATTGCATTGTCTAGTGGACATCTACCAAGTTTGTTCAAATCATTGCCTTAGGGTCTAAATCATCGTCGCCCAAGCTGGAACTTCATTATACAAAGGCTTAAGTCCATAAAACTTAAACATAAATCTACTTGTCTGAAACTACTTTGCCTTCAGATTGGATATTTAGCATACAGGTTCACTTAGAGCTCCTTTACAAATATTGTTCAAATTGTGCCCCTGGGGTAATTAATGGCTCCAATCCCGATGTTACGTATTTTAATTAAGGCTTATTTTGGAAAACTTTGAAAGTCTTTTATGAAGGCTTAGATACTTTGCATGGTGCTTCATTTAGAGACCCTAAACCAAGATTGTTTACATAACGCTCCATGGTCAGAATTGACCCCACTCCAAGGGTCACTTGATTGTTTAGCTCACATGCACACAGCGTGCTCATAGTGAGCTATTGTGACCAGGTTTCATCCGTTGAGTTTAATGGAACTTTTGCTTTAAAACTGCTGGGTCAGATTGAAACCTTGTTTGAATGTTCCTTGCATGAAGCTCTACCAAAGTTGTTAAAAAAATTCAATTCCATAGAGAACTCTAGTTGTCATGGCAACAAATAGGAAAAACTTAAAAAATCTTCTTGTCTGAAATTTGGTTTAAGGCATCCTCAAGTACACCTCTCCCAAGTTTGTTCAAATTACATCCCTGCAGTCAAAATTCGTCCAGTCTAAGTGGTCACGTTTTGCATAGAATTATTTAGGAAAAACTTTAAACATCTTGTCTGAAACCAAGAGGTCCTCTACCAAGATTGTTCAGATTATAGCCTTGGGGTCATTAATTGCACTGCCCTGAAGGTCACTTAGTTTTGTAAAGACACATAAAGGAAAAATATTTGGACCCAAAGACATAAGTTTTAAGAGAAGAAGATATTTTAAGTTTTTCCTTTATATGTCTTTACAAAACTACCTATTTCTCTTAAAACTTAGTCTTTGCGTCTAAATATTTTGTGTGCCACCTTGTCTAGTAAAACTTTATAGTTATTGTTCAAATTATGACCCTGCGGTCAAAATAGGCACCACCCAAGGGTTACGTTTTGCATAGAATTGTAAAGGAAAAAGTTAGAAAATCTTCTTGTCTGAAACCACAAGGCTTAGAGCTGAGATGTTTTTGCATGGAGTATAATTTAGTAGACCTGTACCATGATTGTTCAAACTATGTCCCCTGGGTTCAAAACAAGGGGTCACTTAGTTTTATAAAGAAATATATAGGAAAAATTTAAGAAATATTCTTGTCTGAAACCACTTGGCCCAGTTTTCTGAAACCACTTGACCCAGAGGTCTGAAATTTTGTGTAAAGTATCCTTAAGTAGACCTTTTTAAAGTTTATTCAAAAAATGTCCCTATGGTCAAAATTAGTCCCACCCTAGGACACATGTTTTGCAAAGAATAATATCAGAAAAAGTTTTAAAATCTTGTCTGAAACCACAAGGCCTAGAGCTATGGATCATCATCTAGAGGTCCTCTTCCAACATTGTTCAGTGTCCCAGGGGTCATTTATTTTGCATAGAATTATTAAGGAAAACTTTGAAAATCTTCTTGTCTGAAACCAAAATGCCTAGAGCTTAGATTTTTTGGAGGGAGGATCATCTAGTAGATATGTACCTAGCTTGTTCAAACTATGTCCTTGAGGTCAAAATTGGTCTTGCCTGGGGGATCATGTTTTGCATAGAATTATTTAGGAGAAACTTTGAAAATCTTCTTGTCTGAAACCACAAGGACTAGAGCTAAGACATTTTGCATGGAGCATCATCTAGTAGACCTGTTACTTTGTCCCAGGGGTTAAAATAGGTTTCACCCAAGGGATCTCGGGTTTTGCATAGAATTATGTTGGAGAAACTTAGAAAATCTTCTTGTCTGAAACACAAGGTCGAGAGCTGAGAAATTTTGCATTGAGCATCATCTAGAGGTCCTCAACCAAGATTGTTCAAATTATACTCCTGAAGTCATTAGTGGCACTGCCCAAAAGGTCACATAGTTTTGTAAAGACATATAAGAAAAAGTTTAAAAATCTTATTTTTAGCTCATCTGAGCACATAGTGCTCAGCGTGAGCTTTTCTAATCAGTCTTCCGTTTTCCGTCCGTCGTCAACTTTTCATTCAAATGACATCTCCTCTGAAACCAATGGGCCAAATTTAATGAAACTTGCCTGGGATGTTCCTTGCATGAAGCTCTACCAAGATTGTTCAAATGGTTCTGGTCCATTGCATTTCTGGTTCACTGGAGCTAAAATTAGATTTTAAAAGTAGGATCTTTAAAAATCTTCTTCTTCCGAAACCTCAAGGCCTGGAGCTTTGATATTTGGTATGAAGTATCATCTAGTGGAGCTCAACCAAGTTTGTTCAAATTATAACCGTCGGGTCAAAACTGACCCCACCCCAGGGGTCAGTTGATTTTACATAGATTTATATAGGGAAAATTTAAAAATCTTCTTGTCAGAAACCACAAGCCCTAGAGTTTAGATATTTGGTGTGCAGCATCATCTGGTGGACCTCTACTAAGTTTGTTCAAATCATGGCTCCTGGGTCAAAAATGGCCCCGCCCCAGGGGTCACATGTTTTACATAGAGTTATATAGGAAAAACTTTAAAAAATCTTCTTGTCAGAAACTGCAAGGCTACAGTTTAGATATTTGGTGTGCAGCATTGTCCAGTGGACCTTTACCAAGTTTGTTCAAATCATGGCTCCTGGGTCAAAAATGGCCCCCGCGCCAGGGGTCACGTTTTACATAGAGTTATATACGAAAAACTTTTAAAAATCTTCTCGTCAGAAACCGCAAGGCCTAGAGTTTAGATATTTGGTGTGTAGCATTGTCAAGTTTACATCTATACTAAGTTTGTTCAAATCATAGCCACTGGGTCAAAATAGGCCCTGCCCCAGGGGTCACATGTTTTACATAGAGTTATATAGGAAAAAGTTTAAAAAGTCTTCACATCAGAAACCAAAAGGCATAGAGCTTAGATATTTGGTATGTAGCATTGTCAAGAGAACCTCTACCAAGTTTATTCAAATCATGGACCCTGGGTCAAAAATGGCCCCTGCCCCAGTGGTCACATGTTTTACATAGAGTTATACAGGAAAAACTTTAAAAATCTTCTTTTCAGATACCACAAGCCCTAGAGTTAAGATATTTGGTGTACAGCATTCTCTACTATACCTCTAACAAGTTTGTTCAAATCATAGCCCCTGGGTCAAAAAAGGCCCTGCCGCAGGGGTCACATGTTTTACATAGAGTTATATAGAAATTTTTTTTTAAATCTTCTTGTCAGAAACCACAAGACCTAGAGTTTAGATGTTTGGTGTACAGCATTGTCTACTGGACCTCTACCAAGTTGTTCAAATCATGACCCTTGGGTCAAAACTGGCCCCACCTGGGGGGTCATTTGATTTTACACAAGGATTTATATAAGGAAAACTTTAAAAGTCTGCTGCTCTGAAACACCAAGGGCAATACCTTCAATTGATCATTGTTATGTCTCCCCCAAACCCTGCCCTTCTGATGGAGACATAATTGTTTTTGCCTTGTCCATGGGTGTCTGTTTGTCTGTCTGTCTTTCACACTTCATTTCCTTTCAATTACTTGAGTACCAGTTGACCCAAAGCCTTCAAACTTCACAGGGTTATTGCCCTTATTGAGTACAAAAAATCCGTCTTGTGTTTTGGGTCAGGAGGTCAAAGGTCAAGGTCAGAGGGACCTCTAGAGTGAAAACCGTTTCCACTCAATAACAGGATTACCATTTAACCCAGAGCCTCCAAACTTCATAGGATGATTGCTTTTACTAAATAGAAAAACCATATTGTTTTTTGGGCTAGTATGTCAAAGGTCAGTGTCACAAGGACCTGTTGAGTGAAAACTATTTCTGCAGAGTAACTGTAGTACTATTACACCCAGAGCCCTCAAACTTTATAGGATAATTGTATTAGGAGAATCCTTTTGTTTTTAGGATCCATAGGTCAAAGGTTTAGTTCACAGGGACCTGTAGAGTGAAAACTGTTTCAGCTTAGTAACTGGAGTACCATTTTACTCAGAGCTTTCAAACTTCATAGGATGATTTTCTTTACTCAGTAAAAGAATCCAACCATTTTTGGGGTCAATAGGTCAAAAGTTAAGGTCACAGCAATCTGTAGAGTTAAAAAAAATTTTCTTCTCAGTAACTGGATTATCATTACACCCAGAACCTTCAAACTTTATAGGGTAATTATATTAGAAAAACCCTATTGTTTTTGGGGTCTGTAGGTCAAAGGTCAAAGTCACTTGGACCTGTAGAGTAAAACTATTTCTGCTAAAATATTTGAGTACCATTACACCCAGAGTCTTCGAACTTATTGCAAACTTAATCAAACTTGCACCCATAAAAACCAATAACGATATTTGTGACATGAGCAATGAGACTCAGGTGAGCGATTTAGGGCCATCATGGCCCTCTTGTTTACATACAGCTATGAAATGTGGACCATGTGCACAGTTTCAGGTATAGAATTGAACTCTGATATTAGATTACATAAATTTTGACCTAGTGACCTACTTTTTTGTTGTTTGATGTACTGCTTTGAAATTTGGACCATGTTTATAGTAAAAATTTAATATATTTTGCATCAAGTATGGTCTAGTGACCAACATTGTTCAAAATCTTGTAATGAACTCTAGCTTTCTCCGCTTTTACACAAATAACAGTCTGTCCTCAGGTGAGCGCTTTGGGGCCAATGGCCCCCTTGTGTAAACTGAGTGATCTGTTGTCATCAGTATATATATATATATATATATCCCTAACATTTATTTCTTTTCCATCCAAGCACCCAGTTTCAGTCTAAGTACTGGTGCGAGTATGAATTGCAGTCAGTGATAGCTCTAGTTATGATGTGTAGTTAAATTTTTCAGCAAAATTGTATGTTGCTAACATGTCTGTTTGTAAATCTAATGCAGTAATTTGCTCTGTTTTACAAATAAAAGAGAATGACATGCATGGTTATATGAAGTTAAGAAAGTGTGTGTGTGGTGGTGGGGGTTGGGGGGTAAAGGGAGAAATCATTAGCAATGCATGAATACTTCCATCCATTTATTGAATGATTACAAGTTACTTTTGAGATTACAAATGGGGGAAATGAAAATTTCAGAGATGTAACAGAACTAAAGAAAAATTAATTTGAAAAGTAGTTAAGAGTTCAGATAGCATGTCATTCTTTACTGTATCTCATCAGTTTCCATAGTGATTTTCGTACTTATATTCCCATTACAATAGTGGCAACACTGGATCTATCAACTACAACTACCAGCGCTATGCCTCTCAACACTTCTCCAACTACAGTTGCTGCAGGTATGATCCTCTCCCCTGCTCCAACACAACTTGCTGTTCTGTCTGTGATGGATGGAGACCAGTTGCATCTTCCGTCTCTAATTATTTCAGTCTTTTAAATCATTAACTTACCCATTAGCATAATTATATTGTAAATTCAGATTTGGGAAAGGAAAATTCCAGAAATACATCCTTTATGGCTCACCTGAATTGATAGGCTCAAGTGAGCTGTAAGTGTCGCCTAGTGTCCATTGTCAGCAGTTGCATTTAAACAACATCTCCTCTAAAACCAATGGACCTCTTTTGACCTAACTTTACCAGTGTATTTTGCATGGCTTTCTTTCAGATTTGAGAAATTTATTGACTTTCTTGCTGAAATCTGGTTGCTTTCAGAACCAACAATTAAAAATTAAAAACCCTTTGACCGATTTAAAAATAAATCAGTACAAATGTTCCTTGAATGAACCTCTGTATTAATGCAATAATGTGAAAGATGAAGAAAGGGTATATTGTTTGGCAGATGTTGGTTGGTCAGTCTGTTAACTGTGTCATTCCGATCAATGACTCAAGAACACATAGGCACAGAAACTTGAGATTTGGTAGTTGGACTTATAATGGCTAGTCAATGGTCAAGTTCACAGTGGTCTGCACTTTGAAAATAGTTCCCGATCAATAACTCAAGAACAATAGTTAAAAGAACATTCAGACTTTAGAGGAAGGTTTGACATTTTTAGCTCTCAAAGTTGAGCCTCGTGTGTCGTCAGCAATTTGACTTGAACAACTTCTCCTCCTAAATCACTAAGCCAACTTTGATGAAACATGCCTGGGATATTTCTTGAAGCTTTACCAAAGTTGTTCAAAGAATTCAGATTCCATCAAGAACTCTGGTTGCTATGGCAACTTAAAGGGAAAAATTTTAAAATCTTTTTGTCTGAAACGACAAGGCCCTGAGCCTTTAGATTTGGTATGTAGCATTGTCTAGTGGACCTCTACCAAATTGTTCAAATTATACCCCAGGGGTCAAATTCGGCCACGCACCAGGGGTCAGTTGATTTTACATAGGCTTATATAGTGAAACTAAAAATCTTCTTATCTGAAACCACAAGGCCCTCAGCCTGAAGATTTGGTATGTAGTTCACTGGGCTCAAGGTGAAGGTCACAGAGGTTAAAGATAGTTATTAACTCGACTTTTTTTCGAAGAAAAAATAAAGTTATTGTTATAGTCATGATGTTGTTGCCGTTGCCACTGCCGTTGTTGTCCGAAAACTTTAACATTGATCATAATTTTTTTATTAGTTAATGGATTGTTGCCATACTTGGACACAACAACCCTCTAGACAAGACCTTCAAGTAGACCAGACTAAACTTGACCTTGACTCATAAATGACCTTCACCTTCAAGGTCAAAATATTGAATTTTGCTAAAATTGGTCATAACTATATTATTAATAAGTGGATTGTCTTCATGCTTGAACACAACAACCCTTTGGACAAGACCTTCAAGTAGACTGGACTAAACTTGACCTTGGCTCATACATGCACTTCACCTTCAAGGTTAAATTATTGAATTTTGCTAAAATTGACCATAACTTTATCATTATACCCCCACCACAAAATGTGGGGGGGGACTATAATGGATTCGCTTTGTCGCGTCCGTCCGTCGGTCGGGCGGTCCGTCCGTCCATCCGTCTCCATTATCGTATCCGCTCTATAAATCCTATACCAACTGAAGGATTTTCTTCAAACTTGGCTGAAATGTTCACCTCAACAAGGGGATGTGCAGAACCCATGTGTCAGCTCAAGGTCAAGGTCACAATTGAAGGTCAAATATCAAACAATCAAATATTAGACATTATGTCGTGTCCGCTCTGTAAGTCCTACACTAATTGAAAGATTTTCTTTAATCTTGGCTCAAATGTTCACCTCAACGAAGGGATGTGCAGAACCCATGTTGCTCATGTGTCAGCTCAAGGTCAAGGTCACAATTGAAGGTCAAATATCAAACAATCAAATATTAGACATTATGTCGTGTCCGCTCTGTAAGTCCTACACTAATTGAAAGATTTTCTTTAATCTTGGCTCAAATGTTCACCTCAACAAGGGGATGTGCAGAACCCATGTTACCCTTTTGCTGGCTTAAGGTCAAGGTCACACTTGAAGGTCAAAAATTGACTTAGAAAATATTCTTAAATTTTAACATGTATTTGAATATTTCTGAAACTAGAAAACCTATTTGCTTGAAACTTAAAATATATATGAAGTGTCACAATTAGGATATGCAGGTCAAGTTTCATAACTCTGTATTGCATTTTGACAAAGTTATGCCCCTTTTTAAGTCTTCAAATTTACATACAATCAAATATTAGACAATATGTCGTGTCCGCTCTATAAATCCTATACTAATGGAAGAATTTTCTTCAAACTTTACTCAAATGTTCAACTCAACAAGGATATGTGCAGAACCCATGTTACCTTTGTGCCGGCTTAAGGTCAAGGTCACACTTGAAGGTCAAAATTGACTTAGAAAATGTTCTTAAATTCTAACATGTACTTGAATATTTCTGAAACTAGCACAGGTATTTGCTTGAAACTTAAAAGATATATGAGGTATCACAAGTAAGATATGCAGGTCAAGTTTCATAACTCTGTATTGCATTTTGACAAAGTTATGCCCCTTTTTAAGTCTTAATTTACTTACAATCAATACTAGACAATATGTCGTGTCCGCTCTATAAATTCCGTACTAATGGAAGGATTTTCTTCAAACTTGACTCAAATGTTCACCCCAACTGGTGTTACCCTTGTGCCAGCTTAAGGTCAAGGCCACACTTGAAGGTCAAAAATTGACTTAGAAAATGTTCTGAAATTTTAACATGTACTTGAATATTTCTAAAACTAGAACAGATAATCATTTGAAACTTCAAATATATACGAAGTGTCGCAAGTAAGATATGCAGGTCAAGTTTCATAACTAAAAAAAGTGGGCGGGGGGATAACTTTGTATTGTATTTTGACAAAGTTATGTCCATTTTTATGTCTTTAAATTTATTTACTATAATATTTCTTAAACCAGAACAGATATTTACTTGAAACTTAGAATTTATATGAATGGTTACAAGCAAGCTCAGATGATGAAAATTCTACAATTCCGTTGAATTATGACACAAGTTATGCCCCTTTTAGGCTTAGAAAATGTTCTGATATAACCATTAATACTTAAATGTTTCTGAAACTAGAACAGATATTCACGAAAATGAAAGGTTATTTGTAACTGTTTCGAACATGATTTGACAATATATGTTTATACTATTACCTGTACAATTTGTTTTTTTCACCAGAGATAATTTCTTTTTATGTATATGTATTTGTGCCACTAAAGTTATTCCCTTAACCACCTTTCCATGTCGTCTTCTGTCAAGGACATTGGTGGGGGTATGAATCACATTCAGCGATAGTTCTAGTTATTAGGTGGATTGTCCTCATACTTGGACACAACAACCCTTTGGACAAGATCTTCAAGTGGACCTGACTGAACTTAACCTTGACTCATAAATGACCTTCACCTTCAAGGTCAAATTATTAAATTTTGCTAAAATTGGCCATAACTTTGTTATAAGTTGTATAAGTTGTGGGGCTTGATTCATATTTGGACAAAACAACACTTATGACAAATGCGACAATGATTCTTTCAGGTACGACTTTGACCTTTAAATGACATTCACA
This sequence comes from Cyclina sinensis, assembly GCA_012932295.1. Taxonomy (NCBI): domain Eukaryota; kingdom Metazoa; phylum Mollusca; class Bivalvia; order Venerida; family Veneridae; genus Cyclina; species Cyclina sinensis. Next base: position 10,564,872 of record JAAONU010000015.1, on the reverse strand, counting down.
GTCAAGGTCAAATTATTAAAATTTGCTAAATTTGGCCATAACTTTGTTGTTTATGGTTGGATTTGATTTATACTTGGACAAAACAACACTTATGACAAAACTGAGATGTTGAATAACTGAAATGTGACCATGACCTTGACCATCAAGGTCAGATGATTGAATTTTGCTTAAATTGTCATAACTTTCTCATTTTTAGCTCACCTGTCACGCAGTGACAGAGTGAGCTATTAGGATACCCTTGTGTCCGGCGTCCGTCGTCCGTCCGTCGTCCGTCGTCAACATTTTCTTTAAATGACATCTCCTCCTAAACCCCTGGCCCAATTTTAAAATAACTTCATACTAATGGTCCTTAGATGTCCCTTTACCAAGTTTGCTCAAATGGTTCCGGTCCAATGCACAATATGGCTGTGAGGCCCTAAAAGGTGTTTTTAAAATGGAAATTTCAAAAATCTTCTTGTCTGAAATAACAAGGCCCAGAGCTTTCATATTTGGTATGAAGCATCATCTAGGGGACCTCTGTCAAGTTTGCTCAAATCATGACTTCCGGGGTCAAACTGGTTCAGCCCCGGGGGTAAATAGATTTTACTTAGAATTTATATAGGAAAAACTTCAAAAATCTTCTTCTCCAGAACCACAAAGCCTGGCGCTTAGATATTTTGCATGTAGCATTAACTAGTAGACTTCTACCAAGTTTGCTCAAATCATGATCCCCGGGGTCAAGTTGATCCCGCCCGGGGGTCAGTTAATTTTATATAGAGTTTATATAGGAAAAACTTCAAAAATCTTCTTCTCCAGAACCACAAAGGCTAGAGCTTAGATATTTTGCATGTAGCATAACCAAGTAGACCTTAACCAAGTTTGCTCAAATCATGATCCCCGGGGTCAGATTGACCCCGCCCCGGGGGTCAATTGATTTTATATAGAGTTTATATAGGAAAAACTTCAAAAATCTTCTTCTCCAGAACCACAAAGCCTGGAGCTTAGATATTTTGCATGTAGCATTACCTAGTAGACTTCTACCAAGTTTGCTCAAATCATGATCCCCGGGGTCAAGTTGACCCCGCCCGGGGGTCAATTGATTTTATATAGAGTTTATATAGGAAAAACTTCAAAAATCTTCTTCTCCAGAACCACAAAGCCTGGAGCTTAGATATTTTGCATGTAGCATTACCTAGTAGACCTTTACCAAGTTTGCTTAAATCATGATCCCCGGGGTCAAATTGACCCCGCCCCATAGTCAATTCATTTTATATATAGTTTATATAGGAAAAACTTCAAAAATCTTCTTCTCCAGAACTGCAGGCCTGGAGCTTAGATATTTTGCATGTAGCATTAACTAGTAGACTTCTACCAAGTTTGCTCAAATCATGATCCCCGGGGTCAAATTGACCCCGCCTGGGGGTCAGTTGATTTTATATAGAGTTTATATAGGAAAAACTTCAAAAAATCTTCTACTCCAGAACCAGAAAGCCTAGAGCTTAGAAATTTTGCATGTAGCATGACCTAGTAGACCTTAACCAAGTTTGCTCAAATCATGATCCCCGGGGTCAAATTGACCCCGCCCCATAGTCAATTCATTTTATATATAGTTTATATAGCCATCTGATCTTAGTCTGCAAAGTTTGCTTCGGTCTTCCCAACTGCTGAGTTCAGTACGTACAGTCCATGGTCTGTGGATCACCTATCTTGTGTGTCATAACGTGCTCTCAAATTCTGTACTGGTACAGAATTTACCAACACAGGTTAACTGCATACCATTATGTAACTTAAATACTGTCTCAAAATAGCATATACCCTAACACAAAAGTCACTTCTAGACTGTACATTTCTGAAGGAAACTACCTTCAGCCAAAATGAAAACATTACACCTGTTTCAGATATCCATATTTCAATTTGTACTTCATACAATAGTTTCATGTTAACTTACAAAGAAAAAAAAAATGTATCGAAAGTCTAATGACTTTGAAATGTTAACATTTTCCATGTATTTATCATCTAGACGAAATGAGGTAAACTGGAAATTATTAAAACAGTTCATGTAAAGTTAAAACTTCACCAATCAGCAAGTGTGGACACATGCCCTTCTTTCACCAATTCTCTCCTCATTATGTCTACAATATCGTTTCATGGTCTATCAGGTGAGCGATTCAGGGCCATCATGGCCCTCTTGTTTAGCTCACCTGAGCAGAAAGTGTTCAAGATGAGCTTTTGTGATCATAATTTGTCCCGCTTCCATCGTCCGTCAGTGTGTCCGTGCGTTCATTGTCAACTTTTTTATACAAAGGACTTCTTCTCAGAAACCACTAGGCCAAATTTGATGAAATTTTCCTGGGATGTTCTTAGCACGAAGCTCTACTAAAATTGTTCAAATGGTTCTGCTCCATTTAGCATCTTGGTCAGAAGGGCTAAAATAGATTTTTAAAATGAAATCTTTAAAAATCTTCTTCTCTGGAAGTGCAAGGCCTAGAGCTTAGATATTTTGTGTGTAGCATCATCTAATGAAACTCTACAAAAATTATTCAAATTATAGCCCTGGGGTCAAAATTGGCCTGGCCCCAGCGGGTCATTGATTTTCCTTATATGTATATAGAAAAAACTTAGAAAATCTTCTCCTCTGAATTGACAAAAGCTAGAGGTTAGATATTTGACATGAAACATTGTGTAGTGGACCTCTACTAAGATTGTTAAAATTATAGCCCTTGGGTCAAAACTAGCTCAAGTTTGAATATGGGTCAACTGGGGTCAATTAAAGAGGTCCATAACAACTTTGTTAAAAGCAGTCATACTCAGGTGAGTCATATAGGGCCATCATGGCCCTCTTGTTTGAGTTTTGGGAAGACTTCATAAGTTAAAAGGAAGACCATGAGGACTGTGGCTATAAGAGGTGTCATGTACAGTTATTTACCATATGATGTTGCAAGTATGATTTTGTATGACACTTTATAGTGATATTTCACCAGCTGATTTTGCTTACAGTATGTATAATCAGTTGTTGGTAAATTTATGTAGAATTTAGAAAATGAAATTCAGAAAAATTGTTATTAACCATAATTCGTATTGCTCCAGGTGAACTGTGAATGGTGTCTGTTAAAATATCAAAATGAAAAAGTGTTAAAAGATTGAGAGGGGATACCCATCCCACACCCTCCCCTGCTCGCTGAAAAGAAAAATAAAGGGAAAAAAAGTTTGCCAGTGGAAACCCTGACATACATACTGTATTTGCCTTATCTAATGCCCATGCCCCAGTAAGCGCACCTCACGTCTTGAGCTGCAAATGAAAAGGCGCCCCTTTTGCAGTAGGAAATATGTAAATAATCATGTTTTTACATGGTTTTTCCTTTTCCAATTTGTTATGGCATGTACAGACTTTTACTACCGTCTTCCAGAATAAAGTTCGGATTTCTATTTTCAAACTTTCCTTGCATCTTGAACAGGGCAGTAGGCTTTATATTAATACCCTTTTGAGTGCCCCCCTTCTCTAGAATTTTTTAAGTGCCCTGGGCTGTAGATGGTGTGAATAGAGTATTACATATATACTTTTGTGAGCATATTGTATATGTAGAATATATACTCAGGTTAGTGCGTAAGGCCCATCATGACACTCTAATATATAATTTTTTTTTAGCTCATCTGAGACGTACATTCATGGTGAGCTATTAGGATGGATCAATGTCTGTCTTCCGTCGGACGTCCACACTTAGTTTGTTTACACTCTTATGGTCACATTTTTGCCTCAATTGTCATGAAACTTAGTCAGGATGTTTGTCCCAGTGATTACTTGGACGAGTTCGAACATGGGTTATCTGGGATGAAAAACTAGGTCACAAAGCCCAAAAATAGAAAAACCTTGTTAACAATCTAGAGGCTACATTTTCAGTCCAAATATCCGGGAAATTTGTCAGAAAGGTTGTTTCAGTAATTACTAGCTAAAGTTCAGATATGGGTCATCTGCGATCAAAAACTAGATCACAGAGCCCAAATGTCGAAAAACCTTGTTAACACTCTAGAGGCTACTTTTTCAGTTCAGATATCCTGGAAATTTGTCAGAAAGGTTGTATTGATGATTTCTAGCTCAAGTTCAAATGTGGGTCATCTTGGATCAAAAAAAAGGCCATTGAGCCCAAAAATAGAAAAACCTTGTTAACACTCTAGAAACTACATTTTGAGTTCAAATATCCTGGAAATTTGTCAGAAAGGTTGTTTCAATGATTTCTAGCTCAAGTTCGAATATGGGTCATCTTGGGTAAAAAACTATGTCACAAAGCCCAGAAATAGAAAAAACTTTGTCAATGCTCTAGAGGCTACTTTTTCAGTCCAAATATCCTGGAAATTTGTCAGAAAGGTTGTTTCCATGACATATAGCACGAGTTTGAATATGGGTCATCTGGGGTCAAAAACAAGGTCACAGAGCCCAAATATGGAAAAACCTTGTTAAAACACCAGAGGTTACATTTTCAGTCCAAATATCCTGAAAATTTATCACAAAGGTTGTTTCATTGATTTCTAGCAAAAATTTGAATATGGGTCATCTGGGTTCAAGAACTAGGTCACAGAACCAAAGTATGGAAAAACCTTGTTAACACTCTAGTGGCTACATTTTCAGTCCAAATATCCTGAAAATTTGTCAGAGAGGTTGTTTCAATGATTTCTAGCTCAAGTTCTAATATGGTTCATCTTGGGTCAAAAACTAGGTCACAGAGCCCAAATATGGAAAACTTTTTAAACACTCTAGAGGTAACATGTTCAGTCCCAATACAGGGTTGCCACTTCCCTTGAAATGTCAAGGAAAAAGGATTTTTTTTGAAGATCAGTGAAATGTCAGGGAATTTTGAAAAATGGTCAGTGAAAAATGAAATTTCAGAAAAGTCGGGAAAAAATGAAATTCTGGGATGTTGTTTAAAATGTTCAGAGGATATTGCAGTCTTCAAACAGTAATTATAACTAATTTGTTATACCCCCACCACAAAATGTGTGTGTGGGGGGGGGGCTATAATGGATTCGCTTTGCCGCGTCCTTCGGTCGGTCCGTCTGTCCGTCCGTCTCCATTATCGTGTCCGCTCTATAAATCCTATACCAATTGAAGGATTTTCTTAAAACTTGGCTGAAATGTTCACCTCAACAGGGGGATGTGCAGAACCCATGTTGCCCATGTGTCAGCTCAAGGTCAAGGTCACAATTGAAGGTCAAATATCAAACAATCAAATATTAGACATTATGTTGTGTCCGCTCTGTAAGTCCTACACTAATTGAAAGATTTTCTTTAATCTTGGCTCAAATGTTCACCTCAACAAGGGGATGTGCAGAACCCATGTTACCCTTTTGCTGGCTTAAGGTCAAGGTCACACTTGAAGGTCAAAAATTGACTTGGAAAATATTCTTAAATTTTAACATGTATTTGAATATTTCTGAAACTAGCACAGGTATTTGCTTAAAACTTAAAATATATATGAGGTGTCAAAATTAGGATATGCAGGTCAAGTTTCATAACTCTGTGTTGCATTTTGACAAAGTTATGCCCCTTTTTAAGTCTTCAAATTTACATACAATCAAATATTGTTCAGAATGTCGTGTCCGCTCTATAAATCCTATACTTATTGAAGAAATTTCTTCAAACTTTACTCAAATGTTCAACTCAACAAAGTTATGTGCAGAACCCATGTTACCTTTGTGCCGGCTTAAGGTCTAGGTCACACTTGAAGGTCAAAATTGACTTAGAAAATGTTCTTAAATTTTAACATGTACTTGAATATTTCTGAAACTAGCACAGGTATTTGCTTAAAACTTAAAAGATATATGAGGTATCACAAGTAAGATATGCAGGTCAAGTTTCATAACTCTGTATTGCATTTTGACAAAGTTATGCCCCTTTTTAAGTCTTATAATTTACTTACAATCAATACTAGACAATATGTCGTGTCCGCTCTATAAATTCTATACTAATGGAAGGATTTTCTTCAAACTTGACTCAAATGTTCACCCCAACTGGGCAATGTGCAGAACCCATCTTACCCTTGTGCCAGCTTAAGGTCAAGGCCACACTTGAAGGTCAAAAATTGACTTAGAAAATGTTCTGAAATTTTAACATGTACTTGAATATTTCTAAAACTAGAACAGTATGCTCAGTAAGCTCAGTATGCAAAGTTTTTCCACTCTTAATTACATTTTGACATAATTATGCTATTTTCTTAACTTCATTGCTTTTGTTTGTTTTAGTACATTGGGAAAATGAAATGTTATTTGTAACTGTTTCGAACATGATTTGACAATATATATTTATACTATTACCTGTACAATTTGTTTGTTTTTTTCACCAGAGATAATTATTTTTTATGTATATGTATTTGTGCCACTAAAGTTATTCCGTTAACCACCTTCCCATGTCGTCTTCTGTCAAGGACATTGGTGGGGGTATGAATCGCATTCAGCGATAGTTCTAGTTACAGTCGGTTACAGACAGTATATCTAATACTTCTCTTGCAGATATACTGTAATGTTTTAACTCACTGGCAATGTGCAGACTAGATCTATTTTGATGTAATTACATTTGTTTATTTTCAACGCTAGTTGATTTTGTAACATCTGTATGTTTGCTGACTAATTTCAACAGTTTAGTACTTATGCTCATACAGTTTTGATACCTGTTAATGAATGTTTGCTGTAAAAGTTGAAATAATTGGGAGTATTGGACGGCTTCAGGGGAGGAGGAGGCGGCAAAATTATGGTGATATTGGTCAGTGAAAATTATGGTTTAGTCATGGAAAAGTCAGGGAATGTTATTGTCTCTATGGAGTTGCAACCCTGCTATATCCTGGACATTTGCCAGAAAGGTTGTTTCGATGATTTCTTAGTCAAGTTTGATTATGGGTCATCCGAGTTCAAGAACTAGGTCACAGCCCAAATAGAAAAACGTTGTAAACACTCTAGAGGCAACGTTTTCAGTCCAAATATCCTGGACCTTTGTGAGAAAAGTTGTTTCCATAATTTCTAGCTTAACTTCGAATATGGGTCATCTGGGATCAAAAACTAGGTCACAGAGCCTAAATATGAAAAACCTTCTTAACACTCTAGAGGTTACATTTTCATTCCAAATATACTGGAAATTTGTCAGAAAAGTTGTTTCGATGATTTCTAGCTCAAGGTCAGATATGGGTTATCTGGGGTCAAAAACTAGGTCACAGAGCCCAAATATGGGAAAACCTTGTTAAAACTCTAGAGGTATTATTTTCAGTTACCAGGAAATTTGTCAAAAAAGTTGTTTCGGTAATTTCTAGGTCAAGTTCTTATATGAGTCATCTGGGGTCAATTAATCAGGTCCATAACAATTTTGTGAAAAGGAGTCATACTCATGTGAGCGATCTAGGGCCACTAGTGATAGTATTGGACTTAGTCATCTGAAATTAAATTCAAATTAATGTATGACTGGACTCTAGCCAGCACAGGTAAACTGCAGAACAAACATTGTTTTTCTTAATTCTATAATACTTAAATTTTCTGAAATTTTAAATATTTCAAATAGGTCTACAAGAATAATGAGTTCAGATAGGGTTGTATTTGTCAAATTTACTTTTGAGTACCATTTATTTTAATTGAGAAACACTTTGTATCTTCTCTTACCCATTCCTTTATGTAACCAGATTTACAGGTGTTTTCATTGTCAGGGTTATTCTGAATAATAAGTGACCAGAATTGTTTGTATGTAGATCTAAATTTATGGAAATTTCACACTTTCAACAAGATTTTTATTAGCTCACCTGAGCACAAAGTGCTCAAGGGTGAACTATTGGGATCATTGATCGTCTGGCATCTGTCAGCGTGCGTCGTGTATCGTCATCAATTTGAATTGAACAACATCTCCTCCAGTTCCGCCAACTTTGACAAAACATGCCTGGGATATTCCTTGTGTGAAGCTCTACCAAGGTTGTTAAAAAATGAATTCCATTAAGAACTTTGGTTTACTATGGCAACAGAAAGGAAAAACTTTGAAAATCTTCTTGTCTGAAATGACAACCTTAAGATTTGGTATGTGGCATTGTCTAGTGAACCTCTACCAATTTTGTTCAAATTATACCTCTGGTGTCAAATTTGGCCCAGCCCTGGGGTCAATTAATTTTACATAGGCTTATATAGAGAAAACTTTGAAAATCTTCTTGTCTAAAACCACAAGGCCCCGAGCCTTAAGATTTGGTATGTAGCAGTGTCTAGTGGACCTCTACCAAGTTAAAATTCAAATTATGCCTGTGGGGTCAAATTTGGCCCTTTCCAAGTGTCAGTTGATTTTACATAGGCTTGTATAGGCCAAACTTTAAAAAAACTTCTTGTCTGAAACCACAAAGGTTAGAACTTGGATATTGTTAATGGAATATCAGCTCAAGGTCTTCTACCATGTTTGTTCAAATTATACCTCTTGAGTGAAAATTGGCTCTACTCTAGAGGTCACTTGAATTCATATAGATTTATAATAGGGAGAATCTTAAAAAAGTTTCTGATGTTTGTTCAACATCAGACCGAAAGGCAAAGTATTCAGGTGAGCGATCTAGAGCCATCATGGCCCTCTTGTTTGAGTTTTGTATCTAAGGTCAGTCGTAGACTTTCAGCATTTGGATTGAAGGTTCCTTAAAAAAACAACATGAACTTAAGCATCCACAATGTTGAGAAGTTAAAACTGATGTAATAAAGAAGATAATTTTTTTTGGTTAAGGGTCAGATCCTGTAGCCTTTGACCCCTATGGTGCACTGGTTGATATGTCATCTTCTGAAGGAGGGGTCAATGTTGAGGGAATTGGTGGGGCTATATTTAGCTCCTCCCCTGGTAAAGATGACTTTCAACAAGGTTGGACTATTGTGTTGTTTTAGCAAACAAAAGCATGATTTTAGATTTTTTGTTCAGCAATACACTATCGTGTATAAAATAAAGTAGGGATGCAAACGGTAACTTTTTCATTTACCGGTTAACCTGACGCTGTTACCGGTAAATTTACCGGTTTACCGATAATCAATGAAAATAATTTCGTGCCGACTAGTCACTGTTGATGATATGTACATTTTTAAAGCGAAACCGGAAGTTGATGGGATAGTGTTTACTATGCGGATCCTGCGGGCCGAAAGAGTATTGTGATCGCTTATTAGATACATACGTGTTCCCCTCGTAATTTCTTACTGCTTTAATTTCATTTAATAAATGTATGCGATCGTTGTCGGTAATATTAACGTTTTTAATCCGTTTTTGTTTTAATGTTTCATTCTTATAATGAAATGTATTGCATTAGATCTACCTACATAAAATAAATAAATAAAAAAAAAACACATCAAAAAATCTGTTATTTAATTACACATTCAAGTCTTACTATCGAAAAACAAATTATTAAGACATTACATAAATTGCAACTGCTTCGAAAAACAAACTTGATTTGACGTGTTCATTGTTAAGAAATCATCAATGGCGATTTTCCTTTAGTCTCAATTTTACTTTTTAGCGAGTAGGAAACAAACAATAGTGTCAATTAAACTCTTAATTGGCAGCTGCAAATAGGAGACATATTGTTTATATAATTGTTAATCATAACAATGGCAAAAGTGACAATTACCAAATAAACGAGAGGAATCTTGTGTATAAGCGTGACACTTGTATTGATGTACGCGCATCTGGGGTTTATCACCGTGACGATCGATAAATACCGTTGTCAGCACGGCGCGCTTGTTTGGTAGTTTTTAATTTTAAAGTTTATATTTTTAACTCTTTTTTTCGGTTAACCTCACCGAAAAATTGTTACCGGTTAACCGATTATTCGGTAGGTTAACCGGTTAACCGGTTAACCTATTGCATCCCTAAAATAAAGTCATATATTTTTTTATGCCCCCGAAGGGAGGCATATAGTTTCTGAACTGTCCGTCAGTCAGTCCATTAGAAAACTTTAACATTGGCCATAACTTCTTTATTAGTAAGTGGATTTACTTCATACTTGGACACAACACCCCTTTGGGCAAGACCTTCCCACTGACCTATTTTGTTTGACCTTGACCCCTAATGACCTTCGCCTTGGACATCCAATTGTCAGAAAACTTTAACATTGGCCATAACTTCCACATTAGTAAATGGCTATACTTCATACTCGGACACAACACCCCTTTGGACAAGACCTTCCTACTGACCTATATTTATTTAATGTTGACCCCTGAATGACCTTCAGCTTGAACATCCAGTTTTCCAAAAACTTTAACATTTGGTCATTACTTCCACATTAGTTAGTGGATATACTTCATACTTGGACAAAACACCCCTTAGGACAAGACCTTCCCACTGACCTATATTTGTTTGACCTTGACCCCTATTGACTTTCATCTTAGACATACAATTGTCAGGAAACTTTAACATTAGCCATAACTTCCACATTAGTTAGGGGATATACTTCATACTTGGACACAACACCCCTTTGGACAAGACCTTCCCTTTGACCTATATTTGTTTGACTTTGATTCCTGAATGACTGGTTCTCAGCTCATAGGTCAAAGCACCACTTCGGGGGCATAGTTATCTTACAGTGACAGTTCTTGTTTTTTGTTTTTTTGTTTCAGAAGTTTTTTCTGTTGTAGATATGAATCTTTTAGATTGAACATTTTGTTGGAAAAGACTTTGCTTTTATAGTCTCAAAGTTTCATTTTCACTTTCATGATGTGAAATTTATTCTTTAGCTCACCTGAGCACATAGCACACTCACCTGAGCTCATAGCACATTGTGGTCATGGTGAGCTTTTAGGATCGATGGCTGTCGGCCATCTTCCATAGTCCACAAGTGCTTCAAATGACACCCTCTGAAACCACCAAATTTGATAGAACCTGCCTGGAATGTTCCTTGCATGAAGCTCTATCAAAGTTGTTCAGATGGTTTCAATCCATTGAAGATCTTGGCCACAGAAGCTAAAAATATATTTTAAAAGTGAAAACTTCAAAAATGTTCTTCTCAAAAACCACAAGGCCTTGAGCTTAGAGGTTTGGTATGTAGTATTGTGGTTTCTACCAAGTTTGTTCAGGTGATTTCCCCAGGGTCAAAATTGGCCCTGCCCCAGCTGCAGCATGATTTTATATAGGCTTATATAGGGAAAACTTTGTAATCTTATTCTTGTTTGAAATGACCGTGCTTTTGGGCTTGATATTTCGCAGATAGGTTCACCTAGACTTAAAGATTGTTCAGATTATGCCCCTTGGGTCATTAATGGACCTGCTCTGGAGTCACTTGGAGGCATATATGTGGAAAACTTTGAAAATCTTCTTCAATGAAACCACTAGGCCTATGTCTTAGATATTTTGCATAGAGCATCATCTAAAAGTCCTGTACCATGAATTTTCAAATCATTCTCCTGGAGTCAAAATTGACCTAGCCCCAGAGGTTACCTAATTTTTCAATCCCCTTCCACAAAGCGGGGAGGGGAATATAGGAATGGCCTCTATCTGTCAGTCTGTCTGTTGGTCTGTCCGTCCGTAACACTTTTGTCCGCTCCATAACTTTTAAACTGCTGAAAATTAATGAAATAACTTGGCATAAGTGATCACCATTATGAGACGATGTGCAGAGCACAATAATTGGGTTGCTACCCCCAAGGTCAAGGTCACACTTTAAGGTTAAGTGTTAAGAAGTCTACATTTCGTGTCCGCTCCATAACTTTTAAACTGCTGAAAATTTTTTGAAATAACTTGGCACAAGTGATCACCATTATATGACGATGTGCAGAACACAATAATTGGGTTGCTACTCTCCGTCCGTCTGTCCGTCCGTAACACTTTCGTGTCTGCTCTATAACTTTCAAACTGAAAATTTTTAGCTCACCTGAGCATGCTCATGTGAGCTTTTAGGATCCTTGATTGTCCGGCGTCCGTCCGTCCGTCCGTCCGTCGTCCACAATTCATTCAAACGACATCTCCTCTGAAACCACTGGGCAAAATTTAATGAAACTTGCCTAGAATGTTCCTTGCATGAAGCTCTACCAAGTTTGTTCAAATGGTTCCGGTCCATTGCATTTCTGGGTCACAGGAGCTAAAAACAGATTTTAAAAGTTGGATCTTTAAAAATCTTCTTGTCAGAAACCACAAGGCCTGGAGCTTTGATATTTGGTATAAAGCATCATGTAGTGGACCTCTACCAAGTTTGTTCAAATTATGATCCTGGGGTCAAAAATGGGCCTGTCCCAGGGGTAACTTGTTTTACATAGAGTTATATAGGAAAAACTTTAAAAATCTTCTTGTCAGAAACCGTAAGGCGTAGAGCTAAGATATTTGGTGTGCTGCATTGTCTAGTGGACCTCTACCAAGTTTGTTCAAATCATGGCCTCTGGGTCAAAAATGGCCCCGCCCCAGGGGTAACTTGTTTTACATAGAGTTATATAAGAAAAACTTTAAAAATCTTCTTGTCAGAAACCATAAAGCATAGAGCTTAGATATTTGGTGTGCAGCATTGTCTAGTGGACCTCTACCAAGTTTGTTCAAATTATGCCCCTGGGGTCAAATTTGGTCCCTCCTTGGGGGTCATTGGTTTTACATAGGCTTATATAGGAAAAACTTCGAAAATCTTCTTGTCTGAAACCACAAGGCCCTGAGCCTTAAGATTTGGTATATAGCATTGTCTAGTGGACCTCTACCAAGTTTGTTCAAATTATACCCCTGGGGTCAAATTTGGCCCCACCCCGGGGTCATTGGTTTTACATAGGCTTATATAGTGATAACTTTGAAAATCTTCTTGTAGAAGGAGAAGTAACATTTTCAGTCCAAATAATCTGGAAATTTGTCAGACAGGTTGTTTATATGATTTCTAGCTCAAGTTTGAATATGGGTCATCTTGGTTCAAAAACTAGGTCACAGAGCCCAAAAATAGAAAATCCTCGTTAACACTCTAGAGGTTACATTTTCAGTCAAAATATCCCGGAAATTTGTTAGAAAGGTTGTTTTAATGATTTTTAGCTCAAGTTCAAAATTGGGTCATCTGGGGTCAAAAACTAGGTCACAGAGCCCAAATATGGAAAAACCTTTTAACACTCTAGAGGTAACATTTTCAGTCCAAATAACCTGGAATCTGTCAGAAAGGTTGTTTCAATGATTTCTAGGTTAAATTTGAATATGGGTCATCTGAAATCAAAAACTAGGTCACAGAGCCCAAAAATAGGAAAAAACTTGTTAACACTCTAGAAGCTACTTTATAGTCCAAATATTCTCCAAATTTGTCAGAAGAAATGTTTTAATGATTTCTATCTCAGATTCGAATAAATCTCATCTGGGGTCAAAAACTAGGTCACAGACCCCAAATATGGAAAAACCTTGTTAAGACGCATTGAGGTAACATTTTCAGTTCAAATAACCTTGAAATTTGTCAGAAAGATTATTTTAATGATTTCTAGCTCAGATTTGAATATGGGTTATCTGGGGTCAAAAACTAGGACACAGGGCCAAAAAGTAGAAAATCCTTGTTAATGCTCTAGAGGTTACATTTTCAGTCCAAATGTCCTTGAAATTTGTCAGAAAGGTTGCTTCAATAATTTCTAGCCCAGATTAGGATATAGGTCATCTGGGATCAAAAACTAGGTCACAGAGCCCTAAAATGTTAAAACCATTTTAACACTCCAGAGGTTACATTTTCAGTCCAAATATCCTGGAAATTTGTCAGACAGGTTGTTTTGATGATTTCTAGCTCAAGTACTAATATGGGTCATGTTTGGTCAAAAACTAGGTCACAGAGCCCAAATATGGAAAAACCTTGTTAACACTCTAGAGTTAAGATTTTAATTCCAAATAACCTGAAAATTTGTCAGAAAGGTTGCTTCTATGATTTCCAGCTCAACTTTGCATATGGATCATCTGGGGTCAAAAACTAGGTCACAGAGCCCAAATATGGAGAAACCTTGTTAACACTCTAGAGGCTACACTTTCAGTCCAAATAACCTTTTTGTCAGAAAGATTGTTTCAATAATTTCTAGGTCAAGTTCGAATATGGGTCATCTGGGGTCAATTAACCAGGTCCATAGCAACTTTGTTAAAAGCAGTCATATTCAGGTGAGCGATATAGGGCCATCATGGCCCTCTTGTTAAATAACTTGGCACAAGTGATCATCATTATGAGACAATGTGCAGAGCGCAATATTTGGGTTGCTACCCCCAAGGTCAAGGTCACAGTTAAAGGACAAATATCCACATTTCTCGTCTGCTCTATAACTTGCTAACTTGGCTTACGAAAAGTTTTTTAATTACTTTGCACAAATGATCACCACTATGACATGATGTGCAGAACCTAACATCCAGGTTGCTACCCCCAAGGCCAAGGTTAAATGTTCTCCATAACTTTTTGACTTTATGGAATACTTTAAATAATTACTATCATGAGACTATGTGCTTATAATATGCATGGCACAACATCAAGGTCATGGTTGGTTAAAGGTCAAGAAGTACACATTCATGTCAGCTGCGGAAGGGGATTTAGCTGTCCTTCAGACTGCCTTGTAAAATTTGGTTTGAAGCATTGTCTAGTTGATCTCTACCAATTTTGTTCAAATTATGCTCCTAGGGTCACCTTTGGCCCCACCTGAGGGGCACTTGTTTAACATAGAAATATTAGAGGAAAAATCTACAAAAATCCTGTTGTCTAAAACTGCTATGCCCAGAGGTCTGAAATTTGGTGTGTTGCATTCTCTATTTCTAAAACTGCTATGCCCAGAGGTCTGAAATTTGGTGTGTTGCATTCTCTATTGAAACTCTTACGATGTTTGTTCAAATTATGTCACTAGGTTCACTATGAGCCCCACCCAATGGGTCACATTTTTTACATAGAAATATAGAAGAAAATCTTTAAAATATTTCTTGTCTGAAACCACGTGGTCTTGAGTTCTGAAATTTGACATGAAGCTTTGAATAGGGGCCCTTTACCAAGTTTGTTAAAATTATGTCCTGGGGTCAAGATTAGCCGTGCCCTGGGTGTCCTATTTTTTGTAAAATCTTTGAAATACTTCTTGTGAGAAACTGTCAGCTAAAGACCTTAGGTATTTTGCATGGAGCTTCATCTAAATGTTCTCTACAAAGATTGTTTAAATTATGCCCCTGGGTTATCAGTTGCCCTGCCTTGGGGTCACATGATTTACATTAGCTAATATAGAAAAGATTTTTAAAATCTTCTCATCTGAAAAGACATGCTAAATTTAGAGCTAAAATATTTTGTATGTTGCGTAGTTTAGAAAACCCCTACAAAGTTTGTTCAAATTTTTGTCTCTGTGGTCAAAATTGGCTCTACTTTGGTGGTCCTATTTGTATAAAGTATTTGATCTGTAAAAATCTTCTTGTAAAAAATGTTAAGCTATAGACCATAGATATTTGTAGCATCATCTTGAGGTCCTCTACCAAAATAGTTCAAATTATGCCCTCTTGGTCATTATTGGCTCTGCCCTAGAGTCACATGATTTTACATAGACTTATATAGGAAAGATTAAAAACAATCTTTTTATCTGAAATTCTATGCCTTAGAGGTAAGATATTTTGGGTGCTGTATTGTCTTATGGACCTCTACCAAATTTATTCAAATTTTGCTCCTGGGATCATAATTGGTCCCATGCTGGGGGGTCCTTTTTTTTTTGTAAAATATTTAATATTTGAAAATCTTCTTGTCTGAAACCATATATTTTGTATGTTGCACTGTCTAGTGGACATGTCCCAGGGTCACTTGATTTTACATAGAGTTGTAAATGAGGCTTATATAGGGCTGATGTGCACAGTTTCAGGTGTCGAATTGAACTCTGATATTAGATGACATTTTGGATCGAGCAATTTTTAGCTCACCTGAGCTGGTTCAGGATGAGCTATTAGGATCGATGAATGTCCATCGTCTGTCGTCCGTCGTCCGTTCACACTTAGTTCGTTAACACTCTACTGGTCACATTTTTGCTCCAAACTTGGTCAGGATGTTTGTCCCAGAAATTACTCGGACGAGTTCTAATATGGGTCATCTGGAGTCAAAAACTAGGTCACATGACCTAAAAATAGAAAAATCTTGTAAATGCTCTAGAGGCTACTGTTTCAGTCCAAATGTCCTAACAATTTGTCAGAAAGGTTATTTTGGTGATTTCTAGCCCAAGTTCGAATATGTGTCATCTGGGCTCAAAAACTAGGTCACAGAGCCCAAATATGGAAAAACCTTGTTAACACTTTAGAGGTAACATTTTCAGCCAAAATATCCTTGTAGTATGTCAGAAAGGTTACTTGGATGATATCTAGCCCAGGTTCGAATATGGGTCATCTGGGGTCAAAAACTAGGTCACTGAGACCAAATATGGAAAAACCTTTTTATCACTCTAGAGGTAACATTTTCAGCCCAAATATCCTGGAAATATGTCAGAAAGGTTGTTTTGATGATTTCTAGCTCAAGTTTGAATATGGGTCATGTGGGGTCAGAAACTAGGTCACACAGCCCAAATATGGTTAAACCTTGTTAACACTCTAGAGGTAACATTTTTAGCTCAAATTTCCTGAAAAATTGTCAGAAAGCTTGTAAAGATGATTTCTAGCGCAAGTTGGAATGTGGGTCATGTGGGGTCAAAAACTAGGTCACACAGCCTGTATATGGAAAAACCTTGTTAACACTCTAGAGGTAACATTTTCAGCCAAAATATCCTGGAAATATGTCAGATAGGTTGTTTTGATTATTTCTAGGTCAGGTTCGAATATGGGTCATCTGGGGTCAAAAACTAGGTCACAGAGCCCAAATATGGAAAAACCTTGTTAACACTTTAGAGGTAACATTTTCAGTCCAAATGTCCTTGTCATATGTCAGAAAGGTTATTTGGTTGATTTCTAGCCCAAGTTCGAATATGGGTCATCTGGGGTCAAAAACTAGGTCACAGAGCCCAAATATGGAAAAACCTTGTTAACACTTTAGAGGTAACATTTTCAGCCCAAATATCCTTGTAATATATCAGAAAGGTTATTTGGATGATTTCTAGCCCAGGTTCGAATATGGGTCATCTGGGGTCAAAAACTAGGTCACTGAGACCAAATATGGAAAAACCTTTTTAATACTCTAGAGGTTACATTTTCAGCCAAAATATCCTGGAAATATGTAAGATAGGTTGTTTTAATTATTTCTAGGTCAAGTTCGAATATGGGTCATCTGGGGTCAGAAACTAGGTCACAGAGCCCAAATATGGAAAAACCTTGATAACACTCTAGAGGTAACATTTTCAGTCCAAATGTCCTTGTCTTATGTCAGAAAGGGTATTTGGTTGATTTCTAGCCCAGGTTCGAATCTGGGTCATCTGGGGTCAAAAACTAGGTCACTGAGACCAAATATGGAAAAACCTTTTTATCACTCTAGAGGTATTATTTTCAGCCCAAATATCCTGGAAATATGTCAGAAAGGTTGTTTTGATGATGTCTAGCTGAAGATTGAATATGGGTCATGTTGGGTCAAAAACTAGGTCACACAGCCCAAATATGATAAAACCTTTTTAACACACTAGATGTAACATTTTTAGCCCAAATTTCTTGAAAAACTGTCAGAAAGGTTGTTTCAATGATTTCTAGCTCAAGTTGGAATATGGGTCATGTGGGGTCAAAAACTAGGTCACACAGCCTGTATATGAAAAAACCTTGTTAACACTCTAGAGGTAACATTTTCAGCCCAAATATCCTGGAGATATGTCAGGTAGGTTGTTTCGATGATTTCTAGGTCAAATTCGAATATGGGTCATCTGGGGTCAAAAGCTAGGTCACACAGCCTGAATATGGAAAAAAACCTTGTTAACACTCTAGAGGTAACATTTTCAGCCCAAATATCCTGGAAATATGTCAGAAATGTTGTATCGATGATTTCTAGCCCAAGTTCGAATATGGGTCATCTGGGGTCAAAAACTATGTCACAAAGCTTAAATTTGGAAAAATCTTATTTACACTCAACAGGTAACATTTTCAGCCCAAATATTCCTGAAATATGTCAGAAAGGTTATTTCGATGGTTTCTAGGTCAGGTTCGAATATGGGTCAACTGCGGTCAAAAACTAGGTCACAAAGCCCAAAAATAGATATATCTTGTTAAGGCTCTAGAGGCTACTGTTTCAGTCCAAATATCCTGGCAGTTTGTCAGAAAGGTTGTTTGGTTGTTCAAATTATTAGATTAGGTTAAAGGTAACAGAGGCTAAAAATAGATTTATCTACTGTACCTCATAAAGCCTTCATTTATAGACCAATATCTTTGATATTTAATATATAGGTTCCTTGCATGGACCTCTACCCATGGGTAGGGTTTGAGGTCACTGGGTCAAGGTCAAGGTCACCATAGCTTATAGTAGATATTTCTACTTTCTGTCATAGAGCCTTTATTTATTGACTGATATTTTACATATTTGGTTTGTAGGCACTTATATATTTTCAATTTTTCTACAGCCAAAGTACTCAGGTGAGCGATCCAGGGCCATCATGGCCCTCTTGTTGTTTGATGTACAGGTTTGAAATTTGGACCATGTATATAGTAAAAATTGTTCAAATTCTTGTAATAAACACTAGCCTTGACAGTCTGTCAATTTGGACCATGTTAATTGTAAAAATTAAAAAATATATTTTGCATGAAGTATGGTATAGTTACCAACATTGTTCAGATTCTTGTAATAAAACACTAGCTTTCTCTGCTTTCACACAAATAACAGTCTGTCCTCAGGTGAGCGCTTTGGGGCCAATGGCCCCCTTGTTTTGAAATTGCTTAACCCGTTAAAGCTAAAATAGGGAAGAAAATCAAACATCTCCTCTTAAACTTCAAGGTCATTTTCCACCAAATTTCACAGAAGTTTTCCTTTTATAGCCCCAGTTAAAATTATTCAGATGGTTATGCGCTGTTGCACAAAATGACTACTGGAGTTAAAACTAGATTTTCATCAATGTTTGGCTTCAAATTAGAGATTGCCATGCAGTTTTTCATCAAAAATTATATATATTGCTTTTTTTTTTAGCTCACCTGAGCACAAAGTGCTAAAACGTGAGCTATTGGGATCATTGATTGTCCAGCGTCCGTCAGTGTGCTTCAGGCATCGTCAACAATTTGACTTGAAAGACTTCTCCTCTTAAACCGCTAAGCCAACTTTGATGAAACATGCCAGGGATATTCCTTGCATGAAGCTCTACTAAATTTATTCAAAGAACTTAATTCCATAAAGAACTCAGGTTGCCATGGCAACAGAAAGGAAAAACTTTGAAAATCATCTTGTCTGAAACCACAAGGCCCTGAGCCTGAAGATTTGGTATGTAGCATTGCCTAGTGGACTTCTACCAAGTTCTAACTATACCCCTTGGGTCAAATTTGGCACCGCCAGGGGATCAATTGATTTTACATAGGCTTATATAGGGAAAACTTGTGACTAATGGACCTCTATCAAGTTTGTATCGGTAGTTACTTACAACCTTGTTTTCAAAAAAGAAATCAGACAGGTGAAGGTGCCAGTCTGCGGTGCTTCTGCTATGATAATATATCAAAGAGTTAAATCAGTGAAATTTTATTGTATTTCTAGGCTTATAACAAGGAATTAACAGCATGTTTTAACTTAAGTTGAATTATAATATCCATTTAGGACTAGGGCGTCAGAGCCCAAATGTAGTTCAAAGTACAAGCCCTGCAGTGGAAGTATTTGGAGGAGAATGTCACCCACCCTCATCTGCTGACCTGTTCCCAACCACAGGACCTTTTGCTGCTTCAGATTCTGACCTCAAAGGTTCTGACAGTGTTGTTGGTCTTTACTTGTTACTGTGCACTTCCTTGTATTGAGTTCTGTTTTCAGTTTTGAAATACTGTTTTTGAACAACTTCAGTTTTTGATGTCTTTAATTCTATGCATGAGTAGATAACCAGTTTATGAAGTTGTTCTCTTGAATTTTGACAAGTATTTTTTAGCTCATCTGTGTAGTGCTGAGGGTGAGCTTTTGTGATGGGGCTGATACCCGTCATCCATCCTCAACAATTTACCTTGAAAACACTTTAGAGACCTCATATTTTATCAAGTCTTAATGCAACTTGCTCAGAATGTTTACCTTTATGACATTTCTTATGAGTTTAAACTAGATCATGTAAGATCAGAAACTAGGTTACCAGGCCAGATCAAAAGAAAATCTTGTTAACACTAAGACCATATTTTTATGCCCCCCAAAGAGTGGCTTATAGTAGTTGCACTCTCTGTCTGTTATTCCATCTGTCTGTTTGTCTCATTTCAGTCCACAACGTTCAACAATTCTCATTTATTTTCACCAAACTTCCACAAAAAATCATTATCAAGTCTTACAGTGCATATACAGTCCACACTCAATTGTCAAAATTGCTTAAGCCAAATTTCCGGCTAAGTCGAATTAATTTTCAGGTCCTGTCAACAAACCTTTTTTATTTATGTTATTTAACTCCCTTCAAGCGGAATTCAACATGTGGGAACTACAGCTATGTCAATTGTATTTTTCGGTCCCGTCATTTATTTTCCCACGTATTTTTCCACTCTGTAAGTTGAAATGTGAAACATCATTGACTACCAGTTATTTCAGTTATTGAGGTGAGAACTGATTAGACTAATTACCCTTGTCAACGAATATTTGTTGATTGCAGCTTCAGAAAACACTTTATTTAGGATGTTTATTGTCACTCATAGGTACTTCAAGTAAGATTTAATTGGACAAATTATGCCTGCCACTGATTGTGGATTGCAACTTTCCAAATTGCACTCTTAAATAATCTCTTAAAGGATCTTAATTGTCACTAGTAGGTACGCTATTGGTAAGAAATTTATGTTGATTGAATAAAATCACCGGACTTGATTTCAATTGCACTTCAGTGCTTTTGTCACTTAGCAAGTAAATTATCGGCATGATCAATTTGCACTGATTTAAAACCATGGTACAGCATCGGAATATTGCGTGTACTCGAGTCAAATAAGAAAAGCTGTTTTATTTCCTGTAAAGAACACAATGGTAGCATATATATCAGGTAGTGGTCTATATTCCAGAATTGAATTTGACTGTAAATGGGAATGTATTTAATCACTTGAATCACATTTCATGAGCATTGCTAATTCATGGGGGATTATAAATGAATAACTGACACAAAACATGGTAAGGTAATCAAGTTCCGGACATGTCGGAGCAATTAACTTGGTCTGCCCAGATTCGAGATATCGAGAGTGGACTGTATTTTGGCTTTTGCAATTTGAGTATTTTTAGTGGAGTTATTGCCCATTGTTTAATTGTCCTCTGCCTTTTCGAAGAAAAAAAAGGGGCTATAGAAAGGTGCTCCATCAATCTGTCTGTCCGTTGTCTGTCTGTCTGTCACACTTCGTGTCCGGCCCATAAGTAAACCATCCATCAAGGGATTTTGAAATAAGATGGCACAAATGTTCACCATAATAAGATGACTTGTCATGTGCAAAACCAAGACCCCTACCTCCAAGGTGAAGGTCACACTTGGAGATCAAAGGTCAACATTTTCTGTTGAAGGGTATATTTTGTGTCCGGTCCATAACTTTTTCATCCTTCAAAGGATTTTGAAATAAGTTTGCACAAATGTTCACCATAATAAGACAACATTTCATGCGCAACACCCAGACCCCTACCTCCAAGGTCAAGATCACACTTTGAGGTCAAAGGTTAACATGGTCTGTATTTTCCTTAGCCAGAGAATAACTCTACAAGTATTACAGAGATTCCAGTGAAACTTAAAATGTAAATAGATAACAGTGAGAAGGAGTGCACTGCAAGTGAACCATAACTCCATTTTAAATAATTTGAATTCTTGTCTGAAACCATATGCCTAATAGCTTATATATTTATATGTTACATTTATTAGAGGACCACTACCAATATTGTTCAAATTGTGTCCCTTGGAACAAAATTGGGCCTGCCTCAGGGGTTTTATTTTTGTCTTTGAAAATCATCTTGTTAGAAACCATTAGCTCCTATTTGTTTAAAATTTCTTGACAAAAACTGCAAGCCTTAAAACTTAAATATTTTGTATATAGCAATGTCTGTTGATATGTACCAAGTTTGTTCAGCTTATGTCCGTGGGATCAAAACTGGCCTGGCCCAGGGTCTTAGCTAATGTTGTATTATTGACTTAACCGACTTTAAATAAAATTTGTATTTGTATTTGTATTTATTTAGATACAAGGTATTAGATTTTTGAAAATTCAATTCAGAGACTGTAATTTTGCTTTTGATTACTCATTATTGCTCTCTTTTTATTCAGTTTGAAAAAATTGATAATTTTGTTTTGTTTTAAAAGGTTCATCAAAGGACCACATTTTGATTAGCAGGTTAAACTTTAATGAGAAACATTAATATAACATTTACTGGGATTTGTTTTTAATGGGTGAAAAAAATTAAGTAAGCCATTTGCTTTTAATTTACATGTAAAGCCATATATTTATATTACACAAGTAGTAATAATAGAATGCAGTTTTATTTTTAGGTGCAGAATTGATATATCAGTAATATGAAGAACATTTATTTTGTAATTTTTCTTTTGTTTTAAAAAGTAAAATACTAATTTTTAATTCAATACACTGACTCATTCCAATTTTTGTACTAATTCAACTCTTTTGTACTTTGTTGGTGAGAGTACTGCTTGTAACTTTGTGTATCAATTGAAGTTTGGACATTTTGACATCTCTTTGATGTGCTATGTTAATGTATTATGCAGCTATGCTGTCTGTGTACTTACCAAAAGTATCACCCCATATATAATCATCAAAAAGTACACATACAGAAAACTGTGCCATAAAACTGCAGAAAATTGACATTGCATTTTCCCTTATTAAAAGTGATGAGAGCAAAGGTAAGGATAAGAAATACCTGAAGAAATATGAGGAGTTACTGATATATTTTTTGAGTACAATTTGATATATTAGTGTAATTATCTGACATAGAGTGATGTAATCTAATTTGAAAAAAAAGGTATTTCCAACAAATAAACTTTTGTCTCATCAGAGTATTAAAATAATGCTCAAAAATTCAGTAATCGATTTACTTGAATTTTAGGCTTTGATGCGTTTGGTGAGATTTTACAGCCCCAAGGCAAACAGCAGGTGACAGAAGCCCAGAAACAGACAGGTATTGGGAAGAAGGACCTTGACACGAGTCTAGCATTGCTGGCAGGAAACATCAGTATCAACGGAGCACAGTCAGTGAAAAAGTAGGCTTTGTCTACTGATTTCTTAACATTTTTAACCCTTCAGTATAAAAAAAGATTTGCTACTTAATTACAGTTCATTCTGAGAAGCCAATATTATTTAATATACTGAAAACCTGTACATATCAAGTTTTGGTATCTGGTGTGTACACCTGCACCAACTATATTTATGTAGTCATCCATCAAATTAGCTTGATTTCATCAGTATATGAACTTATTTTTAGGCCCACATGATCAAAAGTCAAGTTCACAGTGACCTGCTTTTTAGCTCACCTGAGCACTGCTCAGGGTGAGCTTTTGGGATCGTTGATTGTCCGGCGTCTGTCGTGCGTCGTCAACAATTTGACTTGAAAGACATCTCCTCCTACACCGCAACATTGACGAGCATGCCTGGGGTATTCCTTGCATGAAGCTCTTCCAAAGTTGTTCAAAGAATTCAATTCCATCAAGAACTCTGGTTGCTATGGCAACTGGAAGGAAAAACTTTGAAAATCTTCTTGTCTGAAACCACAAGGCCCTGAGCTGTAAGATTTGGTGTGTAGCATTGTCTGGTGGACCTCTACCAAGTTTGTTCAAATTATGCCCCTGGGGTCAAATTTGGCCCTGTCCCGGGGGTCAATTGATTTTACACAGGCTTATATGGTGAAACTTTAAAAAATCTTCTTCTCTGTAATTGTCTAGTGAACCTCTACCAAGTTTGTTCAAATTATGCCCCTGGGAAAAATTTGGCCCCTGTTTCGGGGTCATTGGTTTTTCATAGGCTTATATGGTGAAACTTTAAAAAATCTTCTTGTCTGAAACCACAATGCCCTGAGCTGTAAGATTTGGTGTGAAGCATTGTCTAGTGGACCTCTACCAAGTTTGTTCAAATTATGCCCCTTTGGTCAAATTTGGCCCTGTCCCGGGGGTCAATTGATTTTACACAGGCTTATATGGTGAAACTTTAAAAAATCTTCTTCTCTGTAATTGTCTAGTGAACCTCTACCAAGTTTGTTCAAATTATGCCCCTGGGAAAAATTTAGCCCCATTCCTGGGGTCATTGGTTTTTCATAGGCTTATATGGTGAAACTTTAAAAAAATCTTCTTGTCTGAAACCACAAGGCTCTGAGCTGTAAGATTTGGTATGTAGCATTGTCTAGTGGACTTCAACCAAGTTTGTTCAAATTATGCCCCTGGGGTCAAATTTGGCCACACCCCGGGGGTCAATTGATTTTACATAGGCTAATATAGAGAAAACTTTGAAAACCACAAGGCCCTGAGCCCTAAGATTTGGTATGTAGCATTGTCTAGTTGATTTCAACCAAGTTTGTTCAAACTATACCTCTGGGGTCAAATTTGGCCCCACCCTGGCGTCATTGGTTTTACATAGGCTTATATAGGAAAAACTTCGAAAATCTTCTTGTCTGAAACGACAAGGCCCTGAGCCTTCAGATTTGGTATGTAGCATTGTCCAGTAGACCTTTACCAAATCTTTTCAAATTCTGCCCCTTGGGTCAAATTTGGTCCCACCCTGGGGGTCAATTGATTTTACATAGGCTTATATAGGAAGAACTTTGAAAATCTTCTCCTCTAAAACGACAAGGGCCTGAGCCTTAAGATTTGGTATGTAGCATTGTCTAGTGGACCTCTTCCAAGTTTGTTCAAATTGTACCCCTGGGGTCAAATTTGGCCCCACTCCAGAGTCATTGGTTTTACATAGGCTTATATAGAGAAAACTTTGAAAATCTTCTCTGAAACGACATGGCCCTGAGCCTTAAAATTTGGTATGTAGCATTGTCTAGTGGACCTCTACCAAATCTTTTCAAATTATGCCTCTATGGTCAACTTTGGCCTTGCCCCGGGGGTCAGTTGATGTTACCTTATGTTAGGCTTATTTAGGCAAAACTTTTAAAAACCTCTTGTCTGAAACCACAGAGCCTAGAAGTTAGATGTTTGTATGTAGCATCAACTGGAGGTCCTCTACTAAGATTGTTCAAATAATGTCCCTTGGGTCATTTAAAACCCTGTCCCCAGGATCACTTGATTTACATAGGCTTATATAGGGAAGACTTAAAAAAATCTTTTTGTCTGAAACCACAAGACTTAGAGCTTAGAAATTTTACTTAGAGCATCAGCCAGAGGTTCTCTACTAAGTTTATTCAGATTATGGCTCTGGGTTTCAGAATTGACCCCACCCCAGATGTTATATATGTGCAAAATATTTAATCTTAAAAAAATCTTCATTTGAGAAATGATAAATTTCCTACCTAAGATTTTTTGCATGGAGCATCATCTGGAGGTCCTCTAGAAAATTTTTGAAATTAAGCCCCTTGGGTCAAAAATATAAAAAAAATCTTCTTGTCTAAAACCACTTGGCCTAGAATTTAGACAATTTGCATAGAGCATCAGCCAGAGGTCCTCATCCAAGTTTGTTAAATTATGTCCGTACGCTGGGGTCCTGTATTTAATTTTTAAAAATCTTCTTGTGAGAAACTGTAAATTTAGACCTAAGATTTTTTGCATGCAGCTTCATCTGGAGGTCCTGTACTAAGGTTGTTCAAATACCCCTTGGGTCATTAATAGCCTTGCCCCAGTGGTCACTTGATTTTATATAGTCTTCTTGTCTGATACCACAAGGCCTAGAGCTTAAATATTTTAGTTGGAGCACAAGCTAGAAGTCCTCTACCAGGTTTGTTCAAAATAAATATGCTCCTCGGGGTCAATTTATTTTACATAGGCTTATATTGGAGAAAACTTATAAAATCTTCTTGTCTAAAACCACAAGTTTTAGAACAAATATTTTGCATGAGGTCTTTTACAAAGTTTGTTCAAATTATGTCCCTTAGGTCAAAATTAGCTGTACACAGGGGATCACTTGATTTTACAAAGGGATTCTATAGGGAAAACCCTAAAATAAACATAAAGCCAAGAGCTAAGATTTTTCCTTGGAACATCAGCAAGAGGTCCTATTTCAAGATTGTTCAAATTAAGCCCATGTGGTCATTAATGGCCTGTCCCCAAGGTCACTTGATTTTACAAAGGCTTATATAGGGAAGATTTAAAAAATCTTCTTCAAGGCCTAGAACTTAGGTATTTTGCATAAAGCATCAGATAGAGGTCCTCTACCAAATTTTTTTGAGATTATGCCCATTGGGTGAACATTGGCTCTTGTTCCAATGGATATCTATAGAATTCTTAGGCCCAGGTTCCTTAAACTTGGTATTTAGTTTGCTCATGACCAGTTGATGACCCTATAGATTTTCAGGTCATTTGGTCAAAGGCCAAGGTCAGAGTGAATTTGAAAAGCAAACTGGTTTCTGATCAATAACTAAGAATACTTAAACCTTCCTTCCTTAAACTTGATATCTACGTTAGTCATGACTAGTAGATGACACCTATACTTTTTGGGACACCAGGTCAAAGGCAAAGGTCACAGTGACCTTGAAAAGAAGAATGGTTTCTGATCAGTAAATATAGAACCCTTGGACACAGCTCCCTAAAACATCATAGGCAGGTTGGTCATGACCAGTAGATGACCACTTTGGCTTTTAGGTCATTAAATCAAAGGCCATCTTCACTGTGACCTTGAAAAGCAAAATGGTTTTTGATCAATAATTATAAAATCCTTGTACCCAATTTCCTCAACCTTAGTATGTAGGTTGACCATGACAAGTAGATGACCCTTACCATTTTCAGGTCATTAGATTAAAGGTCATGGTCACAGTGACCTTGAAAAGCAAAACAATTTCCAATCAATAGTTATAAAAATTACAGGTTCCTTAAACTTGGTATGTAGGGTGGTCATGACCAGTAGATGCCTATAGCTTTTCAGGTCACCAGGTCAAAGGCAGAGGTTACAGTGTCCTTGAAAAGCAAAATCGTTTCCAATCAGTAATAATAGAACTCTAGGGCTCAGCTCCACAAAACATCACAGGCAGGTTGGTCCTTGCCAGTAGATGACCCCTATAGATTTTTGGGTTATTAGGTCAAGGTCAAGGTCTCAGTGAATTACAGAACAGTTTCTTACAATAAATCTGGAACTTTTATGTAGGGTGGTTATGACCAGTAGATGTACACTATACCTTTACAGATCACCAGGTTGAAGGCAAGGTGACAGAGACATTGAAAAGCAAAACCGATTCCAATCAATAACTATTGAACACTAGGGCCCAGCCTTCCTTAAAATTCATAGGCAGGTTGATCATGGCCAGAAGATCAAACTTATAGTTTTAAGGGTCACTAGATCAAAGGTCAAGGTCATGTTGACCATTAACAGAAAATATTGGTTTCCAATCAATATCTAGAGACTTCTTAGACCAGCTATGCATATTGGTCTGTTCAGGAGATTATCTCTGTTTGCCTTGAAATCACTAGGTTATAGGTGAAGATCATGGTGGCCCTTGAAAAGCAAAACCTTCTTCAAAGGATATCTAAAGAATTCTTTAGCCCAGGTTCCTCAAGTTTGTTATATAGATTGCCCATGACCAGTTAATGATCCCTGTAGTTTTCAGGTCACTAGGTCCAAGGCCAAGGTCACAGTGACCTTGTAAAGCAAAACGGTTTCTTTCATGATCAATAACTGTAGAATGTAGGGCACAGGCTCCCTAAAAACTGCATAACCAGTAGATAACCCCTGTAGTTTTTTGGGTTTTTAGGTCAAAGGCCAATGTCACAGTGACCTTGAAAAGCAAAACCATTCCAATAAATATCTAGGCCTAGGTACTTAAAATTTGTATGTAGGTTTGTCATCACCAGCAGATGACCTCTAGATTTTCAGAGCACTAGGTCAAAGGCCAAGGTAACAGTAATGAAAAGCAAACTGGTCTCAGATGAATAACAATCCCTTAGGCCTTGCTGCCTCAAAACTTCTTACCTGACCACCCTCCCACATTAGTACCTACCTACCCATGCAGTTCCTATACTCTTTCCCATTCTCCAGTAATTGAACTTTAAACATTTTATAACTGTCATTGCCATAATCTACAGTTCCTCCCATTCATTTACTTGCCATGGCCAAAAGCTTTTGATTAGAAGCCCCTGTCCTCTCTTTAATATACTGACATAAGTCCCAGTCCTTCTACCTTCCTATCCTTTTATGGCTGCCTCTAGGGATAAGGTGCTGGGGGGAGGCATATATGTTTTACCAACTTCTCTTGTTAACTCTGTTGTGTTATTTCTTTATAGGGGCCAGCACCAATGGCAACCAAAGACAGATCAGAAGAAGACAGGGGGAGATAATTGGTCACGTACCCCTATGTCACAGGCAACCACATGGTCACAGCCCACTTTCCAACAGACTGCTGTAAGAACTGATCTACCAGAAACATCAAAATTTTTATTATCTCCCGCCAAAAAGGTGGCGGGGAATATGGTAATAGTCTCTGTCCGTCCTTCCATCTGTTCGTCCATCCTTCTGTCCCACATTTTTGTCCAGAGCATATCTCAAAAAGCTGTGCTGTGCACAAGAATGATAACTAAGCAAACACTTTTGGCTGGGGATGGCCATGTCAACATGGCTCTTGTTAATCCCATGCCACATGGCACAAATGATCACCAGTATGAGACAATAACTTGGCACAAATGATCACCAGTATGAGACAATGTGCAGAGCCCAACAACCAGGTCGCTGTCCCTAAGGTCAAGGTCACACTCAAAGGTGATGTATAAAAAAGTCCACATTTTGTGTCCGCTCTGTTACTTTTAAACTGCTTTAAAGTTTTTAAAATAACTTGGCTTAAATGATAACTATTATGATACGATAAGCAGAGTGCAACAACCAGGTCGCTACCCCCAAGGTCAAGGTCACACTTAAAGGTCATATATAAAAAGGTCCACATTTTGTGTCCACTCCGTAACTTTTAAACTGCTGCAAGTGTGAGGTCCAAATGTAGCTGCACGGTTCCGTAGAAATCATTATCCTTTGTCATATTGGGAGGTCTAACCTTCTCTCTTCACACTTGTTATCCATTCCAATGTTCTACTACAGCAGGGGATTTAACTGTCCTTCAGACTGCCTTGTTTTCTTTTTGTACTGCACTTTTGCAGTTCACCTAATTATACCCCTGCACAACGAAGTTGTTGGGGGTATACTGAAATCAGCTTGTCCGTCCATCCGGTCATCTGGCCATCCGTCAGTTTTTCCGTGTCCGCCCAATAACTTAGAATTCCTTTGACCATACCTGCCATATGTCCCGGATCGTCCGGGATTGTCCCGGAAATCGAGGGCCTGTCCTGGAGTCCCAGAAAGACACCCAATGTCCTGGAAAACATGAAAAACGCGCATAATTTTGATCAGGCCAGTCAAATTTTTGACACGCCGCTAATTCTTTAATTATTCGTTATGGCAATATGTTCCAATTCAAAGAATACACCACATGTCATTGATAACCAATTAACAAATGACCGCTATCGGCTATCGATTTATTGACTTGCGGTGCATTAATTAATTTGTAAGATATCTGCCCCTTTCAAAGACTGTCGCCGCGGTAATTGGTGTTAATAGAGATGCGACTTAAAATTAAATTTAATGCAAACGCATTATCGACCTTGTCGACAAAGACTATGATTTTTAAATCATTAACTTGTTTGTGGTTTGTTTGCTGTCGTTGGAATTTTGTATCAATAGAGATGCTGTTTAAAATTAAACTGAGTTTTTCACATAACGGTCCGACAAAGAAAAGGTAACTTTAAAAGGTATTCCTGATAAATATTGTAATGTTCAATCAAATCACGCCGATACTTGTAATACGAAGCATAGACGATGCTGTCAACACACATTGTGATTCAACTTGAATTCGACTTTATGATGTTAATTAAGTAATGGTACACAGTTATTTTTAGCTCACCTGTCACAGAGTGACAAGGTGAGCTTTTGTGATCACAATCCGTCCGGCGTCCGTCTGTCCGTAAACTTTTCATTCAAACGAAATCTCCTCTGAAACCACTGGGCCAAAGTTGATGAAACTTGCCATGGATGTTCCTTGCATGAAGCTCTTCCAAAGTTGTTCAAAGAAATCAATTCCATGCAGAACTCTGGTTGCCATAGCAACCTAAAGGAAAAACTTCAAAAATCTTCTTGTCTGAAACCACAAGGCCTAGAGCTTAGATATTTGGCATTTAGCACCCTCTAATGGAACTCTACAAAAATTGTTCAAATTATTTCCCTGGGGTCAAAATTGGCCCCGCCCCAGGGGTCACTTCATTTTACATAGACTTATATAGGAAATCTTTAAAAATCCTCTTCAGAAACCACAATGCCTACAGCTTAGATATTTGATATGTAGCATAGTCTAGTGGATGTCTACCAAGTTTGTTCAAATTATGTCCCCATGGGTCAAAATTGGCCACAGCCCAGGGTTCTCTTGGTTTACATATAGTTATATAGGAAAAACATGAAAAATCATTTTCCTCCGAAACTAATAGGACTAAACCTTGGATATTTGGTGTGGAGTATTGTGTAGAGAACCTTTACCAGTATTGTTTATATGTTGGCCCCAGGGGGTCAAAGTTGGTTCCTCCCCGGGGGCCTTTAATATGTAAAAAAGGCAATCTTTAAAAATCTTCTTACTGGAAACCTCAATGCCTACAGCTTAGATATTTGATATGTAGCATTGTCTAGTGGATGTCTACCAAGTTTGTTTAAATTATGTCCCCTGGGTCAAAATTGGTCACTCCCTAGGGTTCTGTTGGTTTACATTTAGGAATAACATGAAAAGTCATTTTTCTCCGAACCTCATAGGACTAAACCTTAGATATTTGGTGTTGAGTATTGTGTATAGACTTCTTACCAGTATTGTTTATAGGTTGGCCCCAGGGTCAAAATTTGCCCCGCCCCGGGGGCCCATATTATGTCAAAAAGGCAATCTTTAAAAATCTTCTTACTGGAAACCTCAATGCCTACAGCTTAGATATTTGGTATGTAGCATTGTCTAGTGGATGTCTACCAAGTTTGTTCAAATTATGTTCCCTAGGTCAAAATTGGCCATGCCCCAGGGTTTCCTTGGTTTACATAGATTTATATAGGAGAAACATGAAAATTAATTTTTCTCAAAAACAAATAGGTCTAGACCTTGGATATTTGGTGTTGAGTATTGTGTTATGAACCTTTACCAATATTGTTTAATTGTTGGCCCTTGGGTCAAAATTTGCCCTGGGGGCCCTTTATATTTCAAAAAGGAAATCTTTAAAAATCTTCATGTCTGAAACCACAAGGCCTAGAATTTTAAAATTTGGCATGAAGCAAATAATTAGATTACATGTAGGTTAAAGGTCGCGGAGGCTAAATTTAGATTTAATTACTGTACCTCATAGAGCCTTCATTTATAGACCAATATCTTTGATATTCAGTATATAGGTTCCTTGCATGGACCTCTACCCATGGGTAGGGTTTGAGGTCACTGGGTCAAGGTCAAGGTCACCATAGCTTATAATAGATATTTCTACTTTCTGTCATAGAGTCTTTATTTATTGACTGGTATTTTACATATTTGGTTTGTAGGCACTTACATATTTTCAATTAAAAAATGAAATACTGCTTAACAGCAAACCTACAGCCAAAGTAATCAGGTGAGTGATCCAGGACCATCATGGCCCTCTTGTTTTATGATTACTGCTACACAATTACTATGCTCTTGCAACTAAATAAAAGGTATGAAACTGATGGTACTGATGTACAGTATAACCTGCCCTAACGGTCACCTTATATCGGCGGTCACCTGGTGTCAACGGTCATTTCATGACGCTCCCGTCGAAAATCCTTCTAAATAACACGTTAATTAAACGGTCACCTTACGTCTGCGGCCAGCGGCCACACTAACTGCATTCAATTTGCCAAAATTCGACCCGATTTAGCGGTCACGTATTGTCTGCTGAAGGTGTGAATATATTTTGACAAGCCCTAGAATAAACCATCGAAGGCAAATACCTGACAATATACACAGTGCTTGAATGTATCAGTGTGTTAATTCGACAACTATTTGTTACGCATGCTATAAGGTAAACGGTCGATTTAACCTTTGATCTCATTAGGTGTTGAGAAGTTTGATTTATAATTACAAAAGGTATTGATTTCAGCGGTTAACGGAAATTAAAATGAATATAAGCACCTTACAAATATGCTTTTTAATTGAACTCTATTTTAAATCTGTCACGGAGTAAAAGAAAACGAAGCTAAGTAATACTATGCTTTATTCTATATCTCGGCTCGTTAGGAGAACACCTTCTTGTGCGAATCATCCCGATTACGCGGAAGGGAAAGAACTCTTAACCACGTAATGAATGAATTTTCGCGATTCGCACTAAAATCAAATCAATATCAATTTCTGTCTTTAAGAATGTTTTGTTACTTTGAAAGATAAAATGTAAACTTAGAAAAAATTTTTTTCAAACATGCTATTACTGAGGCGTACGTTACTTAAGATAGCACTTAAGAAACAAATGTTTTGACTTTCTTGGAGTAAAGATGAGACCGCTCGTGCCGCGATTAGAAAGTCTGTGATAATAATGATAATATCTAATAGAATTAAAAATGACTGCAAGATACTATTTGGATTGTATTTTGAACTTGAATTATCATATTAAAAACTTAATGAAGATACAACAATTAAAAAAGTGTTATGATTCTGTGTTCAAAGTAACCACATGCCTACTAGTACTAAAGAAAGCGAGCCAACACTACCCCCTAAATAGGCGGTCACCTTGCTTAAGCAGCCAAAATTACTGTTTCCCTTTGCTGGCTGCTTAAGTAAGGTTGGACTGTATATTTGAAACACATGCACGGCTTTTCCCGCCAAAAATGGAATCCCGTCCAATTTTGTGTACAGCCAACGGTAGGGCATTGAAAGTATATGAATAGTTGTATGTCCAGGAAAATCCGCTCAAATCCCGGTAATTCGATATCAGAATCCCGGAAATGACCAGAAAATTATGGCAGGTATGCCTTTGACCCACAGACATCTTACTTGGTCTGGAGATTGGTCATGGCCAGTAGATGACCCCTATTGATTTTGAGGATCACTGGGTCATAGGTCAAGGTCACAGGGGCCTTGGCTACAAAAAACTTGTCCGCCCAAAACTTAAGACTCCTTTGACCCGCAGTCTTCATATTTGGTGTAGAGGTTGGTCATGACCAGAAGATGACCCTAATTTATTTTGAGGTCACTGGGTCAAAGGTCACAGGAGCCTTGACTAAAAAAACTTGTTCGCCCAATAACTTAAGAATCCTTTGACCCACAGTCTTCATATTTGGAAAGTTGGTCATGACCAGTAGATGACCCCTATTTATATTGAGGTCACTGGGTCAAAGGTCATGGTCACAGAAGCTTTGACTAAAAAAAGCTTGTCCGCCCAACAATTTAAGAATCCTTTGACCCTCAGTCTTAGGTCACTGGGTCAAAGGTCAAGGTCACAGGGGCCTTGACTACAAAAAACTGGCTTACTACCCTCAGATTTGGCAGGGAGGTTGTCCATGACCTCTAAATGAACCCTGTTGATTCTGACAAAGTGCTATGCAGGGGTATTCACGCCATGACAGTGGCAGTTCTATTTGATCCTGATAGAGACTCTAAAGGTCAGGTATAGCTTTTAGTGTGCTGTTCTGTCCATCATCCGTCTGTCATCCACAATTGATTTTAAACAACATCTCCTCCTATACCACTGAGTCAATTGCAATGAAACTTTACAGAAATGATCCTTGCATGTTCCTTTTTCAAAGTAATATAAAGACTGGAATTCTATGCAGAACTGGTTGCAATTGCAACTGAAAAGAAAAACTAAAAAAAAAAAAAATCTACTCGTTTGAAACCACAAGGCATAGAGCTAACATATTTGATTGAAAGCATCATCTAATTGGTCTCTACCAAAGTTATATAAATCATGTCTCTGGGGTCAGAATTGGCCCAAGCTCAGGAATCACTTGATTTTACATAGACTTAAATTGGAAACACTTTTAAAAAATCCTCTTGTCAGAGACTATCAGGCCTTGAGTAATGTTTGCCCTTTTTAATTTTTATTCCCCCACTCTAGGGGGGTATTTAGATTTCCCCTTATCCGTTTGTCCGTCCTTCCGTCCGTCCCAAAAAGTTGTGTTGCCTGTTACTCCAAAACCACTGGAGCTAAAGTCAAGAAACTTTACAGGAATGTTGATCAGCATGTGAAGTTGTGCACCTAGGGTGTCCGGTATAGATTTATTATGCTCCCGGAAGGGCGAGCATATAGTTTTCGCTTTGTCTGTCCGTTCGTCCGTCCATCATAATTTTGTCCAGAGAATAACACAAAAACTATGAGAAATATCAAGAACAAACTTCATAGGTAGTTAGATCTCATTAAGGAGCAGTGCAGTGCACAAGAACCATAAATCTTTGAGTTATTGCCCTTTGAAATTTCTCATACATATTTTTTGTCCGGGGCATATCTCACAAAGTATAAGTGTTATCAACTTGAAACTTTATAAGTAGATAAAACTCATTGATGAGCAGTGCATTGCACAAGAACCATAACTCTTGCTTTATTAATTTTTGAGTTATTGCCTTTTGAAATTTCTCATACTTATTTTTTGTCAGGGGCATATCTCACAAAGTAAAAGAGTTATTGACATGAAACTTTATTGGTAGATAGATCTCTATGAGGAGAAGTGCAGCGTGCAAGAACCGTAACTCTGTTTTGCGTAATTTAGGAGTTATTGCTCTTTGTTATTTTTCATACTTTAAAAAAAATACATATGAAACAATAACCCTTTTGGAATTGGCATTTATTGGGGGAGCATCAATCGGTTCTACCGATTTCTTGTTTGGAACTGTTACAGTTATTGCCCTTTACTTAGTCAAAAATAGTAATTTTCAACTTGTGTCGCCTGTACCTGCAAAAGCGCTGCACCTACAGTCAAGAAACTTTACAGAAATGTTGATCAGCATGTAAAGTTGTGCACCTGGGGTTTCCCGTATAGATTTATTCAGAATTGTTAGAGTTATGGCCCTTATATCAAAACATATTTAAAAGTATTATTTAGAAGATTTAATTCAGACTCTTTAATACAGAATATGTGGCAGAGTTTTTTGTCTTTGTAAAGATAATATGTTTGTGACAGTTTACTTTCTTGTGTGGTTTAACAATGGACGTGTAATGTAATTACTGGTAGATTGTCTAATATTACGAGGTGCCTTGCACAGGGGATACAAATCTTTGGGAAAAGGTTTAAGTGAAAGAAAATCCCATAGTAAACAAATAGTAATGTTTATTTTAAGTGTATTTGTGTTTTTCAGATGCCGGCTATGGGAATGGGATATAGCCAGCCAGGGATGCAACCAATGATGGTAGGCTATCACTTGAATTCATAGTAGAAATACTTTTTGGGCATAAAGTTGCAGTAGTTGCTTGACCTGCTGCTAAACATTATCTCCTAGTTTATAAAGTGTAGAAGAAAACAATATTTTATTCTGTAGACCTTTGAGCATAATCCTATTTACTGAATTGTAGCATAAGACTCAGCCAGGATTTCCTGATGTTGGTTTATCAGATAGATGGGGATAAATTTTTACAAATCACTTGATATTTTCTGTTACAATATTACCATGCAGTGATAAAAATGTGTTTTAATCTTCAATAGGGCACCTAAGGGAATTAACAGTCAGCTTGGTAATGATACAAGCTTTTGAAAGTACTGCAGTTTGAATGAGTTGTATAAAAAAATGCTCTATTTTATACAATGTGATGTACAAGATTTAACTATAATTCGTTTATAGTTTTTTTACTTTAAAATAGTTATCTCTCAATTTATGCAGCCAGGAATGGCTGGAGCTCCAATGTTGGGTCAGATGACTCCAATGACTGGCATGCAAATGACATCAGTGCCCCAGATGGCAGTGGGCATGGGACAGCCCATGTATGGAGGGGCCACGAGACCTGGGATGGCACCAGTGGGCATGGCCCAACCCAGACCACCTGTTTCCCAAGCACAACCAAATGACCCATTTGGAGCATTGTGAGGCTGTGTTATGATGAGTGTGTCTATTTTGTAAGTGATTAACTCATTTTGAAACTCTATCACAAATGTTTGCATATATAGTTACCTTTGTTCAGCAGTTGTCTTGTATTAATTATATCAAATATCCAGGTTTGACTTTGTATGAAGAGCAATAATTTATCAAAAAAAGATTCAAATTGGACAATGAATAATACCATAAAAAAAGTTATCACTGATTGTAATCCAAGGACTGAGGTTTGATACATAGTTGGGACAGTTGCGTTTATCCCCAAGACAAATACAGCAATGTATTGCATACATGTGATATCCCGGCGGGATTTTGAAAAATCCTGTTATTCAACATCAATTTCAGCTGTCCCGGTATTAATTCAAAATTCCAGATATTAAAATCTAGAAGAAAAAAAAACTTTCATTTGCCAACGTCAATAACTTGCTCAGCTCGGGTTATGGGTGGAGCTTATACTCAGAAACGACGATCAATACATACTACCTTCCAATCATTGACCAATTTGAGCGCATTTTACTACTTCCATTGATTTAAACCCGTGTTGATACTCGATACACAATT
Organism: Cyclina sinensis; assembly: GCA_012932295.1. Taxonomy (NCBI): domain Eukaryota; kingdom Metazoa; phylum Mollusca; class Bivalvia; order Venerida; family Veneridae; genus Cyclina; species Cyclina sinensis. The sequence continues at coordinate 10,528,180 of JAAONU010000015.1, read as the reverse complement.
AACACGTTTAGTTACTGTGTATGAAAATGGCTGAAATACTTTTTGGTATTTCTGTTTTAATTCTCGGATTTATTTATAAGAAAAGGTCAAGTAGATTTAAGACAAGCTTAACAAATTGAAGGAAACCAATTTCAGCAAATATTTTGTTCATTAAACATGAAGCAGCGAGTGAAAATCTCGGATAAATTCCGATTGTCATATATTTCCCCAACCCCGCTTTATTTTTAGCTCACCTGTCACGTAGTGACAGAGTGAGCTTTTCTGATCACCTTTTGTCCGTCGTCAGTCCGTCCTTCCGTTAACAATTAGTTTGTTAACACTCTAGTGGTCACATTTTTGCCTCAATTGTCATGAAACTTGGTCAGGATGTTTGTCTCATTAATATCTCGGACTAGTTCGAACATGGGTTATCAGGGTTGGAAAACTAGGTCACAGAGCCCAAATATAGAAAAACCTTGTTAACACTCTAGAGGCTACTTTTTCAGTCCAAATATCCTGGAAATTTGTCAGAAATGTTCTAATGATGATTTCTAGCTCAAGTTCAAATATGGGTCATCTGGGTTCAAAAACTAGGTCACGGAGCCCAAAAATAGAAAAATCTTGTTAACACTCTAGAGTGTTACATTTTCAGCCCAAATAATCTTGAAATTTGTCAGAAAGGTTGCTTTGATGATTTCTAGGTCAAGTTCAGATATAGGTCATCTGGGGTCAAGAACTAGGTCACAGAGCCCAAATATTGAAAAACCTTGTTAACACTCTAGAGATTACATTTTCAGCCCAAATAATCTGGAAATTTGTCAGAAAGGTTGCTTCAAAGATTTCTAGCACAAGTTCAAATATGGATCATCTGGGTTCAAAAACTAGGTCACAGAGCCCAAAAATAGAAAAATCTTGTTAACACTCTAGAGGTTACATTTTCAGCCCAAATAATCTGGAAATTTGTCAGAAAAATTGCCTTAAGGATTTCTAGATCAAGTTCGAGTATGGGTCATCTGGGGTCACAAACTAGGTCACAGAGTCCAAATATGGAAAAACCTTGTTAATATTCTAAAGGTAGCATTTTCAGTCCAAATAACCTGGAAATTTGTCAGAAAGATTCTATGGATGATTACTAGCTCAGTTTTGAATATAGGTTCTCTGGGGTCAAAAACTAGGTCACAGAGCCCAAAAGTAGAAAAACATTGTAAAAGCTCTAGAGGTTACATTTTTAGTCCAAATGTCCTTGAAATTTGTCAGAAAGGTTGTTTCAATGATTTCTAGCTCAAATTTGGATATGGGTCATCTGGGATCAAAAACTAGGTCACATGGTACAAATATGTAAAAAACTTTTTAACACTCCTGAGGTTACATTTTCAGTCCAAATATCCTGGAAATTTGTCAGACAGGTTTTTTTGGTGATTTCTAGCTCAAGTTGGAGTATGGGTCATCTTGGGTCAAAAACTAGGTCACAGAGCCCAAATATGGAAAAACTTTGTAAACACTCTAGAGGCTACATTTTAAGTCCAAATGTCCTAGAAATTTGTCAGATAGGTTGTTTTGATGATTTGTAGCTCAGGTTTGGATATGGGTTATCTGGGGTCAAAAACTAGGTCACAGAGCCTAAATATCGAGAAACCTTGTTAACACTCTAGATGCTACTTTTTCAGTCCAAATATCCTGGAAATTTGTCAAAGAAATTGTTTCAATAATTTCTAGGTCAAGTTCAAATATGGGTCATCTGGGGTCAATTAACCAGGTCCATAGCAACTTTGTTAAATGCAGTCATACTCAGGTGAGCGATACAGGGCCATCATGGCCCTCTTGTAATATTTAGAGAAAACAGTGAAAAAGTTTCCTTTTCTCTAAGATTTGAATATTTTTGTCTAGTTACATTTGAAAGCAACAATTGTAATGAATCAACATAATTTACATCTTAAAATTGTTTGTAATTTGTTCAAAAAATTCTGGTGAAAAAAAGTTACTGAATTTTGATGCCACAGATACATTAGCTTTAACAGTATTTTGAATAAAAAATCACTCCACATATTTGCTGTCTGTCATTGTCATTACACAAATGGAACTGGCATTGCCAGTACTAACTTCTCCCAGGAGTCTTTTCAAGTTCTGACTTCTCCCAAATCTTGTCTTATGGAGAAGTCACTTCTCCCAAAATTTTGACCCTAGTAAGAGCCCAGTGTTAGGACTCTGGTCCAAAAGCTAAAATTCAACAGACAAAAACAAAATTCAATCATCAGTGGGAATCTGAATATAAATGGATAGGAAAGTGTGCTGAGGGAACAGATTAGGCCTTTTGAAAGTGGTGCAACCTTTATGCATTAAATAAGATTAAAAAACACTTCACTAGTTTTCTTTACTGTTCTTCTTGTCTTTCTTTTTGCGAAAACGCGTCGATAAAAAATTCCAGTTTTCAAGCTAAAAATCCAGCTGAAAATCCAGTTTTGAGTTACCGAAGATATCACATGTATGGTATTTGAAATCTTCGATGTTGCTTTTTGAAGAAAATGAAAATTGTGTTTCTATCCTTTCGTATGTATGATTGAATAATTCATTCTGCTTACAGATATGCTGGCATAATTCCAAGCAAGCTCAGGATGTAAACGAGATTTTCATCGTCGAAACTGAAATGAAACTTGGATAAACAGTACTTCTTATCAATCATGTCAGTAACAGCAATAAATATGAAGTGTAAAAAAACCATTGTGAATCTTGTGAAGCAGTTAGTGATAGAATTTCACGAAGATTTTTCCTGCAAGAAGAGATTTTTCATAATTACCAACCACCTGTAATTTTGTTTAAACATTTATCCTTCTGGGCACAATTTAGATTATCCTTTGAGGCATTGCTTATTTTTTAAGACATTAATGATTACAGATTTTACTTTTTAAAAAGAAATGAAGCCAAATAATGGCCAGGTTATGAAAGGAAAAGAATGCTTCAAGAATTTTGCACGGTCTTTGATAAGCTAAAGAAGAATATACATTTGTAATTTTGTTGTTTTAACAAGAAAAAAGGGAATGTGATGTGACGTGAGAAAATCAATGATCTGGTCAATTTGACATCTAAGTTTTACATCATATACACAATGATTTATGCTTTCTCTGAATTACCATAAAGTGCTGTTTTTTATGAAATGCAATTAAGTCTTTGTAGAATACTGAAACATAGATATGGAACACAACAACCTTGCAGTAATAGCACATGCTGCAAGTTACACGGTATGACATCTTTGATGTCGTTACTAAGGGATTAATAGAAATGTTGTATATGCATGATTTATGCCACTATTAGTGTACCTTTTGGATGTCAGACTGCAATAAGAAATACACGAGTAATTTCACAACAGTTTTCTATCTGATAGTGAAGGAACCAGAAAATGTAAAATTTTACCACATTGTTGATAATCTCACGATACGGCTGAAATATATGCATGTATGAAAATGAAAAACATTAGGCCATAGTATTATTGACATGAATGTATCAAAACAGTTCCCATGTAAATGTTAAGTTTTTAGCTACCGGAGCACAGTGTGCTTAAGGTGAACTTTTGTGATCATCCAATGTTTTTTGCCTGTCCAGCATTTTGCTTTGATATCTCCTTAAACACTTTGTCAAATTTGATGAAACTTGGCAGGGATGTTCCGTGAATGCAGCTCTCTCAAAAATATTCAAAGCATTCCTTTTCATAAAAAAATCTTGTTGCCATCACAGATTGATTTTGTATGCCTCCAAAGGGTGGCATATAGTTGCACTGCCCATCTGCTATTCCATCTGTCCATCCATCTATCTTATCTTCTGTGCGCATCCAAACTTTCACCAAACTTTCACACAATGATCAACATCAGGTGCTGCATTATATATACTCTGGCTTTTGCGATTCAAGTTTATATGGTGGAGTAATTGCTATTTATTTAATTTTACTAAATATTTCTTGTGTGCACAACTCCTACTACATCTCACATGCAATTTTCACCAAACTTCCACAGAATGACCATTATCAAGCACAACAGCACTTATATTACAGCTTTCACAATTCGATTAGAAGCTGACTTGAGCTGGAGCTTTTGTGATCACCCTGTGTGCAGCATGCAGCATCCATTTTTACCTTTAAATAACATCTCCTACTAAACTGCTAGCCTGAAGCTAAAACTTGGCAGAGATGTTCCTTGTATTAATCTCTACCAAAGTTTTTCAAAGAATTGAATTCCATCAAGAACTCTGATTCTGCAGAACTTTTAAAATCTTCTTGTCTGAAACCATTAGGCCTAGAGCTTAGATATTTTGCATACAGGTTTGTACTAGAGGTCCTTTACCAAGTTTTTGCAAATTATGCCCGTGGGGCCTTAAATGGCCCTGCCCCAAGGGTCAATGTATTTAACATAGGCTTAAAATTTAAGTAAAACTTTGAAAATCTTCTTGTCTGGAACAACAAGGCCAAGGCTGAGATTTTATGCATGGAGCATCAGCTAGAGGTCAGCAACCAAGAATATTCAAATAATGCCCCTGGGGTCATAAATAGCCAGTTGATTTTACCTAGGCTTATATAGGGAAGACTTAAAACAATCTTCTTGTTGGAAACCACACAGCCATTGGCTAAGATATTTTGCATGGAGCATCATCTAGAGGTCCTCTGACAAGATTGTTAAAATAATGCCCCTCAATCATTAATTGCCCTGCCCTGGGGTCACTTGATTTTATAAAAACTGACATAGGAAAGCCTTAAAAAAATCTTCTTATCTGAAACTGTATGCCCTAGAGCTTAGATATTTTGTATGTTGCATTGTATAAGGGACCTCTACCCAGTTTGTTCAAATCATGTCCCTGGGTCAAAATTGGCCCCACCCTAGGGGTCCTATTTGTGTAAAAAATTTAATATTTGATAATCTTGCGAGAGACGGTAAGCTTTAGACCTTAGATATTTTGCATGGAGCATCATTTGGTTGTCTACCAAGATTGTTCAAATTAGGCCCCAATAATTGCCCTGCCCTGGGGTAACTTGATTTTGCATAGGGCTATAAAGGAAAGACTGAAATAATCATCTTTTCTGAAACTTTATACCCTAGACCTTAGTTATTTTGTATGTTGCATTGTCTAGTGGATACTTACCATGCTTGTTTAAGTTACTTAAGATTTTCGTAAATCTTCAATTCAAAACCTGTCAGTTTGCCTCCGATGTTTGCTCAACAGCAGTCCCACAGCCAAAAACGGTTGGTGAGCGACCCATGGCCCTCTTTTTGGCATAGTTATTGCCCTTTGTTAAATTTTACTCATTGCTTTTGTGCACAACTACTACAACTATCAAAATTTTCATAGCATGATCATTTTCAAGTGCAACAGTGTATATTTTCAGGCTTTTGCCATTCGTTTATATTTAGCATAGTTTTTGCCCTTGTTAAATTTTACTTAATATTGCTTCTGTGCACAACTCCTCTTACATTTTTAGCTCACCTTAGCACAACGTGCTCATGGTGAGCTTTTGTGATCCCCCTGTGTCTAGCGTCCGTCGTCGTGCGTCGTCCTTCGTCAACAATTTTATAAAAACAACATCTCCTCTGAAACCAATGACTGCACATTAACCAAACTACACAGGAATGATCCTTGGGTGGTCCCCTTTCAAAGTTGTTCAAATGGTTCTGGTCTGTTGCATAAGTAGGTCACAGGGCCAAAAAAGAAGTTTCAAAAATGCAAATTAAAGAAATCTTCTTGTCAGAACGCACAAGGCCAAGAGCTGTGATATTTGGTATATGACATCATCTATAGGTCCTCTACAAAAGTTGTTCAAATTATGCCCCTAGTGCCAAAATTGGCCTCGCCCCAGGGGGTCAGGTTTTCCTTATATGTATATAGTAAAAACTTAAAAAATCTTCTCCTCTGAAATGACAAAGGCTAGAGATTTGATATTTGGTATATGATGTCATCTATAGGTCCTCTACGGAAGTTGTTCAAATTATGCCCCAAGTGCCAAAATTGGCCTCGCCCCAGAGGGTCATAGGTTTTCCTTAAATGTATATAGTAAAAACTTAAAAAATCTTCTTCTCTGAAATGACAAAGGCTAGAGCTTAAGTATTTGGTATATGACATCATTTATAGGTCCTCTACGAAAGTTGTTCAAATTATACCCCTAGTGCCAAAATTGGCCCCGTCCCAGGGGGTCATAGGTTTTCCATATATGTATATAGGAAAAACTTCAAAAACCTTTTCCTCTGAAATGACAAAGGCTAGAGCTTTGATATTTGGTATTTGACATCATTTTTAGGTCCTCTACGAAAGTTGTTCAAATAATGCCCCTTGTGCCAAAATTGCTTCGCCCCCTGGGATTAGGTTTTCCTTGAATAAATCTTCTCCTCTGAAATGACAAAGCCTTAAGCTTAATTATTTGGCATGAAATATTGTCTAGTGAACCTGTTCCAAGTTTGTACAAATTATATCCGGGGTAAAAATTGGGCCTGCCTGTGGGTCATAGATATTCATTATTTGCATATAGAAAAAACCTTCTAAGAAAATTATCTTTTGAAGCTTCAAAGGCTAGAGCTTAGATTTACAAGAAATAATGATAGCTTCCACACAAATAACAGTCTGTCCTCAGGTGAGCGCTTTGGGGCCAATGGCCACCTTGTTCATGAAGTTTTCACCAATCTTTCACAGAATGATCATTATCAAGTGCTGCAGCTGAGCTGCAGGCTTTTGCAATATGAAAATGTTTTGCAGAGTTAGTGTCCATTGTTTAATTTTACTTAATACAGTAAATTTACAATTACTGGAAATTGCATGGGAGATCGCCTTTTAGTCAACTTATCGCATCTGTCGAGTCATCGCATGTCATGTACTTTCATTTTCAGTTCGGCATCGTGATTATAGCACATGGTGAAATTTGCTCGATAAACAGAATAAAATTGATTTTTGTTTGTTTTTAGCTCGCCTGAGCACAAAGTGCTCAGGGTGAGCTTTTCTGATCGGTCTTTGTCCATCGTCCATCCGTCCGTACGTCCGTCCGTCCGTCGTCAACTTTTCATTCAAACGACATCTCCTCTGAAACCAATGGGGCAAATTTAATGAAACTTGCCTGGGGTGTTCCTTGCATGAAGCTCTACCAAGATTGTTCAAATGGTTCTGGTCCATTGCATTTCTGGTTCACTGGAGCTAAAAATAGATTTTATAAGTTGGATCTTTAAAAATCTTCTTCTCCGAAACCACAAGGCCTGGAGCTTTGATATTTGGTATGAAGCATCATCTAGTGGACCTCTACCAAGTTTGTTCAAATTATGTCCCTGGGGACAAAACTGACCCCACCCCAGGGGTCAGTTGATTTTACATAGAGTTATATAGGGAAAACTTGAAAATCTTCTTGTCAGAAACCACAAGGCCTAAAGTTAAGATATTTGGTATGTAGCATTGTCTAGTGGACCTCTACCAAGTTTGTTCAAATCCTGTCCTCTGGGTCAAAAATGGCCCCGCCCCAGGGGCCACTAGTTTTACATAGAGTTATATAGGAAAATCTTAAAAATCTTCTTGTCAGAAACCGTAAGTTATAGAGCTTAGATATTTGGTGTGTAGCATTGTCTAGTGAACCTCTACCAAGTTTGTTCAAATCCTGGCCTCTGGGTCAAAAATGACCCAGCCCCAGGGGCCACTAGTTTTACATAGAGTTATATAGGAAAATCTTTAAAAATCTTCTTGTCAGAAACCGTAAGTTATAGAGCTTAGATATTTGGTGTGTAGCATTGTCTAGTGAACCTCTACCAAGTTTGTTCAAATCCTGTCCTCTGGGTCAAAAATGGCCCCGCCCCAGGGGCCACTAGTTTTACATAGAGTTATATAGGAAAATCTTTAAAAATCTTCTTGTCAGAAACCGTAAGTTATAGAGCTTAGATATTTAGGTGTGTAGCATTGTCTAGTGGACTTCTACCAAGTTTGTTCAAATCCTGGCCTCTGGGTCAAAAATGGCCCCGCCCCGGGGGTCACTTGTTTTACATAGAGTTATATAGGAAAAACTAAAAAATCTTCTTGTCAGAAACAAGAAGGCCTACAGTTAAGATATTTGGTATGTAGCATTGTCTAGTGGACCTCTACCAAGTTTGTTCAAATTCTGGCCTCTGGGTCAAAAATGGCCCCGCCCCGGGGGTCACTTGTTTTACATAGAGTTATATAGGAAAATCTTAAAAAAATCTTCTTATCAGAAACCGTAAGTTATAGAGCTTAGATATTTGGTGTGTAGCATTGTCTAGTGGACCTCTACCAAGTTTGTTAGAAAAATGTCCCTGGGGTCACTATTGGCCGCACCCAAGGGGTCACAAGTTTTAAATAACAATATAGAAGAAAATCTTTAAAAATCTTCTTGTCTGAAACCACAAAGCCTAGAATTTTAAAATTTGGCATGAAGCAAGCTTTATCAAGCTTTTTCAAATTATTGGATTAGGTTAAAGGTCACAGAGGCTAAAAGTAGATTTATCTACTGTACCTCATAGAGCCTTCATTTATAGACCAATATCTTTGATATTCAGTATAGAGGTTCCTTGCATGGACCTCTACCCATGGGTAGGGTTTGAGGTCACTGGGTCAAGGTCAAGGTCACCATAGCTTATAATAGATATTTCTACTTTCTGTCATAGAGCCTTTATTTATTGACTGATATTTTACATATTTGGTTTGTAGGCACTTACATATTTTCAATTAAAAAATGAAATACTGCTTAACAGCAAACCTACAGCCAAAGTACTCAGGTGAGCAATCCAGGGCCATCATGGCCCTCTCGTTACATTAATTTTACGTAAATTTTTAGCTCACCTGAGCCATATGCTCATGGTAAGCTATTAGGATGGATCAATGTCCGTCATCCGTCCACATTTAGTTTGTTAACGCTCGAGCGGTCACATTTTTGCCTCAATCGTCTTGAAACTTGGTCAGGATGTTTGTCCTAATGATTTCTCGGACTTGTTCGAATATGGGTCATCTCGGGTTAAAAACTAGGTCACAATGCCCAAATATGGAAAACCCTTGTTAACACTCTAGAGGCTAAATTTACAGTCAGAATATCCTGGAAATTTGTCCGAAAGGTTGTATTGATAATTTCTAGCTCAAGTTCGAATATGGGTTATCTAGGGTCAAAAACTAGGTCACAGAGCCCAAATATGGAAAAACCTTGTTAACACTCTAGAGGTAACATTTTAAGTCCAAATAACCTTGAAATTTGTCAGAAAGATTGTTTCAATAATTACTAGGTCAAGTTCCAATATGGTTCATCTGGGGTTATTTAACCAGGTCCATAGCAACTTTGTTATAAGCAGTCATACTTAGGTGAGCAATACAGGGCCATCATGGCCGTCTTGTTATACAGATATGTCTTTGAGCATTTTGTAGAATATGCCTGTCTCATCGGCATCATAAACATTGTCGGCGACACTAATCAAAGGTGTGAAAATTATTGATAGCTTCAGTAATTATGTCGAGTCATTACAATCTAATTTATAATGATTTTGATTGGTGGGGATTAATGCAAGTGTTGATTCAAAGCGTTTTTTGAGTTGTCGAATTTCGACTCATTGCATTCAATTTATATGGAAAATAAAGGGAAAAATAATGGGACTGAGCGACAGTTTTGAGTCGAGTCAGTGCATGTTGACTCGTCGCAAATCTGCTGTATTGCTTCTGTGCACAACTCCTACATTAATAATTGGTCTACATTTTCACCTATGGTGTTCAGCTGCAGCATAAAAATCCAAAAGTAAAAAGGTAAGAAACTGTTTTAAAACATTTTTTAGCTCACCTGAGCCTTCGGCTCATGGTGAGCTATTGTGACCAGACTTTGTCCGGCATCCGTCAACAACTTCTTTCAAACGACATGTCATCTGAAACCTCTGGGCCAAATTTGATGAAACTTGCCTGGGATGTTCCTTGCATGAAGCTCTACCAAAGTTGTTCAAAGAATTCAATTCCATCAAGAACTCTGGTTGCTGTGGCAACTTAAAGGAAAAACTTCGAAAATTTTCTTGTCTGAAACCACAAGGCCCTGAGCCTTAAGATTTTGTATGTAGCATTGTCTAGTGGACCTCTATCAAGTTTGTTCAAATTATGCCCCTGGGGTCAAATTTGGCCCCAATACGGGGGTCAATGAATTTTACATAGGCTTATATAGTGAAACTTTAAAAATCTTCTTGTCTGAAACCACAAAGCCCCGAGATCTAAGATTTGGTATGTAGCATGTCTTGTGGACCTCTACCAAGTTTGTTTAAATAATGCCCCTGGGGTCAAATTTGGCCCCGCCCCGGGGGTCAACTTATTTTACAGAGGGAAAACTTTAAAAATCTTCTTGTCTGAAACCACAAGGCCCTGAGCTGTAAGATTTGGTATGTAGCATTGTCTTGTGGACCTCTACCAACTTTGTTCAAATTATACTCCTGGGGTCAAATTTGGCCCTGCCCCGGGGGTCAGTTGATTTTACATAGGCTTATATAGTGAAACTTTAAAAATCTTCTTGTCTGAAACCACAAGGCCCTGAGCCTTAAGATTTGGTACCTAGCATTGTCGTGTGGACCTCTACCAAGTTTGTTCAAATTATGCCTCTGGGGTCAAATTTGGTCCCTACCCAGGGGTCATTTGATTTTACATAGGCTTATAGAGTAAAACTTTAAAAATCTTCTTGTCTGAAACCACAAGGCCCTCAGATCTAAGATTTGGTATGAAACAAGCTTTATCAAGCTTTTTTGAATTATTAGATTAGGTTAAAGGTCACTGAGGCTAAAAATAGGTTTATATATCATATATCATATATTATCATTTAAAGACCAATATCTTTGATATTCGGTATATATGATCCTTGCATGGACCTCTACCCATGGGTAGGGTTTTAGGTCACTGGATCAAGGTGAAGGTCACCATAGCTTATGATAGATATTTCTACTTTCTGTCATAGAGCCTTTATTTATTGACTGATATTTTTCATATGTATATATTTATTTTTACATTACTTACATATTTTCAGTTAAAACATGAAATACTGCTTAACTGCAAACCTACAGCCAAAATACTCAGGTGAGCGATCTAGGGCCATCATGGCCCTCTTGTTCTGTAAATGACATTAGTGACCTTTGGGTACAAAACACTAGATCAGTATCTGTTGAAACACATCAAGTTTGGAAATTTATTAATTTTACCAACCATGCAAATAGTTTAAAGACATATAAAAGTCTTAGCTCTGGACATATGGTTGCTTGGTTCAGTTCACAGACTGCAAAAAATGATGGCACAAATGATTAAGGTAACATCAAGTTATAAGCTGGCATGACTCTGACTTTTGCCATGTTTCGGGGCATAAGTATCTGTGACATTTCTTGACTGACATCCCCTACAGAGATTAGTTATTTTATGATGTAGGTGATAGCATACAGAAAACATCCTATTCAAGAGGCACCTCGGGTGCTTTTCAATGCTCAGTGTACAGCACTGACACATGGGACATCCGTTTAACATCTCATCCGAAAGACACTTATGTCAGTGGAGGAGTAGGGGATAGATCTTGTGACCCCTGGCTTACCAGGGCGTTACCATTGTAATATTTTGCACAAAGAATTTTTTAGTGGACTGCTACCGATATTTTTCAAACTATGGCTTTTCCCGGGTCCAGATGTTCTATGAAACTAAACTCTTTCAAAATCTTCTTGTCAGGTATGATGAGCTGAGGTTTCTGTGATTGAATGTGGAACATTTCCAAATTGCTTCTGTCAAGTTTGTTCAAATTATGGCTATTTGGTCACTATTGGCCCTGCCAGAGGGTTCACATGTTTTACATAGAAATATACTGGAAAATCTAAAATATTCTTCTTGTATGAAACCACAAAGCCCAAGGTTAAAAAATTTGGCATGAAGCATTGTCTAGTTTGCTCTTGGGGTCATTTAGCTGGCTCTGCCCTAGTGATCATATGGTTTACATAGACTTGCTTAGGCAAAATCTTTAAAACTCTTCTCTTAAGAACTGCTGAGCCCAGAATTTTGAAATTAGGTGTGAAGAGTAATCTAATGGCACTGGAACAAGATTGTTCATATTATGACCCTTTAGTCATAATTGACTTCACCCAGGGGTCTCATGTTTAATGAATGTATTAAATGTTTTTTATGCCCCCGAAGGGAGGCATATAGTTTTTGAACTGTCCGTCCATCCGTCAGTCCGAAAACTTTGGCTATAACTTCCTTATTAGTGAGTGGATTTACTTTATACTTGGACACAACACCCCTTTGGACAAGACCTTTCCACTGACTTGTAATTTTTTGACCTTGACCCCTGATTGACTAATAAAGAAGTTATTGACAATGTTAAAGTTTTTGGACAACTGGATCTTCAAGGTAAAGGTCAGTGGAATTTACTTCATACTTGAACACAACACCCCTTTGGACAAGGCCTTCCAACTGACCTATATTTGTTTGACCTTGACCTCTGAATGACCTTCATCTTGAAGATCCAATTGTCCAAAAACTTTAACATTGCCCATAACTTCCTTATTAGTTAGTGGATTTACTTCATACTTTGACACAACACCCCTTTGGACAAGACGTACCTTCCACTGACCTTTCATTATTTGACCTTGACACCTGAATATCCAATTGTCCAAAAACTGGCCATAACTTCCAAATTAGTAAGTGGATATACTTCATACTTAAACACAGCACCCTTCACACTGACCTATATTTGTTTGACCTTGACCCCTGATTGACCTTCAACTTGAAGATCCAATTGTCCAAAAGCTTTAACATTAGCCAGAACTTCCTTATTCGTAAGTGGAATTACTTCATACTTGGACACAACACCCCTTTGGACAAGGCCATCCCACTGACCTATATTTATTTGACCTTGACCCCTGAATGACTTTCACCTTGAAGATCCAATTGTCCAAAAACTTTCACATTGCCCATAACTTTAACATTGCCCATAACTTCCTTATTAATAAGTGGATTTGCTTCATACTTGGACACAACCCCATTTGGATAAGATCTTCCCACTTACCTATATTTATTTGACCTTGACCCCTGAATGTCTGGTTCTCAGCCCAAAGGTCAAAGCACCAATTCAGGGGCATTGTCATCTTACAGTGACAGTTCTTGTTTAAAGCTCTTTTGTGAAAAAAGCCCCTAGTTCTGAATTTCTGCAGGAAGCATTGCCCAGTAGACCTCTCATCAAGGTTGTTCAAACTTTCCACCTAGGGCCATCTTTTTGTTTAACATAGACTTATACAGATGAACTCTGTCAGAAATCATAAGGTTGAGACTTCTTAAATCTGGTATGAAGCACTTTCTAGTAGACCTTTACCTTTGAGCTCACCTGAGCATGAAGTGCTCAATGGTGAGCTTTTGGGATCATTGATTGTCTGGCGTGTGTCATGTGGTCAGCAAAACTTGAAAACTACCGGTTGGAATTCATTGCAACTTCACACAGTGGTCAATCACAATGAGAGGAACTGCATTGTCCAAGAAACATAACTCCATCTTCTCTATTTACAGAGTTATAGCACTTAATTGGTTTTCCTTGTCTGGAGCATAACTTGAAAACTACTGGTTGGAATTCAATGCAACTTCATACAATGGTCAAGCACAATGAGAGGAAGCGCAGTGTCCAAGATTCATAACTCCATGTTAACTATTTGCAGAGTTATTGCCCTTTGTTGTTTTCCTTTGTATGGAAGATAACTTGAAAACTTCTGGTTTGAATTCAATGCAACTTCATACAATGGTCAAGCACAATGAGAGGAAGTGCAGTGTCCAAGAATCATAACTCCGTGTTCACTATTTGCAGAGTTATTACCCTTTGTTTTCTTTATTTGGAGCATAGCTTGAAAACTACTGGTTGGAATTCAATGCAACTTCATGCAATGATCAAGCACAATGAGAGAAGGTGCATTATATAAGAGCTATAACCCCATCTTCACTATTTGCAGAGTTATTGCCCTTCCTTGGATTTCCTTTTCCAGACTATAATTTGGAAACTCGTGGTTGGAATTCAATGCAACTTCATACAGTGGTCAAGCACATTGAGTGGATGTGCAATGTACAAGAGCTATAACTCTGTCTTCACTGTTTGCACAGTTATTGCCCTTTGTTAGTTTTCTTTGTCGAAAGAACATCTTGAAAACATTTTTTTTTTAATTCAGTGCAACTTCATACAATGGTCAAGTGCAATGAGAGGAAATGCAATGTACAAGAACCACAACTATCTTTAATTGCCCACAACCATACCTCTTTTTCAATTTTTTTACGAAGTATTCTGTAACTAAACTGATAACTTCCTCTGTTCTGTAGTGGTGTTTTGGGGGTATTAATCATATTTAGTGATAGCTCTAGTTTTTTTTGTTGACAAATCCATTACATTGTTTTTCTGTCCTAGCAGTTGTACCATAAATGCTAAATATAATATGCAATTTTTTTCAAGAATTTTCAATTTCCATGAAGGGGTGCATATAATGCATGAGGGTGAGCTATCAGACATTTTTTTTCCAGCTTGAAAACCTGTAAAATACATGCCAAAAGATAATAATTTTTGCCGAAAATGATAACTGTTTCCTGTTTTGGTGCATCTTCTTTTTGGAGAGGGTTGATAAGGGGAGAAAATCAGTGTCATCAGTACTGAAAGTATGGTATCGTAATAATGCCATTTTTCTTAGGTTTTTTTTTCTAAATTTTTAACTGCTAAGATTCAGTCATGTAACCAATGCTTACCAGTATTATGCCGGTATATATTCTCACTTGTTTAATTATCGACAAGTTAATTAGATAAAGGAGTTGCCCGTATATTGTTCAGCAAACAAAATAATAAGTGTCGTTTGATGTCGCCATTATTACGAGATGTTTTTTTACCCAACCAAAACGTGTTGAGAAGGTGTATACGCATTGAGATAATGACATTGTCTCGTGAGTTAATTGTCCATAATGAAATAAATAGTTAAATGAAACCGTGGCCATATTCATGCGACGTCATTGTTACAAGCACCGACGATGGCTGCTTTCTTAATGAAAAATCACCAAAAGGTAACTCTGTTTCAAGACAAGTTTTGTGCATATTATATTCCAATGCAAGCATTTTTTCCCTTATTTTGTGCCCAGACACGGAGTGCATGTTATACATGCTAGCGTATAATATTCAAGTGTTTATAGTTCTCAGGTGAGCCCAAGGGCCATCATGGCCCTCTTCTGTTATACTCAGGTGAGCCCAATGGCCATCATGAACCTCTTCTTACTGTAACTGTACTACCTTTTATATAACATTCATTTGCATAAAATCTAGATGTAAAATATATAAGCATATATGAAGGCAGATTGTGAGTCTTAAGTTAGTATGCAAACCATTTGTACAAACATTTTGTTTCTCGCATTAATTATGTACATTCCATATCTAGACAGAGTCTTTTTATGTGATCTGTTGTTCAGGTATTGAGTTGGAATATCTGTGTTTTCTTTAAACAGTACTTCAAAATTTTAACTGACTGAATTAGACCAGCAAAATGAATTATATGATATTAGAAATTAAACTTTTCCTCTATTTTCTTTAAATTCAGTAAATTATTCAGAAATGAATGAGTGCTGGCCATATCATTTCTGACTAATACTTGGAGCTGATTCTGTTACAAAATCCAATTTTCTGCAGTTACATTCTTGATCATCAAGTAGGAAAGTTTTACATTTTAAGTTTTAGTTTAGGACCTAAAAACAGTGTAAATGGTGAAAATTGTAATTTATTGTCTGTTAGTGTCTAGTGTCTTGTAACTTAAAAAAAGAAATATGGACAATGTCATACTTTATAGGTTCCTGTAAGTTATTGAAATCTGTTGACAAAATTATGACAGGAGTTTAAAGTTTGAGGGTCCTGTGCATTACTATTGTTTCACTGAAAATGCTTTTCAAGTACAATAGTTTTGCACTTGTGTGCCTGTGTAAAAGGATTTTTGATTGTTTGACAGTGTGAACATTTTTAGCTCACTTAAGCACATTGTGCTCATCTGATTTTTTAGGATCGGTGGCAGTCCGTCATCAGTTGGTGTCCGGTATCCAGAATTACTTCAAAGGACATCTTCCTCTGAAACCAGCAGGCAAGATTTGATCAAGCTTTCTTGGCATTTTCCATGAAGCTCTATCAAAGTTGTTCAAATGGTTAAGTCCACTCCAGATCTGGGCTACAGGAGCTTAATAGATAATAAAAATGAAAATTTAAAAAATCTTTCCTGAAACTTAACGCCTTGACCTTAGATATTTGGTATGAAGCATAGTCAAACAAACCTCTACCAATCATGGCCCCAGGGTCAGAATTGGTCTGCCCTAGCTGAAACATGATTTTACAAAGGCTTGTATTGGGAAAACTTAAAAAATCCACTTGTCTGAAACTACTATCCCTTGGATTTAATATTTGGCATACAGGTTCAGCTAGAGATCCTCTAAAAAGATTGTTCAAATTATGCCCCTGGTCATTACTGGCCCCACCCCTGGGGGTCACTTGATTTAATCTAGGCATAGATAGGGAACTTTGAAAATCTTCTATGAAACTGAAAGGCCCATGGCATATTTTGCATAGAGCATTATCTAGAGGTCCTTTACCAATAATGTTCAAATTATTACTGAGGTCAAAATCAGTCTTGCCAAGGGAGACCCCAGGGTGGAGCTATTACTGACCTGGCAAATACCTATAAAAAAAAAAATTGGACCTAGGCAACGGGTCTTGCATGCAACACATCGTCTACTTATGGTAGTCATTTGTACCAATTTATTTTGAAATTCAGTCATGCAAGCAGAAGTTTTGGACTGGACATAAACTCCAACTGCACTTAAGACTGTATGACAAATGCACAAAGTTCAATCCCCTGCTGGGACTTTAAACTTTGACATAGGGATCTGTGTCTTGCACATGACACATTGTCTACTTATGATGGTCAAGTGTACCAATTAGTTTGAAATCCCATCTTGCATGTAGAAGTCATGGACCAGACAGGAAGTATTTACTTTTTCAAAAACACACACACACACACACACACACACAGACAGGGGTAACCCCCATTTTATGGCAGGAGCTTAAAAACTTTATATTTTACATAAATATCACACTTGATTTGACATATGCTTATGCAGGGAAAACTGAAAATCTTCTCTGAAACCATAAGGCCTAGGCCTTAGATATTTTCCATGGGGTATGCCAAGATTGTTATCCCCTGCTGTAGGTGGAGGGATATAGATTTGGCAATTTTCTGAATGGCTGTTTGTTCTTCCATCCTTCTATCACACTTTGATTGGAATATAACTCGAAAACTGTTTAAGTCATAAACCAAAAAACTTCATATGTGGTTAAATCTCATTGAGTATAATTGCAATGCATAGGATCTGAAACTCTTCACTTCATAATTTTTGAGTTATTCCTCTGTGCTATTATCTTGTTTTAAGTTATAAACCTAAAAGTTCATACATGGTTACATCCCATTGAGTAGAAGTGCAATGCATAGGAACTGTAACTCTTCATTTCATTTTTTTTAGATATACCCCTTTGCTATTTTTCCTATATAATTTTTGTTAGAACCATAACTCTAAAAGCAATTGAAGTATCAAACTCAAACTTCAAAGGAGCATAGATGCTACTCAAATTTCATGGTCAAAGATCTATATAAACTTAACAGCTCCATTCCAGTGATTTGTATTATTCAGCAGGGGATATCAGTTCAACAATTTATGCTCCTGGGATCAATATTGAATTGGCTTGGGGGTGCTATTTGTGTAAAATACAAAATCTTCGAAGATCAAGATAGTCAAGATCTCCGAGTATAAAAATAGGTTCTTCTACTTTTCCTAATAGAGTCTTCATTTATTGACCATTATCTTAGATATTTGGTATGTATGTACCATGGACATCTGCCCTTGGGTTGGATTTTAGGTCACTGGCGTCAAGGTCACTGAGGCTAAAAATCAAAGTTGGCCCCTCCCCAGGGTCTCTTGGTTTTATATAGACTGACATAGATAAAAGAATTAAAAATCTTCTTGTCAGAAACCACAACATGAGTTTAGATATTTGGTGTGAAGGAAAGTAGTTGTAGTTGTACTCAGGTGAACGATGAAAGGGTCATCATGGCCCTCTTGTTGTTTTAAACAACTTCTCCAACTTAGCCACTTGTTCAAAGTTGATGAAAATTGGCAGGGATGTTTCTTGCATAAAGCTCTGCTAAAGTTTTGTAAAAATTCCATTCAATCCACATCTCTACTTGGTTTGGCAACAAGAATAAAAAAATCTGATTTTTTTCTTATCTAAAACCATCAGGCCTAGAAGTCTGAAATTTGGTGTGTAGGGTTGTCTAGTAGACATATCCCAAATTTATTCAGATTTTGTCCCTGGGGAAACTACTGGGAGTGCCTGAAGGGTCACAAATTTTACATAGAAAAATCAGAATGTTGAATTTTGATTATATCTCAAGACAGTTTGGAAACTTAAACTAGGTCACCTGGCAAAATTAAAGGAAAACTTTCACTCTCTACTGGCCACATTTTGAATTCACATATCATTTTTGGTCAAGATGTTTGTCTTGGCCAATTCTAGGTTGATTTTGAATAAGGGTTATCTGGTATCAAAAACTAGGTCTCTGGCTTACATCCAAGGATAATCTTGTTAACATTTTGAAGTCAGTCATCATGATTTTCTGTCACTATTTTTAAGTTGAGATTTCTAGGTCATGTTTGAGTATGAATCACCTGGGGTCAAAGAACTTGGTCACTGGCTTAATTTGAACAAAACCTTGCATTTTAAATTGGTCAGTCATATTTTTAGTGAAAATATTTTTGATGATGTCTAGGTCAGGTATGAGCCATCTGGTGTCAGAAACTAGGTCACTGGCTTAGATCAAAGATATCTTGTAAACACTGTAGATGCCACATTTCTTTTTCATATATCATGATTTTGGGCATAGTGTTTGTGTTGGTAATTTCTAGGTCAGGTTTGAATATTGGTCATCATGTGTAAAAAAAACAAGGTCACTAGAATTGAACTCTGGTGAATGATGTAGAGCTATCATGGCCCTGTTGTTTTTCTTAGCAGTTATATTCAGGTGAGCATAATAGAGTCATAGCATGCAAGTTTACACTGTAGTTTGTACAGATGTGTTATAGTATGGCATCAATGATGGGCATTGCAACCTTTTGATGACCTTGATATGAGAGAATTAGTGAGACATTAAAGTTGAGGACAAGATGTGTTTTGATCATATTTATATATTAATTTATATATTAATTTCATAGAAATGTTATTGTGATATTAGTGTTTTGATGCAGTCATCATTTTAGCTCATCTAAGCATAGAGTGCTCAAGGTGAGCTTTTGTGATAGCTGTATCCATTGTCAAATTTTCACTGTAAACAACAGCTCTTTAGGCACACGGTCAGAGTTTTTGAAACTTGGCAGGGCTATTCCTTGCATGAAGCTTTACCAAAGTTATTTCTAAAAAAAAAAATGGTGTAATGGACCTCAAGATTTTAAAATTTAGCCCCTTGGGTCATGTTAGCCTCAACCCCATGGGTAAAATATTTAAATAGTTATATAGAAAATCTCTTTTTAAAGTCTTTTTGCAAAAAACAGCAAGGCCAGGTTTTTTTTAATTGTGTATGTAGCATTATCTAGTGATACTGTATCAGCTTTGTTCAAATCACATCAATTTATTCAATATTGGCCCTGCTTCAAGGGTCACATGGTTTAACATAGAAATATATGGGAATGTTTTTAGCTCATCTGAGCACAAAGTGCTCAGGGTGAGCTTTTCTGATTGGTCTTTGTCCGTCGGTTGTCCGTCTGTCCATCGTCAACTTTTCATTCAAACGACATCTCCTCTAACACCAATGGGGCAAATTTAATGAAACTTGCCTGGGATGTTCCTTGCATGAAGCTCTACCAAGATTGTTCAAATGGTTCTGGTCCATTGCATTTCTGGTTCACTGGAGCTAAAAATAGATTTTATAAGTTGGATCTTTAAAAATCTTCTTCTCCGAAATCACAGGGCCTGGAGCTTTGATATTTGGTATGAAGCATCATCTAGTGGACGTCTACCATTAGTTTGTTCAAATTATGTCCCTGGGGTCAAAACTGACCCCACCCCAGGGGTCAGTTGATTTTACATAGAGTTATATAGGGAAAACTTAAAAACCTTCCTGTCAGAAACAAGAAGGCCTAGAGTTAAGATATTTGGTATGTAGCATTGTCTAGTGGACCTATACCAAGTTTGTTCAAATCATGGCCTCTGGGTCAAAAATGGCCCCGCCCCGGGGGTCACTTGTTTTACATAGAGTTATATAGGAAAATCTTAAAAAATCTTCTTGTCAGAAAACGTAAGTTATAGAGCTTAGATATTTGGTGTGTAGCATTGTCCAGTAGACCTCTACCAAGTTTGTTCAAATCATGGCCTCTGGGTCAAAAATGGCCCTGTCCCAGGGGTCACTTGTTTTACATAGAGTCATATAGAAAAAACTTAAAAAATCTTCGTCAGAAACCGTAAGTTATAGAGCTTAGATATTTGGTGGGTAGCATTGTCTAGTGGACCTCTACTAAGTTTGTTCAAATCATAGCTACTGGGTCAAAACAGGCCCAGCCCTGGGGGTCACTTGTTTACATAGAGTTATATAGGAAAAGGTTTTAAAAATCTTCACAGAAGAAACCATAAGGCTTAGAGTTAAGATACTTTGTATGAAGCATTGTCTAGAGGACCTCTACCAAGTCATGGACCCTAGGTCAAAAATGGCCCTGCCCCAGGGGTCACATGTTTTACAGAGAGTTATACAGGAAAAACTTTAAAAATCTTCTTGTCATAAACAACAAGGCCTAAAGTTAAGATATTTGGTGTGCAGCATTATCCATTGGACCTCTATCAAGTTTGTTCAAATCATGGCCCCTAGTTCAAAATAGGCCCTGCCCTAGGGGTCACATGTTTTACATAGAATTATATAGGAAAAACTTGAATAATCTTCTTGTCAGAAACCAAAAGGCCTAGAGTTGAGATATTTGGTATGCAGCATTGTCTTAAAAATGAAATACTGCTTAACAGCAAACCTAAAGCCAAAGTACTCAGGTGAGCGATCCAGGACCAACATGGCTCTCTTGTTTTTTTTAAATTCTTCTTGTCTGAAACCACAATTTCACGATTTTTTAAAATTGATTCTTTGTACTTTGTAAAGACAGTTGTAATGAGCTTCAGTATTGCTAACATGTAATATAAGTCTATGCAATTCTGTCTGAAATAGAAATTTTGTTGACCAGAAAGAATTTCTTAAATATAACACAGAGAAATGGGGGAAAAATGAACAATTTGTTATAAGATGTTAGTAACTATATGCAGAATGTTGAAATCAAGAAGTTATATTGTACCTGTATGCTTAAAGTCATCCTCATTGGATAAAAAAATACACTTTGTATCTGCTGTTTTCACTTGTTGCTTCATCTGTAACTGCATCATGCATAAGTATTTGATGTTCATGTAACTGTTAAGCATTTTGTTAAAGCACAGTGAGCAAATGTATATGTTTTCAGATCATAATCATTCTTTACTATAATGTTCATTTAATGTACTTCAGGCATTTTTCGTAGCTTCTTCAAATTATTTTGTAAATATGCACCTATCGGTAAACAAAATATGTATATATTCTAAGCTATATGTATACACTGGTTATTTGTAGCCATTTTGATTTATTTTAGCATAGATGTTATGGAGTGTATATAAGTATATAAGACTGATACAGAAATGTATATATGAGTGAAAGAACTCTATCTGGTAAGTAAGGAAGTTGAGGATAATTAAAGATTTTTTTTTAGAGCTTACTTTACTTCAGAACAGAATCTTTCCATTTGCTGTATTCTTTGAAAATTTGTGAAAAACATACACACTTTTGAAAGATGCATTGTTTGTAATATTTTGACTTTTATTAGTTCGACTTTTTATGAAGAAAAAAAAATCGAGTTATTGTCAAAGTCATGGTGCCGTTGCCATACCCGTCCGAAAACTTTAACATTGATCATAATTTTTTATTCCTTGATGGATTATCTTCATACTTGGACACAACAACCCTTTGGACTAAGCTTGACCTTGACTCATAAATGACCTTCACCTTCAAGGTCAAAATATTGAATTTTGCTAAAATTGGCCATAACTTCATTATTAATAGGTGGATTGTCTTCATGCTTGGGCACAACAACCCTTTGCACAAGATCTTCAAGAAAACCGGACTAAACTTGAACTTGACTCATAAATGACATTCACCTTCAAGGTCAAATTATTGAATTTTGCTTAAATTTGCCATAACTTAATTATTAATAGGTGGATTGACTTCATAATTGGACACAACAACCCTTTGGACAAGATCTTCAAGTGAACCAGACTCAGCTTGACCTTGACTCATAAATGACCTTCACCTTCAAGGTCAAATTATTAAATTTTGCTAAAATTGTCCATAACTTTAGTATTTATAGTTGGATTTGATTTATACTTGGACAAAACAACACTTATGACATAACCAACATGTTGAATAACTCAGATATGACCATGGCCTTAAAATGACCTTGACCATCAAGGTCAGATGATTGAATTTTGCTTGAATTGTCATAACTTTCTCATTTATCATATAGATTTGATTCATATTTGGACTAAAGAACACTTATGACAAATCCAACATTATGATTATTTCAAGTTTGACCTTTAAATGACCTTGACAGTCAAGGTCAGATAATTGAATTTTGCTAAGATTGGTCATAACTGTGTAATTTATGGTTAGACTTGATTCATACAAAACAACACTTTTGACAAACCTTACATGTTGAATAATTCAGGTATGACCTTTACCTTAAAATAACCTTGACAGTCAAGGTCCCATTATTGTATTTTGCTTAAATTGTCCTTACTGTTGTTGATTTATGGATTTGATTTATATTTTGATAAAACAACAAAACCAACATTTTAATTTATTTTAAGTATGACCTTGACATTTAGATGACCTTGACATTTAAGGTCAAGTTATTGAATTTTGCTTAAAATAGCCATATTTTTGTTATTTATGGTTTGATTTGATTTATACTGCCACAAAGCAACATTTATGATAAAACTGACAAATTGAATCATTCAACTGTGACCTTGACCTTCAAATGACCCTGACCATCAAGGTCAAGTTATTGAATTTTGCTAATATTGGCCAAAATGTCATTTTTAGTTTTTTTTTTATTTATTTATTTTATTATTTATGCTTGGACAAATCAATGCTCATGAATAAATCTTCATGTTAAATTATTCAAGTATGACCTCAACCTTTTAATGACCTTTACAGTCATGTTTGAATTATTGCATTTTGTTAAAATAGCCAAACTTTTGTTATTTATGGACGGATTTGATCTATAGAGGGACAAAACATCACTGACAATAAAACAAATGTGTTTAACAATTCAAGCATTACCTTGACCTTTAAATGACCTTGACATTACTTAACTTGGCTATATCTTTGTTGTTAATTGATGTAGTGTCTTCATGCTTGGACATAACTACCTTTTTGTACCCTTAACCACAATGTGCTTTCTCTGATGTGTTTGCCTTTGGAAGTAGTAAAAAGTCGAGCGTGCCTTCGTCTGTCTGTCTGTCCATCACAAAAATTGTCTGGACTACTCCTCAAAAAATACTGATGCAATTTCATCCAAACTTTACAGGAATGATCAGTGCCAAGACTAGTTGTGCATATCTTCGGCATTTTCCAGTTCAATGATTTTTGTCAGAGTTATGGCCCTTTAATTATTTTTATTTTTAAAGTTTGTCTGGATTTACTTCTCTTATACTACTAATGCAATTTGAATGAAATGTTTACAAGATTGATTGGTACCTTAAGTACTTGGGCATATTTAATGGGTTTTTTGGTTGAATAATTTTTGGCTGAGTTATGGCCCTTGAATAAAAAGCCGTTTTGGCCAACACACTGCCGAATCACCCCTCAATACAACTGCTTAATTGGGTATCATCAGGCGACACGTGTTCACTGATCACTCTTGTTTACTTATTGCCCTTTGTAAATTTTCATACTTCAGTCCTGTCCGGGGCATAACTTGGAAGGTTTTGAAGATGTCAACTTGAAACTTCATAGATCTCATTGTGGGGAGGTGCAGTGCCCAAAAACCATAACTCTCTTTCGCATAATTTTTTAGTTATTTATCCCCCGCCAAAACTTTAACATTGGCCATAACTTCCTTATTAGTAACTGGATTTACTTCATACTTGGACCCAACACCACTTTG
Source organism: Cyclina sinensis (assembly GCA_012932295.1). NCBI lineage: Eukaryota > Metazoa > Mollusca > Bivalvia > Venerida > Veneridae > Cyclina > Cyclina sinensis. The sequence goes on along the minus strand of JAAONU010000015.1, from coordinate 10,503,931 downwards.
GACAAAACCTTTCCACTGACCTATATTTATTTGACCTTGACCCCTGAATGACCTTCACCTTGAAGATCCAGTTGTATAAAAAAAATTTAACATAGACCATAACTTCTTTTATTAGGAAGTGGATTTACTTCATACTTGGACACAACACCCCTTTGGACAAGGCCTTCCCATTGCCCTATATTTATTTGACCTTGACCCTTCAAAGACTGTTCCACAGCTCAAAGTCAAAGCACCACTTCGGTGGCTATAAGCTAGAGCAAGAGGTCTTTTACCAAGTTAGTGCAAAAATGCCCCTTGGTTTGTTCATTCATAGCCTTGCCCCTTGGTCACTTGATTATACATAGACTGATATAGGGAAACCTTAAAAAATTTTCTTGTCAAACCAGAAAGGCAAGGGCTAAGTTTTTTGCATCAGCTACCAAGATTGTTCAAAATATGCTCCTGAGATTAATAGCCCTGCCCCTGGGTCACTTGATTTTATATAGGCTTATATAGGGAAGAGTTGAAGAAATCTTCTTGTCTGAAACCACAAGGCCTAGAACTTAGATATTTTGTAAAGAGCATCAGGTAGAGGTCTGTTTGTTCAAATTATGTCCCAGGAATCAGAATTGGCACCTTTCAGGGGTTCTTTTTGTGTAAAATATGGAATCTTTGAAAATCTTCTTGTGAGATATTGTAAATTTTATACATAATTAAGATTATTTGCATGGAACATCATCTGGAGATCCTCTATTAAGATTGTTCAAATATTGACCCTTGCATCAGAACAGCCCCACACGTTTGTTTTATTGTCAATGTTGTTTTGTCTCAGTACAGATCAAATCCGTCCATAAATAACAAAAATTTGGCTATTTTAGCAAAATTTAATAATTTGACCTTGACTGTAAAAGTCATTTTAAGAATAATTGAACACCTAGGTTTTGTCACAAGTGTCGTTTTGTCAAGGTATGAATCAAATCAAAATAAAATAACTTGGCCTTGAAGGTCCAGGTCATTTTAAGGCCAAGGTCATATTTGCATTATTCAACCTGTCATTTTTGTCATATGTGTTGTTTTGTCCACGTATGAATCAAATCTGTAAATTGAAAAAGTTATTACAATTTAAGCAAGTTTCAATAATGAATTAAATCTAAGCATATATAACAAAGTTATGACCAATTTTAACTAAATTCAACACTTTGACCTTGCCTGTCCAGATAATTTTTTAGGTCAAGGTCACACTTGAAAGAATCAAAATGTTGGATTTGTCATAAGTATTGTTTTGTCTAAGTATAATTCAAATCCATATATAAATGACAAAGTTATGACAATTTAAGCAAAATTAAATCATCTGACCTTGACAGTCAAGGTCATTTTTAGGTCATGGTCATACCTGAGTTATTCAACATGTCGGATTTGTCATAAGTGTTGTTTTTTTGTCCATGTATGAATCAAATCCAACAACAAATAACAAAGTTATGGAAAACTATAGCAAAATTTAATAATTTGACCTTGACTGTCAAGGTCATTTTAAGTTTTAAGGTCAAGGTCACACATGAAAGAATCATAATATCGGATTTGTCATAGGTGTTGTTTTGCTAAGTATGTATCAAATCCATAAACAAAGTTATGACAATTTGAGCAAAATTCAATAATTTGGCATTGTCAGACACGGTCACTTTTTAGGTTAAGGTCACATTTGAATAAATTATCATGTTGGCTTTGTCATAAATGTTGTTTTGTCTTAGTATGATTACAATCCAACCACAGATAACAATATTGTGGCCAGTTTTCGCAAAATGCAATGATTTGACCTTGACTGCCAATGTCATTTAAAGGTCAAGGTCATAATTGAAAAAATCTAAATGTTGGCTTTGTCATAAGTGTTGTTTTCTTTTAGTATGAATCAAATCAATAAATAAATAAGAAAGTTATGACAATTTAAGCAAAATTCTACATCTGACCTTGAAGGTCAAGGTAATTTTTAGGTCATGGTCATACTTGAGTTATTCAACATGTTGGTTTTGTTATAAGTATTGTTTTGTCCAAGTACGAATCAAATCCAACCATAAACAACAAAGTAACAGCCAATTTTAACAAAATTCAATAATTTGACCTTGACTGTCAAGATCATTTTAAGGTCAAGGTCAAACTTGAAAGAATCATTATGTCGGGTTTGTTGTAAGTGTTGTTTTGTCCAAGAATGAATCAAATCTAGCAACAAATAACAAAGTTAGGGCCAATTTTAGCAAAATTCAATAATTTATGAGTCAAGGTCAAGTTTAGTCTGGTCCACCTGAAGATCTTGTTGTGTCCAAGTATGAAGACAATCCACCTATTAATAATAAAGTTATGCCCAATTTTAACAAAATTCAATAATTTGACCTTAAATGTGAAGGTCATTTATAAGTCAAGGTCAAGTTTAGTCTGATCTACTTGAAGGTCTTGTCCAAAGGGTTTTTGTGTCCAAGCATGAAGACAATCCCCCTATTCATAATAACGTTAGGGCCAATTTTAGCAAAATTCAATAATTTGACCTTGAATGTGAAGGTCCTTTATGAGTCATGGTCAAGTTTAGTCTGGTCTACTTAAATGTCTTGTCCAAAAGGTTGTTGTGTCCAAGTTTGAAGACAATCCAGAAAGGAATAAAAAATTTGAGGAGTAGTCCGGACAAGTTTAGTGTCGGACGGACAGATGGACAGACGGACAGACAGAGAGGTGATCCCTATATGTCGCGGCTACTTTGTAGCAGGCGACACAAAATCATTAAAGGCCCATAACTCTGATAAAATCATTGAACTGGAAAATGCCGACGATATGCACAACTAGATTTTGTACTGATTATTCCTGTAAAGTTTGGATAATTGGACCAGTAGTTTTTGAGGAGTAGTCCGAATAAGTTGGACGGACAGACGACAGAGAAGTGATCCCTATATGTCGCAGCTACTTTGTAGCAGGCAACACAAAATTTATACCAAAGAGTGATGGTTCTTGGGCACTGCACCTTTCCACAGTGAGATCTATTCACCTATGAAGTTTCAAGTTAATATCTTCAATACCTTTCAAGTTATGCCCCGGACAAGAATTAAGTATGAAAAAACTACAAAGGGCAACAAGAAATGTTTGTAAAACATACATGCCCCCCCGGCAGCACCTAATTGCTTGTGGTTGGGCCAAAGCGTTCTCTAGTTATTGATCAGAAACTGTTTTAGGATCAAGGTCCCTCAAAATCAATAGGGGTCATCTACTGGTGGTGATCAACCAGCATACCAAGTTTGGTGAACCTAGGTCAAAGCATTCTCTAGTTATTGATCGGAAACCGTTTTAAGGATGAAAGTCTCTGTGAGCTTGACCTTTGACCAAATGACCTCAAAATCAATAGAGGGTCATCCACTGGTGATGACCAACCAGCATACCAAGTTTGGTGAACCTAGGTCAAAGCGTTCTCTAGTTATTGATCGGAAACCGTTTTTAGGATGAAAGTCTCTGTGATCTTGACCTTTGACCTAATGACCTCAAAATCAATAGGAGTCATCTACTGGTGATGACCAACCAGCATGCCAAGTTTGGTGAACCTAGGTCAAAGCAGTTCTCTAGTTATTGATCGGAAACTGTTTTTAGAATGAAGATCCCTGTGAGCTTGACCTTTGAACTAATGACCTCAAATCAATAGGGGTTATCTACTGGTGATGACCAACCAGCATACCAAGTTTGGTGAACCTAGGTCAAAGCGTTCTCTAGTTATTGATCGGAAACCGTATTTAGGATGAAAGTCTCTGTGATCTTGACCTTTGACCTAATGACCTCAAAGTCAATAGGGGTTATCTACTGGTGATGACCAACCTAGGTCAAAGTGTTCTCAAATTATTGATTAGAAACATTTTTTAGGATCAAGTTCCCTGTGAGCTTGATCATTGACCAAATGACCTCAAAATCAATAGGGGTCATCTACTGGTGATGACCAACCAGCATACCAAGTTGAGTGAACCTAGGTCAAAGCGTTCTCTAGTTATTGATCGGAAACTGTTTTTAGGATGAAAGTCTCTGTGATCTTGACCTTTGACCTAATAACCTCAAAGTCATCTACTGGTGATGACCAACCAGCATACCAAGTTTGGTGAACCTAGGTCAAAGCGTTCTCTAGTTATTGATCAGAATCGAAGTGTCTACCGACCGACAGACCGACCGACATTTGCAAAACTATATGCCCCCTCATCTTCGATGGGGGGCATAAAAACTCAACTAGAAATGTATCCAAAGGACACAGATGCCCCGGGTAAACGACAGTGGACACAAACTTGGTAAATAAACATTGAAGGCAAACATGTAAATATGGCATAAAATTTGACAAGGCAAAGATATCAGATTTTAGCTTTCTAACTGTCACATATTAGCCTTTTTAGAAGACAGCATAAGCAAGGCTTTAAAGTTAAAAATTTTATGGAAATGATAACGGCTGATTTTAAACACTAGCCACCCCACTGTATTTAGATACATAACATGGATGTATCTAAAAGCAATCAAAACTAAAGGCATTGTAGACAGAAATAACACTATCTGCATAACAAACTCAATAGCATGCTCAATTTGGAAAAAAAACAAGAGGGCCATGATGGCCCTAGATCGCTCATCTGAGTATGACACCTTTCAACAAAATTGTTATGGATCTGATTAAATGACCCCAGATGATCCATATTCGAACTTAACCTAAAAATTACCGAAACTCTTTTTCTGACAAATTTCCAGGTGATTTGGACTGAAAATAATACCTCTAGAGTTTTAAGAAGGTTTTCCCATATTTGGGCTCTATATCCTAGTTTTTGACCCCAGATGACCCCTATTTGAACATGAGCTAGAAATCATCGAAACAACCTTTCTGACAAATTTCCAGTATATTTGGAATGGAAATGTACCCTCTAGAGTGTTAACATGGTTTTTCATATTTATGCTCTGTGACCTAGTTTTTGAACCCAGATGACCAATATTCGAAGTTAAGCTTGAAATTATCGAGAACTTTTCTGACAAACATCCAGGTTATTTTGACTGAAAATGTAGCCTCTAGATTGTTTACAATTTTTTCCATATTTGGGCTCTGTGACCTTTATTTTGAATCCAGATGACCCATATTCAAATCAGAGCTCGAAACCATCAAAGCAACCTTTCTGACAAATTTCAAAGTTATTTGGACTGAAAGTCCAAGTTGTTTCCAGAATATTTGAACTGAAAAAGTAGTTTCTAGAGTGGTAACAAGGTTTTCCCACATTTGGGCTCTGTGACTTATTTTTTGACCCCAAATGACCAATTTTTGAACCTGAGCTAGAAATTATTTAAACATCCTTTCTGACAAATTTCCAGGATATTTGGACTGAAAATGAAGCATTAGATTGTTAACAAGGTTTTTCTATTTTTGGGCTTTGTGACCTAGTTTTTCATCCCAGATAACCCATGTTCGCACAAACATCCTGACTACGTTTCATGACAATTGAGGCAAAAATGTGACCACTAGAGTGACAAACTAAGTGTGGACGTCCGACGGACGACAGACATTGATCGATCCTAATAGATCCTAAAAATCAAATTACTTTTTCTAAATGAACAGGTAAGTGGTGCATTTTCAAAGGCAAGTTCAGCAAGTCTCTTACAAGTATAAACTCTTCAGTCTCTCAAATACTTTAAGAGATTGCATCAAATGAACAAAATGGTAAGGAATAAAACCTTCGTAGCAATCTACTGTTATTTCTGTTGCGACCATATAATAATTATATCAAAGCACACATACATGCAGCTCACTACAAATGTCTATTACATTCTTGTATGTTCTTTGTTGCTCACCTTCCTTGTGTGATAATTCCATATTCAACATCTGATACCTTCCTGAAATGACATGATGAGCATGATAATAAACACATTTTTTTGATGCACGAGGAATTTATGAGCTGGACACAAACAATTTTTCACTATATCCATATAAGCTAAAAATTCAAGTGTCCACAGTGACCTTGACATTTGAGCGAGCGACATGTTTCTAGCACACGACATGCCGACTTCATATGATGATTACTATTGCCAAATTATTTCGAAATCCACCATGCACAACAAAGTTATGAGCCGGACACAAACACTTTTTTCACTATATCCATATAAGGAATAAGCAAAAACTTCAAGTGTCCACAGTGACCTTGACCTTTGAGCGACCGACATGTTTCCTGTACGTGGCACGTCCACTTTATTTGATGATCACTTATACCAAATTATTTCGAAATTCCACCATGTATGACAAAGCTATTAGCCAGACACGAACATCTGTTGTATGTGCGCGCGCACACACACACACACACACTCATGGACAGGGTAAACACTATATATGCCTGCTCAGTATCATGGCAGGAGCATACAAATTGTGAGAAATAGACTTCTGGATCTTAAGCACTGCAACTCCCCACAATTAGATCTATTCACCTATGAAGTTTCAAGCTGACATCTTCAAAACCTTTCAAGTTATGCACCAGACAAGACTTGAGTATGAAAAATTACAACGGGCAATTATCAAAGTTTCAAGCTGACATCTTCAAAACCTTTCAAGTTATGCCCCAGACAATACTTGAGTATGAAAAATTACAACGGGCAATAACTCAAAATTATAGGAAAGAGAGTTATGGTTCTTGGGCAATACACCTCCCCACAATGAGATCTATTCACCTGTGAATTTTCAAGCTGAGATCTTCAATACCTTTCGGGTTATGCTCTGGACAAGAATTAAGTTGTGGTTCTTTAGCTTTTCACCTCCCTACAATGAGATCTATTCACCTATGAAGTTTCAAGTTGATATCTTCAATGCCTTTCGAGTTATGTTCCAGGACAAGAATTAAAGATGAAAAATTACAAAGGGCAATAAGTAAAAAATCATGCTAAGGAGAGTTATGGTTCTTTGGCACTGAACCTCTCCACAATGAAATGTATTCACCTATGAAGTCTGAAGATTATACTCCAGTACTAGACAAGCAAAATGGGACGCTGGGACGCAACCGCTGGCACAGCCGACGCGGACACCGCAAATAACTATAATCAGGCGACACAAGAACATTAACGCTTTAAAGTTACTGCCTGTAAGTGAAGCACCGTTCAGGCCTAACACTTTTTGCTAGAATTCATGCTGTTTGGCCAACAATCAAATATGAAGTGACAAGTACATTAATACCCGAATATTCCAGTGTTGTTTCATACCTTTATTGTGAACACTTCTTACTTACCCAGTCAATTTTGTCAATGAAATTAAACATTCCCTTCCTCGGGTTACAAGGTACCTATACAAATGTACTACATTTATCAATAGCCTAGCGACACCTCTTCAGGTGACCACCAAGTACGAAATTTATACCCCAAGGTAATAATAACAACTGCACAAAAACCTGTCTTTTCCCAAGTTTTTATTTCTGGCACCCTTTGCTACATGTAATTGAAAAGTAATTGAATTGAATTTAATTGTCAATTGTTTTCCCTTTTGATTATTTCAATTTATTAATTAGAATTAAAGTAGTTGATTTTTTATCAATTATTCATTACTTTCAATTAACAGAAAAATTGAAATTAATTATAATTAACTAAATTGTAATTGTACAAACTTGTAGAGGTCCGCACGACAATGCTACATACCAAATCTTAAGTCTCAGAGACAGGGCTAAATTTGACCCTAGGTGTATAATTTGAAGAAACTTGGTAGAGGTCCACAAGGCAATGCTACATACAAAATCTGAAGGCTCAGGTCCTTGTGGTTTCAGACAAGAAGATTTTTAAAGTTTCACTATGTTAAATAAGTTGACTCCCGGGTCGGGGGCAAATTTGACCCCAGGGGCATAATTTGGACAAACTTGGTAGAGGTCCACTAGACAATGCTACATACCAAATCTTAAGGCTCAGGGCCTTGTGGTTTCAGACAAGAAGATTTTTAAAGTTTCACTATATAAGTCTATGTAAAATCAATTGATCCCCGGGGTGGGGCCGTATATGACCCCAGGGGCATAATTTGAACAAACTTGATAGAGGTCCACTAGACAATTCTATATACCTAATCTTTAATCTCAAGGCCTTGTGGTTTCAGACAAGAAGATTTTCAAAGTTTTTCCTTTCAATTGCCATAGCAACCAGAGTTCTTCATGGAATTGAATTCTTTGAACAACTTTGGTAGCGCTCCATGCAAGGAACATCCCTACAAAGTTTCAAAATTTGGCCAAGTGGTTTAGGAGAAGTTGTTTAAAAAAACTGTTGACGCACTAACGGACCGACGGACGCACGCACGGACGACGGACAATGGGCAATCACAAAAGCTCACCTTGAGGACATTGTCCTCAGGTGAGCTAAAAAATCCATGGGGCAGAAGCAATTTCATGATAACAGCTTGTGAAGAGATGTAATTTGAAGCCATATAATGAAGAAAAACTTTTTTTAGCTCCAGTGGCCATTTTGTTCAATGGAGCAGAACCGAATAAGCAATTTTAACGCAGGAGTATGTAAGGAACATTTCCGTGAAATTTGATGGAAAATTACCTTGCCATTGAGGAGGAGATGCTGTTTGATTTCTTTTCTATTTTTAGCTTTTGCAGTCCTTATGTCAATGGAGCCGGTTTAAGCAATTTTTATTTGAAGCCAGATATTGACGAAAATCTATTTTTTTAGCTCTGGCAGCAATTTTGTTCAATGCAACGGAATCGTTTAAGCAATTTTAATAGAGAGCTATGTATAGAGCATTTCTGTGAAATTTGGTGGAAATTCAACTAGACATTTAAGAGATGTTGTTTGATTTTTTTTCTATTTTTAGCTTTTGCAGCCCTTATGTGCAATGGAGCTGAAAGGTTTGAGCAATTTTGGAAAAGGGCTATATAAGGAACATTTCTTTCACATTTGGTTTAAAATGGCCAAGTGATTTTGGAGTAGATGTCATTGATAGCCAAATATTGATGAAAATCTATTTTTAACTCTGGCGGCCATTTTGTTCAATGGAGCAGAACCATTTTAACAATTTTTAAACCTGTCGCGTCAGCGACAAGGTTTAAACTTATAACCAAGTTTTAATATTTTGTCCCGGCTCATCATCAACTATCTCAATGCAAACAGAATGAAGCCGGGCTTCAGGGATGATGTATGTACGCGGAGCCTCACAACAGCCAGTCACGAAGAATTCATTCTTTCGCCAGAAATATAGTCCTTTCAAAAAAGCGATGAAATGAAATGAAAATTCTCATTTAAAAGGCTTTCTTTTGTTTTTAAAGAAAAAAAATCCTTAGTGAGAAATGTTTCGTGTGGAAGAAAAAGAAGGAGAATCGACGCTGATTGTATCAGTTTATTTCTGTGTGCACGGTTTATACATACAGAGCCTAGAGGTCAGTGGGTTGTGCTTATTCAATAATGCTAAAGGTTAGTGGACCTTTCTGACAGTTTTGATTGATGGTTTTTATCAGCCAATCAGATAATTGCATTCTAACACACCTCCGGTACCAATATATATAAGCGCCATTTTGTGAGCAATAGCTCGTCCGCTTAGCTCAATAGGTAGAGCACTGGATTAGTAATCAATCGGTGGTTGGTTCGACCCCTGGGCAGGGCAAAATTTCTCCGTGACAACTGTTCTCAGACATTGTGTCTAATGTTCATTTGTCTCTCACCGCTGATTCAGAGTAGATCATGTGGGAACAGTAGTCAGTCACTTGCGGAGAAATTGGCAATTATTGGTTAGTTATCCAGGAAAACCGGTTAGGTTGACTGACCGCCGATATATAATCTATATGTTGAAATCGGTGTTAAATCCCAAAAACAAACAAACAATAGCTCGCCCAGGAGCGGATGTGGTCCAGTGGTAACGCGCTGGACTGGTATACCAGGGGTCCCGAGTTCGATCCCCCGCTCCTCCACTAACATTACTAATAGTCTTTCGGATGAGACTTTTAACCGAGGTCCCATGTATCAGTGCTATACACAGTGCATGTAAAAGAACACGTAGTGTCTCTGGAATGGGATGCTTTCTGTATCTTACACCACCCCCATAACATAAAATAACTAATCTCTTCAGGGGGCGTCGGTCATATGGGCAACCGGAACTGACGGTAAATAAGCTCAAATAGACAATAGCTCGCCCGCTTAGCTCAATAGGTAGAGCACTCGATCCATCGGTCGTTGGTTCGACCCCTGGGCAGGGCAGGGCAGAATTTCTCCGTGACAATTGATCCCAGACATTGTGTCTAATGTTCATTTGTCTCTCACCGCTGATTCAGAATAGATCATGTGGGAACAGTAGTCAGTCACTTGCGGAGAAATTGGCAAGTACTGGTTAGTTATCCAGGAAAACCGGTTAGGTGGACTGACCGCCGAGATATAACCTGTATGTTGAAATCGGCGTTAAACCCCAAAACAACCAATAGCTGTAAAATCGGACAAAGGATTTTGAATTTTTATAAGATTTTTTTACTGTTTCTGCATAACAATAGTATGGTGAAACGATGTAGCTTCGGGGAATGCGACGTTGAGAGTCGCTATCTCAGAAGTGTAAAAGGAGGCGTACTGTTTCCTAAGGCTAAAGCGAAAACAAACTACGAGACCGAACAGACTGTTCTTGAAATAGTGTCTAACTTTAAGATGGATCAGGCTCTGTGGGAAATATTTTTTCAACACGATGAGTTCGAACCACAACAACTTCGTACATCGATGCAGTTCTGTAGTTATGATGGTTCGTAACACAGTGGCGATTTAGCGACTCTTTCATGGATTTGAGAGCCTCTCTTGAAAAGCATTATCAAAATTTACAGCAGTACAATTTTGGACTTGCAGCATAATTGATTTTTTACAGTAAAACAGTTGGTCTGAACATTTGCCACAGCATACCTGATTCTGACAAAGAGAACAATTTGTCAGACACTGCCAATTTGTACAGAGAATAGCCTACAGCGACTACATCATTTAAATCATCCCAGACATCAAGCTTGTGTAAGTAACGTACATTTTGTTAGCACAGTATGTTTGATAAACTGTGCAGCGTATGCCTACAGAAATCTATGTCAATATGAATTCTTTCAATATCTTTTTGTGTAGACAACAAAGTCACAGAAATTAGCTGCAGTGACAAGTAGTTGGCCCTGAACTTGATAATAAGTAGATCTAATTATGGGTCTTTTTAAGTGGTGAGATCTTCCAAACGGAAACTGTTGTTGGAACAAGATTCTGCTATAGTCTTTTGCTTTCTATGCATATTTGACTTCAACAAGGGTACACCTTCTGTCCTCTGTGCACACTTTTGAGTCTGGTTAGGTCCCAAGAAAAGAAAACTTGGGGTTTACAATCAACTCACACTTGTGCACATGATTGCTTTTTCAAATCATCCATGTTTTTCGTTTATTTGATATTCCTAATGATACTGCCTCTGCAGAGTCTTGTTTAGGTTCAATAATCATTTGTACAAATTTCTCAGTCCCTTTTTGTCGTTTGACTATCATTCAAAATTGTGAAGCAGTCAGTCTGGACTTCCTCTACTGTTCCAGTTTTCATCCAAAGAGAAATATTCTTGTCCAGGACAAAAGCCTTGTTCTGTCATTAAGACAATAAATTTTCTAAAACTTATGCCGACAGTAAGGTTCCCGTAAAATGTTATCCTTGCTGATCTTGGTCTGCACTAGTAACAAAGGCAGAACCGCAGAGTAAACTGCCTCCAGCAGGGTAAGGGTTAAGGCATTAAATACACATTATATTTAATCTTTTTTTCAGGTTGTTGCAGTCTTATGGTCTCTGTAAAAGGTTACAATGTGCAATTTTAGGCAATATACCTGGCTGATGACACTGTTGAAAAGTGTAAAATAACACTATGGCATGACATTTCTGCAGAAATGACAATAGTTTGACTGCAACAAGCAGAACAGCTGTAGAGGTATATATAACAACTTTATCCAGCTATTAGGAATTTAATACATTTTGTTTATTTTTAGTTAGTTTATCCATTAGATCAATAATTGTGAATTCTAGAACAGTTTTACAAGAAAAGTTGATCTGTTCAGCTCTTTTTAAGTGTTACTTTCGTATTTGATTTATAAGACTGGATAGTCTTAAAAAAGATTGGGGTAAGAGTGAGTAATGGTATTAATATAATCTTGCATTCAAGGAATTTTGAATTACCAAGTTATATGTTCACATTACAATGTAGTGTTACATTTTTTAGCTCACCTGAGCACAAAGTGTTCAGGGTGAGCTTTTCTGATCGGTCTTTGTCCGTCGTCCGTCCGTCCGTCCGTCGTCAACTTTTCATTCAAACGACATCTCCTCTGAAACCAATGGGGCAAATTTAATGAAACTTGCCTGGGGTGTTCCTTGCATGAAGCTCTACCAAGATTGTTCAAATGGTTCTGGTCCATTGCATTTCTGGTTCACTGGAGCTAAAAATAGATTTTATAAGTTGGATCTTTAAAAATCTTCTTCTCCGAAACCACAAGGCCTGGAGCTTTGATATTTGGTATGAAGCATCATCTAGTGGACCTCTACCAAGTTTGTTCAAATTATTTCCCTGGGGACAAAACTGACCCCACCCCAGGGGTCAGTTGATTTTACATAGAGTTATATAGGGAAGAATTGAAAATCTTCTTGTCAGAAACCACAAGGCCTAGAGTTAAGATATTTGGTATGTAGCAGTGGACCTCTACCAAGTTTGTTCAAATCATTGCCTCTGGGTGAAAAATGGCCCCGCCCCGGGGGTCACTTGTTTTACATAGAGTTATATAGGAAGATCTTAAAAAAATCTTCTTGTCAGAAACCGTAAGTTATAGAGCTTAGATATTTGGTGTGTAGCATTGTCTAGTGGACCTCTACCAAGTTTGTTCAAATCCTGGCCTCTGGGTCAAAAATGACCCCGCCCCAGGGGCCACTAGTTTTACATAGAGTTATATAGGAAAAACTAAAAAAATCTTCTTGTCAGAAACAAGAAGGCCTACAGTTAAGATATTTGGTATGTAGCATTGTCTAGTGGACCTCTACCAAGTTTGTTCAAATCCTGTCCTCTGGGTCAAAAATGGCCCCGCCCCGGGGGTCACTAGTTTTACATAGAGTTATATAGGAAAATCTTAAAAAATCTTCTTGTCAGAAACCGTAAGTTATAGAGCTTAGATATTTGGTGTGTAGCATTGTTTAGTGGACCTCTACCAAGTTTGTTCAAATCCTGTCCTCTGGGTCAAAAATGACCCCGCCCCAGGGGCCACTAGTTTTACATAGTTATATAGGAAAATCTTTAAAAAATCTTCTTGTCAGAAACCGTAAGTTATAGAGCTTAGATATTTGGTGTGTAGCATTGTCTAGTGGACCTCTACCAAGTTTGTTCAAATCCTGTCCTCTGGGTGAAAAATGGCCCCGCCCCGGGGTCACATGTTTTACATAGAGTTATATAGGAAAAACTAAAAAAATCTTCTTGTCAGAAACAAGAAGGCCTACAGTTAAGATATTTGGTATGTAGCATTGTCTAGTGGACCTCTACCAAGTTTGTTCAAATCCTGGCCTCTGGGTCAAAAATGGCCCCGCCCCAGGGGTCACTTGTTTTACATAGAGTTATATAGGAAAATCTTAAAACAATCTTCTTATCAGAAACCGTCAGTTATAGAGCTTAGATATTTGGTGTGTAGCATTGTCTAGTGGACCTCTACCAAGTTTGTTCAAATCCTGGCCTCTGGGTCAAAAATGACCCCGCCCCAGGGGCCACTAGTTTTACATAGAGTTAAATAAGAAAATCTAAAAAAATCTTCTTGTCAGAAACCGTAAGTTATAGAGCTTAGATAATTGGTGTGTAGCATTGTCTAGTGGACCTCTACCAAGTTTGTTAGAAAATTGTCCCTGGGGTCACTATTGGCCCCGCCCGAGGGGTCACAAGTTTTAAATAACAATATAGAAGAAAATCTTTAAAAATCTTCTTGTCTGAAACCACAAGACCTAGAATTTTAAAATTTGGCATGAAGCAAGCTTTATCAAGCTTTTTCAAATTATTGGATTAGGTTAAAGGTCACGGAGGCTAAAAGTAGATTTATCTACTGTACCTCATAGAGCCTTCATTTACAGACCAATATCTTTGATATACAGTATAGAGGTTCCTTGCATGGACCTCTACCCATGGGTTGGGTTTGAGGTCACTGGGTCAAGGTCAAGGTCACCATAGCTTATAATAGATATTTCTACTTTCTGTCATAGAGCCTTTATTTATTGACTGAAATTTTACATATTTGGTTTGTAGGCACTTACATATTTTCAATTAAAAAATGAAATACTGCTTAACAGCAAACCTACAGCCAAAGTACTCAGGTGAGCGATCCAGGGCCATCATGGCCCTCTTGTTTAAATATTTATGTTTCAGCAATTATTAATTATTAATGTTTAATTGAATTCTGAGATATTCCATATTGACATTTTCATTTTTTTGCATAGAGTAATAGGGTATTCACATAAAGTAACCACAGTTTGTAATACCTTACATTTAATAGGCCTTTCAGACACCCCTTCAAAACCATTGCTTGACATCACTGAAGCCAAGTTTCATGAGCAGTTATAATAAAAAACATATAAAGTAAATGATAGAATAGCAACAATGAGGAACATGTCGAGAACCTTTCAGAAATGTTGTAGGCCTCAGTAGACTATTGACATCAAGTATCCCTCAGGATTCCATAATACACAAGTATGTGAAATACCCTAGATTGATAATGCCATTTCTCTGTCACCAAAGGAGGGGTCTAGTTTTTGAACTGTCAGTCTGTCATTCTGTCTGAAAACTTTAAGATTGCCAACAACTTCCTTATTAGTATATGGATTTGATTTATACCCAAACAGAACTTTGGACAAGACCTTCCCTCTGATATATATTTATTTGAAATTGAACCTAGAATGACCTTGACTTTGAAGGTCCAATTGCAAAAATACTTAGTATTTGCCATAACACCCAGACAGATTTGGCAACAGTTTGGGAGAAATATTCAGAAAGACAATTTTCTTACCTTGACCCGTAATAACTTTGACCCTTTTTTTTAACTTAGTTCATGTTTGCATGCATCAACCCTTTGAGATAAATCATCCAAATGACTTTTTAACTGGACACCTAAATGACCTTGATCTTAAGGTCAAATTGTCAAAAAAAAGACCCAAAGTTTCTGAAGGATCTACAAGTACTCCGAGTGGTCCAGAGCTCAAAGGTTTAGGCACCATTTCGGGAGAATTGTCATTTCAGTGACAGTTCTTGCTATTAATATTCTTTTTTATTTGTTTTCTCAATTTTCAGAAAGTTGAAGCCCCTCTCCTTCAAGAAATGTATACAATCAAGGGGATTGCTGTGGAGCAGATGAAACTGCTGAGTTTCTTCTGGACAATGACGCCATTAAAAATATTCTCTTTCGAAAAGATGAAGAAAGCAGTGCCATATGAAGACAACAGAGAAAATTTCATGCAAATGGACTAAAATAGTTTTATTTCATGGACACTGAACAGGGATTGAAATGCTTTCTAGTCAGAAATAAAGAGATAATCCAAAAGTAATGACACTATATTTGTACATATAGATGAGAGTTTTTGTCCTTTTTGCTGGGTTTGAAGACATGAATATCAATAGAGTTTCTTGTGAACAATGATGACATCATGTTACATCTGTTTCTTTAGAAATGATGTAGAAAGCAGTGCCAGAAGAAGACAATATAGAGAATCTCAATGTAGTTGGTTCTTCCAGTATCTAGTATATTTCTTCCTATTAGAGGATTTCCTCTTTTGATTCATTCAGCTTATAATTAAACCATTTGTCCATACTTCCATCAGTTAATATTTTTTTGCTAGTTGGAAATTCCTCACTGTTATCAAACTACTTTTGTAGCAGTTGCATGACAGTTGACACTCACTCATTTGTGTGTAGGTCATGACACTTACAAGATACATGTACATAACTCTGACTGCCATTTACAGAGTTAATCCACTTTGTGTGCTTCAAGAAAAGGTTATGGTTTCATATTCTTCCAGTTTTCATTTCTACAAATAATAATAGAGGCATTAGCATCGCACAATTGTCATCATGATGCAACATACCAGTGCACAGGTCATCTGGGTCATACATGGACTTTTTTAAACTCCATATTTCATTTCCACACCTATATGAAAATACTTGCACAGATTTCATTCATATTTGCATGTAGATGTGTCTACATATGGTTCCTTCCATTATGCCCCTTTTTGACTTATTTTCTACAAAAATGAAATTTCTGCACATTTAAAGAAAAATGCTTAAACAGATTTCATTCATATTTTGCATGTATATGTATCTTATGAAAGTTCAAACTACAGGTTACTTGCAAAATTGGGCAGGACATCTCCAAATTTATCAGTGTTTTGACCTTTATACACAAAATTTCTGGTAAAAACCAAATGTCTTCACATTTATAGGGTTATGTTTTGTAGTATGTTGTTCGTTAAATAAAGGTAACAGTTATATTGCTTTTGACATTCTACCTGCCTCTTAAATTTTTATCATATGCTTATGATCTTCTGTCATTATTTGGACAAGGCTGAGCATGAATTATTATATTTGATAGTTTTCTTTTTTTTAATAGAGATAATATTAACAGATATTGCTTTCTTGTGGTCAACTTATTGTCAGCTAAAGTTTTACTCCCTCTTTACAGTTGTATTCATATCAGAGTCAGTTTACCTTCCTATAATTACTGGAAAGAACCCGTACCAGACCGCAAATGTTACCAGTAAACTACCAATTGAACTTACAATATTGGTCAATCTGCATAAATCATGGTTGGTATAATAGTACTCTTGTACTTTTCTGGAACATAATAGTTGAAGTACCACAGGGTTTTAGAAAAACAAGTGGAATAGTCAATACTAAATTTGATTAACAAGTGTTGAAAATGATCAAGATCAGTGATGGTCAGTATTAAATAGTGTTCAGTAATTGTGTAAAAAAGATCCAGTAAAGTTGGACTGTAATTATGGCAAGGCATGTCAAAAAAAGATTTTTATCATACTCCTGAGATTAGCTCTGTTGTACAGAGATAACTTCTCTTGGATAAAGATATTGCATTACATGCATCCGTTACTTAAAAACATAAAACCTACACAAAGCGGCAGATTTTGCACTACTTTCAGTGCTTTGATAATAGAGGGCTACGTAAGGAACATTCCTGTGAAATTTGGTGGAAAATCACCAAGCCGTTTAGGAGATGTTGTTATAATTTTTTACTATTTCTAGTTTTTGCAGCCCTAATGTGCAATGGAGCGAATTTGAGCAATTTTTAAACAAGAGGACCATGATGGCCCTGGATCGCTCACCTGAGTACTTTGGCTGTAGGTTTGCTGTTAAGCAGTATTTCATTTTTTAATTGAAAATATGTAAGTGCCTACAAACAAAATATGTAAAATATCAGTCAATAAATAAAGGCTTTATGACAGAAAGTAGAAATATCTATTATAAGCTATGGTGACCTTGACCTTGACCTAGTGACCTCAAACCCTACCCATGGGTAGACGTACATGCAAGGAACCTATAAACTGAATATCAAAGATATTGGTCTATAAACAAGAGGGCCATGATGGCCCTGAATCGCTCACCTGATAGACCATGAAACGATATTGTAGACATAATGAGGAGAGAATTGGTGAAAGAAGGGCATGTGTCCACACTTGCTGATTGGTGAAGTTTTAACTTTACATGAACTGTTTTAATAATTTCCAGTTTACCTCATTTCGTCTAGATGATAAATACATGGAAAATGTTAACATTTCAAAGTCATTAGACTTTCGATACATTTTTTTTTTCTTTGTAAGTTAACATGAAACTATTGTATGAAGTACAAATTGAAATATGGATATCTGAAACAGGTGTAATGTTTTTATTTTGGCTGAAGGTAGTTTCCTTCAGAAATGTACAGTCTAGAAGTGACTTTTGTGTTAGGGTATATGCTATTTTGAGACAGTATTTAAGTTACATAATGGTATGCAGTTAACCTGTGTTGGTAAATTCTGTACCAGTACACAAGATAGGTGATCCACAGACCATGGACTGTACGTACTGAACTCAGCAGTTGGGAAGACCGAAGCAAACTTTGCAGACTAAGATCAGATGGCTATATAAACTATATATAAAATGAATTGACTATGGGGCGGGGTCAATTTGACCCCGGGGATCATGATTTGAGCAAACTTGGTTAAGGTCTACTAGGTCATGCTACATGCAAAATTTCTAAGCTCTAGGCTTTCTGGTTCTGGAGTAGAAGATTTTTTGAAGTTTTTCCTATATAAACTCTATATAAAATCAACTGACCCCCAGGCGGGGTCAATTTGACCCCGGGGATCATGATTTGAGCAAACTTGGTAGAAGTCTACTAGTTAATGCTACATGCAAAATATCTAAGCTCCAGGCCTGCAGTTCTGGAGAAGAAGATTTTTGAAGTTTTTCCTATATAAACTATATATAAAATGAATTGACTATGGGGCGGGGTCAATTTGACCCCGGGGATCATGATTTAAGCAAACTTGGTAAAGGTCTACTAGGTAATGCTACATGCAAAATATCTAAGCTCCAGGCTTTGTGGTTCTGGAGAAGAAGATTTTTGAAGTTTTTCCTATATAAACTCTATATAAAATCAATTGACCCCCGGGCGGGGTCAACTTGACCCCGGGGATCATGATTTGAGCAAACTTGGTAGAAGTCTACTAGGTAATGCTACATGCAAAATATCTAAGCTCCAGGCTTTGTGGTTCTGGAGAAGAAGATTTTTGAAGTTTTTCCTATATAAACTCTATATAAAATCAATTGACCCCCGGGGCGGGGTCAATCTGACCCCGGGGATCATGATTTGAGCAAACTTGGTTAAGGTCTACTTGGTTATGCTACATGCAAAATATCTAAGCTCTAGCCTTTGTGGTTCTGGAGAAGAAGATTTTTGAAGTTTTTCCTATATAAACTCTATATAAAATTAACTGACCCCCGGGCGGGATCAACTTGACCCCGGGGATCATAATTTGAGCAAACTTGGTAGAAGTCTACTAGTTAATGCTACATGCAAAATATCTAAGCGCCAGGCTTTGTGGTTCTGGAGAAGAAGATTTTTGAAGTTTTTCCTATATAAATTCTAAGTAAAATCTATTTACCCCCGCGGCTGAACCAGTTTGACCCCGGAAGTCATGATTTGAGCAAACTTGACAGAGGTCCCCTAGATGATGCTTCATACCAAATATGAAAGCTCTGGGCCTTGTTATTTCAGACAAGAAGATTTTTGAAATTTCCATTTTAAAAACACCTTTTAGGGCCTCACAGCCATATTGTGCATTGGACCGGAACCATTTGAGCAAACTTGGTAAAGGGACATCTAAGGACCATTAGTATGAAGTTATTTTAAAATTGGGCCAGGGGTTTAGGAGGAGATGTCATTTAAAGAAAATGTTGACGACGGACGACGGACGACGAACGACGGACGGACGACGGACGCCGGACACAAGGGTATCCTAATAGCTCACTCTGTCACTGCGTGACAGGTGAGCTAATAAAGGCTCTATAAGGTACAGTAGATAAATCTATTTTTAGCCTCCATTACCTTTAATCTAATCTAATAATTTCAAAAAACTTGATAAAGCTTGCTTCATGCCAAATCTTAAAATTCTAAGCCTTGTGGTTTCAGACAAGAAGATTTTTAAAGATTTTCTTCTATACTGCTATTAAAAACTTGTGACCCCTTGGGCGGGGCCAATAGTGACCCCAGGGACATTTTTCAAACAAACTAGGTAGAGATCCACTAGACAATGCTGCATACCAAATATCTAAGCTGTAGGCATTGAGGTTTCCAGTAAGAAGATTTTTAAAGATTGCCTTTTTTACATATTAAGGGCCCCCGGGGCGGGGCCAATTTTGACCCTGGGGTCAACATATAAACAATACTGGTAAAGGTTCTCAACACAATACTCCACACCAAATATCTAAAGTCTAGTCCTATTAGTTTCTGAGAAAAATGATTTTTCATGTTTTTCCTATATAACTATATGTAAACCAAGAGAACCCTAGGGCTTGGTCAGTTTTGACCCAGGGGACATTATTTGAAAAAACTTGGTAGAAATCCACTAGACAATGCTGCATACCAAATATCTAAGCTGTAAGCATTGAGGTTTCTAGTAAGAAGTTTTTTAAAGATTGCCTTTTTTACATATTAAGGGCCCCCGGGGAGGAACCAATTTTGACCCCCGGGACCAACATATAAACAATACTGGTAAAGGTTTTCAACACAATACTCCACACCAAATATCTAAGGTCTAGTCTTATTAGTTTGGAAGAAAAATGATTTTTCATGTTTTTCCTATATAACTATATGTAAACCAAGAGAACCCTGGGGCGTGGCCAATTTTGAACTAGGGTCCATGACTTGAACAAACTTGGTAGAGGTCCTCTAGACAATGCTTCATACAAAATATCTTAACTCTAAGCCTTGTGGTTTCTGACAAGAAGATTTATCCCTATACAAATCTATGTAAATCAACTGACCCCTGGGATGGGGTCAGTTTTGACCCCGCGGTCATAATTTGAACAAACTTGGTAGAGGTCCACTAGATGATGCTTCATACCAAATATCTAAGCTCCAGGCCTTGTGGTTTCGGAGAAGACGATTTTTAAAGATCCAACTTTTAAAATCTAATTTTAGCTCCAGTGAACCAGAAATGCAATGGACCAGAACCATTTGAACAATCTTGGTAGAGCTTCATGCAAGGAACATCCCAGGCAAGTTTCATTTAATTTGGCCTTTTGTTTCAGAGGAGATGTCATTTGAATGAAAAGTTGACGACGGATGGACCGACTGACGGACAAAGACTGATCAGAAAAGCTCACCTTGAGCACTTTGTGCTCAGATGAGCTAACAAGGCAATATAAGGAACATTACTGTCATATTTGGTTTAAAATGGCCAAGTGGTTTTGGAGGAGATGTCATTTGAAGCCAAATATTGACGAAAATCTATTTTTAGCTCTAGCGGTCGTTTTGTTCATTGCGGACCTATAGACGATATCATATACCAAATAAAAAAATCTCTAGTCTTTGTCATTTCAGAGAAGAGTTTCTTTAAGTTTTTACTATATACATATAAGGAAACCTGACCCCCCTGGGGCGGTGCCAATTTTGGCACTAGAGGCATAATTTGAACAACTTTCATAGCGGACCTATAGATGATATCATACATGTATACCAAATATCAAAGCTCTAGCCTGTGTCATTTCAGAGGAGAAGATTTTGTAAGTTTTTACTACATACATATAAGGAAAACCTATGACCCCCTGGGGCAGGCCAATTTTGAGACTAGGGGCATAATTTGAACAACTTCCGTAGAGGACCTATAGATGATATCATATACCAAATATCAAAGCTCTAGCCTTTGTCATTTCAGAGGAGAAGATTTTTTAAGTTTTTACTGTATACATATATGGAAAACCTATGACCCCCTGGGGCGGGGCCAATTTTGGCACTAGGGGCATAATTAGAACAACTTTCGTAGAGGACCTAAAGATGATGTCATATACCAACTATCAAAGCTCTTGGCCAGGTACTTTCTGACAAGAAGATTTTTTGAATTTGCATTGTGACCTACTTATGCAACAGACCAGAACCATTTGAACAACTTTGAAAGGGGACCACCCAAGAATCATTCCTGTGTAGTTTGGTTAATGTGCACACATTGGTTTCAGAGGAGATGTTGTTTTATGAAATTGTTGACGACGCATGACAACGGACGCCGGACACAGGGGGATCACAAAAGCTCATCATGAGCACAACGTGCTCAGGTGAGCTAAAAATGTTGACAACGGACGACTGACACCGGACGCCGGGGGAGTGCTCAGTTGAGCTAAAATTACAAATTCCTAAAATCACACAAAATCAATATTTTGGCTTTATTGTATCATCATCTTTCGGATCATAGGTCCATTTTGGAACATTTGTTTTTGCTTTATCATTTGACAATTCTTTCAGGTTTATGTTTTCAAAATACTGCAATACATTTATAGTATCTTGTAAGTTTAAATTGTAGTCTTTGACAACAATTTCTGCTCTATGAAGCTTAGGGCCACTATCAGGTTGATCGAGAATACTCCTTAGCTGTCTGAGTGAGATTTTGCCATTTGGAATTTTTCTTGGCTCTTCAAATGCTAGAAGAGGATCTGAGTAAAGACTATCTCTATTTTGAGGAAGTGGTCGTGACGATCTGATCTGAAATTAAAAAAAAAAATCAATCAGTTTTAAACAAGAGGGCCCTGATGGCCTGGATCGTGCATCTGAATATTTTGCCTATGGGTCTGCTGTTGAGCAAACATCAGAAGCTTTTTTAAGGTTCTCCTGATATAAATCTATATGAATTCAAGTGTCCCCCAGGGTAAAGCCAATTTTCACCCAAGGTGCAAAATTTGAATAAATTTGGATAGATGTCATCTAGCTGATGCTCTGTGCAAAATATCTAAGATCTAGGCCTTGTGGTTTCAGACAAGAAGATGTTATAAAGTTTTCCCTTTATCAGCCTATGTAAAATCAAGTTACCCTGGAGCCAGGCCATTAAGGACCATATGTGTTTAATATGAACAATCTTGGAAGAGGACCTCTAACTGATGTTCCATGCAAAAATCTTAGCCCTTGGCTTTGTGGTTTCAGACAAGAAGATTTTATAACGTTTTCCCTATATAAGTCCAAGTGACCCCTAGGGTACATCTAATTTTGACCAAAGGGGTATAATTTGAAAAAACCTTGGTAGAAGACCTCTAGCTGATGCTCCGGGCAAAATATCTAAGTTCTAGGCCTTGTGGTTTTAGACCAGAAGGTTTTATAAGGTTTTTCTTTAATAAGCCTAGTAAAATAAACTGACCCCCAGGGTAAGGCCAATTTTGACCCAGGAGCATAAATTGAACAAACCTTGTAGAGGACCTATAGCTTGTGCTCAAAGCAAAATATTTAATCATTAGTCCTTGTGGTTTCAGACAGGAAGACTTTTTAAAAGTCTTCCATATAAAAACATATGTAAAATCAAATGACTCCCAGAGCAAGGCTATTAATGACCCAAGGGACATTATTTGAACAATTTTAGTAAACTCAAGATGATGCTCCATGCAAAATATTTTAGGTCAAAAATTTATGGTTTCTCACAAGGATTTTAATGATTAAATATTTCGCACAAATAGGACCCTGAGGTGGGGCCAATTCTGACTCCAGGGGCATAATTTAAACAAACTTGGAACAGGACCCATATATAATTAGCTGATGCTAGTTCTAGGTCTTCTAGTTTCAGACAAGAAGATTTTTAAGTCTTCCCAGTATAAGCCTGTGTAAAATTAAGTGACCCTTGGGAAAGGATATTAATGACCCAAGGGACATTATTTGAACAATCTCAGTAGAGGACCTCCAGATGATGCTCAATGCAAAAATTCTTAGGTCTAAAATTTACGGTTTCTTACAAGAAGATCTTTAAAGACTTAATATTTTGCACAAATAGGCCCCCCGGGATCGTGGCCAATTTTGACCCCAGGGGCAAAATTTGAAAAAATTTGGAAGAGGACATCTAGCTGATTCTCTATGCAAAAAGTCTAAGTTCTAGGTCCTGTAGTTCCAGGCAAGAAGATTTTTAAAGTCTTCCCTATCCCTATATAAGCCTTTGTAAAATCAGTTAACCCCTGGGGTGGGGCCAAACTTCAATCTTGACCCCAGGGGTATAATTTGAAAAATTTTGGTAGAGGTCCACTAGACAATGCTACATACCAAATCTTAAGTCTCAGGCCCTTTTAGTATCAGACAAAAAGATTTTCAAAGCTTTTCCACTCTGTTGCCATGGCAACTGGAACAACTTTGGTAGAGCTTCATGCAAGGAATATCCCAGGCATAATTCATCAAAGTTGGCTTAGTGGTATAGAAGAAGAAGTAGTTCGAGTGAAATTGTTTATGACACATGACCCACATCGCTCGATGCAGGCTGGACAATCAATGACCCCAAAAGCTCACCCTTAAGCACTTCATGCTCAGGTGAGCTAAAAATGTAAAGTACACAACCTGACAAGAAGATTTTTTTAAAGTTTTCCCTATATAACTCTATGTAAAACATGTGACCCCTGGGACGAGGCCATTTTTGACCCAGGGGTCATGATTTGAACAACCCTGGTAGAGGTCCACTGGACAATCTTAACTTAAGGCCTTGTGGTTTCTGACAAGAAGATTTTTAAGTTTTCCCTATAAATAAAATATATAAACCTATGTAAAATCAACTGACCTCTGTGGTGGGGTCAGTTTTGACTCCAGGGTCATAATTTGAACAAACTTGGTAGAGGTCCACTAGATGATGCTTCATACCAAATATCTAAGCTCCAGGCCTTAAGGTTTCAGAGAAGAAAGATCCAACTTTAACAAGAAATGTTTGTAAAACATACATGCCCCCACAGCAGCACCTAATTGCTTGTGGTTGGGCCAAAGCGTTCTATAGTTATTGATCGGAAACGGTTTTTTGGATCAAGGTCCCTGTGGCCTTGACCTTTGACCTAATAACCTCAAAATCAATAGGGGTCATCTACTGGTGATGACCAACCAGCATATCAAGTTTGGTGAACCTAGGTCAAAGCATTCTCTAGTTATTGACTGGAAACTGTTTTTAGGATGATAGTCTCTGTGAGCTTGACCTTTAACCAAATGACCTCAAAATCAATAGGGGGTGATCTACTGGTGATCACCAACCAGCATACTAAGTTTGTTGAACCTAGGTCAAAGCGTTCTATAGTTACTGATCGGAAACCGTTTTTGGGATGAAAGTCTCTGTGATCTTGACCTTTGACCTAATGACCTCAAAGTCAATAGGGGTCATCTACTGGTGATGACCAACCAGCATACCAAGTTTGGTGAACCTAGGTCAAAGCATTCTCTAGTTATTGATCGGAAACCGTTTTTAGGATGAAGGTCCCTGTGAGCTTGACCTTTGACCAAATGACCTCAAAATCAATAGGGGTCATCTACTGTTGATGACCAACCAGCATACCAAGTTTGGTGAACCTAGGTCAAAGCATTCTCTAGTTATTAATCGGAAACCGTTTTTAGGATGAAGGTCCCTTGTAGCTTGACCTTTGACCTAATGACCTCAAAATCAATAGGGCTTATCTACTGGTGATGACCAACCAGCATACCATGTTTGGTGAACCTAGGTCATCCCTACCAAACGGTGGCTCTTTCACATTTTGGTGATCCAGTTTAAATGAGAGCCCTCGACACTTCCGTTGTAGAGCCCTCAACCAAAACAAGCCTGAAAAAGGTAAGCACATTTTATAAAAATATATGTTTTTAAAGAGCATGCTTGTTTTTCAAAAATCGAAGAATGTCATGCCACGAAGAACATTTTTCTCATCATTTTAGATGCAGTTTCGATAGGAAATGCCCCATAATGACGTTGCTAGAACTTGTACCAAATATCAACTTGTGTGTTTTCTTTAACGAGGAGACACATCTTGAGTGATTTCTTTAACGTGAAGTAGATGTTGGCCCACTTAATCGTCATGTAACATTGTTCCAACCTCCTCTTTGGCTCAACACTAAAAATATTTCACAGAGCTCGGTTAAAAACAAAATACTCACATTTTTTAAAATGTGATCGAGCCATCAACAATGTGATGGCGCCATCGGCAATGTGAAAGAGCCCTCGAAAATGTGATGGAGCCAACACCATCATTCATTAAGTGTTAATATTGTGGAATTGTACCAATTAAAATTCATGTATAGATTAAATTGCATGTGTTGATACTTACTTTCTTGAAATGTTTCGAATAATTGTTCAATCAGATTCGTTCATATGAACTAGTTTTTCATTACTCTAAAATTGTATATGCATGATTTAATTACAGATAATGATCTTTAGAGGTAAACTAAGAGCAGAGTAGCGATTAGCACGAAAAAGAAAATTTCGTCAAATCAATGCAAAATGACTCAGAAGTTTTTTCAAAGCAATGAACATGAATAAAAGAAACATGGGGGAAATAATTTTCGAGGCACCACATCGGCGAAAACGAATAAAAGAAAACGCATCCAAAGTTCAAGTTCTAAAAAGCAAATCAAATACTCTATATTAAAGACAATATTTTCAGCAACTAAGCCTTTTACACCTAGAAAAACATCAAAAAGAACATTGAATTGTTCACTTGAAAGCCATTCAATCAGTGATGAAGAAGTTATTTGTACTCATTAGACGAGATTTTTTACAGATAGCGATGTAGCAGATATTGAAGAACCTATCTCAATTAGTTCGGAATATGGAGCAGAAGACATAAAAACAATATGATGGTGGAATTGAAGACAAAACAATATCCGATGTGTTCAATAAAGTTTTACCAATTTTGAAAAAAAAGAAGAAATCAGATCGTCGCTTTTTTGTGCATTTTAACATACAATATTAACACTTATTGAATGATGGTGTTGGCTCCATCACATTTTCGAGGGCTCTTTCACATTGCCGATGGCGCCATCACATTGTCGATGGCTCGATCACATTTTAAAAAATGTGAGTATTTTGTTTTTAACTGAGCCTTGTGAAATATCTTTAGTGTTAAGCCAAAGAGGAGGTTGGAACAATGTTACATGACGATTAAGTGGGCCAACATCTACTTCACGTTAAAGAAATCACTCAAGATGTGTCTCCTCGTTAAAGAAAACACACAAGTTGATATTTGGTGCAAGTTCTAGCAATGTCATTATGGGGTATTTCTTATCGAAACTGCATCTAAAATGATGAGAAAAATGTTCTTAGTGGCATGACATTCTTCGATTTTTAAAAAAAAAGCATGCTCTTTAAAAATGAATATTTTTATAAAATGTGCTTACCTTTTTCAGGCTTGTTTTGGTCGAGGGCTCTACAACGGAAGTGTCGAGGGCTCTCATTTAAACGGATCACCAAAATGTGAAAGAGCCACCGTTTAGTAGGGGTGTAGGTCAAAGTGTTCTCTAGTTATTGATCGTGAACCGTTTTTAGGGTGAAGGTCCCTTTGAGCTTGACCTTTGACCAAATGACCTCACAATCAATAGGGGTCATCTACTGGTGATGACCAACCAGCATACGAAGTTTGGTGAACCTAGGTCAAAGCGTTCTTTAGTTATTGATCGGAAACAAAGTGTCTACCGACGGACCAACCGACTGACCGACCAACCGACCGACTGACATTTGCAAAACTATATGCCCCCTTCTTCTTAGATGGGTGGCATAAAAATCTATTTTTAGGTCCAGTGAACTAGAAATGCAATGGACCAGAACCATTTGAACAATCTTGGTAGAGCTTCAGGCAAGGAATATCCCAGGCAAGTTTCATTAAATTTGGCCCATTGGTTTCAGAGGAGATGTTGTTTGAATGAAAAGTTGACGATGAACGGACGACACACAAAGACTGATCAGAAAAGTTCATCCTGAATACTATTGTTTTTTAGGTGAGCTACAAACTTACAAATATTTCATTTCTCCCACAGAAATTTTTTAAAATCATTATCTAAAATACCCAATGATTGAAAAATATGTTTCTCCAATCATATTTACTGAGATGCAAAAATGATATATTTCTTCATTTGAAAATATTACCTTTGGCATATCTTCCACCACTGCAACTTGTAATCTATTAACTCGATCAATAAGAGACACATCCTGCTTTTCTAATTCTTCTTTTATCTCTGGATGTTCTACACAATAAACAAAATAAATAAAATTTTAACTAAATATATCATTGATTTGGTGATTGATTGATTAAATGAATGAATGAATGAATGAATAAATGAAGTTTTATGGCCCATCAGCAACTACAGTACTTTTGGGCCCAAATAATATTGTAAAAAGAAGAACTAATAAGTAACTATTTTGTAAACAAGAGGGCCATGATGGCCCTGTATCGCTCACCTGAGTATAACTGCTTTTAACAAAGTTGCTATGGACCTGGTTAATTGACCCCAGATGACCCATATTCGAACCTGACCTAGAAATTATTGAAACAATCTCTTTGACAAACTTCCAGGATATTTGGACTGAAAAAGTAGCATCTAGAGTGTTTACAAGGTTTCTCGATATTTAGGCTCTGTGACCTAGTTTTTGACCCCAGATAACCCATATCCAAACTAGAGCTACAAATCATCAAAACAACCTATCTGACAAATTTCCAGGACATTTGGCCTTAAAATGTAGCCTCTAGAGTGTTTACAAAGTTTTTCCATATTTGGGCTCTGTGACCTAGTTTTTGACCCAAGATGACCCATACTCCAACTTGAGCTAGAAATCATCAAGAAAACCTGTCTGACAAATTTCCAGGATATTTGGACTGAAAATGTAACCTGTGGAGTGTTAAAAAGTTTTTTTACATATTTGTACCATGTGACCTAGTTTTTGATCCCAGATGACCCATATCTAAATCTGAGCTAGAAATCATTGAAACAACCTTTCTGACAAATTTCAAAGACATTTGGACTAAAAATGTAACCTCTAGAGCTTTTACAAGGTTTTTCTACTTTCGTGCTCTGTGACCTAGCTTTTGACCCCAGAGAACCTATATTCAAAACTGAGCTAGAAATCATCCATAGAATCTTTCTGACAAATTTCCAGGTAATTTGGACTGAAAATGCTACCTTTAGAATATTAACAAGGTTTTTCCATATTTGGACTCTGTGACCTAGTTTGTAACCCCAGATGACATATACTCGAACTTGATCTAGAAATCCTCAAGGCAATTTCTACGACAAATTTCCAGATTATGTTGGCTGAAAATGTAACCTCTAGAGTGTTAACAAGATTTTTCTATTTTTGGTCTCTGTGACCTAGTTTTTGAACCCAGATGACCCATATTTGAACTTGTGCTAGAAATCTTTGAAGCAACTTTTCTGACAAATTTCCAGATTATTTGGGCTGAAAATGTTACCTCTAGAGTGTTAACAAGGTTTTTCACTATTTGGGCTCTGTGACCTAGTTTTTGACCCAGATGACCTATATTTAAACCTGACCTTGAAATCATCAAAGCAACCTTTCTGACAAATTTCAAGATTATTTGGGCTGAAAATTTAACCTCTAGAGTGTTAACAATATGTTTCTATTTTTGGGCTCTGTGACCTAGTTTTTTAAACCAAGATGACCCATATTTGAACTTGAGCTAGAAATCATCATTAGAACATTTCTGACAAATTGCCAGGATATTTGGACTGAAAAAGTAGCCTCTAGAGTGTTAACAAGGTTTTTCTATATTTGGGCTCTGTGACCTAGTTTTCCAACCCTGATTACCCATGTTCGAACTCATCCGAGATATTAATGAGACAAACATTCTGACCAAGTTTCATGACAATTGAGGCAAAAATGTGACCACTAGAGTGTTAACAAACCAATTGTTAACGGACGGATGGATGGACGACGGACAAAAGGTGATCAGAAAAGCTCGCTCTGTCACTCCGTGACAGGTGAGCTAAAAAGTTGCAATAGTAAGTTCCTAAGTTGTCGATAGTATGTAAAATATGATGTAGTCAAAGTTCTAATGTAAACTACAAGGGGTTTTTTTGTCACAAAGACATATGTCTCCCATCTATGTACTCTAGGGATGGAACTGCAGCATATTTTTTGGTATGCTGGGTGAAAGTCAAAACATAAGTTGCAGTTGGTTTTAACAGATTGAATAGATGTAGGTGAAGCTGAAAAGTGATATGGAAATGAGGAAATACTTCATGTTTTTACAATCAGAAAGTAAAGATATTGGTTACCTGGTGACAACTGGTGTTGAACATCAGAAGTAGTTTAAGCTATCAAACACAGATGGAATTTGATCTATCAGTTGTTCATAGAGGCTCTGTGTTGTTGATCCGAATGTTTGCATATGTAATTGCATGATAGCTGTAATAAGCTGGAACAGTTCCAGATTGTACAACTGCGTGGCTTTTCACATATATGTGACCAATCAGCATTTGTTAAATTGTAGTGGGAGTTATTAGTTGACTGAAGTTAGTCATGGCTTTTTCGAGTCCATTAGCTGACACTGGTGTGTCACCGAGATCAAATGTTTGTGAAGTTGGTAAATCGTTAAGAATCAAACTGAGCTGTTCACAGAAAAAATGCAGGTGAAGATTTGGAGGTTTATAAGCATACAATATTGATATAGACGGAGACATATATGAACACCAACACATTCAATATCTGCCACAGAAGTATCAATGGGCATAAAGTCAAAGTCTTGGTGGACAAAGATGCCATCACCTCCTCTTGGAGACTGGTTGTTTTGGTGTGTTGGCCTATGAGTGATGTGTGTATTTGGGGGTTGAACTATGTCATTAGCACTTGTCCATGTTTCCTTAAGCGCTATAATCTCAGCCTGGTGGAAAAAGTATTTGTTTTAAATGTCATGAAAATGGGGGAAAAAGTGAAAGCTGGACAAGGTTTTTTCTATTTTTTGCTCTGGCAGCTATCTGTCCAGCCAAGTGGAACATGCCAGCGATATGCACAACTAGGGTTGGTACTGATCACTCTTGTTAAGTTTTGTCGAAATCCCCCCAGCAGTTTGACCTGTGCAAGCCAGACAAGGTTTTTCTACTTTTAGCTCTGGCGGCCATTTTGTGCAGCGAAACAGAAAGTCCCGGCAACATGCACAACTAAGGTTGGTACTGATTACTCCTGTGAAGTTTTATCAAAATCCCGCCAGCAGTTTGACCTGTGAAAGCCGGCCAAGGTTTTTCTATTTTTAGCTCTGGTCGCCATTTTGTGCATCAAAGCGGAATGTGCCAGCAATATGCACAACTAGGATTGGTACTGATTACTACAGTGACGTTTCATTTAATCTCGCCAGCAGTTTGACCTGTGAAAGCCAGACAAGCTTAATGCGGACAGACAGACGGATGGCGTAGGCAAAAACAATACCTCTCCCAAAAATTTTGGGAGATGTACCAGTAATAAATAAAACAAGAGCCACCGCAAGCGGGGGCCACGCTCGACTTTTTTCTATTTCCAAAGGCAAACATATCAGAGGAAGCACATTGTGGTGAAGGGATTTCAAATGAAACTTAATTTGGAAATATAATTATACATAACAAAGTTATGGCCAATTTTAGCAACATTCAGAAATTTGACCTTAAAGGTCTAGGTCAAGTTCAGTTTAACCTTCTCTGGAGGTTTTGTCTTAAAAGTAGTTAAGTCCAAGCATGAAGACACTACATCCATTAACAACAAAGATATAGCCAAGTTAAGTAATGTCAAGGTCATTTAAAGGTCAAGGTAATGCTTGAATTGTTTAACACGTTTCTTTTATTCTCAGTGTTGTTTTGTCCCTGTATAGATCAAATCCGTCCATAAAACCAGAAGTTTGGCTATTTTAGCAAAATGCAATAATTAGAAATTTGACTGTAAAGGTCATTTAAAGGTTAAGGTCATACTTGAATAATTTAACAAGTGGGTTTTGTCATAAGCCTTGTTTTGTCCAAGCATTAATAAACAAGAGGGCCAATGGCCCTAAAGCACTACCCTGGGTTCAAAGATGAAAGAAATTTTTATGAATGAAATGATGCATATCACAGAAATGGACCAATGCAATTTCATTGCCACAGCTCCAAAAACAAAAAGGAGGTCAGTAGGTCAAAATATAGGTCATGAGATGACATTTTTGAAATCCGAACGAAAAGCTGTACACACAGTCCAAATTTCATTGCCGTAGCTTTAAAACAAAAAAGTAGGTCAGTAGGTCAAAAAAAGGTCATGATATAACCTTTTTGAAATTGGAACAAAAAACTGTGTACATGGTCCAAATTTCATTGCCATAGCTCCAAAAACAAAAAGTAGGTCAGTAAGTCAAAATATAGGTCATGCAATGATATTTTTGAAATCGGAACAAAAAACTGTGCACATAGTCCAAATTTCATTGCTGTAGCTAAAAAACAAAAAAGTAGGTCAGTAGGTAAAAAATATAGGTCATGCCATGACATTTTTGAATTCGAAATGAAAAACTGTGCACAAGGTTCAAATTTCATTGCCACAGCTCCATAAACAAAAAGTAGGTCAGAAGGTCAAAAATATAGGTCATGCTATGACATTTCTGAAATTGAAACAAAAACCTGTGCACACAGTCCAAATTTCATTGCTGTAGCTAAAAAAC
Source organism: Cyclina sinensis (assembly GCA_012932295.1). Lineage (NCBI taxonomy): Eukaryota > Metazoa > Mollusca > Bivalvia > Venerida > Veneridae > Cyclina > Cyclina sinensis. The sequence goes on along the minus strand of JAAONU010000015.1, from coordinate 10,471,824 downwards.
AAAAAATTAGGTCAGCAGGTCAAAAATATAGGTCATGCCATGACGTTTTTGAATTTGAAACGAAAAACTGTGCACAAGGTTCAAATTTCATTGCCACAGCTCCAAAAACAAAAAGTAGGTCAGTAGGTCAAAAAAATAGGTCATGCTATGACATTTTTGAAATCGAAATAAAAAAACTGTGCAAACAGTCCAAATTTCATTGCTGTAGCTCAAAACCAGAAAGTAGGTCAGTAGGTCAAAATATAGGTCATGCGATGACATTTTTGAAATCGAAATAAAAAACTGTGCACACAGTCCAAATTTCATTGCTGTAGCTCAAAACCAGAAAGTAGGTCAGTAGGTCAAAAATATAGGTCATGCGATGACATTTTTGAATTTGAAACGAAAAAGTGTTGTTTTGTCTAAGTCTGATTCAAATCCAACCATAAATTACATAATTATGGCCAGTTTTAACAAAATTCAATGATTTGACCTTGACCGTCAAGGTCATTTAAAGGTCAAGGTCAAACTTGAAATTATCATAATGTCGGATTTGTCACAACTGTTGTTTAGTCCAAGTTTGAATTAAATCTATAAATAAATGAGAAAGTTATGACAATTTAAGCAAAATTCAATCATCTGACCTTGACGGTCAAGGTAATTTTAAGGTCATGGTCAAATCTGAGTTATTCAACATGTCGGTTTTGTCATAAGTGTTGTTTTGTCCAAGTATAAATCAAATCCAACTATAAATACTAATGTTATGGTCAATTTTAGCAAAATTCAATAATTTGACCTTGAAGGTGAAGGTCATTTATGAGTCAAGGTCAAGTTTAGTCTGGTCAGCTGGAAAGTCTTGTCCAAAGGGTTGTTGTGTCCAAGCATAAAGAGAATCCACCTATTAATACTAAAGTATTGGCCAACTTTAGCAAAATTCAATATTTTGACCTTGAATATGAAGGTCATTTATGAGTCAAGGTCAAGTTTAGTCTGGTCAGCTTGAAGGTCTTCTCCAAAGGGTTGTTGTGTCCAAGAATTAAGAGAAACCACCTACAAATAATAAAGTTATGGCCAATTTTAGCAAAATTCAATATTTTGACCTTGAATATGAAGGTCATTTAAGAGTCAAGGTCAAGTTTAGTCTGGTCATCTTTAAGGTCTTGTCCAAAGGGTTGTTGTGTCCAAGTATGAAGACAATCCATCAAGGAATAAAAAAATTATGATCAATGTTAAAGTTTTCGGACGGGAACGGCAACGGCAATGGCAACGGCAACGGCAACGACACCATGACTATGACAATAACTCGATTTTTTTTTCAAAAAAAGTCGAGCTAACAATGATATCTTGTTCAAAATGTCGATATCTTTTAAAAATTTAAAGATTAAGTCTGGCAGAACAGAATTAAACAGCTCATGCATCTTTTGACAGATTGTCAGTCTACTGACAACACATACACATGCATGTGACTTATGTGAGCCAACTAGAATAAAACACAGATTCTGTCAGAAAGAGACTTAGATTCTAGAGTAGAGTAAAAAAAAGCTTATGTCATCAATAAATTTAGAAACTGTAAATGTGCACAAACACGGTATTATTATTCCATTTAGCATGAAAGAAATAAGTAATTTTGCAAGCATATTATTTTACCAACCAACAATGTAAAGGTGTTTAGATGTTGGCATAGAATACAAGAACTATATAAAATGTGTTAAATAACTGATTATCAAGTGGCATTTGATTTACCATCTTTGTTTAAAGCATGTTATGTTGATCTACATGTATTTCAGTATTTTCAATAAGCTATGCCTTTTGTCTGAATTACAATAAACATGACATCTACATGAAAGATAATTGGACAGTCAGTATTCTTTAAAATTGTTATAGCAAGAATGTCCAAAGAAGAAAACACTAGATCATATGTTTATATGTGCATAACCAGCATAAATCTAAATCTTTATCATTTAAAATTGCAAATTATGTTTGTTTCTATTCACAGAGAAAATGTTATATACATGTATTTCACTAGTTAGTGAAAGGAACAAAACATGGACAATTCTATGGCACAGCCAGAAAAGAAAACAATTCAGCAGGTAATGGTAGAACCTTGCTTTATAGATTACAAATTTTAAAGACTGAAAAAAACTTTTTTAGAAAGTATTAAAATTCATATACAAATAATCAAATCACCAATTGCTTAGCCTTTTAAACATCCATAAATGTTAAAGGGTATAAAACTTCCTGTTTGTAAGTTAAACAGTAAATTTTCAGTAGAACTATGATGTTAAAGGTATTCACAAGTTGCCATTTTACAAAATGTCATCATTTGTTTAATTGAAGGAGCCTGAATTTGATGAGAGGATTGTACACTTGAATAGAAAGAAGGTAGCAAGGAATGCTGTGATAGTGGTTTGCCTGTAAACAAAGAAAGAAACATTTGATTGTAAAATGAAATTGCATGTAAATGTTATTCTGAAGCTCTGTTTGGACATGAGAATGATAGTTTGTATATCACCCTGTCTTCAAGATGATTATAAAACGAGATGTTCTTGAGGAATATATGTTAAATATTTTAATAAAAAGCAAAGGACCAAGGGCCTTTCCAGAAAAACACATATTCCACCCTCAGGAAAGCACTTACAAAAAGGACAAACTCCTTTTAGAAGTTTATTTGACAAGAAATTAATGAAAATGATATGAACATAAAAAAGACTTCCCCAGCCAAAATAAATAAAGTAACTATTTTCTTTATTTTTCATTTCAAGGGAAAGATATATGTTCTACAGGAATGGCCATTGAGTAATTACTAAATACTTCTCTTGTATGTATATCTCTCTAATTTGTCATTGATTCTGATTCATTGAGATTTTTAAAACTAGACTTGTATTTTTCATATATCAGGCTTAAATTAGTATGTAATGGTTGTAAAACCAAATTTAACAATAAGGAAGAAATTGAAATTAAACCAAAGAAAGTGGTTCCTTAGCAATGCTTTTGGTTTTAAAAATAGCTGTTTGATAGCAACTTGAACTATCCAAGTATGTCTTAACATCTGGATAAAAATCACAATCTGAAGTTATTATTTAACACAAGATGTGATGTTTAGCAACTCTGAAATTTGTAAAATAAAACAGTTGTATTGTCAGAGTATCAGCTTTTAATTATTTAAAGTTGAATTGAATTTTATTTTCATGTTTTCATTTTTTTGTTTCCAATTAACAATATTTTCTTCTATAAGCAGAAGCTGAAGTTTTCTATGAATTTGTGACATGTTTCCAACTGTTAAAATACAAATTTACTTTCTCTAAGTCTTTTAAACAAAATATACTGTCTCATAGTCTAGGTATTTTAAACAAAGATTGAGCTTGGTATAATATTCTCTGGTTGCTAAGAAACAGGACTATGAAAGTTTTTATTTTTCATTTTCTTTTAATCTGCAAGAAAACTTGGACTCCATACTAGTACTTAGGTCTGTACCTACTTTGTTACACATAAATATAATAGTTGTAAATTCGTTGGTTTTTAGCCTTCTTCTTTATCTCAAAGCTGTTATAATTACTAGCGACCTTTCATAAAAACATTGGAAATTCCAAATTACCAAACATTTTGCATATAAACTCATGCAAAAAAAGCCTAAACATTCTGTTTCAAGAAAATATGGTAGATATAATCATGTACAGTTTTTTTAATAAAAAATATTTGACATTGAAACCTGAAAAATTAGTAAATATAAAACAAGAGGGCCATGATGGCCCTGGATCGCTCACCTGAGTACTTAGGTTTGCTGTTAAGCAGTATTTCATTTTTTAATTGAAAATATGTAAGTGCCTACAAACCAAATATGTAAAATATCAGTCAATAAATAAAGGCTCTATGACAGAAAGTAGAAATATCTATTATAAGCTATGGTGACCTTGACCTTGACCCAGTGACCTCAAACCCTACCCATGGGTAGAGGTCCATGCAAGGAACCTCTATACTGAATATCAAAGATATTGGTCTATAAATGAAGGCTCTATGAGGTACAGTAGATAAATCTACTTTTAGCCTCCGTGACCTTTAACCTAATCCAATAATTTGAAAAAGCTTGATAAAGCTTGCTTCATGCCAAATTTTAAAATTCTAGGTCTTGTGGTTTCAGACAAGAAGATTTTTAAAGATTTTCTTCTATATTGTTATTTAAAACTTGTGACCCCTCGGGCGGGGCCAATAGTGACCCTTGGGACATTTTTCTAACAAACTTGGTAGAGGTCCACTAGACAATGCTACACACCAAATATCTAAGCTCTAAAATTTACGGTTTCTGACAAGAAGATTTTTTTAGATTTTCTTATATAACTCTATGTAAAACTAGTGACCCCTGGGGCGGGGCCATTTTTGACTCAGAGGCCAGGATTTGAACAAACTTGGTAGAGGTCCACTAGACAATGCTACACACCAAATATCTAAGCTCTATAACTTACGGTTTCTGATAAGAAGATTTTTTTAAGATTTTCCTATATAACTCTATGTAAAACAAGTGACCCCCGGGGCGGGGCCATTTTTGACCCAGAGGCCAGGATTTGAACAAACTTGGTAGAGGTCCACTAGACAATGCTTCACACCAAATATCTAAGCTCTATAACTTACGGTTTCTGACAAGAAGATTTTTTAAGATTTTCCTATATAACTCTATGTAAAACTAGTGGCCCCTGGGGCGGGGTCATTTTTGACCCAGAGGACAGGATTTGAACAAACTTGGTAGAGGTCCACTAGACAATGCTACACACCAAATATCTAAGCTCTATAACTTACGGTTTCTGACAAGAAGATTTTTTTTAGATTTTCTTATATAACTCTATGTAAAACTAGTGGCCCCTGGGGCGGGGCCATTTTTAACCCAGAGGACAGGATTTGAACAAACTTGGTAGAGGTCCACTAGACAATGCTACACACCAAATATCTAAGCTCTATAACTTATGGTTTCTGACAAGAAGATTTTTTAAAGATTTTCCTATATAACTCTATGCAAAATAAGTGACCCCCGGGGCGGGGCCATTTTTGACCCAGAGGCCATGATTTGAACAAACTTGGTAGAGGTCCACTAGACAATGCTACATACCAAATATCTTAACTCTAGGCCTTGTGGTTTCTGACAAGAAGATTTTCAAGTTTTCCCTATATAACTCTATGTAAAATCAACTGACCCCTGGGGTGGGGTCAGTTTTGTCCCCAGGGACATAATTTGAACAAACTTGGTAGAGGTCCACTAGATGATGCTTCATACCAAATATCAAAGCTCCAGGCCTTGTGGTTTCGGAGAAGAAGATTTTTAAAGATCCAACTTATAAAATCTATTTTTAGCTCCAGTGAACCAGAAATGCAATGGACCAGAACCATTTGAACAATCTTGGTAGAGCTTCATGCAAGGAACATCCCAGGCAAGTTTCATTAAATTTGCCCCATTGGTTTCAGAGGAGATGTCGTTTGAATGAAAAGTTGACGACGGACAGACGGACGGACGGACGGACGACGGACGACGGACAAAGACCGATCAGAAAAGCTCACCCTGAGCACTTTGTGCTCAGGTGAGCTAAAAATGGTTGCTAGGCAACACATTTAATAACCTTAGTAAGAATTGTACAAGACATGTAGAAGTACTTTTTAGATAAATTAGAAAGCTTAAAGCAAATGCTTGTTTTCTTTCTATCAAGTCTTTAAGCTTTTATTACCTGTTTATTTAACTTTCCAATCAATAACTTCATTGATTGAAAATGACGTCATGTTTGACGTCACAAATGTTGAATGTATTTATGCTTACACTTAAAGAAAATGCTATAACTTTGAGAGTTTTGAAGATTCTCTGCTAAAATTTTCTGAGTTTACTCCTTACATGTTACAGAATTTCAAAAATGCAAAAAAGTGAAAATCGAAATTTTGGTCAATAAGCCCCCTCTTTGCATTCCACGACACATATGATCCAAAGCTAGTCCAAATGCTTTAAGTTCAGCTGAAAAGATAGAAGAATTATCAGGAAGACAAAAAGAAAAAGTTTCATCTGCTAATACAGCTGCAGCAGCTACACTGCTGTTTTGTGAGCCATTTGTGTAAATGTATTAATAATTACAAGACATCCCCACGGGCAGAATGTCGAGCCTGCACGTCTTAATTCAAACCTGAACCTATAAGCTTCAGACAAAGGAGAAAGATGTATACATAGGTGAGATGTGCACAGCACATCCTCTTTATACCCAAGGCAATATCTTGACATTGCATCAGCTTGGTTGACCTTGACCTCTGACCCGGTGACCTGGTTCATGTGCATGACATGAAGTCTCATGATGAACATTTGTGCTTAAAAAACTCAATTCATGCCAAATCTTACAGCTCAGGGCCTTGTAGTTTCAGACAAGAAGATTTTCAAAGTTTTCCCTTTATAAGCCTATGTAAAAGCAATGACCCCGGGGTGGGGCCAAATTTGACCCCAGGGGTACAATTTGAACAAACTTGGTAGAGGTACACTAGACAATGCTACATACCAAACCTTAAGGTTCAGGCGCTTGTTGTTTCAGAGAAGAAGATTTTCAAAGTTTTCCGTATATAAGCCTATGTAAAATCAATTGACCCCCAGGGTGGGGCCAAATTTGATCCAAGGGGCAGAATCTGAACAAACTTGGTAGAGGTCCACAAGACAATGCTACATACCAAATCTTAAGGCTCAGGGCCTTGTGGTTTCAGACAAGAAGATTTTCAAAGTTTTTCCTATATAAGCCTTTGAAAAACAAATGACCCCTGGGTGGCACCAAATTTGACCCTTGATGTATAATTTGAACAAACTTGGTTGAAGTCCACTAGACAATGCTACATACCAAATCTTAAGGCTCAGGGCCTTATGGTTTCAGACAAGAAGATTTTCAAAGTTTTCCATTAATAAGTCTATGCAAAATCAATTGACCCCTGGGGCAGTGCCAAATTTGACCCCAGGGGCATAATTTGAACAAACTTGGTAGAGATCCACTAGACAATGCTACACATCAAATCTTAAGGCTCAGGGCCTTGTGATTTCAGACAAGAATTTTTTTTAAGTTTCACTATATAAGCCTATGTAAAATCAATTGACCCCCGGTGTGGGGCCAAATTTGTCCCCAGGGGTATAATTTGAACAAGAGGGCCATGATTGCCCTAGATCCCTCACCTGAGTATTTTGGCTGTAGGTTTGCAGTCAAGCAGTATTTCATGTTTTAATTGTAAATATGTAAGTAATGTAAATATAAATATGTAAATATGTAAAATATCAGTCAATAAATAAAGGCTCTATGACAGAAAGTAGAAATATCTATCATAAGCTATGGTGACCTTGACCTTGACCCAGTGACCTAAAACCCTACCCATGGGAAAGGGTCAATGCAAGGATCCTATATACCAAATATCAAAGATATCGATTTTTAAATGAAGGCTCTATGAGGTACATTATATAAACCTATTTTTAGCCTCTGTGACCTTTCACCTAATCTAATTATTCAAAAAAACTTGATAAAGCTTGTTTCATACCAAATCTTAGATCTCAGGGCCTTGTGGTTTCAGACAAGAAGATTTTCAAAGTTTTATTATATAAGCCTATGTAAAATCAAATATCCCCTGGGTGGCACCAAATTTGACCCTTGATGTATGATTTGAACAAACTTGGTTGAAGTCCACTTGACAATGCTACATACCAAATCTTAAGGCTCAAGGCCTTGTGGTTTCAGACAAGAAGATTTTCAAAGTTTTCCATTAATAAGTCTATGTAAAATCAATTGGACCCCGGGCAGCAAATCTGACCCCAGAGGCATAATTTGAACAAACTTGGTAGAGATCCACTAGACAATGCCACACACCAAATCTTAAGGCTCAGGGCCTTGTGATTTCAGACAAGAATTTTTTTAAAGTTTCACTATATAAGCCTATGTGAAATCAATTGACCCCCGGGGCAGGGCATAATTTGACCCCAGGTGTATAATTTGAACAAAGTTGGTAGAGGTCCACAAGACAATGCTTCATACCAAATCTTAAGGCTCAGGTCCTTGTGGTTTCAGAGAAGAAGATTTTCAAAGTTTTCCCTATATAAGCCTATATAAAATCCATTGACCCCAGGGTAGGGGCCAAATTTGACCCCAGGGGCATAATTTGAACAAACTTGGTAGTGGTCCACACGACAGTCTACATACTAAATCTTAAGGCTCAGGGCCTAGTAGTTTCAGACAAAAAGATTTTTAAAATTTCACTATGTTAAATAAGTTGACCCCTGGGGCGGGGCCAAATTTGATCCCAGGAGCATAATTTGAACAAACTTGTTAGAGGTTCACAAGGCAATGCTACATACCAAATCTAAAGGCTCAGGGCCTTGTGATTTCAGACAAGAAGATTTTTAAAATTTCACTATATAAGCCTATGTTAAATCCATTGACCCCCAGGGTGGGGCCAAATCTGACCTCAGGGGTATAATTTGAATAAACCTGATAGAGGTCCACTAGACAATGCTACATACCAAATCTTATAACTCAGGGCCTTGTGGTTTCAGACTAGAAGATTTTCAAAGTTTTTCCATTCAGTTGCCATAGCAACCAGAGTTCTTGATGGAATTGAATTCTTTGAACAACTTTGTTAGAGCTTCATGCAAGGAATATCCCAGGCATGTTTCATCAATGTTGGCGTTTTAGGAGGAGATGTCGTTCAAGTCAAATTGCTGACAACACACGACGCACGCCGGACAAATCCCAACGATCCCAAAAGCTCACCCTGAGTAGTGCTCAGGAGAGCAAACAAGAGGGCCAATGGCCCAAAAGCACTCACCTGGGTTCAAAGATGAAAGAAATTTTTATGAATGTAATGATGCATATCATAGAAATGGACCAATGCAGTTTCATTGCCATAGCTCCAAAAACAGAAAGTTTCATTTCCGTAGCTTTAAAACAAATAAGGGGGCCATTTGCCCCAAAGCGCTAACCTGAGGACAGACTGTTATTTGTGTTTCATGTTAAATATCTAAGCTCTAGCATTCTTAGTTTCAGAGATCACTTTTTTTTATATTTATATAAAGAAAACCCATGACACCAAGGGCAGGGCCAATTTTGACCCTATGGCCATACTTGAAACAATATCTGTAAAGGTCCACGATGTTTCATCCCAAATGTCTCAGCTCTAGCCTTTGAAGCTTCAAAAGATAAATTTCTTATAAGTTTTTACTACATGCAAATAATGAATATCTATGACCCTCGGGCAGGCTCAATTTTTACCCCAGATATAATTTGTACAAACTTGGAACAGGTTCACTAGACAAGATTTCAAGCCAAATAATGAAGCTTAAGGCTTTGTCATATCAGAGGAGAAGATTTTTTAAGTTTTTACTATATACATATATGGAAAACCTATGATCCCCTGGGACGGGGCCAATTTTGGCACTAGGAGCATAATTTGAATAACTTTCATAGAAGACCTATAGATTATCTCAAACACCAAATATAAAAGCTCTAGCCTTTGTCATTTCAGAGGAGAAGATTTTTTAAAGTTTTTACTATAAACATATAAGGAAAACCTAAAACCCCCTGGTCGGGGCCAATTTTGGCACTAGGGGCATAATTTGAACAACTTTGGTAAAGGAACCTGTAGATGATATCATATACCAACTATCAAAACTCTAGCCGTTGTCATTTCAGAGGAGAAGATTTTTGAAGTTTTGACTATATACATATAAGGAAAACCTGACTCCCTGGGGCAGGGCCAATTTTGGCACTAGGGGCACAATTTGAACAACTTTGGTAGAGGACCTATAGATGATGTCATATCACCAAATATCAAAGCTCTAGCCTTTGTCTTTTCAGAGGAGAAGATTTTTTAAGTTTTTACTATATACATATAAGGAAAACCTAAAACCCCCTGGGGCGGGGCCAATTATGGCACTAGGTATATAATTTGAATAACTTTCATAGAGGACCTATAGATGATGTCATATACCAAACATAAAAGCTCTAGCCTTTGTCATTTCAGAGGAGAAGATTTTTTAAGTTTTACTTTATACATATAAAGAAAACGTGACCTCCTGGGGCGGGGCCAATTTTGGCACTAGGGGCACAATTTGAACAACTTTCGTAGAGGACCTATAGATGATGTCATATATCAAATCTCTAGCCTTTGTCATTTCAGAGGAGAAGATATTTTAAGTTTTTACTATATACATATAAGGAAAACCTATGATCCCCTGGGGCGGGGCCAATTTTGGCACTAGGGGCATAATTTGAACAACTTTGGTAGAGGACCTATAGATAATGTCATATACCACATATCAAAGCTCTTGGCCTTGTACTTTCCGACAAGAAGATTTTTTAAATTTTCATTTTTTAAACTTCTTTTTTGGCCCTGTGACCTACTTATGCAACAGACCAGAACTATTTGAACAACTTTGAAAGGGGACCACCCAAGGATCATTCCTGTGTCGTTTGGTTAATGTGCAGTCATTGGTTTCAGAGGAGATGCTGTTTTTATGAAATTGTTGACAACGCACGACGACGGACGCCGGACACAGGGGGATCACAAAAGCTCACCATAAGCACGATGTGCTCAGATGAGCTAAAAAGTAGGTCAGTAGGTCAAAAATATACGTCATGCTATGACGTTTTTGAAATCGGAACAAAAAACTGTATACACAGTCCAAATTTCATTGCCATAGCTCCAAAAACAAAAAATGAGGTCAGTAGGTAAAAAATATAGGTCATACGATGACATTTTTGAAATCGAAAAGAAAAACTGTGCACACGGTCCAAATTTCATTGCTGTAGCTAAAAAAACAAAAAAAGTAGGTCAGTAGGTCAAAAATATAGGTCATGCTATGATGTTTTTGAAATTGGAACAAAATACTGTACACATGGTCTAAATTTCATTGCCATAGCTCTAAAAACAAAAAGTAGGTCAGTAGGTCAAACAAGAGGGCCATGATGGCCCTATATCGCTCACCTGAATATGACTGCTTTTAACAAAGTTGCTATTGACCTGGTTAATTGACCCCAGGTGACACATATTCAAATTTGGCCAAGAAATTATTGAAACAATCTTTCTGACAAATTTCAAGGTTATTTGGACTGAAAGTGTAGCCTCTAGAGTGTTAACAAGGTTTTTCCATATTTGGGCTCTGTCACCCAGTTTTTGACCCCAGATGATCCATATCCAAACCTGAGCTAGAAATCATCAAAACAACCTTTCTGACTAATTTCCAGGACATTTGGACTGAAAATGTAGCCTCTAGAATGTTAACAAAGTTTTTCGATATTTAGGCCCTGTGACCTAGTTTTTTTAATCCAGATGACCCATATTCAAAGCTGAGCTGGAAATCATAAAAGCAACCTTTCTGACAAATTTTCAGGTTATTTGGAATTAAAATCTTAACTCTAGAGTGTTAACAAGGTTTTTCCATATTTGGTCTCTGTGACCTAGTTTTTGACCAAAGAAGACCCATATTAGTACTTAGAGCTAGAAATCATCAAAACAACCTGTCTGACAAACTTCCAGGATATTTGGACTGAAAATGTAACCTGTGGAGTGTTAAAATGGTGACCTAGTTTTTTATCCCAGATGACCCATATCCTAATCTGGGCTAGAAATCATTGAAACAACCTTTCTGACAAATTTCTAGGACATTTGGACTGAAAATGTAACCTCTACAGCATTAACAAGGATTTTCTACTTTTTGGCCCTGTGTCCTAGTTTTTGACCCCACATAACCCATTTTCAAAACTGAGCTAGAAATCATTAAAACAATCTTTCTGACAAATTTCCAGGATATTTGAACTGAAAATGTTACCTCAATGCGTGTTAACAAGGTTTTTCCATATTTGGGGTCTGTGACCTCGTTTCTGACCCCAGATGACCTTTATTCGAATCTGAGCTAGAAATCATTAACACATTTTTTCTGAAAAATTTTCGAGAATATTTGGACTAAAAAGTAGCTTTAAGAGTGTTAACAAGTTTTTTTCTATTTTTGGGCTCTGTGACCTAGTTTTTGATTTCAGATGACACATATTAAAATTTAACCTAGAAATCATTGAAACAACCTTTCTGACAGATTCCAGGTTATTTGAACTGAAAATGTTACCTCTAGTGTGTTAACAAGGTTTTTCCATATTTGGGCTCTGTGACCTAGTTTTTGACCCCAGATGACCCAATTCTGAACTTGAGCTAGAAATCATAGAAACAACCTGTCTGACAAAATTCCAGATTATTCGGACTGAAAATGTTACTTCTCCTTCTACAAAAAGATTTTCAAAGTTTTCACTATATAAGCCTATGTAAAACCAATGACCCCGGGGGTATAATTTGACTCCAGGGGTATAATTGGAACAAACTTGGTAGAGGTCCACTAGACAATGCTACATACTAAGTCTTAAGGCTCAGGGCCTTGTGGTTTCAGACAAGAAGATTTTCGAAGTTTTTCCTATACAAGCTTATGTGAAACCAATGACCCCAGGGTGGGGCCAAATTTGACCCCAGAGGTATAATTTGAACAAACTTGGTAGAGGTCTACTAGACAATGCTACGTACCAAATATCTAAGCTCTATGCCTTACGGTTTCTGATAAGAAGATTTTTAAAGTTTTCCCTATATAACTCTATGTAAAACAAGTTACCCCTGGGGCGGGGCCATTTTTGACCCAGAGGCCATGATTTGAACAAACTTGGTAGAGGTCCACTAGACAATGCTGCACACCAAATATCTTAGCTCTATGCCTTACAGTTTCTGACAAGAAGATTTTTAAAGTTTTTCCTATATAAGTCTATGTAAAACTAGTTACCCTTGGGGCGGGGCCATTTTTGACCCCAGGATCATTATTTGAACAAACTTGGTAGAGGTCCACTAGACAATGCTACATACCAAATATCTTAGCTCTATGCCTTACGGTTTCTGACAAGAAAATTTTTAAAGTTTTTCCTATATAACTCTATGTAAAACAAGTTACCCCTTGGGCGGGGCCATTTTTGACCCGGAGGCCATGATTTGAACAAACTTGGTAGAGGTCCACTAGACAATGGTACACACCAAATATCTTAGCTCTATGCCTTACGGTTTCTGACAAGAAGATTTTTAAAGTTTTTCCTATATAAATCTATGTAAAACAAGTTACCCCTGGGGCGGGGCCATTTTTGACCCCAGGATCATAATTTGAACAAACTTGGTAGAGATCCACTAGATAATGCTTTAAACCAAATATCAAAGCTCCAGGCCTTGTGGTTTCTGACAAGAAGATTTTTAAAGATCCAACTTTTAAAATCTGTTTTTAGCTTCTGTGACCCAGAAATGCAATGAACCGGAACCATTTGAACAAACTTGGTAGAGCTTCATGCAAGGAACATTCTAGGCAAGTTTCATTAAATTTTGCCCAGTGGTTTCAGAGGAGATGTTGTTTGTATGAATTGTGGACGACGGACGGACGGACGGACGCCGGACAATCAAGGATCCTAAAAGCTCACATGAGCATGCTCAGGTGAGCTAAAAAATAGGTCATGCGATGACATTTTTGAAATAGGAACAAAAAACTGTGCAAACGGTCCAAATTTCATTGCTGTAGCTAAAAAACAAAAAAGTAGGTCAGTAGGTCAAAAATATAGGTCATGCTATGACGTTTTTGAAATCTGAACAAAAAACTTTACACATGGTCAAAATTTCATTGCCATAGCTCCAAAAACAAAAAAGTAGGTCAGTATGTCAAAAATATAGGTCAAGGAAAAATGTTTTTGAAATCATCTTGAAAAACTGTACAAATGCTCCAAATTTTATTGCCATAGCAAACAACTTAATAAATGAGAAAAACAATTTTGGGCGAGGCAGGGGGGAGGGGGGGGGGAGTGACCCCCCAAGGGAGGGGGGATGCCCCCACTGTGGTCACAGTGCATACTACCAAATATCTAAGCTCCAGGCCTTGTAGTTTGTGACAAGAAGATTTTATAAGATTTTTGCTATATAACTCTATGTAAAACATGTGACCCCTTGGGCGGGGCCAGTTTTGACCCAGGGTCAATGATTTGAACAATCATGGTAGAGGTCTACTAGACAATGCTCAACACCAAATATCTAAGCTCTATGCCTTGTAGTTTCTTACAAGAAGATTTTTAAAGTTTTCCCTATATAACTCTATGTAAATCAAGTAAGCCCTGGGCAGGGCCAGTTCTGACCCCAGGGTCACAATTTGAATAATCTTTGTAGAGGTCCACTAGATGATGCCTCAAACCAAATATCTAAGCTCCAGGCCTTGCAGTTTCTGACAAGAAGATCTTTAAAGAATTTACTATATAACTCTATGTAAAACATGTGACCCCTTAGGCGGAGGCAATTTTGACCCAGGGGCCATGATTTGAACAATCTTGGTAGAGGTCTACTAGACAATGCTTAACACCAAATATCTAAGCTCCATGCCTTGCAGTTTCTGACAAGAAGATTTTTAAAGTTTTCCTATATAACTCTATGTAAACTAGAAATGGGTTTTTGATTGAACAAAAACATATGTCTCCCCCCAGCCAGTTGCTGCAGGTAGTATTGAGTCAGACGATTGTAAAATTTGACATTTAACCTCCAAGTGTGACCTTGACCTTGAGACACCGCACCCGCAAAGTGGGTTCTGCACGTCACCTTGATGAGGTGAACATCTGACCCAAGTTTCATAAAAATCCTTCAAGGGCTATTGAAGATACAGAGCGGACACGATTTTGTGGCATTTGACATTTAACCTCCAAGTGTGACCTTGACCTTGAGACACCACACCCGCAAAGTGGGTTCTGCATGTCGCCTTGATGAGGTGAACATCTGACCCAAGTTTCATAAAAATCCTTCAAGGGCTTTGGAAGATACAGAGCGGACACGATTTTGTGACGGACAGACGGACGGACGGACGGACAGACAGACGGACGGACAACCAAGGGAAAAACAATATGTCTCCCCCATTTTTGGGGGGAGACATAATCAAGTGACCCCCAGGGCGGGGCCAGTTCTGACCCCAGGGTCATAATTTGAGCAAATTTGTAGAGGTCCACTAGATGATGCCTCATACCAAATATCTAAGCTCCAGGCCTTGTGGTTTGTGACAAGAAGATTTTTAAGTTTTCCCTATTTAACTCTATGTAAATCACGTGACCCCTAGGGCGGGGCCAGTTCTGACCCCAGGGTCATTATTTGAACAATCTTGGTAGAGGTCCACTAGATGATGATCAACACCAAATATCTAAGCTCCATGCCTTGCGGTTTCTGACAAGAAGATTTTTAAAGTTTTCCCTATATAACTCTATGTAAATCAAGTGACCCCCAGGGCGGGGCCAGTTCTGACCCCAGGATCATAATGTGAACAATCTTTGTAGAGGTCCACTAGATGATGCCTCATACCAAATATCTAAGCTCCAGGCTTTGTGGTTTTAGACAAGAAGATTTTTAAAGTTTTTCCAATATAATTCTATGTAAATCAAGTGACCCCCAGGGCGGGGCCAGTTCTGACCCCAGGGTCATAATTTGAACAATCTTGTTGTATCTGAAAAGAAGAATTTTAAAGTTTTTCCAATATAACTCTATGTAAAAGATGTGACCCCTTGGGCGGGGCCATTTTTGACCCAGGGGCCATAATTTGAAATAACTTGGTAGAGGTCCTCTTGACAATGCTACATACGAAATATTTAATCTCTAGGCCTTGCAGTTTCTGACAAGAAGATTTTTTAAAGTTTTCCTATATAAATCCTTGTGTAAAATCAAATGGCCCCTGGGGCGAGGCCACTTCTGACCCAGGAGCCATGATTTCGACAAACTTGGTAAAGGTCCACTGGACAATGCTGCATACCAAATATCTTAACTCTAGGCCTTGTGGTTTCTGACAAGAAGATTTTTAAGTTTTCCCTATATAAATCTATGTAAAATCAACTGACCCCTGGGGTAGGGTCAGTTTTAACCCCAGGGTCATAATTTGAACAAACTTGGTAGAAGTCCACCGGATGATGCTTCATACCAAATATCTAAGCTGCAGGCCTTGAGGTTTCGGAGAAGAAGATTTTTAAAGATCCAACTTTTAAAATCTAATTTTAGCTCCAGTGAACCAGAAATGCAATGGACCAGAACCATTTGAACAATCTTGGTAGGGCTTCATGAAAGGAACATCCCAGGCAAGTTTCATTTAATTTGGCCTTTTGGTTTCAGAGGAGATGTCATTTGAATGAAAAGTTGACGACGGACTGACGGCGGACAAAGACTGATCAGAAAAGCTCACCCTGAGCACTTTGTGCTCAGATGAGCTAAAAATACCAAAGTGACTGGGGTGATCTTCTTCGAGACGATATACCGTCTATGAAAAAGTCTGAATGAAATTGTTTCTCATGATTGATTCTTCCCAGAAATCTGCATAGGTTTCGTCCTTAGAAGCTAATAAAGTGAGATTGGGACTTGAGTTAACATTAAATTGTCCATGTTTTGAAAGTAGCTGATCTATAGAAAGGGCAAAGTCTGTATTCTCAGGGCAACTACTTCACTCACGTCACCCACAAAGATGATCTGTGAACACCAATTCAGTATTTATAATTAACTAAAAATATTGCTTGAAAATTGTTCCCACAAGGCAAAGGTGTTACAATCTGGGTACTCTCACAATTTCGCCTTGAAAGGTGAACCAAAATGATTGGCTGACATTTTATAGTTGTTCACCCTTTAGGTCTCAATTTGATCTGCATCTGCTTAGCCTTATGCAGATTCTCCAAATCGTATGTTGGGCACATACTTTCACTCGGTTGTCCCGTATTTTGCAGAGTTTACAACAAAAATGAGGGAGCAAGACAGTTAGACCCCTTGACAATTAGACCCCTTTCGATTTTAGATGACACTTAGACCCCTGATTTGATTTTTTTTTTAAAGACACTTAGACCTCTTATTTAAGGAATGTTTAATTACATTGATTTAGCCATGAGATTGATTGATTATTATTTGATATCATAGCAATCAAGTAATGATTTTTGGTAAAATTTGATTGAAAATTTGATGTTAAATTATTGTATATTTTTTAAGGGCTGCATAATTAGCAAGACTAGATCAAAGTGATTGTCAATGCTTTATTTTGCAGGATTAGTTAAAGTGGACTGGTGTTTGCTAAAAATGATGACATTAATGTAAAATATGATAACTTTAACCATACCAGTCCCTTTCATCTAAAAAATCAGACAGATAATGGATATATAAATTGAAACACTTGTTTTGTATCTGTTTATCCACCATTTTATTTAAATTTTGGCAATCCAAATTCCCTTGAGATAAAGGCAATGATGTGATTGTTGCAGAGGATATTACCCAAGGCGTTCTTTCAAGAGATTTCAGCTTGGTTATATGGTGTCTGGACATTTCACCTCCTGGACATGCTATTTATAATTTTAATAATATAATTTTCATAACAAAAAATATATTTATAAATATACATGTAGATTTATAGCTGATAATCTATCACAATTCATATAAACTATCCTATAAATAATTATTTTCCCAGGGAAATTTCAATATATTTATGACAAAAAAATCTTTTTTATATCATAAATGTAATGTGTTTGCAAGTATGAGTTATATTATATATAATATTATAACTCATTATTGTACTTATTTTATATCTTCATCAAATTTACAAAAGATGCCAAAAAGACCAGGGTTTTGAGGCCAAAACATCCAGGAGGTGAAAAGTCCTGAAATCTGTTATATGAGTTTAAGATTAGGCTGAACAACTAAAAAATATCAGATCTGTTAAAGATGTCGACACTTAATGCATATTAAATAAATTAGGCTACAGTCTGGGTTCGAGTCCAGCCAGGGATGGGTACAATTACAATTATAATTTAATTAATTACAATTAAGTATGAAAAAATCATATAATTAAAAATAATTGTTAATTGAGCCAAAACTCAATTACTTTAATTGTAATTAATTAATTACTTTGTGAAATTCTTCATTTAATTGTCAATTAAATTCAATTAATCTGAATTCTGTGCACATTAACCATTGATCTGATTTAGGTAAAATGCATACTTTTCACCTGTATTGTCTGATATAGATAATATTCCAAGAAGTGATAATTGATAATCACCTGTCAATGATTTTAATACAGGTAGCTTTTCATGGGTATTGTCATGATTGATATAGCCTAAGGTATATACTGGCAAGTGTTTGTTGGTGACTATTGTTAAGATTAAAACTTGTCTGAAGTAAAAAGTATCAATCAAGGGCACAGACACCTAAGCGCCAGAGACATGCCTCTGGAATAAACGCAGAGCTGGAAAAATATCTAGCAGAAGACTGTGAAAAATACGAGTCTGACCCTCTTACATATTGGTCATTAAATGAAGTTAGACTGCCAACAATGTCCAAGCTTGCAATTCAATATCTGGCTCTACCAGCCTCATCTGCACCCGTGGAGA
Organism: Cyclina sinensis; assembly: GCA_012932295.1. Lineage (NCBI taxonomy): Eukaryota > Metazoa > Mollusca > Bivalvia > Venerida > Veneridae > Cyclina > Cyclina sinensis. Next base: position 10,453,423 of record JAAONU010000015.1, on the reverse strand, counting down.
GACTGTTCTCTATGTCAGGTAAAGTTTTTCGTCCTGATCGATGTAATATGAATGACAAAAACTTTGAAGCTCTCATGTTTGTTAAATGTAACAAGGCATTGTGAACAGCTTGAACAATGTTTGGTGAGAGTAATGCTTTGTGTTATTCAGAAAACAGACTGATGAGTTTGATTTAATGTTTTCAAAGTGAAAATAAATTTTTCTGTATCTGGTGTGCTTTGTAACTATGTTATTTTCATATTAAAGCAGTTTAACTAGAAAATAATTAATTGTAATTATTTTTTTCAAATTTAATTGTAATTAATTAATTACAATGTGAAAATTCATGTAATTGTAATGTAATTGGGAAGTTTCCATTTTAATTGTAATTAATAAATTACTTTTAAAAATAATGGTACCCATCCCTGAGTCCAGCATTCTGTAAGTCTCCTTTCTTTAAATTGAACCGATTTGATTTCATAATCAAGTCCGACACTAGCGACAGGAAAATGAATTATTTCCTGCTGAGACAATAATTAACTTGTCATTATGACGTGATAATAAAGAAACTGACAGCACCTGAAACTTGCTTGTCTATTTTGTCTTTAGTGGACGAGTGTCTGGGAGCTGGAACCGGTTTAGTTTTATGTCGATCAACAGCTTTATGTGCCCGTTCCTCAACATTTATATTCTTGATTTGTCTAACGGCCTTCTTTGCAATTACTCTGGATGCACTCCCTCCCATTTTCTTCAAAACTGTTATGAAACTAAGGACCTTGAAGGAGGATAGTGCCTGTTACCTTCTTACGGATGGCGCTATTTTCTGAGCTGACATTGAACATTGGTGATCTAAGCCGTTTAGAAATATATGTTTGCTCCGCCCAATAAACGCGCATTTATGTATAACAGATTTTAGACAGAAATAGAAGAATTTCATGATAGTCGCTAGCCATCTGTTTTACAAAATACTAATACATTGGTGAAACCGATTATCATAGGTATATCTAAAAGTGTAAATGAGAGGATTTATAGGAACTACTTTTCCCGTTCTTACATGTATAGGCTACAAAAAATAATTACCCTATTCCGTGGCGAGGTGAAAATCCTGGGATCCGGGATACGGGACGCCCGGGCTCCGGGATCGTATTTGTCGTAATCTGTGGCAATAAAAAGTTATATTAATTGATTATATCATTTATATTGACCATTATGTTGATTTAAAAATAAGATTTAATTATCATTAGAGCTATACCAGTTTGCATTTGAATTAACTGACTTGAAATGCAGAAATCACAATTAAGATTATTCAGAGTTAGACAATGATATTAAATCTCAACTTCAACTTAGTACTGCCAAAAGTCAATACTGACTATACTAGGCAGGCGCGTGTTAGGAACATTTAAAATTATAAAAGTTTATAACAAAGAAAACAAGATTTAACTGAAGATCTTACTTAAACATTTATTTTAAGTACTTTAAAATCTGTAAACTTGTTTAGTCCACTGATAAAAGCTGGCACAGTTGGGATAGCCTTAATCTCGGTCGGTAATTCGTTCCAGAGTCGTATAGTCCTTGGGAAGAACAAGATTTAACTGAAGATCTTACTTAAACATTTATTTTAAGTACTTTAAAATCTATAAACTTGTTTAGTCCACTGATAAAAGCTGGCACAGTTGGGATAGCCTTAATCTCGGTCGGTAATTCGTTCCAGAGTCGTATAGTCCTTGGGAAGAATGAGTTCATGTGATGTTGTGTTTTTGATTGTGGAATGAGGAATTTGCTGTTTCTTGTGTTTGTAAGGTGATTGTGATCAACGTTGACCTGATTGTTTTTTATTTTGTGTAGCATGACCAGGCTGGCATGGTTTCGCCTTTGTTCTAAAGTTTACCATTTTAGTTCTTTGATCATGTTTGTTACACTGCTTGTATAGTGGTAATCATTATGAACGTACCTTGCAGCTGACCTCTGGACCATTTCTATTCTGTGTGTGAGATATTTTTGCCATGGATGCCATATGGTTGAGCAGTATTCAATCTGTGGTCTTACATATGTTTTGTATGCTGCTTCTTTGAGTTGTTTGTTTTGTGTTTTGACGTTTCGTCTGATGAACCTTAGGCTGTTTTTTGCTTTGTTTGTGATATTGTTTATGTGGGATGACCAGTTTAGGTTGCTACTTATTGTAACTCCTAAGTATTTTGCATTTTCTGTGGTTTTCAGTTTAGTGTTATGTAGGGTGTAAGGAAAGATGACCGGTTTCTTTTTCCTGTGTATTCTGAGTACTTCACACTTGTCGGGGTTGAATTCCATTGACCATTCTTTTTCCCATATTTCAAGGTTGTGCAAATCATTTTGTAAGGTTTGTGCAGATGCTTGTGATTTAATTGTTAAATAAACTATGGATACAAAACTGAGTATCCAAATGAGTATGCAAAACAATAATGTAGTTTGAAAACTCAACACCTTAATATTATATGTTATTTGGGTTTTTGAGTGATATATGTGGATATATTACCTGCAAAGATTTTATATCACCCGAGCCGTTAGGCGAGGGTGATATTTATCTTGGCAGGTAATATATCCACATATATCACTCAAAAACCCAAATAATAATTTTATTACCCTTCCCCTGCCGAGTAAGACGATTTAAAAAATCATTGCTGTTTCAAATGAAACGTCGAAATAAGATTCCCTTTAGGGTACCCCTTCACCGCAAAATGACGTCACAGGATAATTTGTGCTGGCGAAATGCTGTATTTTCCCAGAAGTGATAATTATGTTTTTTTGAATATTGATTTTATATCTTTAATGAAAGCCATAAATTTGGGTTAATATATCCGCGCATTCATTACAGATTATTTTCTTTATTTTTTTTTTTTGTATTTCAATAGTTCGTCTGTAGATCTACATGAAGTTTTTGCTTTTGTACCTAACGAATGTAAACAAGAGAAAAGGAGTAGTCTGTTGAAGACACTTTTTTGTTATAAATGTCAAGGTTTGGCGAGGTCATATTTGTTACAAATACTGATGAGAATATTTATCACTACTCTATTTTGGTAAATATATTTTTTTTAACAATTAAAAAGTGTTTGTATATCGGAATTTACACTTTACAAAATCGAACCGTACGCGCATCGTCTCAACGCATGTTGTTTACAACGTTTACAACATGGGGTACCAAAAGGGGAAATTTAATGTGTATATTACCTGTCTGGCTCGGTAATATCAATTTCTTTCGGCGGATCAATAGCCAATCAAAAAGGAGAAAAAATCTGGAAGGGTAATAAAATAGTATCTTAATTGTATTTATATGTAACTGTAAAAAATGTCGACAATCACAATAATTTAATGTGTCACACGGCAAATAAATCTAAGTGTGCCACTTGTGAAGGTGTCGATGTCGATACTATACATGCATATCTATAACAAAAAGCATGCGCTAATCGATAATTTATCGATGACACCTATGGCAGGTGGTATATTCCCGGTATTTTTTATGTTTAATACTTTTCTTAAGGCGATCCCGGGATTTTCCCTTCGGCCTATTCTGTTTCGGAACATTATTTTATCGGAATATGTTAACAGCTAAAGACGAAACAGGTTTGGAACATTGCATTGCTGTTTAAGAGCATTTTTTGTGCAGATAGATACTACAAAACAGTCTAAGCCATGTTCATACATTGTTTTATAAGGATAGACATTTAATATAGAATTCCAAAACCTGTTTCAAACATTGTTTATACATTGATTGACATTGAATATAGGACTCGAAGCCTCTTTTGAACAGAAACAGTCTAAACCGTTTTAAAACGTTTTATAAAGATAGACAATTTTATAAAGAAGTACAAACTTATTTGGAACATAGATGTTTTTAAACCGTTAGATATTGAATCTAGGACTCCAATGTGATAAAGAACATTCTATTGAACAGATTGACAGTATAAGTTACAGTCTGAGCTGTTCGCCGACATTGTTATATAAGGATAGACATTGTATGTAGAAGTCCAAGCCGATTTCAAACATTGTTTATATATTGATAGACATTGAATCTTGGACTCCAAGCAGATAAAGAACTTTCTTTCGTACAGATTGACATTATAAGTTGCAGTCCAAGCCGTTTTCAAACATTGTTTTATAAGGATAGACATTGTATATAGAGGTCCAAGCCGATTTCGAACATTATTTATGTATTGATAGACATTGAACTTAGGACTCTAAGTCGTTAAAGAACATTCTTTTGTATAGATTGACAGTATAACTTACAGTCTGAGCCGTTTTCAAACTGTTTTATAAGGATAGACATTGTATGTAGTAGTCAAAGCCGATTTCGAACATTGTTTATATATTGACAGACATATAACCTAGGACTCCAAGCCTTTAAAGAACTTTCTTTTGTACAGATTGACATTAAAAGTTGCAGTATGTGCCGTTTTCAAACATTGTTTTACAAGGATAGACATTGTACGTAGAAGTCTAAGCCGATTTCGAACATTGTTTTTATATTGATAGACATTGGTTATAGAGGTCCAAGCCGATTTCGAACATTGTTTTATAAGAATAGACATTGTATATAGAGGTCCAAGCCGATTTCGAACATAGTTTTTATATTGATAGACATTGAATCAAGGACTCCAAGTCGTTAAATAACTTTCTTTTGTACAGATTGACAGTATTAGTTACAGTCTGAGCCATTTTCAAACATTGTTTTATAAGGATAGACATTGAATGTAGAAGTCCAAGCCGATTTCGAACATTGTTTATATAATGACAGACATTTAACCTGGGACTCCAAGCCGTTTAAGAACTTTCTTTCGTACAGATTGACATTATAAGTTGCAGCCCAAGCCGTTTTCAAACATTGATTTATAAGGAGAGACATTGTATATAGAGGTCCAAGCCGATTTCGAACATTGTTTATATATTGATAGACATTGAATCTAGTACTTCGAGCAGATGAAAAACATTCTTTTGTACAGATTGACAGTATATGTTACAGTCTGAGCCGTTTTCAAACAATGTTTTATAAGGATAGACATTGTATATAGAGGTACAAGCCGATTTCGAACATTGTTTATATATTGATAGACATTGAGTCTAGGACTTCAAGCAGATAATGAACATTCTTTTGTACAGAATGACAGTATATGTTACAGTCTGAGCCGTTTTCAAACAATGTTTTATAAGGATAGACATTGAGGTCCAAGCCGATTTCGAACAGTGTTATTATATTGATAGACAATGTATAAAGAGGTCCAAGCAGATTTTGAACATAATTGATAAATTGATAGACATTGAATCTAGGACTCTTAGCCGTTAAAGAGCATTCTTTCGTACAGATTGACAATATAAGTTACAGTCTGAGCCATTTTCAAACAATATTTTATAAGGATAGACATTGTATGTAGAGGTCCAAGCCGATTTCGAATATTGTTTATATATTGATAGACATTGTATATAGAGGTCCAAACCGATTCTTAATATTGTTAATGTATTAATAGACTTTGAAACTAGGACTCTAAGCCGTTAAAGAACATTTTTTGCTCAGATTGGCAGTATGTGTTACAGTTTGAGCCGTTTTCAGACATTGTATGTAGACGTCCAAGCCGATTTCGAACATTGTTTACATATTGATAGTCATTTAATGTAGAACTCTAAGCCGTTTAAGAACATTCTTTTGTACAGATTGACATTATAGGTTGCAGTCTGAGCCGTTTTCAAACAATGTTTTATAAGATAGACATTTTACGTAGAGGTCCAAGCCGATTTCGAACATCATTAATATATTGATTGACATTGAACCTAGGACTCTAAGTCGTTAAAGAACATTCTTTTCTACAGATTGACAGTACAAGTTACAGTCTGAGCCGTGTCTAAAATTGTTTTATAAGGATAGACAGTGTATTTAGAGGTCGAAGCCGATTTCGAACATTGTAAATATAATACTAGATATTGAATCTAGGACTCCAAGCCAAAAAAAGAACATTCTTTTTTAGGATTGACAGTTTAAGTTTTAGTCTAAGCCGTTATTCAATTTTTTTAAAAGGATAGACATTTTATTTAAATGTCCAAGCCGACTTCGAACATTGTTCATATAATTCTAGACATTGAACCTAGGACTCTAAGCCGTTAAAGAATTTTTTTGTATAGATTGACAGTATGAGTTACAGTCTGAGCCTTTTTCAAAAAATGTTTTATAAGGATAGACATTGTATGTAGAGGTCCAAGCCGAATTCGAACAGTGTTAATATATTGATAGTAATTGTATACAGAGGTCCAAGCCGTTTTTGAACATTAGTTATATATTGATAGACATTGAACCTAGGACTTTATGTAGAGGTCCAAGCCGATTTCGAACATTGTTATCCCCCGCCGATGGAATCGGGAGGGAGATATTGTTTGGGCGTTCCGGTCAGACCCTTCAACACAGAGTTATGGCCCTTAATTACTTCTGCAATATGCATATAGAGCATTATTCGTTTCCGCGCTATTTCTCTGCAACTACTGGGTGGATTTCAAGGAAACTATATAGGAACTATCAATGCCAAGAGGAGATGCGCATATCCTCTCCGTGTTCCAGTCAGACCCTTCAACACAGAGTTATGGCCCTTGATTTGTTATGCAATATGCATACATGTATATAGAGTAGTATTCGTTTCCGCGCTATTTCTCTGCAACGACTGGCTGGAATTTAAGGGAACTTTATAGGAACCATCAATACAAAGAGAAAATGCGCATGTCGTCTCCGTGTTCCAGTCAGACCCTTCAACACAGAGTTATGGTCCTTGATTAGTTATGCATTATGCATACATGTATAGAGCTGTATTTGTTTCCACGTTATTTCTTTGCTACTACTGGAAAGATTTCAACAAGACTTTGTGGAAACAATCAATTCCAAGGAGAGATGCGCATATTATTGCCTTGTTCCGGTCGGACCCTTCAACACAGAGTTATTGCCCTTAATTAGTTATGCATTATGCATATAGAGCAATATTCGTTTCCGCGCTATTTCTATACAACTACTGGCTGGATTTCAACAAGACTTTATGGGAACCATCAATACCACGAAGAGATGCACATATCGTCGCCTTGTTCTCGTCAGACCCTTCAACACAGAGTAACTTATGGCCCTTTATTAGTTATGCATTATGCATATAGAGCAATATTTGTTTCCGCACTTAAATATATAAATAAAGCCTTATGTCTCCAGTTGTTGTGTTACTTATAACCAGTACTCCGCGGGGGATATAAATTCAACGCATTTGCTTGTTTAATTTTTGACAGACATTGAATATAGGACTCTAAGCCGTTAAAGAACATTTTTTTCAACAGATTAACAGTATAAGTTACAGTCTGAGCGGTTTTTAAACAATGTCGAATTCGAACAGGACATACATTGCATGTTGAGGTCCAAGCCGGTTTCGAATATTGTTTATATATTGAAAGACATTGAACGTAGGACTCCAAACCGATAAAGAACATTTTTTATAAGGATAAACATTTTTAGTACATGTCTATGATGAATCAACACCGGTGTAGAGGTCTACATGCACACCGTTTTGCCGAACTACTTTTTGGGCGGATGTTAACGCACAAAGTGGGAGGTACAATATCGGCTTACTGAATTTGTAGTAATACGGCCTAGGAAATAATATCTCCGCCAACAACAAGGTGGCAGATACCAGTTTCACACTGAAATTTAGTGTCTGATGACCACTCAAACTGTTTGCGCCTCACTGACAATCCCGATACAACAACCTGAAAAGAAAAGTACAGCTATTCTTATAGGATTGAAGATATTCTAACACAACAACTTAAATTTCAGATGAAACACTTCTCTAAAAATATCAGCTGCAAGAAAGAAACAACTCCCAAGCCGGCCCACTTATCGACCCCTGGCCGAGGCAAATTCTATGAAACAGACAAGTCGCCTGATATTTAAAGGAACACGGTACAGTCATAACACTACATGCTAATTGTTCGTCTGTTATGGCATATCTAAATCAGCTAGTGCTAGGTACCTGTCAACGCTACACTTTTTTCGGTATCCAGCTCAGACGGCATCCTATTGAACTTCTGCAGCCGAAACCACTGACATAACCCTGCTTTCATCAGTTTCGAATTTCAAGCTCCTACTTCACACTGAGTGCATTTCAATATTGTTCAATAAGGAAAAAACTAAGAGAACCTCATCCTGGCCACTCTGAATACCCATATCTCTCATGTGATAATTAATTTAGACTTCAGCAATACACATGTTAATGCATCATACCCTCTCATTAATAATTTCTACTTGGCCAGTTCGAATATGTGGCTGAAAAACTGGTATGTGCTACCCACAATGTGTACACCGCTCAGTAAGACCTGTGTGAAACCACTCTAAGGTCAGAGACTACTAATTATTTTCCCATAGGGTTACATTGTAACCTTTTGCTCTGCCACTAATTCCCTTAAATTTATTCAGTACCAAGACCCACTTGCTTGCATAGAACAATCCTAGACACAAACTTCCATGCACTTTTTATGTGGGGTTTACCAGCATTTAAGAGAGCTAGCCGGTCTCAATGACCTTCACCCTCAAAAATGCTAAAAATACAGCAGCAAATTTTGTCATAATACCTCATTCAATAAAATCCATCAAAAATACCTTGAATATGCTTTGAAGTCTTTATAAAAATGTTTGTTTTATTAAATAAGCATAGTCCTTCAATATTAATAACAAATATCACCAAAAGAATAACTACCAATCAAAATACAGCTTACAAGACATCTAAGTTAGCCCGTTATTCCCTAAACAAAATGTGCCAATCACGAGGGCCCTACCACAATTAGTAGTCTCTGACCTTAAGGAAAGTTTCTTTTTGCATTTTTTTAAAAACCATGCAATCATAGAAAACAAGTTACATTTCCGCATAAAACCACAGGTCACTTTTAGAAATATTCCATGAAACGTAGTCGCAATAGCATCTCAAATGTGACAGCCCTGATCTGAATTCTGCGGCTTTTATATATATCATTATAGGCAAAATGAACAGGGATAGGTACAGGAATTAAATACTTATAACTTCTACATTTAAGCAGATAAAAGGCTGAAATTTGGAGGGCATATCAGCAACACCTTAACATTTCATAAAATGCAATATTTAATAATTTTGTTACTAAATTATTGCCAAATATGGTAATTGAAATTTGAAACCTATGATTAAAAAAAAAAAATTTTTTTTAAATCATCATTTTTTTTTGTTTTCATGAATTGTGAAGTGTTTTATTTTCTCTCTGCAGACTCATCAGAACTGTGTCATAGAAAAACATAAATCAAACATGGCAATTAGCACCATTAATTACCACTGGAAAGGACCTAGTCTTGGTCATACCTACATCAGAATGATATAATGCAGATACACAGGGCTAGTTTGGAAGTTTTCTATTACACATTCAGCTTTTCATCAACATTCTTTGGGAGTTATATCTACAGAGAAATATTTTAGTTTTATTTTCATTGTGTTTTTATATACAAAGAGGAATATTTCAATAATAAAAATGCCAAAAGGTGATAGGCAAAGAAGGAAAACGCGCTTCCAAAAGGGACATGTCCCTTACAATAAGGGTTACAAGTTTGAAGAAAAACCCAAAAAGGATTCAATAAAGGTGAAATATGTAAGGCCATCATGCAGTGAATACAAAGCTGCAGAAGAAAGGCCTATATTCATCGGCGCACTGGCATCTGACTGCACAGCCGACACTGATGCAGGACCGTCAGAAATAACTTCACTGGAAAACAATGTGCTTTGTAAGCCATTGAGACCAGTTTCTGACCAGTTTGGTTCCACTGATACAGAAGATATGTCACAAAATAACCAAAGGTAAGCAATTTGTTAAAAAAAATATGCATGCCAACCCTTATCAGTTGCAATAATGAACTGATCTATTAAAAGTTGCATAATATACTAAAAGACCATTAAAGCCCCATTAAAGCAATGACCATGGCTCATCACTGACTATTTTAGGAGTGAATATTTCCTAAAAGATTTAAAGAGAATAATTTCATGTGAAAAAACTAGAAAAACTTGCCAAAAAATCCATAAATATTAAGTAAGATTTCTGAAAACTAACTTTTTAATAGTCCAAGGGAGACAACTCAAATAGGTTTATCCAACCATACACTTTCTACTGATTTTTTTATCTGTCACTCTGACTGATGCAAAGTTAAACTGAAAATTACATCTCCATGGATTTCTGTTCTTTCAGTGAAGGCTATAGAACATTTCACACTGGAAAATTGTGGGAAATGTTCAACAAAGTGACCGCAGAGCATTACAATCATGCCGGAAGAGTATGTCATGGAAACCTTGGTTTTGTAAAGGAAGCCGAACAAAAATGGGAATTTGGGTGGAGGGAAAAGGTTCAGTGTGACCTATGCAGCTATTCGTCCGGCATGTTCAATCTATATGAGGAAGTAAAGAATCAAAAAGCAGGGAGAAAGGCAGCTACAATTAATATGGGAATAAATATAGCCATGACACAAACCCCTACAGGACCCACTAGCATAAGAAAAATTTTCCATGGTGGTAATATTCCTGCTCCATCCAGGGCTGGTATGCAGAAAACAGCAAGAAAAGTCTCAAAGATTCTGGTCCAGGCAAATATGGATGATATGAAGGAAAGACAAGTAAAATTAAAACGGATTAAGCGTCTGCGAAACAGTCCTGAGCACGAAATAGCCGTCCAGTCAGACGGCATATATAATAACGCATTAAACTCTGCTGCGACAAGAAATCCATTTCAGCCAGCAACACAAGTAGTTTACACTGTAGCTGAAAATGAGACCCTCCAGCATGAGATTCTGGCAGTAGAAACAGTTAACAAATGCTGCTCCAAATATGGCTTTCATGAGCAGGAAGATGAAGAGTGTGACATGAAGTGCGCAACATGCTCTTTCACTGCTTGCATGGAAGTAAATATAGGAGATGAGCAAAGATGGGCCACGTATGCCTTTGAATCACTGAAAGAGGATGGCCTTGAGGTTAAATATATAACTACTGATCCAGATACATCAGCCCATAGAGCATTGGAAGAAATGTACTCTAGTGGTGTAACTAAAACAAAGCCCGAGTACCAAGTTGACACACGGCATTTGTCACGAAACCATGGGAAGTTTGTTCGGCAAAGTGAGAAAGTTCTACAAATGATGCCTGCTTGGCTTAAATCTGTTCGAGTAAAGTTAAGAGCCAGGTTTGCATTAGATATAAGTCATAGATGCCATGCTGAAATTCAAAAAATTCACTTGGAAGAACGAGGTTTAATTTCAAAAATTTCTGCACGCGTAGCCAAGTGTATAGATGTTATGGTGAAGTGTTACAGTGGGGATCACGGTTGCTGTGCTGCCAATTCAACAATGTGCCATGGTACATCAAGTGACAACTGGCTAGTTAAGAATGTCTATTTGCAAAGTAATTTTAAAATAGACATTTCAAAACATGAAGAGACTCTGCGGGATTGTATCAACTATCGCCTCGGACCAGAAAGGCTTAAGCTCACACGACTCAATACCAACAGTCAAAAAGTGGAAGGAACTAATCGTGCTATTAAACGAAGCTTACCTAAAGATGTCACGTACACTCGTAACTTTGAAGGCAGAGCACACAGTGCAATTCACAGTGTCAACAATGGTCCTGGTCAGTCACTAATCACACTTCTCGATAAGGCTGGTTGTTCAATTCCTCGGGGAGGCCAGGTCTGTCGAGCACTTGCCAGTGAACAACGTTTCTCTGAAGCAAAAAAGAGACGTGAAAAATCAATTGACAGCAAATGCAAACGCAAAATGAGACGGCTAAAATTATTCAATTTATACAGAAGACACCAGGAAAAGAGGAATTATATCAAGGGTTTGCTCCTAAGAAGTAAACAGTCTACGAAAAGGGCCCGAAAAGTGCTAACCCGTACTCCGCAAGCTTCAAGATCTTCCATTGATCATAACTATTCAAAGTAATTTAACCTTAATATACATGCTGGTGGCTCTGGGCAAACACACAAGCCTCGTAACACGCAGTGACGTCTCATCATGTTCTGAGTGTGTGTCTCTAGAACTAACTAGATGGTTTATTTGAATACAAGATTTGTTATGACACCGATGGCTAACATCTAAACTAGACCCATTTGTATGCAATCTCGGGATGTCATCTCTCAACAGTTTATGATGAAACATGTACGCCAGCCTATGGACCCGTTCCAGAAACTGGGAACCATTCGGCCAACTGACACGTTTAACTCCATATCCATAGCGGTCGTTTGCACCGGTCCAATCTAAACAATCTTCTACAGAATCCCCAGATGGGGTATGAACACTAAGTTTTTCTAGAGTTCTCCCCAGCTTCTCAAAAAATTTCTTGGTTTTATCACTTGAAAACATTGTAATTCTTGTATCAAAACAATTTCAGTCAAAGAATTAAAGCAGACGACAGAAAAAAAAAATTCCCGGACTTTTTTCAAAAAATACTTACTTTCACTTTAGGAAAGTTTCTTTTTGCATTTTTTTAAAAACCATGCAATCATAGAAAACAAGTTACATTTCCGCATAAAACCACAGGTCACTTTTAGAAATATTCCATGAAACGTAGTCGCAATAGCATCTCAAATGTGACAGCCCTGATCTGAATTCTGCGGCTTTTATATATATCATTATAGGCAAAATGAACAGGGATAGGTACAGGAATTAAATACTTATAACTTCTACATTTAAGCAGATAAAAGGCTGAAATTTGGAGGGCATATCAGCAACACCTTAACATTTTATAAAATGCAATATTTAATAATTTTGTTACTAAATTATTGCCAAATATGGTAATTGAAATTTGAAACCTATGATTAAAAAAAAATTATTTTTTTTAAATCATCATTTTTTTTGTTTTCATGAATTGTGAAGTGTTTTATTTTCTCTCTGCAGACTCATCAGAACTGTGCCATAGCAAAAACATAAATCAAACATGGCAATTAGCACCATTAATTACCACTGGAAAGGACCTAGTCTTGGTCATACCTACATCAGAATGATAAAATGCAGATACACAGGGCTAGTTTGGAAGTTTTCTATTACACATTCAGCTTTTCATCAACATTCTTTGGGAGTTATATCTACAGAGAAATATTTTAGTTTTATTTTCATTGTGTTTTTATATACAAAGAGGAATATTTCAATAATCAAAATGCCAAAAGGTGATAGGCAAAGAAGGAAAACGCGCTTCCAAAAGGGACATGTCCCTTACAATAAGGGTTACAAGTTTGAAGAAAAACCCAAAAAGGATTCAATAAAGGTGAAATATGTAAGGCCATCATGCAGTGAATACAAAGCTGCAGAAGAAAGGCCTATATTCATCGGCGCACTGGCATCTGACTGCACAGCCGACAGTGATGCAGGACCGTCAGAAATAACTTCACTGGAAAACAATGTGCTTTGTAAGCCATTGAGACCAGTTTCTGACCAGTTTGGTTCCACTGATACAGAAGATATGTCACAAAATAACCAAAGGTAAGCAATTTGTTAAAAAAATATGCATGCCAACCCTTATCAGTTGCAATAATGAACTGATCTATTAAAAGTTGCATAATATACTAAAAGACCATTAAAGCCCCATTAAAGCAATGACCATGGCTCATCACTGACTATTTTAGGAGTGAATATTTCCTAAAAGATTTAAAGAGAATAATTTCATGTGAAAAAACTAGAAAAACTTGCCAAAAAATCCATAAATATTAAGTAAGATTTCTGAAAACTAACTTTTTAATAGTCCAAGGGAGACAACTCAAATAGGTTTATCCAACTATACACTTTCTACTGATTTTTTTATCTGTCACTCTGACTGATGCAAAGTTAAACTGAAAATTACATCTCCATGGATTTCTGTTCTTTCAGTGAAGGCTATAGAACATTTCACACTGGAAAATAGTGGGAAATGTTCAACAAAGTGACCGCAGAGCATTACAATCATGCCGGAAGAGTATGTCATGGAAACCTTGGTTTTGTAAAGGAAGCCGAACAAAAATGGGGATTTGGGTGGAGGGAAAAAGTTCAGTGTGACCTATGCAGCTATTCGTCCGGCATGTTCAATCTATATGAGGAAGTAAAGAATCAAAAAGCAGGGAGAAAGGCAGCTACAATTAATATGGGAATAAATATAGCCATGACACAAACCCATACGGGACCCACTAGCATAAGAAAAATTTTCCATGGTGGTAATATTCCTGCTCCATCCAGGGCTGGTATGCAGAAAACAGCAAGAAAAGTCTCAAAGATTCTGGTCCAGGCAAATATGGATGATATGAAGGAAAGACGAGAAAAATTAAAACGGATTAAGCGTCTGCGAAACAGTCCTGAGCACGAAATAGCCGTCCAGTCAGACGGCATATATAATAACGCATTAAACTCTGCTGCGACAAGAAATCCATTTCAGCCAGCAACACAAGTAGTTTACACTGTAGCTGAAAATGAGACCCTCCAGCATGAGATTCTGGCAGTAGAAACAGTTAACAAATGCTGCTCCAAATATGGCTTTCATGAGCAGGAAGATGAAGAGTGTGACATGAAGTGCGCACCATGCTCTTCCACTGCTTGCATGGAAGTAAATATAGGAGATGAGCAAAGATGGGCCAAGTATGCCTTTGAGTCACTGAAAGAGGATGGCCTTGAGGTTAAATATATAACTACTGATCCACTACTAGCCGGTCTCAATGACCTTCACCCTCAAAAATGCTAAAAATACAGCAGCAAATTTTGTCATAATACCTCATTCAATAAAGTCCATCAAAAATACCTTGAATATGCTTTGAAGTCTTTATAAAAATGTTTGTTTTATTAAATAAGCATAGTCCTTCAATATTAATAACAAATATCACCAAAAGAATAACTACCAATCAAAATACAGCTTACAAGACATCTAAGTTAGCCCGTTATTCCCTAAACAAAATGTGCCAATCACGAGGGCCCTACCACAATTAGTAGACTCTGACCCTAAGCATGATGGGAAACGCACTACTTTTTCAACTTAACGGCTTGAACACTGAAGTGATTTAACAATACAATTGTAAAGCGAAAAACAATCAAATTTAAACGCCGTTTGTGGGATCTACTACAGATAATGATATTATTTAATTTATTTAACTGTTCGTTTATTGTATTTGTTGAAATAGATATAATATTTGTATACATCATTGATAAGAGTGTATTTTACTGTCGAAATTGGGATATGAAACGAGTGTGTCAGGGCAGTGGCAGTGGCGAACGTGATTTGAGAACCAGACTCTCTAGGTAATTAAATAGTTTACTTAAAACATGCACCAGGCACTCCCTCTGACAGTCTTTCAGTGGTTTTACAAACCCAGTTTCCTTCGACACTCGTGTTATTATTTCGTCCATTGTTAGTTAAAACCGAAAGTGAAAGTACATAGTTTTAATATTTGAATAAATAGTAACACGGTCGAACTATCAATTCTATTTTCAATTTTAAGACCACTGCTAAATTAGTAAACCATTTTAATCACTCAAAAAGATATAATGTGTTTTATAAAAACAATCGCCATCCCTACGCGGACTACTTTATGTCGGAGTCTTTTTTACCCCAAATGGGGTTGAGTAACGCGTCGTACGACACAGGTCGATTTGAGAGACCGGTGTATATACATTGGTGCTACCCAAGGTAACATCAGTATATATCCGAATATATCTACGGTTAATTCCTACTTTCCGGTTCAGCTCAGACTGGGGATATTATGCAGTGACTTCCCCTTCAAACTTCAGCACAAATGCCTGTGTCCGCGGTTAAACCTCAGCTCATTTCCAGCTACAGTACTGGAAACTGTACCTTAATTATACCATAAAAAAGATGATTGTGTGTAAATGAAAGAGATGCTTCATGGGATGCTTTCTGTATCTTGGACTACCTCTACAACATAAAATAACTAATACCTGCAACGTGTGTCGGTGATATGGGTAGCCGGTACCGACGATAAACAAACTCAAATAGATAGATAAATATGTATTACTAACAAATATCACTCTCTTTCACAACGGTTACATTTCATTCACGGTACGGCTCTGTGTAGGAGATCGCCAAAATATATGTGAAGGACGGTATATCTAGAGTTCCGGTGTATGCCTCCTTTATTGGTGTCAGTGGTAGCGTTTTCGTGTGTATTTTAGACCATATGTAACAAAATTATGTGTAGGTCAAGGCCTAGGTCTACTTTGGTGAACGATTTATTTTTCAGATTGATTAAAAACATATCCTACACATCTAAATTTAAATATTTTATTGAACTTATCCTTTAATTATCTAAAGATCCACATCTTCATTTATTTGCTCGTTCGTGCGTCCGTTTGTCCATTCTATCAATTCCATTCTATTCAGACTCTTTTACCCGCCCACTGACTCTTTTTGTTGATTTGTTTAAAATGTTCATTCATTTTCATACCTTTCTGCGACATCCATGATAATTTCATCGAGTTGTTATCAAGAATCAATATAGATTTAAAAGCCTAGCTTTCCAAAAAAAAAAAAAAAAAAAATACACGCAGCCCGTTGTCAAAATTAATTTTACATATATAAAACGTTATGAATTTCATAAATGAATTATGAATTATTATTATGAATTGCCCAAACCATGAAGTTCCGAACCTCTGTGTTGGACAAAATTAATGCAAACAGGAAGACCTAATGACTGTCGATCTGATTTCAATTGCAAAAATATCTTTAAACTCGCTTAGTGCGTTTGTTGTTTTCTGGAAAAAAAATCTGTCTCAGAAATTCATTCCTTTCATGATTTAATTGCCACCATTTTCAAGGTCACTTGATCCGTCCGTCGTCTGCCTATGAACTCGCTACGGTGATAAAGTTCCGTACAACTCAAGCACATTTCAACTTTTCACTCTGCTTTAATCATTTGCGATAACGCGTGAATTTGTTTCAGAAATAAAATCATGTTTTTCGATTGCTAGTATTATTTTGGATGTTTCGTTCCGGACTTGAACAAAGTACATTGAGTTAATTAAGTTTTCTGCATCTGGTGGTCATACAAAAATTCGAAAGGATGGGACTCGGGGAAATCAGTGAAAATCATTTAAAACAAGAAATATGCTCAAAAAGATGATCGGCGTATATACAGTAACAAGAGGGTCATGATGGCCCTGGATCGCTCACCTGAGTACTTTGGCTGTAGGTTTGCTGTTAAGCAGTATTTCATTTTTTAATTGAAAATATGTAAGTGCCTACAAACCAAAAATGTAAAATATCAGTCAATAAATAAAGGCTCTATGACAGAAAGTAGAAATATCTATTATAAGCTATGGTGACCTTGACCTTGACCCAGTGACCTCAAACCCTACCCATGGGTAGAGGTCCATGCAAGGAACCTCTATACTGAATATCAAAGATATTGGTCTATAAATGAAGGCTCTATGAGGTACAGTAGATAAATCTACTTTTAGCCTCCGTGACCTTTAACCTATTCCAATAATTTGAAAAAGCTTGATAAAGCTTGCTTCATGCCAAATTTTAAAATTCTAGGTCTTGTGGTTTCAGACAAGAAGATTTTTAAAGATTTTCTTCTATATTGTTATTTAAAACTTGTGACCCCTTGGGCGCGGCCAATAGTGACCCCAGGGACATTTTTCTAACAAACTTGGTAGAGGTCCACTAGACAATGCTACACACCAAATATCTAAGCTCTATAACTTACGGTTTCTGACAAGAAGATTTTTTTAGATTTTCTTATATAACTCTATGTAAAACTAGTGGCCCCTGGGGCGGGGCCATTTTTGACCCAGAGGCCAGAATTTGAACAAACTTGGTAGAGGTCCACTAGACAATGCTACACACCAAATATCTAAGCTCTATAACTTACGGTTTCTGATAAGAAGATTTTTTTAAGATTTTCCTATATAACTCTATGTAAAACAATTGACCCCCGGGGCGGGGCCATTTTTGACCCAGAGGCCAGGATTTGAACAAACTTGGTAGAGGTCCACTAGACAATGCTACATACCAAATATCTTAACTGTAGGCCTTCTTGTTTCTGACAAGAAGATTTTTTAGTTTTTCCTATATAACTCTATGTAAAACAAGTGACTCCCGGGGCGGGGCCATTTTTGACCCAGAGGCCAGGATTTGAACAAACTTGGTAAAGGTCCACTAGACAATGCTACACACCAAATACAAATATCTAAGCTCTACAACATACGGTTTCTGACAAGAAGATTTTTTAAGATTTTCCTATATAACTCTTTGTAAAACTAGTGGCCCCTGGGGCGGAGTCATTTTTTACCCAGAGGCCAGGATTTGAACAAACTTGGTAGAGGTCCACTAGACAATGCTACACACCAAATATCTAAGCTCTATAACTTACAGTTTCTGACAAGAAGATTTTTAAAGATTTTCCTATATAACTCTATGTAAAACTAGTGGCCCCTGGGGCGGGGCCATTTTTGACCCAGAGGACAGGATTTGAACAAACTTGGTAGAGGTCCACTAGACAATGCTACACACCAAATATCTAAGCTCTATAACTTACAGTTTCTGACAAGAAGATTTTTAAAGATTTTCCTATATAACTCTATGTAAAACTAGAGGCCCCTGGGGCGGGGCCATTTTTGACCCAGAGGCCATGATTTGAACAAACTTGGTAGAGGTCCACTAGACAATGCCACATACCAAATATCTTAACTCTAGGCCTTGTGGTTTCTGACAAGAAGATTTTCAAGTTTTCCCTATATAACTCTATGTAAAATCAACTGACCCCCGGGGTGGGGTCAGTTTTGTCCCCAGGGACATAATTTGAACAAACTTGGTAGAGGTCCACTAGATGATGCTTCATACCAAATATCAAAGCTCCAGGCCTTGTGGTTTCGGAGAAGAAGATTTTTAAAGATCCAACTTATTAAATCTATTTTTAGCTCCAGTGAACCAGAAATGCAATGGACCAGAACCATTTGAACAATCTTGGTAGAGCTTCATGCAAGGAACATCTCAGGCAAGTTTCATTAAATTTGCCCCATTGGTTTCAGAGGAGATGTCGTTTGAATGAAAAGTTGACGACGGACGGACGGACGGACAAAGACCGATCAGAAAAGCTCACCCTGAGCACTTTGTGCTCAGGTGAGCTAAAAAATGTATGTAATTCCCCATAAGGGTATAATTTTCGTCATTGCCAAATATTGAACGCGCATAGTAATCGAAGGTCCAATTTTTATAATAGTTTAGGCTATAAACGAGTTCAATGTTAAAAGTGACCATATCATTTTAAATGGAATAGATTAGATATTTAGGCAAATGTACTATAATTTTATATTTATTCCAGTTAGTATCATTTTTCATGGAACAAACATTTTGCTATTAATTTGTGGCATTATTTTCAGACGCTATTAAGCTAACAAATACGAATTCTGCCCTTAAATCCTTTATAAATTCATTGTTCTATTAATCTTGATCGAGACACTAGAAACTCATTACCTCATTTCTTTTCATACAAGTTTATTACATATTCATCTTCTAACAATCAACAGATGAAAGACTTTGAAAATTTGAGTTCTCTTGCCGTTGTACATTAGGTATGAAAAATTTTAGATTTTTGCGATTTCCGTAAATCTGTGATATCTGTATTGTCATGTTGCTGTTTAAAGTTCTTGATGATTTCAGGGCCTTAAATGGTCAAACTGTCGAATATTGAAACATTGGTACTATCAATGGTTTGGTATGACAGCGGCCAGTGGTTATTTCCATTGTAGAGCATTTGTGAGGACGTAGCTGACTGTTTCTTTAAGTGTTCGTTTATCCTCCAGTATGGCGTACCATTAGTGTTTTTATTGCTAGACCCAGAATCATGATAAAGTTTTTAGCATCATGCAGGGTCATGATAATTATTTTTTAGCATCATACAGGTTCATGACAATTATTTTCAGCATCATACAGGGTCATGCAAAAAATATCCAGCATCATGCTGATTTTTTCCCCTAAAAATGCTGCATCATACAGGGTCATGCTTAAAAATGACTTTTTACCCTTCGGTGCGTCAGAAAGTATTAAGCATCATGCAGGATTGTTTTTACATGACCCTGCATTATGATAGCCGAAAAGTACGCGCGTTTGTTTGGCCAATCAGGATTGGTGTTGGATAACTTGGTTTTCACGAGGTGATAATTATATTGTTTATAAGAACAAATTGTAATTTTCAAAATACATTTTTAACAGAACAGCTGTACCTAATACTGGAATTAAACATAGACAAGCTTTTTACAGAACTCATTTTATGTACACCATAAGGTTATATATACGCGTGCAATGAAGGAGTCAAAGCAGTGAATGTATTACATGTATTACAAAGCACGTTTGTTTAACGAAATTTCAAAAACTGTAATCTGGGTAAAAATATACATATTTCTTACTTCTTTAAGTAACAGACATTATTATACAAAAATCGTTTTTATTTTCAGTGTTTTTACAATCCCATTAAAATCATATCCTAATTTGTGCTCCTCAACTATCTGAGATCAGTTAGCGAGAAATGAACCAATATACTAAATCTGATTTTTATGAGATTGGTGTCGTTACAATTGCATATATGTTGTGTGCACTTCCTTTGAATTTGTTAACGTTAATATGACGGCTAAATTTAAACATGATTGTCTGATCTTTGCTAAAACAAAACAAAAGCAAACGTGCTTTGTAATACATGTAATACATTCACTGCTTTGACTCCTTCATTGCTCCGTCTATGCTGCAAACATAACACACAAACATCTTTCAATATTCTTCAAGAAAATACTGATAAATTGGGTTATATTTTCTTGAAGTTGGCGGCCCGGCGACCTAGCGACCTAACCGCAGCGGCCTGGCGGTCCAGCGACCTAACCGTAGCAGCCTGGCAGCCGATCGGCCTAACGGCCTAAGATAAACATTGTTATCAAAATGATATCTATGAACTAAGTGTTAACAAATAACAATAACAAAAGGGGTTTGGCGTGTACTTTTGCGAATTTAGAAAAAAGCGTGTTTTCATGCTTTGTTATCTGAAGGCTGCTTGCGGCCCAGCGGCCTAAGATAATCCCATCTTTTGAAACAAGTAATAATTTTTTGAATTAAGTGTTAACAAAAACAACAATAAAAGGGGTTTTGGGTGTTTTTGCTAACTAAAAAAAAGGTTATGAAAAGAAACATTACCTAGAAGCCCATCGGCCTAGCGGCTTAAGATATACATGGTGTATCACATTAAAAGAGTAATTTTGAACTTAGTTCAAACAAACAGCATACAAAAAGAGATTTTTTCACGAAAAGACGTATTTGCTATCTTTAGACTGCTAGCGGCCAAACGGCCTTAGCTATACATAGTATATCAGGGTTGAAACAGTATTTCTGAAGTCAGTTGTAACACACATTCTTTACAAAAGGTGTTGGAATTTATTTTTGAAATTTAACAATGACATTGCTTGTTATCTGTAAGCTTCCTGCGGCCTAGGATTTACATTGTATGTTACAGTAAAATGTATATCTGAGTTTTAACATATCAAAGAAACAAAAGTTATTCTGGCGTTGTTTTTTTTTTCAAATTTAAAGAAAAAGCAATGATATATCGTAAAAAAAATGCTATTTGTAGACTAACGCTGCTCAACGAATTTCATAGAAGAAGTATTTTTGCACTCATTTTTAACAAGCGACATAATTTATTTATTTCTCATGATTTCAATAGAAAGAAAGGAAGAAGAAAGAAAGAATGAATGAATGAATGAATGAATGAATGAATGAATGACAGAAGGAAAGAAAGAAAGGACGGTGAGAAGGAAGGAAGGAAGTCGGTCGTTCGGTCGGCCAATCAGCCGGGCGGCCGGTCGATCTATGGGATAGACAGTAAGTGAGTTAGCCAATCAGTAGGTAAGTAAGTTAGTAAAAATATAAACACACACACACACACACACACACACACACCTTAATGTCTTTCTTTTTTATTGTTTTTTTTTTCTTTTTGAAGATAAGGAGAGATAGAGAGATTATGTTATTTGTTTGAAAAGAGTTCAGTTCAACTGTAAACTCTATGTATATCATAGGCCGCTGGACCGCTAGCAGCCTTAAAAAAAGCTTAAAACATCTCTTCATGAAAAACCCTTTATTCTGAATTTGCATACAGACAACGCCTTTTATTTATATTGCTTGTTTGCACTGAGTTCAGACATACTTTTATACTGTAACACTCTTTGTGTATGTTAGGCTGCTGGCATGAAAAACTTCTTTTCAGGAAAAGCTTCTAAATTTACGAACAACTACCAAAGCTTTTTTGTTTATGTTGTTTGTTTTAACTAAGCTCAGAACTACTTTCTAAACTGTGACACTGTGTCGCTAGCTGCCTAAAAAACTAAAACTGCTCTTCATGTAAACCTTTCATTTTGAATATACAAATGGACACCCCAAACCCCTTTTGTTTATGTTGTTTGTATCAAATGAGTTCACAAATACTTTTATAACGGTGATACCGGCCACTTGACCGTTAGCAGCCTAAAACTTTTCTTCACGAAGTCCTGTTTTCTGTTATTTTTAATTTGCTAAAGGACACGTCGAAACCACTTTTGTTTCTGTTGTTTTCATTTACTGAGTTCGGAAATAATATTTAAACTGTGATACACTATGTATAATATTTACATGAAACACTTTTAACTCTTCGCACTTGTGACGCATCCCAAGCGTCTGAAGCACAGTATATT
This sequence comes from Cyclina sinensis, assembly GCA_012932295.1. Taxonomy (NCBI): domain Eukaryota; kingdom Metazoa; phylum Mollusca; class Bivalvia; order Venerida; family Veneridae; genus Cyclina; species Cyclina sinensis. The sequence goes on along the minus strand of JAAONU010000015.1, from coordinate 10,430,715 downwards.
TACAGTATATTTACAGAAGCGTTATAACGAAAATAATTATACATACTAATCCAAAATTAGAGGACCAAGGTAGTCCTATATCGCTCACACGAGTAAAATTAGAACAGCAATTACAAGTAAATGTCCGATTTGATAGTGTATCACAATGTCACTATAAAACACATTGTACAAACTTTATGGATGTAGCTTCAAAACAAAAAGAAGATCAATATGTCAAGGTCAGGTAAGTCAAGGTCTAAGTCAAAGTTGAAGTCTTTATGCATAGTTATACACTTAGTTGAAATTTCAAAGACACATTGTAAAACACGTCTCTGTAAGTCACGGCATAATTATGGCGATCACAAAAGCTCGCCTTAAACACTTTCTGCTCAGGTGAGTTAAAACCCAATATACAGTATATTTATTAATTTTGACACTGCAATGGCTAACGAAGCAATAAGCCCTAATTTAAGAAGGATATTAGGATTACTTAGAGTTAACTAAACACAACGACATATTCGATAGCTATGTGGGTAGGACGTTCACCTTTGATTCGGAAGGTCCCGGGATTGAATCCCAGCTGGAGCCCAAGGTGTTATGCCATATATACCTTATTTCACCTACTAGTAACGGACGTTAGTGGCAGTCTCTCAAAACATGCTGTATAAAAATTCATAATCATGTGCTAACCCTGATAATAGTTAATGCATTTTATGACCGAACTAATGTTTTGTCATTGAAAATAAATAGAAATTGACCGTACAATGTTGAAAACCTTTTATGTATGTCAATATTAACACGATATTACATGTCCGAAGTTCAAAAGATGTCATCCTTTGTGTCCTAAAGAAATCTACACAATTATACAGAATATACCGACTGGGACGAGAGTCCATCTATTAACAATGCGGTCAAATTGAAAATAGAAATAAGGTGTGCCAGATCCTTAATATGTCAGTTTCAACACGATAACCCATGTTTAGAAATCAAAAGCGTCAAACTTTTAGTGCGATCTGCATTTATGTTGAACGATATACCCTCTAGACATAAATAATCTAAAATGGTGAGTAGAATGCATGTACAGCAGACATGGGGTCGATTACTTCTAAATGTAATCCATTAAATTACGATTACATCAATAAAATTTAGATTACGATTACATTACTATATTTTTAAACTGTAACCGATTAAATTACAATTTCTCTGAAAATGTAGTCGATTACAATTACGGTTACTTTTCATAGTGTTCATAGCAGTAAACAGATAAAAAAATCCAAATAACACTGACATTTTTATTTACACAAAAACATGAACACAGCTGCAGCACACAATTCGCAAAATTTTACAAAGTAACCAGGATGACTGACGTGTGTCTTCTACTAAATTTAAATGTGTGAGTTACATTTTATCATAATTAATTTTTCAGATGTTTTCTCACTCAGTCTACAGCTCTCTGGACGAAATATTTTGCCGGCTATGCCAAACAGTCGCTCAACTGGAGCTGAAAAAAACTGCATTTTGCTTTGTTATTCCCTTAGCATCTGGTGGTATATTAAAAAGCTTAGAAGCCATAACACTTGATTCCTGTGCAGACAGAATTGAAATAACCACAATATGTGCTATATATATATATATAAAACAGAAAATCATGAACTGGTTTTACACTTCTGTTGAGTGATTATACCAATTATCTTCAGTAAGGGGACAACAAACTAGGTGTTATTGTACAATATCAGTTATTGATTTCACAAATACTTGTTTAAGCCTCAGGCAGAATATAAAAGTTGATTGTTACTGATAACAAAAGGTGAAAATATATGGGATATAATTAAATCATAACTTAGTCTGAAAGGTTGTGTATAGTCAAACAGTAAAATTAAATAACTTAGTTATGTATGAAACTTAAGAAAAGTAAAACTTTTCAATTAAATAAATTTCATCTTTAATTGAATCTGTTCAAAGTAAAACTAGTTTAACATTTTACACCCAGTTCACTTTGCAGTATTTTTTAATATGAAATATCATATTTGCACAAGTATATAATACAGCAGTTCCATAATTGAAGTTTTTTTCTATGCCAAAGAAATCGATTTGTAATTGAAATGTAATCGATGATTACACCACTTTTCGCTCATGTAATGATTACAATTACGATTAAATGTAATCGACTTTTAAAAAGTAATCGAATACATTCGATTACATGAACAAATTGTAATTAAATGCAATCGATTACGATTACACGATTACGATTACCCCATGTCTGCTCAGTAAAAATAATGTTTCTGACCTCAGTTTTAACAAACAACATAAACAAATGGGGATTGGGTTGTCCTTTAGAAAATTGAAAAGTTTTTTTCACGAAAGTTTTTCTTTTCCTACGACAAAGCGGCCTTTGGAAAATAAAGCGCATCACAATTAAAAAAGCGTTTCTGAACCGCTAACAAAATAAACAAAAGGGGGTTTTGTGTGTACTTTTGCAAATTCAAAACAGGTGGTTTTAAGAACTTGCTATCTTTAGGCTGCTAGGTTTTTCATTAACAGAATTTTTGCTTTCTAGACTGCTGGCGGTCCAGAGTGTCACAGTTTAAATAGTTTTTTTCTGATCTTTACTTTAAACAACAGCATAAACAAAAAAATCTTTTTGTATACATTCGTAAATTCAAAATAAAAGTTTTTTTTCATGAAGAGTAGCTGTAGCTTTTTTTAGGCTGCTGGCGGCCCAGAGTGTCACAGTTGAAATAGTATTTCTGAACTCAGTTCAAACAAACAGCATAAACAAAAGGGTTTTGGTGTGTATAACTGCAACTTTAAAAATGATGATTTTTGTGTAAAAGAATATTTGTAAGGGTATTTGCCACCTTTAGGCTGCTAGCGGCCAAGCGGTCCTGCGGCCTTAGATATGCGCTGTGTTTCATAGAGAATTATTTCATTACTTATTTCTTATATTATTTCAACAATTAACATATTCTATGTGTCTCTCATAATCTAAAAAAGAAAAGGAAAGAAAAGACAGAAAAACAAAAAGAAAAAAAGACAGCATGAAAAAAAGGTAAGAAAAGTTAGTGAATGTGTGGTGGATGGGTGGGTGAGTGAGTAATGGGTTGGTCGGTGAATCGGCCAGTCAGTCAGTCATCAATATGAAAGTAAATATAAATATTTTAATCCGACCTACCTTTAATATTTTACTAACTTACTGGCTGGCTCACACCATCACTGTCTCACGGATTGATCGACCGACCGCCCGGCTGACTCACCGTGCAACTACTGACTTTCTTTCATTCTTTCTTTCTTTTAAAAATCGTGAGAAATAAATAGCTTATGTCACTTGTAAAAACTGAGTGCGGAAATACTTCTTTTACAATGAAACACAACGTCTATATAAGACCGCTGCGCTGCTAGTGGTCTACAAATAGCATCTTTCTTTTCCCGAACTATCCTTTGTTTTTTTTTCTCTTTATATTTGAAAAATACGCCCAGAATACCTTTTGTTAATTCTATATGTTTAGACTTAGAAATAAATTCACTGCGATAAACGATGTAAATCATAGGCCGCTAGGCCGCTGGTAGCTTTCAGATAGGAAACACTTTTTGATCGTCATTTAATTTGTTAAATTTCAAAAATAAATTCCAACCCCGTTTGTTAAGAACGTATGTTAGAACTGATTTCAGGAATACTGTTTCAACTCTGATGCACTATGTTTATTTAAGGCCACTTTGTCACTAGCAAATAGATACGTCTTTTCGTGACATAAACTCCTTTTTATGTCCAAAAGTACACCTCAAATCTCTTTTTATTTTTTTATTTTTTTGTTTGAACTGAGTTCAAAAAATCTATTTTAATGTGATACACCATGTATATCTTTAGCCGCTAGGGCGATGGGCTGCTAGGCAAATATTTCTTTTCAGCTAACAGTTACAATATAACTTAAAGTAAAGGTCAGAAGTTCGAACCCCATAAAGAGCATACATTTTCCTACTTTTCAAAGCCACATAGGAATATATGATTGGTTTTTTAAAGTTAAACTAAGATTGGTATTTAATTTGAAATAAAAATAGTTTAGCTTAAATCTTGAGTGCAAAGTTTTCAGCCAAAAAGATTTTAATGAGCACTCTATTATGTATGTTTTATTGTATAAGAGCCATAAGAACCATAAGTCCATTTTAGAAACTTAACAAGTTATGTAATAATAAGAGTAATTACGTTTTATGTTTACCAGTATTGCACAGCATAAGCTGCACGGTAAACTATTAATTATTTACAGTGACGAACAAAGTATAAAAAATCCGGCTTTATAAATTCTTCAGTACAATTAAGCGGGCCGTATTTCGCAGCAAATTACAAATTTCTGGTCCCTCTGAACTTGTTTCTCAGAACAATAGTAGTTGGAATCATTCTATGAAAATCAATCTTATGACTTCGATTTAGCAGCATGTACTTACACCATGTGCATAAACTCACAACTTTCAGAAATGTCTGCCAACAATGGAAGATAGATGTCGTCAGGCTGTACGTGCATATAGTTTATTTTTTGTGATAATTTCCCGTCTGATTTAGATCTAATCTACACTGTCTAATATGCAATGATAATGACAATCGAACACATCAAGTATACTTTAAAAGGAATTTTGATCCTCAACTATTTCAAGTTAAATAAGAAATAGAGAAAGGATTCCTTATTAAACCAGGTACATACATAAATCTTAAAACTCCGTTAAGGTATGGAAAACTGATTCACACGCGAATAAGACAGAAAAATATCGCTGTCGTTTATGCCTCAATTTATCTTTATTTTAACTGAAACTCATGTGATTAATGATAAAAAAGACTTATACAACATATTCCTAGACTTATGACTCGAGCTTTAAATCAAATCAAAAATGTTTAATGTCAAAAACGAAAAAGGGAACTAGTTGTTAATTCCTTATTCCAACGCGAATGAGGAATAGAAATTATGACTGTCGAAAATTGTTCCATTATTCATGTGTAACTTATGTGGTTTATGATAACAAAACACATACAATATACATGTATTCACAAAGAAAAAACTTAATCTTAGAACCAAAACTATTATAAATATCATTTGAACTAGTTCCGTTTTCCTTATCCAAACACAAAAAAGGGATAAAACTAAGTGATCGTCGCAAATGCTTCCATTTTTCTTTATTTTGACTGTAAGTAATATGATTCATGAAAGTTAAGCAAATACTATACATTCCATTAGTATAACTCAAGCTTTTAAACTGAACTTTTATAAGTCGAAGATGTTATAGAGAACCGATTCTTTATTCCTCACCTAAACGCGAATATGGAATAGAAAATATGACTGCCGCAAATGCCTCCATTTATCTTTATTTTTTTCTAAAACTCACTTGATTTATGATTATCAAACAAATACTCGTACCATATAATTTAGACTGAATAACTCAAGCTTTGAACCTTTACTTTCACAAGTCGCTGGAATAGCGAAATAGTTCTTTATTCCTCACTCAACAGCAACTGAAAAAGAATATAAACATTATTTCCGGTTCAGTTATTTATTTTTTATTCAGAAAATAATCTTCGACTAAGGAAATCATGATTAACAGTAGTAAAAACAAATGGTAAAATAGTTAAGGTATGTAAAATGTATTAATAAACAAAATACATTTGACACCTGTGTGTGTGTTTTTTTTTTCTATATTGCCCTTGACAGTCGACAGATTGAAAATCAACAAACACTTCACTTTAATTCAAGCGGAATCAATTTATCTAACATCGATTCTGATTGGTCTGATAAACACGCGCCCATTACCGAAACGCACTATGGGACTAGCATAATGCAGAGTCATGTAAAAACAATCCTACATGATGCTAAATACTTTCTGACGCACCGAAGGGTAAAAAGTCCGTTTTAAGCATGACCCTGTATGATGCATGATGCTGGATTTTTTTTGCATGACCTGTATGATGCTGAAAATAATCGTCATGACCCTGTATGATGCTAAAAAATAATTATCATGACCCTGCATGATGCTAAAAACTTTATCATGATGCTGGGTCTAGCAGTAAAAACCCTAATGGTACGCCATATGGTACGCCATAACTAATGCTCACCTCATTCGTTTCAAGTAAAATGTTCTCTTCAACTGAAAATGATCAGGATCAAACTTTATTAACCACTGCCTTCACACGAATCACGTGATGATGGTTTCATCACATGATTGTGTCAAGATGGCGGATACGCCAAAGAAACCGTTAAAAAAATTGTTTTATCTGTGATAAACAGCGACACTATAATTTGAGCTTTGGTGTCAAGTCTGCCGATATGATTGACAAAATTTCATTTCTGTTAAAAAAGAATTTACTCACTTAGAACGTGAGTAAAACAATTATTCCCTTGTCGACAACAAACAACAACACAAAGACATAGGAATACGGCTTATTATTGGCAGCAAATATCGAACAAGGTTATTTCAAGGTATATATATCTCCAAAGTCTGACCAAAAGGCGAAGGCTGTATTGCACCGGCTGGAGTTGTCTGCTGAATCTACTGAATTCTGAAACGAAACTGAAACTTAAAATATCTAAATAAATATACAGATTTTAAAGCCAAGATTATGAAGAAAGACATTCCTTGATATTAACGAAAGCAATAGTAAACGGGTCGAAAGGGACGGGCGGGTGGGCCATTATCTTGAACCAAATAACGTAAGTGCTGCCAATAAGTGAAAGCCTCGAATGAAGTAAACACGCGGTCTTGCCTTATATATATATATATACCAAAGCACGAAGAAAACGTGCGTTCCCGCCAAATATTCCTACACCAGACGACAATAGCCGAAGAACAGACGACAATTTTTGAAACTTGAATAATTTTATTTACTCACTTAGAACGTGAGTAAAACAATTATTCCCTTATCAAAATTGTCGACAACAAACAACAACACAAAGACATAGGAATACGGCTTATTACTGGCAGCAAATATCGAATAAACAAAGAGAGAATAAAATTATTGAACTTTATAACGTCATAGTGTATTAACTAGAAAATATAGAAAAATAAAAGAATGATACTTATACGTCTCAAAAGTGAATCAGTCCTCTAGAGAAGTAGATTAGGCCAAAAAGAAACACTAGGAGATCTCGTCAGGAATCTGAAAAGAAGCTTCGCAGCACCCCGCTGATAAAGCTGTTACGCAGCACCCCGCTGCTAAATCTGGTACGCAGCACCCCGCTGCTAAATCTATTACGCAACACCCAGCTGCTACATCTATTACGCAGCACCCCCTGCTAAAAACTGTTACGCAGCACCCCCCTGCTAAATCTATTATGCAGCACCCCGCTGCTTAATCTATGATGCAGCACCCCGCTGCTAAATCTATGATGCAGCACCCCGCTGCTAAATCTATGATGCAGCACCCCGCTGCTAAAAAACTACTACGCAGCACCCAGTTGCTAAAGCTTACATAGCGCCCTGTTAGCATATCTCAGCTAGACGCTTCTGCAAGTTCGTTCGAATACAGTATACACGACTGAGATAATTAAGCCATGAATTAATACAAATAAAAAAGATGCAAAACTGAATACAATTACGAAACTGTATTTTATAGTATAGTTCAAAGTACAATTCGTGTAGGTAGCTATAAATCTAAATTCATAGATACTGACAAACGATCCTGAAGACTGTCTAACATAACCGTCTTTTGCTGAAACTGACCTCCACCTTCCGTGTCACTGAAAAAGTCTGTCGGGAACTTTATTTTTAGCCGAAACAGTAGCACCGCCTGAGCGTAATGAGTGTAAACTATACTTAGATGAATCTAATCCCAAACTATTTACGTTATGTTTAAAAGTATCTCTAACTGCCGAATATGAAAGAGGTTTGTCAGATTTCTTCAACTGCAGAAAAAGGAACTACACAGACGGGGCGGAAAATGTACTCGTCAGAGTCGTGTGCAATAGACGCAGCACTAAGGTATCTTTCCAATAACCCGACAGGACAGGTGGATGAACCAGTTCTAGCAATAACAACTGTGCCACCGTCTCTTAGTACATCAGTCTTAGATTTTGACACATATATTTCACAATGCGTCTCTGAAACTTTAATGTTCGATCTTCTGACATTCAAAATTTCACTTATTCTGAAAAAACCTGCAAATGATTATACAAAAAGACAAGAATTTCTTAAATCTACTAAGAGCACGTTTCAGAAGCAAAACGATTTATATACAGTTTTAAAATTTCAGACGTGACGGGTTCTTTTTTCTGAACCGGTTTAGAAACTAAACGAACACAACCTTGAAGGCATAATTTCAGCCATTCATTATGACAAGGATTTGGTACATTTGAGACTGTGTGAGCCCAATTTATAGAATAAAAAGTTAAGTTAAGTTTAGATTTACTGCAGTTTTGTACAGTCTGAAGAATATGCACTAAATATATAGCAACAGTTATAACAGAAGCCTGTAAATCCTGAAAACAATGAATGGAGCACCACTTACGGAAACTGTTAAATATTAAGAAATAGTTTTTGGTTGTTGATTTTTCTTTCGCTCTCATACAAACGTCTTGTAAGCTTGTGAACAACTCCGGTGACACATTATCAGCCTGTGTTTTAGCATCGGTCCAAAATTTTGTGAGAAATAAAGCTGTAAATATAAACATACGAAAAAAGATACTACTGATGCAAGAAAGTTTATGCACATATCTGATTGTCAGTACATGTATTGCAAAATGTAAGACTATACACAGCCTTTACAATTTAAGCGAACTACTAACACTTTGCTGGTGAATTTTTCTGAACCGAAAATTGTTCCTTTGAAACGCCCTTGCCTATAAATCTTAGCAGGCTCAGTAAAAAGCAAAATATCGGATATGCATGCAATAAACTGCGAATTATCCGAGAACAACAATGGAAAAAACGGACTAGACGGCCAGTATGGTGCCACTAATGTTCCTAAGCCTTTACAATAACGCAAGAAGTTTAATGTTTTCGGAATAAGAAAAACTGGAGGAACTAACCAATTATTATCTTTCCCCCAGTGTACAGAAAAGGCGTCAACCGCCTCACAATCAGGCGTCCAAAACAAAGAATTATATCTGGGTAATTTTTTGTTGTGCTCATTTGCGAAACGGTCAACATCATGAGGACCATACAAACTATTTATATATTCAAAAAATTCTACCGTGACGCCATAATCGTCATAATCAATGATTCTGCTTAAATCGTCAGCCACACTATTTTGATCTCGTTTTATCCAACATGGCTCTAACGAAATACAGTTAGACGAACATAAAGAAAATATTTCCACCGCAATCGCATGCAACTCCGTTTTCATACTACCCTTATTGATAATATGTACACAATTTTTACAATCTGTATTCCAAGTGACCCTTTTCCCAGCTAACTTATGCTTGAAGGCGTCAAGAGAAAATCTTATCGCCAATACCTCCCTGTAAGTCGAACTCTTACTCTTTTATAAATCTGACCAAGACTTATGAGAAACAGCACCGTCCACCTGAATAAACGAAGCCCCAGCAACAGCTGGTGCATCTGAGTAGACAATAACGGACGGCATGAAGTCTTTAAACAGTTGTTTTTGTATTGGCCCTTTAAAAACGGACTTCCAAAAAAGCAGCGTATCCAAACAATCCGAAATATCTAAAGGACAATCCCAACATATTCTCGATTCTATCACACGGAAAAACTGTTTAGTTTGCAGAAGACTAACATTCCTTAAAACAGGCGACATTGAAACAATTTTCCCAGCTAACTGTGCCAACCGCCTAGCTGTAGAAAAGGGGAAAAGGTCAAGGACATTTTGAATAAACTGTACAACACTAGAAATCCTTTTATCAGGTATAAGAAGATAACCAAGCTCGAGATCCCAGAAAAATCCTAACCATTCTAGTTTTTGCACAGGTTGTAAAATAGATTTCTCAGTATTTATAAGAAAACCTGCTTTTTCAAGTGAACTGAAAACAAAAAGGGAATCTTGTAAGGTAGCTTCATAAGTCGCGTTAAAACACCATCCGTCATCTAACAATTTTCAGACCGTTTGAACGCCAAAACTTTACTAACGGCCTCAGAGTTTTGGAAAAAATGAAAGGGGCGCAACTTAAACCAAAAGGAAGGACGGAAAAAAAACAGATACTTAGTCTTACCATTAAAGCACCATGAAAACCCCCAAAAAGTGTGATGCGATGATTTAATTGAAATGTTGTGATAACCGCTAGTCAAATCAAACTTGAACATAAATCCATTCGGAACCAAATATTCCTTAGCCACTTTATAATCTTCCAATTTGAACTTCTGTTTTTTCACGTATTTGTTCAAGGCACTCAAATCTAAGATTAAACGTTTTTTCCCAGAAGAATTATTAGTTGCAACAGACAGTGGACTGACATTATGAGAAAGAAAAGGAACTTCATATACACAATGCTTTTGCAACAAATAATTAATTGCAGTTTCTACGAATTCCTTATTTTTCAGTGCAGATCTGTTGTTTCTCATGTAAAACGAGGGAGGGCGAGTAGTAAAAGGAATGACGTAACCATCCCTAACAACGGAAAGTATATCTGGATTAGCGCAAATAGTATTTTCCCAATATTCAGAACAACCTTTTAGTCGGCCTTTGACAGAATCGTTCGACACACTAACTAGGCTTTCGACTGATTCACAATAAGTGTTTTGAACATCAGTTCCAGAAAAGCCATCAAAACAGTTAACAAAAGTCCAATACTTATCAAAATCGTCCTCACACTGAATGTTACTGTTTGATGTCCTGTTCCAGTTCAGATCCAGATTTTTGTCCAACAGGTGGTTGTGGGGAAGTGACGGTAGCAGTTGCCGCTCATGTTGCCATGAATCGCAACGCATTCCTGCGTCTCCAGTTGTTTGGACAACCACTGGCGTAATGCCCGACCTCCCCGCAGACGAAGCAGACGACATCTTGCACGAATCTTGCAGACTGTGTCTCCAATCCCTTTCTTCCTGATAACAAGGGCCGGCGAAAGCTGCAAAAATTCTAAAGAAGAACATAGTTGCTAGATTAAAACTGATAAATCCTAAATATAATGAAAGAAATCAAAGAGAAACCCCAATAGCCAAAGACACAAGTAACGAGTATTATTTGTGACCGGCTAACCTATAAACTGACAACAGGTAAAGGGAAAAAATGTATAACATAGATCTCTTTATATAATGACTGACTATACAATAAGAAACGGTTTGATAAGAATTATATCAAAGGTAAGCATGTATTATACGAGCCTGCTAAAATGAATAACGGTAAAGTATCGCTGATACTTGTCTTCACGGGCAAAGCATGATGTAACATCATACTGTTCATACTCGGCAATGGTAGCCCAACCAGCTGGTGATGAATCTGCTATTCTAATAATCTTGTTACGATGCTTTAATTTACTTTGAGCATCTTCAATGTATTCAATAGCTTTAGAAGCATTTCTGAGTTCAATAGCTCTCTTAGAAGAGTCCAGCAAGTCAGATAATTCAGAATTGAATTGAAACTGTTTCCTATTAGAGGCACTTTTAAAAGAAATAGAATTGTCAGTTCGAATTTTTTAAGAACGTTTTCTGTTATCCATTCAGTGTCTTCTTTGAAATCTCTTTTAAGCTCATCAAATTTTGTATCAAAAAAGTCTTTCAATTCAGAAACAACTTGCCTTCTTATATCTGAATCCAAACGTCCGGCCTCATTTTCTGCCATTATCTTGAACCAAATAACATAAGTGCTGCCAATAAGTGAAAGCCTCGAATGAAGTAAACACGCGGTCTTGCCTTATATATAAATATATATATATATATATATATATATATATATATATATATATATATATATATATATATATATATATACCAAAGCACGAAGAAAACTTGCGTTCCCGCCAAATATTCCTACACCAGACGACAATAGCCGAAGAACAGACGACAATTTTGAAACTTGAATAATTTTATTTAAGTACAGTTGTTACAGTAGCAAACTGGTTACTTGAATGATTTCTTTTTCAAAAGCGGTCATATTGTTTTGAAATAAACGATGCGATATAAAAATTATTCTCATAATATTTATGTCTCCGAAATTGTTTTTTATTTGAGTTCAAACCTAATACCTTAAAGTCTTGAAACATTAGCAAAACCGTGTTTACTTTAAAAAAAAATGAAATTGAAAAAAAAATCATATCGTCAAAAATCTTGACGAAAATGTTGTGACGGCAGAGATCTAATCCTGTAAGGGGAGATCACCGCGTGGGAGATTGGTCGGCGGGCGGGCGTAACAATTTCTCCTGTGCGCAACTTCTCCTACGTTTCTTAAGGGATTTTGACCAAACTTTCACAGAAGCTTTGTCATCAAGTGCCATGGCGCATTTTATCTGGGTTTTGTGATTCGATAATTTGTCACCTTATTATGGCCCTTTGTTTTTTTCTTATATGGAATATATAGTGAACAATTCCTTCTGTGCGCAACTCCTTCTACATTTCTCAAGTGATTCTTTCCAAACTTTCACAGAATTTTTCGGCTTTTTTCCAGTCTTTTTTGCTACTCTTTTCACAGATGGCTTGTCGCAAATGTTATAATGTTAAGTGCCATTTTAACTGCTAATATTTGGTAACTGACACCAGTGGACGTACAGCTATATATTTCTTTCGGCGTAATAGTAACAAGTCGTTTTGTCCACTGAGGACAAAGTTCAACTAACTTATTTATATTATGGAACGGATTGTTAAGATAATGTTGAGAATCATAAAACATGAAAATACATTTTCCTCCTATTTCGGAAAAAAATACCTCCACCAGTCAAAATCTCCAATTGAGAGCAGCAGGAATACAAATAATTATTGTGTCGCATATTAAACGCGCTATTGGAGTTTGCAAAATGTCACACAATACGAAATTTGATCAGAAAAAGTTGGACAAAAAGTCAGCTAGGGGTTTAAAGACAATCGATGTCTTGTTTAAACCATCTGTATTGAATCAACAAACAATGTCTCACTCTAATATTACTAAATATCTTCTGGCAGACAGCGAATTTCGCAGTGAATCAGATAGAAAATCTAATTCTTGTGCTTGTAACAGCGCATGCAATACCGAAACAAATGTATCTTCACAAAGTGATGCTGCTCGTTCTGCATCTCGTACACATCAATGTAAGTGGGACTTTTTGCCCACCTGACAATATTTGAAATTCTGATGAAACTTGTTCAGACTCAAGTGATTATAACTTGTCTTCTGCTGTGCCGATGCCAGTAAGTTCACTTCATCTTACAAACTTATACCTTCATCTTTCCTACTCACAGTTGTAAATTGTGTGAAGTATTCACGCCCCTCCTTCCTAATCGTAAGGTAAACCGATTTGTTAATGGCATATTACTTGGTACACTTCCCAGCAGAAGTTAACAAAGCATGGTCACATTAAATTGCTGTTCTAAAGCATAGCAAAGCGACTTGTGAAATCAATGTTATCATTATGAAAATGGTGTGATATTACAATTTAACATCAAAGGGGCTGTTTTCTCTGTTTCTTCATTACCCTTATGATCTCCTCTCCATTGGCCCTGCCACCATTCCCCTAAAAGTAAAAAAAAACCACCTACTACATTGGTCTTTGTCTTTCTGGTCGTTATCGTAATAAAAACTTTAAACTTATACCTTCAGCTTTCCAACTCGCTAATGAATCCAAGTCCCTCACAAATATTTCGCCACTATTAACATCGGTTGGTACAACAGTTGAAATTTGGTCCACATTTAAACCTGCATTTAAACCCGATTCACACTCGCATAACATTTCTTCAACATATTGGGCTAAAAGTGTAGTATGCTGAATTGCTAAAGGAACGGCAACACCTCCTTCCCCAGTTTGAGAAATGAATATACTTGATATTTTATCTTCTATCCATTTTCCCGTTTCATTACGTTCATTATAACGTGACACAGTTTCAGATGATACCGAATGCACTTTGTTTGCACGGTCTGGCTGTTGTTTTGTTGTCGTACAGTCTACATGAGTAATTGACGAAGGAGTTTGCTGTGATGTAAGTGTTTTAAATGAATCTGTAACACGAATAATCGATGAAGTAGGTGATTGCGGTTCAGGCGTTTTCGCGGAGTCTGCTGCACGAGGAACGGCCATAGGTACATGCTGTGGTTCTAGCTGTCTTGATACTACAGACAAAGAGGTACTAGTAAGTTTTTGAACGGCAGCTTCGATGTTGCCTGCCATTGTCTCTGTGCCGTCAAAACTGAGAAACTGAAATGTAACCCGTCTTACGAGCATAAAATGTACTGTTTTTCTCTGTTTCTTAATTACCCCTATTTCCTCCTCTCCATAGGCCTTGCCACCTAACCCAAAACCCTAAAAGTGAAAAAAACACGTACCACATGGGACTTTGAATTTCTGGCTATTATGGAAATAAAACTTCAAACTTAAACCTTCATCTTTCCAACTCGCTAATGAATCCAAGACACTCACAAATATTTCGCCACTATTAACATCAGTTGGTACAACAGTTGAAATTTGGTCCGCACTTAAGGGCTAAAAGTGAGGGTATGCTGAACTGCTAAAAGAACGGAACACCTCCTGCCCCAGTTTGAGAAATAAATATACTTGGTATTTGAACTTCTATCTATTTTCCCGTTTCATCAAGTTCAATATCACATGACACAGTTTTAGATGATACCGAATGCACTTTGTTGGCACGGTCTGGCTGTTGTTTTGTTGTCGTACAGTCTACATGAGTAATTGACGAAGGAGTTTGCTGTGATGTAAGTGTTTTAAATGAATCTGTAACACGAATAATCGACGAAGGAGGTGATTGCGGCTCAGGCGTTTTCGCGGAGTCTGCTGCACGAGGAACGGTCATAGGTAAATGCTGTGGCTCTAGCTGTCTTGATACTACAGACGAAGAGGTAAGTTCCCGAACGGCAGCTTCGATGTTGCCTGCCATTGTCTCTGTGCCGTCATAACTGAGAAAATGAGATGTAACCCGTCTTACGAACATGAAAGTCCGTAACAGAAAGGTGCAATGCATCTTAGAATACACAAGCCTGAGTCAAATTCGAACCGCGATCTTAGCGCATCGAAGACCAACATTCTAACCACTGAGCCAATGAATCGATTCCCTGACGCAGTTGTCAGAGGTTGTATTTATACAATTATAGAAATGTATGCACTAGACCGTAACACCCGTCTCTGCTGACAAGCTGTCTATTTGCACCTGTAATCACAAATGTTTAAGCTAATATACACATAATGGCGGTATTTAAGGGGCTAACAATGTAGACTATAAATGATTAACATGGTCTTACAATGAATCACAATGAATTATCTTAAAGAAAATAAGAAATATCTCTTACCTGACATTTTCAAGTTTTTTACAGTGACAAGGGACATATTATTTTGGGCTGTTCTTGCCAATTTTGCAGAATATCGACATAAAATTTTAAGACGTATGTAGTTCTCAGTGCAAATGTCTATCTTAACACATTTACTTGTTTTAAAAATGTGCCGCTTACCTTGGACTGTTTGAGAGTATCTTTTCCCACAACAACAATCTGCTGAGGTGTATTTCTTCCGTTAGCAGCAATGCTAACAACCACAACCTGCAAATGTAAGAAACATCACAAATGATCTCCAATTATCTTTATTTATAAACTATTTTATAATTGAAATAATTTTTATTGTATTAATGATTAATGCACCTTTAATGCACATTTTCGAAAAAAGTAACATCCGAACTAGTCAGTTTGTGAGCTTAATCCAATCATGTAACCATCCATGCATCATTATCAAATACATAAGAATTTTAGAACCTTTCATTGAAATACTACAAGTACATTTAATGGATTTGTATTGATCGGAGTTATACAAAAACTTGCAAAAATATTATATTCGGCTCTGTTTATCTTCCGCCGGAGAACTCCCGATTTTTTAAAGAAAATGACTTAAATAATTTTGAAAATTAAATAACGCAAATGTGTAGCGTTAGCAAATATGTCTTCTTATCTTGTAATACAAATGCCAGAACAGCAAAATTAAAAGACTTTATCGCTACGGATCCTTTTTTGAACGATTTATTTGACATCGACGAATCTCTGCAAACTGACCTAGTTAAATACTTAATGCTTAAAAATCTCTCCTTACCTTTAGAAAGGTGGTCACTAGAAACTACAATACATACGGCTTCCGTTTAATTGAAAATTGTAAAAAAAAATGGAAAATTGTTTAGCGACAACAATGTAGGTAATTTCACAGTGTACATATGTGGGGAATCAAGATAAATGAAACACAAATACTAAATAATAACAAACAGGTTCAAAACAATACTTCCCCGTGGAATTGTTATTTTGAAAATGAATTTAGAAATAACGTCAATCTAAGTAACGTAGAAATACTGAATTCCCAGTTACATATATTAATATATCATAAGTTGGAGCTAAAAAGCGTAACGTCAGAAAAAAGCCGTTTTAGAGTACATTTGGCGCTTGGAAAAAACTCGAGTGTTTACTTGTTCATGAAGCGTTTCTATTATTCTGTTATTCATTAATGTTTTTATATAAACGACAAGAAAACACAAATCTTTCTTATTCCATTTCTAATTTGCCATATTTTTCCAGAATGCATGTTAACGAGTACAAATAACAACGGATACATGTACAGTATTACTTTAAGGACAGGCTTATTAAAATCAAAATCATCCCCTGCACCTTCTGACAACAGTTTTGATTGTAGCCCAAATACTAAGCATGCCTTTTCAATTTTAGTTTCTCAATAGCAGCGCGTTTTGATGGTGTTAGCGGTGGTGCATTTTTTTAATTTTTGAAGAGCTCTAGATTTGTTTTGCCTGTTTGAAAAATTTAAAATTTCTACATCAGCAATTTCTGATTTTTCTTCAGGCGCCATCGACGCTGATACTATGTAGACTTTGTTCTCTTCTCTTTCTTTAAAGCCCGTATCTTTTGCCTGTATAACCGCTTCTTGCTTCCTTCCTTCGATTTACAATACTCTGAAAAGCGAAAGCATAAATGAAGCTTGTGATGACAAGAAAGTCTGACAGAATTGTCGAAAGCCGGCACCTTATTCAGTTGTCACTACATTGAATGGAGATTAACGCAATGGGTTGGGCGTGGGTATCCGAAGATGGTCTGACACATGTACGCGTTTTAACACTTACATATTCCATGCCGAGAGCAATTGCATTTAGGCTTTTAAAAACAACTTGGAACCAGACCAGATGCGTCTTTAGGTGTATTACCCACAGGCAATACCTCATCTCAATTATTTTAATATTAAATGTAATAAAATCAAGCAGACGATAGTTTGAGCAGACGGCAATTTTTACAGTATATCACTGTAACATTATAGAGCTTATAATTTATGTAATAAATACAAAAAAATCCATTTCTGTTTATATATCAACTCATGAGTACATACAGGACAAAGGAAGACAAAGAAAACGGCTGCTCACAGAATCACGCCAATGAATAGTACTTAACATACGTATATTGTCGTTGCTGAATGAAGACTATATACTAAATATTTGCGTCGTGTTAATTAAATCATTATTTTAAGTATCTCACTGAAAGTTTACCTTTTTCAGTGAATGTGACGTGTGACTGTTTGTTTCGTTTTCTGCAGGCATCTTTTTTTCTTCCTTATTTTCAACCAGTTTTTTTTATTTTATTGAATTTTTATACTATGAATTCTGCAATGAGAAAAATACAAATATAACATTAACTATCACCAAGCATTAAACACCCAGCACTAATGTTCCATTGTATAAAGTATAAACTCAGTCTCTCAAGAGTTGTAACGTACAGATGTGACGGGAGACACTGTGGTCATTTGAGACTCTAATATGAGCATCGCATGCGGTGCCAACGCTTGTATGTTAAGAGCAACGACTTAATTACATTGTTTTCAAGAGTGTTATGGTGCTATTCAATTATTACTGTTATGCACTGATCACTTAAGATGAATAACTTCGTGATTGTAAATGTTCAAGATATTAGTATATATATATACAAATTTTTAATTATTTTCCATGTGAAAAAGGAGCATAACTCTAGGAACACTGATCACTTAGTAATTTCCCTGTGGCACAGATGTGCCTTGTCCCCAGTAGCAAGTATGCCAAAAATGAGTACAATATCTTGACAGTTTTCAAAATTTTCTACAGCTATAACCAATTTCAACAAAAATTTCAAGTTAAAATGGGACAGAACTCTTAATACAGCTTTCAGAGTAATGCCCCTTTGTCTTACAACTGTGCCCTGTCATAATAAGCAAATATTTCAAGTTTCATATTGATACCTTTGATAGATTTGAAATCATTCCACTTTTATAACCAATTTCGACAAAAATTCTGAGTTAAAAAGAGGCTTAACTCCAGAAATATTTTTCAGAATAAGGCCCATTGTCTTACAATTGCACCTTTTCATTATAAGCAAGTATTCCAAGTTTTGTGGTGATTACCTTTAAGTGTTTCAGTAACGAGCTACATCAAAGTTTTTGCACGACAACGAAGACGACCTAGCGAGCATAATAGCTCGAGTTTTTCTTCAAAACAGATTAGCTAAAAATAGGGGTAATACCATGGTGATCTCCATTAAACTGAAATACTTGACAATAGCTTATATCCAAGTCAAGAGCAACAAAAAAATCAAATATATTTTTGTTTAAGAAAACTGTTCATAAAAAAGTAACAAAATCATGTGAGCAAATGATTAATATATGAAAACAGTAGATAAATATCCTGAAATGTATAAAAAATGATAATGCAAATAGATATTGCTGCAATTATACTGACAACACAGAAGTTAACAGAACCTTATTTCTTTATTCCATGGTCATGTTCAAAACATTCCGTGCTATTTTACTAGATGTAATTTGGATATCAGTCTACTTAAGTTTGTCCTAGACCTACATAATGACTATGTAGAATAACCTCTTGTGACAAGTTTATATGTGAGACATATATCTTACCTTACATGAAGTAAACTTGCATAAAGAGTCATATTCTATCAGATACTTTAAATACGTTTTAAATAAGGTATTAATGATTTCAGACTGGATCTTATCTTTTGTATAGGAAATGTGGCATGAAATTATTTTGAGGCAAAACATGGTCATGATAAAACCCCAATCGTTTTCATTGAAATGTTTTAATCCTTGCATTGTTTATGACCAAGATATTTGGAGATCTGTGCTTATCAATAATCAACTGGAGGTGTTTAAAGAAAAACATTAAGATATTTACATTATTGTATACATTATATACAAGTAAAAAGTTATCAAAAAGTAGGGATTGGAACGAATACTGAAATCAATATTCTAACATTTGGTTTGCCGTATTGGAAAATATTCGAATTTTCGATTTTCGGACGTTCCATCAGCTATCCGAATTTCGATATCCGAATATAGACAATGTTTAACTGTTTTCGTTCATACTAACGTGTTTCGGGAAACTGCTGTGTATAATCAAGAAATGGATTGTTTAATGGAAGTCTCAAATACTTTTTGTGGTTGGCATAAACACAATATATTCCGTTCTTTAAACCGCGAATCATCGCCAAAAATACGGACAGTTGATAATGTAGGAAGGGTTGTTTTTTTTTGTCAAGATGCGGGAAAACAGGTAAATATATGGACATTAATAATTTAATCAACATGCAAACTAAAAGCAAAGATGTTAAAAATATTTTAAGCAAATTTTTTAGAGGAATATATTTGAGTTATTCTGATTGACTTGACAACAAAACAACCAAAAAAGTATTATCAACAGGGTCAAAAGCGTGATTGGTTGTTCGTGTACGTTTTCGTATTTACGTTATCTCATTACATGCATTCGGAATACCTCGCCGATTAGCAAAGGGCCTAGAAGTTTCGATTCTTTCAAAGCGTAGTAGATTTTATGAATGAATTTTTTGAGGATGAATACTCAATAAACAACTTGTTACAGTTTGATTTGTCAAAAAAATTGAAATTATACCTCATTCAAAATCAACAGAATTCTGGGATATCAAAGAACTTTTATCGAAATTGCAATGAAATACACCCTCTGGTACTATTTTTCAACGCGAATGTATGGATAAGAGGCGGTCATGTGATTGTGAACTAGAAAATCTGGTGTGTAGCTTTAAGAGCTTTCGCTTCTAAAAATTCCCCCAGAAGAAACACTCAGTGGGGGAGTTAAGGTGGCCTGCTCACGTATATCAAAAAGAGAGTTAATTACGAGGTTATACGGTTATACTTTCCAAATACATTGATAATAAATCAATCAAGGTCTACACTGAAAAAGATGTAGTCTATCTGGTCAACGTCTAAGCGAGGAAACTTGATAATAGGTCCCTAAAAATTCTAACCAAATCTATTCATCAAGATAGTATATACTTTCAAATTGCTTGGTTACCGGTGATTTTAACACGTATCACATTCACTGGGGTTCAGACAAATAAACGTGGATCAGAGTTATCGTATTGGGCCGAGAAGTTAGAATTAATCCTGCTCAATGATGGCCACCCAACGAGGTATGACAAGGTTCATGGCACCTTCTCTAACCTCGATCTCACTTTCTGCCACCAAAACCTTTTTACTATTGCTTCCTGGGGGATGGCAGACAATAGTATGGGATCAGACTACTTTCCTCTCTGTATCCCACTAGGTCTTGAATACAATATTGACCCTGACATCAGTTGTGGCAGCTTTAACTATTCTAAAGCCGACTTTTTCATAAACTCTGTTTCCAGTCGGTTTCAATAAATGTCTTTAATGATAATGTCGACGTTTATTGCGAAAATTTGACGAAACTTACCCTCAAAATAGCTAACGAATCTATTCTGGTTTCTAAGGGAGAGGGGAGACTTCGTCTGAGAAGTGTAGAGTTGCAGTACAAAGTAAAAAGAAAGCCCTGAAAACTTTCAGGAGAAATCCCATTTATAGCAATTTAATTAAATTTTAATGAAGCCGAAAAGTCATGTAAAAACATAATAATGGAACCCAAAAACAGAACTGGCAACAATTCTGTGAAACTATTTCATTGAAAAAATGCACCACCAGAAACTTCTGGAAAAAAATAATGTCATTATAGTTGTGGCTACCAACCCAATCCAAATACTTAGGTCAAAGGAGGGTGTTAAGAATATAGTATAATAATTAACGTTAATTTGCGCGCCACGCTAAAGTATGTGACGTTGATGACGTCAAATGTATTGTTGTTGTTTATGTGTTGTTTTTGTACGTTGAACAATATAGTCGTTCAATACAATCTTAAACATTCACAACGTCTTACTCTTCTCTTACGAGTACAATTACGTTCACACCGATAGAGGGTAAGGCTCCGTCAAATAAAGAAAAAGCAAATTGTCTTGCTAATCACTACCAACAGGTCTCAAGTATCACAAGCCTGTCGAAAGATTGAAATACCAGTCTCATTTTGAAACTCAAAACCAGCCTATTTTGTCTGATAAACATTACGATGATTCTTCCCCTATCAATATGGCCTTCAGTTTACAAGAACTTAAATTAGTTTTTTTTTTAAAATGAAACTCGGCCTCAAGTCAAGACAAAGTCGGGTATGAAATGATTAAACACATGCCCGACCCCTTCCTTAAACTGTGGCTCGACCTCTTTTATAGGGCGAGGTTTGGGGAATGTACCCGGAGGTCTGGAGAATTGCCTGTGTTAATCCTTCACCAAAAGCTGGTAAAAACCCAGCAGAACCAAAGTCTTACAGGCCCATTAGTCTCACATCACATGCAGGTAAAACTATGGAAGCTATGGTGAAGGAAAGACCCGAGCATCTCTTAGAGTTTAAATACCTCTTAAACCAATTCCTGTATGGGTTTCGCAAGGGGAGATGTACCCTTGATCAATGAGTGAGACTCTAGCATGAGGTCATTACAGCAAAAAATAGGTCAAGAGGTGTTTGGCTATTTTTCTTGACCTAACTGCAGCGTTCCATTTAACATGGCAATTTGGCGTACTTTATAGGTTAAAAGAATATGGAATAACCAAGCCGTGCTTCCAGTACCTCCATGCTTTTCTGGAGGGAAGCAAACTTCAGGTAAAGGTAGGCCAAGACCTGTCCGACCCGTCGAGCTTGAGAGGGGCACCTCACAGGTTGCGGTCCTTTCCCTGTTATTATTTTCTCTGATAATTAACGGGCTCCCTGAAACACTTAAAGGAACAGGGAGGGTTATTAGCCAGTTTGGGGATGAATTTCGTCAAACAAGCTCATGATGCACAGGCTGGCTTGGAATTCATATGGGAATAGTCACTAAAATGGGGCTTTAAAATATCTGAAACAAAAACTACATACTTTTTGGGGCACAACAGCAATCCTCTTTGAACGTATCTTAAGGCGGCAGTCCTATATATTTTGTTAAGGTTCGATTTTTAGGTATGCTTTTAGATGGAAATCTCACTTTCGAGCAACACATTAAGAATTTGGTTATTCGATGCCAAAGGGACTTACAGGTTATGAAAACACTTAAATTCACAGATTTTGGGGCGGACAAGAATAGCTTAATCTTTTTATATAAGTCTCTATGTTCATAATGGCTGGTAACGTGTTAGACGTATTTTATGACCTCGGATATTAAAGTGATACAGAAACAATTGTATGATTTTTCATATGGACTTTTATATACCTTTGGAAAGAGGAATTCACTAGAAATATGTTGGACTTACTATATTTTATACAAAATAAAGGACTTGAGGAGAAATAGTGAGTGAAAATTTTCGTAGAATATTAAATATTGATCGATACTTTCCAGAAGCGTACGCTAACGTTAAGCTCCACTAACCACCACCCATTGTCAAGTTTGTTATGCTTAACTGATGAACAAAAGAAGGATTACACAGTGAAGTGATGTCCAAATTTTGAAAGTAGGGAAGCGTATTGTATAACCAGAGCAATTTATTACTCGAAATTTCGAATTCTACAGTGCATATAAACTGTGCATATAAACTGAACAGTATATTTAACCATGGGTATCGATATCATTTTATATCGCTACCGAATAGGAGTTTTTACGCCAAAACCTGCAAAATTGCGCGATACTAAGGAAAAGTACAATCCCTATACGAGTACTGAAGGAAGTGACATCCATTACAGAGTGTTTGCTTCCTGTATTGTCATTAGTGCATGCTTACTCTTGACCAATATTGTTCTATGCCACTATAAAGCAAATATACATACTGAAGAAAATTGTTTCCTCTGTAATGACTATGTGTTGGTAGGTTTACCAAAACTTGCTGAGCCAATATCAGATCATATCAACATTGGACTGTTTTCTTTTGGTTCATGTTCAAGCCCATTCACGTACTGGATCAACTTTTCAGGATTTCAACATAAGCTTTTGTTGTTAGCAGGAGATGTGGAAGAAAATCCGGGGCCTGTTACTGACGATAGCGAAAACAGAATTTTAGCTGCTATCAGTGCTCTTGATCATCGGATCATGTCAGAAATACAAGGAGTTAGAGTTCAGGTAGCTGATATGAGAAAGGATATCACGACAATAAAACGTGATTGTTTTGAAAACAAACAAGAGATGTCTAAGATAAAAATACAACTGTAAAATATGTCATCAGAAATTTCGTGCGCAAAACAAGATATAGAAGATTTACGTGGGCTAAAGGAGAACCTTCAGCAAGATTTAAAATATGTCAGTGATAAACTTGATGTTAAAATTGACCGAACGAATGCCATGGAGAAGGAGATTGATTATTTAGAGCAGGAAGTGCGACAGGGAAATATGAGAATTTTTGGACTGCAAGAAGACGTAAATGAATTATTTCAAAGTTTAAGATCTAAAGTAGTGAAAGAGGTTCTTAATGTAGCATGCCCAACTGAAAAGTGGCAATCCGATGATATTAAATTTGTTACACGATTGGGTAATAAGTCTGAAAATTACAATAGAACGATTCTTATTACATTTAGGTTCGATGATGATAAGAATAAAGTTTTCAGTGGTAGAGATAATCTCAGGGCAAATGGGATAAAGGTTAGTTATGATTTAACAAAAAGACAGAGAAATGAATTAGCTAGTCTAAAACAATAGGGTAAAATAGGCTATTTTTACAAAGGGAAGCTGCACGTATTTGACAGTGTAAGTAAAGACGACGAATCTCGTTTCAAATTGAAAGGGAAAAGAAACACAAACCAGGAGAAAGCTTTAGTGTCTGACGCTGAAAACCTTGAATCTATAGATCTTGATGAATCTGATACAATAGAAGATTTGACATCAGTTAGTAACGAAATGATTGTGTCGGATGGACACAATTCAGACCAATAGGAAACTGGCCGAAGCCCTGCCGGAAATACAAATTTAAAGTGTGTATGTTGGAATATTCAGGGACTGAAAAAAATAAACTCTCAAATGTAGACTTAATATGCTATCTCAGAAAATTTTCAGTTTTTGCATTATTAGAAACATGGTTATCTGATGATTCTGATATTTTTACTGTTTTTCCTGATTATGATTACCATTTTGCTGCAGGTGTAAAATATGCAGTTGTTGGTAGGGCAATGGCGAGCATAGTTGTTTTTGTCAAGAAAAATATACGACAATTTGTGTCACGTTTATTACCAGACTGTGACTATGGGGTCTTTTTAAACATTGATAAGTCTTTTTTGTGTACAGGTAGAAATTTGATCTGTGGTTTCATTTACATACCACCATGCTCATCTCCTTTTTTATAATTACAGGACTTCAAAAGGTATTAATATGTTCGAAGAAACTTTTTTTAAATTTGTATACGCAGGGTGAGACTGATTTTTTATTATGCGGAGATTTAAATTCGCGTACCGGGGACAAAAATGAATGTATCCAAGTGAGAAATATATATGATGACCTTGACGCTTACCAAGATATTTTCCAGCACGAATTAATTTCTCCTAGAACCTCTTCTGATAAAAAAAGTGAACTCATTTGGCCTTGATTTATTAGAGTTTTGTAAATCTTATAATATGCGTATAGTAAATGGATGACTTTTTGGTGATAAAGCCAGAGACGATTTTACATATATAAGTCAGTTGGGTTGTAGTGTAATTGACTATATGCTATATTCGGATGGTATAAACGAGTCCATAACAAATTTTAAAATCGATGACAGAATAGAATCATCTCATTTACCGCTTATATTTGATCTTAAAGTGGCGTTTGGTAATGTCCAAAATCGGGACATCACAGAAGGGATACAGAAAGTCAGAGAAAAATATGTATTTGAAGAAAATAACACTTATAAATACCGTGACAATCTAAGAAAACAATTATCTGTATCTTTTATAAATAATTTCACTCTATAAATCATAGATATGGGAACAAATTTATCGGATGTTATAGTTAAACTCAACAACATCCTCTATTCTTGTGGAAAATGTTGCTTAAAGCGCTTAAAAACTCAAACAAATTCTCAACCAAAATGGTTTAATCGTGAATGCAGAAAACTTAAGTACTTGAAGAATAAAACATTTTGTATTTTTAGACGTTTTAGATGCGAGGCAAATTTAAAAATCTATATTTCGGCACGAAACGAGTTTAAACATTACTGTGACTTGAAACGTAAAGAATATTTAAGCTTACAGTTAAATGAATTTATAAATTCTACAAAAAGTCTTAAGACGTTTTGGAGAAGACTTAAGTTTAAGAGTTCAAAAAAAAATGTCACTCAGAATTCTATTTCATCAGAAGAATGGAAAAACTATTTTGAGAACCTTTTTAATTTGGAAGAAGGTGATTTTGTTGAACAAGATATGATTTTAAACAATACGGAATATGAGATTGAAGATATAATTTTCAATTCTGAGATTACTGATGATGAGATACTTAGAGCATTTAAAGGTTTTAAGTCTGGCACCAGTGGTGGTGAAGATAATTTAATACCTGAATTTTTTATTCATGGAATCGATTTTATATTACCGTTTTTGTGTAAAATATTTAACAGATTGTTTGATACTGGAACTTTTCCCGTAGCTTGGAGCAAAGCAGTAATTGTACCATTGCATAAAAAGGTGACATTTATTCACCTGAGAATTATAGGGGTATATCACTATTAGATATATGCGGCAAATTATATACTAGCATACTGACAAGAAGGTTAACGTTTTTTGTTAATATGTTTGATAAACTGCATGAATCTCAAGCGGGCTTCCGTAAGGGATATTCAACTAATGACAATGTTTTTATTTTGCAATCAATTATAAATAAGCAACTATCAAAACCAGGTGGCAAGGACTATGTAGCTTTTATTGATTTTATGAAATGTTTTGATACGATAAAAAGGAATTAATTATGGACGGATTAAGACAAAAAGGTATAAAAGGGAAATTAAATAGTGCAATAATGGGTATGTATAGTAGGGTAGAGGCTTGTGTGAAAACTAATACGGGTTTTACAGACTATTTCAACTGTCCAGTAGGTTTAAAACAGGGTTGTTTGGCATCACCGATATTATTTTTAATATTCATCGATCAGCTTTAGTTAAATACATTGACGAAAGTGGTGTTAGAGGTATTCAGCTTTTCCCTGACTTAACCGAAATATTGTCGCTTCTATTTGCAGACGATCTAGCACTTACTGCAGATACAGTTATCGGTCTTCAAAAACTTTTGAATGCATTGCATAAATTTTGTAGCGAAAAGGGTGTAAGGATTAATACTCAAAAGTCAAAAATAATGGTATTCAAAAAGGGAGGAATATTATCTAAACATGAGAAGTGGACCTATAACGGAGAAGTTATTGAGACATTAAATAGTTTTTGCTATGTTGGGGTAACTTTGACACAGCAATTATCTTATTCTAGCATGGCAAAAGAACAAGCATTAAAGGCTAAAAGAGTACTAGCTTCGATATTAGCTAAACTTTATGAGTATGGACAACTACCTAGATATGTATTTTTTAATATGTTTGATACAAAAATTAGTCCTATTTTACTTTACGCTTCAGAAATTTGGGGTAGAAAAAAACAGAATTCATCAGAAATTGTTCATTATTATGCTTGCAAAAGATATATGTGTGTGGGCCAAAAAACTATTAACGCTGCAGTGCTAGGTGATTGTGGGACGTTCCCAATGTATATCAATGCAGCAAAAAGAAGTATTAAATACTGGTGTAAAATATTGAATATGGGGGTGATAATAGATACGTGAAGAAAAGTTATTTGATGATGAAATATCTAGATGATTTAGGACAGAATAACTGGGTGACTGGTATACGGAATTTATTATGTAATAATGGTTTCGGTTATATTTGGATAGCCCAGCATGTAAAACAAGAAAAAACGTTTTTATTTAAGTTTGTTCAAAGTTTAAAAGACCAATTTGTTCAAGAGTGGTTCGGTACAATTAGAGATAGCTCTAAATTAAGTCCATATTTTTATTTTAAGCCCGAATTCAAACATGAAGCATATTTGAATTATGTAAAAATACGGAAATTTAGGTATGCTTTGGCAACGTTAACACTTCGATCTTCATCGCACAATCTCGAAATAGAGAGAGGAAGATATAATAACACTCCAAAAGAGAATAGATTATGTAAACTTTGTAATTCTGCAATAGAGACAGAATATCACTTTGTTTTAGTTTGTTCGTCTCTCCGATGTATAAGAGAAAAATATATTCCACGAAAATATATTATAAATACCAATGAGCATAAATTTAGAATCCTAATGAACAGCAACTCTGAGAAAATAATTTTAGATTTAGCGATGTATACGTACTATGTATTTCAGAAACGTAAAGTAATGCTGGAATTACAGCACAGCATATAACAGTGATACGATATTGATATATAGGCCATATTTAACTCACGAATGTATTTTCTATCTAGTATTAAAGTCACAATGTTGTTACGCAGTCTTGCTTTATTTACACAGTAACAGTTACCAGTCTTAAACGTTGATATGTGTTTGTAACATATATTTTGTAATGGGCCGGAGGCCAGTATCAAATCAACTATTTGTCATTGTCATTGTCATTATACGTTCAAAAATAGATTACGGTGCACAAATCTATTCTTAGGCTAATCAAACGTTTCTCAAAAAGCTTGACACTATACAAAATGAGGTCTTTCGATTGGCCTTGGGTGCTCTCATTTCCACACCTGGCTACCTACTGGAGCTGGAGGCGGGGATACCTCCTCTGAGAATTCCTAGATTCGAGCAAATACTTAGGTACTGGGCCAGGGTTCAGACCAGATAAAGCAACCCAGTTAATAAACTTCTTGGCACCGGATACGCTATTAAAACAAAATTTAA
Organism: Cyclina sinensis; assembly: GCA_012932295.1. Lineage (NCBI taxonomy): Eukaryota > Metazoa > Mollusca > Bivalvia > Venerida > Veneridae > Cyclina > Cyclina sinensis. Next base: position 10,402,480 of record JAAONU010000015.1, on the reverse strand, counting down.
AATCACAGCCTTCCCTTTGGAGCTCTGTCCCAAGATTTGGCAGAGAGTTGGGGGCTGAAAGACATTAATGTCGCGAGCCACTGGCCTGATGGTGCTCCGCCGTGTGCTTTTCAAATTCCAAATATTGATTTAGATCTACCCTACAAAATAAATATCTGACTTGCCTGAACTCAAATTTTAATTGATTTAAAATATCGAGGTCACCTCCACATTTATACAGACGGATCTAAATGTCCTGATTCTGACAAAGTATGTTCTAATGTTGTAATTCCCTCTAAACAGGTCAGTATAATTAATACGTTAACAAAGGGAACATCTATTTACACAACAGGAGTTCAGTTTCTGAAGCTATGAGCTGTATGATTAGTAATAAGCCCCCCAAAACAACAATTTTCTTAGCCTGTCTCGGCTCACTGAAATCAAATAACAGTCAATCGAGACTTGACCTTTTGTCACTCATTCTAAATAAATATAACGAAGCCCTGAACGCAGGATTAGAGGTTACCTTAATATGGTGTCCAGCCCATGTAGGTATTAATGGAAATGAGAAAGCTGACGCGGCTGCAAAGTCAGGCTTGTGCCTTGCGAAATCTACCATTAATATCTCCCACCCACCCACAAGGGTCTATTCTAAATTAAACAAGAAAAGCATTGATGCAAAGCAACAAAGGGCGTCGAAAGGAATGTTTAAAAGCAAGAAATGTAGCAAGAGACAATGAACTAGTAGACATCTGATGATCAGATATATTCTTATAAACTTTTCAATGGTTAATTTGGATTCGCCAGGTTTGTAGGTAGATGAATGGGCAAACGAAATACATAATAACACACTAGTTGTTCATCCTGAACTTTGGTTGGTTTGCTAGAGATTAGAATATCAAATGTATTTTCTTTGGAACATACAAAACAGTAGTCAAAATGTACTAAGTTTGTTTAATGTCAAATTTAAAAAATGGTTTCTATTCATACTGGAAGTAGAACACACACTGGAATGAAACATATAGGACGAATGTCAGTGATGAAAATTCAGGATTTTTTTGTAATTCATGCCAACAAAAATAATGGTACATTAAAATATCAAGAATAAATTTGCATGGCATGTTGATATGGTGAATCAATATTTATCAATTCAAGGGAAGACTGACGTTTAGACAGGTATGAGAAAAATGTCAAGAACTATTATTTGGCACAGTTAAGATAAAAATTACAAAATCTCTCAATAATAAATGGTATTTATGGGACAGAAATTATGGTATATATTGCAAGACGAAGGTTTCTGTTGTTAAATGTCACAGTATTTGGCAAATCAACATGACTAAGATACCTAATCATGCCCAGGTTTCCACTCAAATCACCATAAAATCGATAGCCTTAAAACAAAAAGAAATCAAATTCTTGCGGCGAAAATTCGGGTCGATTTATATTTTCACGGTTAAAAAATGTCAGAAGTGCAATCAGGGCCATAGCTGTGCATTGCATGCCGCTAAATGGACTAAAAATATGGCAACCTTGATGCATATTTCCTAAAAAAACTCTTACTATCTTGACTCTTAGCTGCTGTAGCTCCAAAAATTGGCGGGATATTGAAATCACGAGACTGTCTCGACCAATCGTAAAATATAATATATAGACTGTTTCTAGTCTTTCATTGCGCTGACCTCGGGAACCAAACACCAAGTGCAATTTATTGTTGAATATGTTTGCATTCATTTTATTTCCTACAAAATTCTCCAGTTCGTTATTCATAACCATATAGGCACATTGACTGATGACATCACAAGCACCTGTTACCAAAATATAGCTGAACTACTGGTTGGCAAAGAGAACCAATATTTATATACATTTGATAGCAGCAGAATTTTTAACTTTAGATAACTTTTTTCTTTGTCAGCCGAATTTTAAGATTCTTATATCATTTGAAAGCTCTTTGAATTCATATTTTGAAAATATAAGCAGATTTTGAATTTTTGCTTTTAAAGAAGAAAACTAAGCTAATTTATACCTGCCATTTCAGCATTTTTCTAGCAGCTCAGATGCACTATGTTTAACCATTTACAAACAAAAAAGTAAACAGTTTTGACAATTATTTTTTATATTTGTTAAATATGGGTTTACAGACCTTTTAAATGATATAAAATATTGAATTATTTGATGAAAAATGACTTTGTAACTGTAATTACAAAATTACTATGTTTTGCATTTTTATCAACCGCCATGTTTTTGCCAACCTTCAAAAAGTTACCTGTATCTCTTATCAGTTACTCGTTACTATTAATAGATTTCAAAACAATAACATTCAACGTTCCTATAGCTCCAAAAATTCAAACTCCGCGCACCGGTTACGCTACGCTCATCTAATCCTGTAAGGGGAGATCACTGCGTAGGAGATTGCCAAAAAAATGGCGGGATACTGAAATCACGTGACTGTCTCGACCAATCGTAAAATATATATAGACTGTTTCTAGTCTTTCATTGCGCTGACCTCGGGAACCAAACACCAAAAAAGAAGTGCGCGATTAATTAACCGGAAAGAACCTACGGAAACAAATATGATAATAATATCATTATAACAGTTCGTAATAAGAAATGGCTAAGGTTTATTTATTATCTTAAATATTTTTTATAAATAAATTTGTAAAAAGTGCAATTTATTGTTAAATATGTTTGCATTTCATTTCATTTCCTGCAAAATTCTCCAGTTCGTTATTCATAACCATATCGCGACATATATGACAGTCAATAACAACAACAATTACCCTTTCACAAAATCTGAACTCATTCCATAAAGGGCGGCGCGCTTCGGCGCGGACGCCAAAAATTAATGGTAGTAAAATGGGCGGAGAGTTTGACTCATAAGCCCTTCAAAAATACTATTAAACGTACCTCTGTTGGGTTCAGCTGACCGTGGATATATTTGGGTTTTGACTTAACTATTATTTTAAACCCAAGTAAGGCCTTGATTAAATCTGTATTCAAGGCCTTAGAGTTATTTATTTTAAATTGTCAGTTTACTGACAAGATTTAAGCAGTAAACTGTAAACATTTTTTAAAACTTGCTAAACCCAGATCTATTTATATTTTTTTTTTCGAATTCATATCTACAATTTCAAATTTTCATAAAGCGAGGTCCAGGACTCTATCCCCTAAAGTCCTAAGAACACTGGATATTGTTTTGAGGTCCAGGACTCCAACCCATAAGTCCTTTTTATTTCATTTTATATTATTTATGCTTTGCTTCCAAAACTACACTTATGTGCGGTCCAGGACTCTAACCCATAATTCCTACTAATTCTGACTTATATCACAACTTTACAACTCGGTTCCGCGGACAGAGACGTGCTTTTCATTAAAAAATAAGTTCTCTGCAAAAAATAGATCGATCATGAATTGAGGGTTTATAAAACACTGTATTATATATCTCTTAAGTTTTACATGTACATATTTTGTATACCCCAGGCCCTTCTTTCTTCTCCTTTTATTGTACAATTTATCTAAAGTTGTTTCTTTTATCTTAATATTACAGTATTTTATGTAGCCCTAGAAAAATGACCGGATACAGAAGTTTTTTTCTGTTTTAACTTTCATTTTAGGGGTCTGGGGTAAACTACTTTTGTCTATTTTAATCTATAAGTACCAATTTAATTTGTCTCTGGTCACTCTAAGAATTATTCATAGGGAGGGTAAGGCCTAGCTGCCATTTGAATAAAAGTAATTAATTTATTTACATAATATACAAGTGGAGACTTAGATAATGATTATATACTCATTATCTAAGTCTCCACTTGTATATTATGTAAATAAATTAATTACTTTTATTCATATGACAGCAGGCTGCCAAATATCGGTCCTTGTAACAATGGAGCTCACGCTCTCCTTGGTATATATTTAGTGAATGGTTACTTACTCGCATCCGAAGTCACTATATAATGGGTACCTCAGTTATTTCTGACAGCCGATTCGGGGCTAATTTAGTCTAAATAACCTATTTATTTGAACATTTTTGGAAATTGTGTAGCTATTTTTGATACGTAACTGGCTTATATTTGGGTCATTATCTGGTTTAACGCTGATAATTTGGTATCCATTATTACACTAAGTTCGTCTAATTTTTTAGCATTATGAGACTACATAGAAGATATCTTCATATTTCTAACAAGGCAGTCTGAAGGACAGCTAAATGCCCGTCCGCAGCGGATATGAATGTGTACTTCTTGACCTATACCAACCATGACTTTGATGTTGTGTCATGTATATTATTAGCACATAGTCTCATGATAGTAATTATTTGTGCCAAGTTATTTGAAATCTTCCATAAAGTCAAAAAATTATTGAGAACATTTAACCTTGACCTTGGGGGTAGCAACCTGGGGGTTCAGCACATCGTGTCATAGTGGTGATCATTTGTGCAAAGTAATTAAAAAACTTTTCGTATGCAAAGTAAGTAACAGAGCAGGCGTGAAAGGTGGATATTTGACCTTTAACTGTGACCTTGACCTTGTGGGTAGCAACCCAATTATTCCACTCTGCACATTGTCTCAAAATGGTGATCACTTGTGCCAAGTTATTTCAAAAAAATTTCAGCGGTTTAAAAGTTATGGAGCGGACACGAAATGTAGACCTTTAACACTTGACCTTTAAGTGTGACCTTGACCTTGGGGGTAGCAACCCAATTATTGTGCTCTGCACATCGTCTCATAATGGTGATCACTTGTGCTAAGATATTTCAAAAAATTTTCAGCGGTTTAAAAGTTATGGAGCGGACACGAAATGTAGACTTTTTAACACTTGACCTGTAAGTGTGACCTTGACCTTGGGGGTAGAAACCTAATAATTGCGCTCTGCACATCGTCTCATAATGGTGATCACTTGTGCCAAGTTATTTCAAAATTTTTCAGCAGTTTAAAAGTTATGGTGCGGACACGAAAGTGTTACGAACGGACAGACGGACGGACTGACAGACGGAGGCCATTCCTATAATCCCCTCCCCGCTTTGCGGAAGGGGATTAATGAACATACCATTTAAAATATAAGTGAATAAAAAGTCGAAGAAAATTCTGTTTCTTAATTCTTTAATCGTATTAAATTTATGTTTTCAAATAAAATTATTCATAATCAGTCAACTCAAATTTTTTATACCTAAATGGCATTAAACATAAATAATAGGCAGGCGCGTAATTTGCTGAAATTTACAACTCTTTTCATTTAAAGCTTATGTGTTGTGACTTATTAATTTTCCACACTTTTACAATGAAACGACGGCCGGTGTAACATTAAATTTGACCCCGTTGAAAATTGACCCCATGGGTCATTTTTCAACGTTGAGAACTGACCCTAGGTCATTTTTCAACGTTGAGAACTGACACTGCCAACATTTCAACATTAAATTTTGATCAAAAAGTCGTTGAGATCTGATCAGTCGTTAGATTTTGATCAACAATGGGGGCATTTTTTAACGGTTTGTTAAATTGAAGTTAAACGTTGGAGATCGTCTGTTTGTGGTAGAGAAACACCAGGAAGGCTTCTTAAAAATGATTTCACAAGGCCGAACCCTGACTCAAACTGACAACTTCGCTGAGGTAGGCAAGATCGTCTATATGTTGGACAGGGAAATGTTAACGAAAGTTTAACACAATTATTTCCGATGGATGGGTGTGTGTGGTCGGAGTTCGACATGCATATCGAGACTTCCACACAGAAAGCATCTTTTCCGACCATAACTCATAATTATGGCCATTTTACGAACTTGTATGTTGTACATGTATATGCGTACCATATCCCTGTGATAAGTAACATGCATGGTATCAGGTGTCATCAGTGTTACAAAGCAAAGGAGATAAATGTTAGTTTTAGAAGTAAGTAATTAATTTAAAGTGACATGTGTATTCAAATTTAACAACATATTAAATACACCCGGCCCAATGGGCCTATACGTCACCTTAAATAAACATAAAATATTTACATTAAGTCGCAAGTTATTAGATTTACAGGCTCAATTGCCAAACTCGCAGGCAAAATATGATAGAAATATGAAGAGAATCTATCATAATTGCATTTAACATGGATCATCATTCGGTAATAAAATGTATATAATCTTCGCTCAGTTTACAGTTCATGTGATTGTGATATATCTAATAAAGTTATCTGTAAATGCTTTAGTATGCTCTGACAATGTATTTGGCTAGCGTTCAAGATTTGCTATTTATCAAATATACTAATTTTTCTGAATCAGTCTATAAAATGAGCACTTTGTTACAAAATTGTACAAAAACGACAGAGTCTATCTTCTACACGTTTGCCAATATGACGTCCGGTGGTAGAATACCACACCTTAACTGGGCAAGAAGCGATCGTTCATTTCTTTTCATACTCAAATTGACATATCTTTCGGTCTCAAATTCCGTTTTGAATAATGTGTAAGTTATCAGCTTTGTTACATTTTCTATCCCTGTTTGGAGCGTTTTCATCCATGGCTGTACGGTATTGAGTTCAAGCTTTTTACGGACTGCAAAGTTTAGAAAACATCTATTCAGATAAGTCAAAGCCTAGTGCAAGATTGGAACGCTGGATTCTCAGGTTAACACCCTACCGGTTCAAAATATGGCATATTAAGAGCTCACAGAATATTGCCGACGCGTTATCGGGACTTCTTGATCAAACATACTCATATGTGAAATTTATAGCAAGGGAGTCGATCCCTAGTGCTATGACGAAGCGCCAGTCTAGATGCAATAATGAAGTGAGTGCTGTTCGCGAATGCATATTGTCTAATGAGTGGCCTAAGATTTAGCAATTGAGGCCATATGTAGCAATCAATGATGAGTAATGTACAACAAGCTGTCTGGTACTCCGAGGTACTAGAATTCTCATTGCCGAAAAATAAACGGAAGTGGAGACCCATACTGGAAGTCTCCTGCATGCGTAACTTTGTCTCCCTTCCCTACCTTAAATATCTAACTTTTCGAAAACTATAGCATTTTGGCAGGAAAAGTCACGTGACAGGCAACTGCTCAGAAACATGTGTTCGCGGTAGAAATCAAATTTTCAATTTGGTCAAACTCGCACGGAAACACGTTTTTAAATGGACATAGCGGTGTCAAAAATTCGTCCTTGACCTTGATCATGTAACATCCCGTAATATGCCATGTATATGTTTTAATGTTGGGACCGCATCCAAGTTTGGGAAATTGTTATGGAATCTACGGAAGCGATTACTTTTTTTACGCTATGGCCATTGAAAGGATATGGTCGCAAGATAAGAACCAAAATTTCTGAAATCTCATTATTTCGTCATACGTGACCTTGATATGAACGTCAATTTGGTAGGTAGTTGGTAGTTGGCAGTTGGATATTCCAATAACCAACTACCAACTAGTTGGTTGTTGGTAATTCGTAATACCAAAAAATTTAATAGCTGTAGCAGATAATCAAATCTAATATGTTCTAACAAACTGTACTCTTTTCTGAAAGGAGAATGAAGCAGGCAAATTAGTAACTTATTCGTGTGAATCCCCAACTACCTACCCGAGGGCAGTTGGTTATTCAAACTTTGCATGTATTCCCATCAAAATACGACACTAATGTAACTGTAACAAACATATATACTAATTAGATGTAATCTACAACATGGTTACACTCCCTTCTAGCTATACACATTATGGGACTCAGTTGGTTATTCGCTTGAATCCCCAACTACCTTCCAGTTGGTAGTTGGTTATTCAGATTTTGTATGTTTATCTCTATAAAATAGAAATTATACATCCGGAATAAATGTGATATATATACAACAGGATAGATGTATTATGCAATATTTTACCACGAAAAACTCCTTTCAATCACTAGGGGACTTAGTTGGTTATTCGCTGGAATCCCCAACTACCTTCCAGTAGGTAGTTGGTTATTCAGACTTTTCGTGTATGTCTATTAAAATAGGAATTATACACCCAGAATAAAAGTAAGATATATTTAACAGGATAGATGTATTATGTAATATGGTTACACGAAATTCTCCGTTTATTCACCGGGGGACTTAGTTGGTAATTCGCTTGAATCCCCAACTACCTTCCAGTAGGTAGTTGGTTATTCAGATTTTTCGTGTATGTCTATCAAAATAAAAATCATGCACCCGGAATAAATGTAAGATATATTTAACAGGACAGATGTATTATGTAATATGGTAACACGAAATTCTCCGTTCATTCACCGGGGGACTCAGTTGGTAATTCGCTTGAATCCCCAACTACCTTCCAGTAGCTAGTTGGTTATTTAGATTTTGCGTATATATCAGTGAAAGAACAGGTTAGTTTTGTATAATAACTGTTACATATATCAGGTAGATAAATCTTCTCTAAAACATGGTAAAACCTATTTTTCCCTTTATCCAATATGGGACTCAATTGGTTTTTGCTCGAATCCCAAACGGTTTCTAAAAAGGTAGTTCGTTATTTCGAATTTGCATGGGTATCAAGGAAAAGACAAAGTCTTTTTGTCTCGTGTTTGGGAGCTTTACATGGAAATGTCACTGTAGAAATGTCATACCAGAAACTGCAAGAAATCATTAATTAAGATATAGTTACAAGAAGTGCGTTCTTGGTAGCGGATAACAATTTTAGTACTAATCGTTACAGCGTATAGATTAGTACTTTTGTCCTTACGTCAGGGGTCCCGAGTTCGATCCCCCGCTCCTCCACTAACATTACTAATAGTCTTTCGGATGAGACTTTAAACCGAGGTCCCATGTATCAGTGCTATACGCTGAGCATGTAAAAGAACCAGAAGTGTCTCTGGAATGGGATGCTTTCTGTATCTTGCACTACCCCCACCACATAAAATAACTAATCTCTCCAGGGGGCGTCGGTCATATGGGCAACCGGTACCGACGATAAATAAGCTTAAATAGATAGATAGATAAATCAGTTCTAGCGAGTCTTCCGAAGTGGTGACTTCAAACTTTCAAATTCAGTGCTTATTAAAGCATTATAGTAAATTTTATTTCATATTTTAATGATACAAACACTGTTCTGATATATCGGTAAATCTGTTTGTCGTCAATAGCATACTATGCGTATATATTATTTGTGCATCATTAGCAAAGAAAGTCGGGGGGGGGGGTGGAGACACTTTTTCTGTTTGCAGCATTTGGATATCACTACCTCCCCCTCCCCCTTCAAAAAAAAAGAAAGAAAAAAAGATATAATATTAGGAGTAGGGGTTGGGCAGCCGGTTCGCAGTGGTCCTGACTTTCCTTTTAATATTTAACAAAGACCACACTTATATATTTTGTCAAACAGTATACAATGTTCTGTAAGACATGCTTTATAGTGCATTTGAAATATTGCATATATTCGTATAAATGTTCACTGTGAAATTTTGTCTCAATGTCACCACAATATAAGCTCCTCGCAAAACAGAGTCTGTTGTTTTTTAATTAGTAAAATAGTAGGGACGTTATATTTCTGGCTATAAAAGGAAAACGAAATACCGCTTTTAAGCATCATTTAATTATTCAGATTCTCAAATTAATGATCGTTGTAAAATGTAACACCGTTGGAAGTTATGATTAATATAGTGTCAGTAAAATGTTAGAATGATCAAAAGAAAGACAGAAAGACAGGCATAGACAAAAAAAAAAGAACTACCAGTTAGATGATATGAATGAAATGAATGAATGAATGAATGAATCAATGAACGAACGAACGAACGAACGAGCGAACGAACGAACGAATGAATGAATGATGTCAATGCGCAAGTATCGCAAACATTTTACCGTCAGATTAAGCAAAAGCGATCTCCAATTTCAGATGTATGAACCATTCGATGCCAGTTGAAACGGGTTGGATTTTTAATTTGTGGTTTATGTTCTATAAATATGTTGGGTCATAAATTTCATTATCTATTTAACTGTTCCTTTTACACCTTTTACACGATCTGAGAAAGACATATTTATTCAATTCGTATTTCCATAACCCTAACATTCTTAAATTTTTAAAGTTAATATATGTGATGAGTATATAGCGCGATATCAAGCTTACCTCAATCGAAAGACGATGGAGGTGACATGCTTCACTCAACAAGTTTAACTGGTGTAATGTAACCTGACGGACCGACAGGACCGACGAATGATTGTTCTGTAAAGCCATGACTTGTATGTACATTCCTAAAGAAAGAGTACGACACAACAGTATTCTGGCATGTGTAACTCATTTTTAAAGCAAACAAATGCAATTTTCACTGAAAAAGGTATATGTATGTGGTCAGGTGCTTTTTAGACTTACGTTTCATTACCATACTTTGATGAGTATTTGAAACACTCAGCAAGGTACGCTACGCCTTCCGTTGCATCATCATAAAAACGATTACAACGTTCATGGACATAATAATGCTGGGGTCACCTTTTTTTTACAAAAAAAATTAAAGAAAAATTAAAAAAATATTTTACACATTTAGCATGTAACAATTCTATAGTGCCGGTCTAAAATTGTTAAAATCCGAGATATTTGAAATTTAATGTTTTAGTATTGGACCTCTCTGGAGATGATTATAGTCATATTAGTTGCAATTGTTAAAATTGTATAATTGTCGTTGGTTGGTGTCTAAGGTTGAGCTATATAGGCCGATATTGGTCCTCTTCCTGTTCAGAAACGTTTAATAAAAACATTAATTGGTTAAATGAATATTGCTGTTAATTAATCAACGAAATTTGCTGATGTTTGCACCTGTATAAAGAAAAGATTTGATATATGTAGACATTTCTGTAATCTTTCTTCCACTGAAATCATTTGAAAAATCTGTACGTGTTGGTACGTGTTTGTCATTCAATTTTAGTATTTTATTACCCCTTATTCTCAACAGATGGGCAGATTACAATCACACATTTCGTCCATCCGTCCATGTGGATGTCGTAACATCTTTTCGTTTCCAGAATGTAAATTTGTCATGAATTGAAGGATTTCAAATAAATTTGAGGCAAATGTTAGGAACATCAAGTCGACGTATCGCATGCAGGATGAACACCCCTTTCGTAAAGCTCAATACCTTAGCAAAGAAATACTGTTATATGCACAAATTTTTGTCCGGGTTATAACCCTGTCATATATAAATTGAATACAAACAACTTTCCAAATTCAAGACATTATGATTACGTATCGTATACGACACCCGACCGCAAAGGGCATGATAACAGATTTACATTAAATAGCGTGATGGTCTATGAATTTCCTCTGAATTAGCCATTCTTCCTGCAAAAAAAAAACAACTAAAAAATCTGCTCAGTAATAAAACTACCAACTATTCAGATACGGCATCAAACAAACAAATATGTTTTCAGGTAGTACCAATTAAATACAACAAAAACAACAACAATTTAACGAGAAATTTAAGCTTGGTTTGCCAACGCTGTTTCTCTCAAAAACATTGCATAATACATCTATCTTGTTGTATATATCTTACATTTATTCCGGATGTATAATATCTGTTTTGAGATATATATATGCAGAATCTGAATAACCAACTACCAACTAGAAGGTAGATGGGGATTCAAGCGAATAACCAACTGAGTCCCCTGGTGAATGAACAGAGAATTTCGTGTTACCATATTACATAATACATCTATCCTGTTAAATATATCTTACTTTTATCCCGGGTGTATGATTTTATTTTGATAGACCTACACGAAAAATCGGAATAACCAACTACCAACTGGAAGGTAGTTGGGGATTCAAGCGAATTACAAACTGAGTCCCCCAGTTGAATGATCGGAGAATTTCGTGTAACCATATTACATAATACATCTATCCTGTTAAATATATCTTACTTTTATTCCGGGTGTATGATTTTTGTTTTGATAGACATACACGAAAAATCTGAATAACCAACTACCTTCTGGAAGGTAGTTGGGGATTCAAGCGAATTACCAACTGAGTCCCCCGGTAAATGAACGGAGAATTTCGTGTAGCCATATTACATAATACATCTATCCTGTTAAATATATCTTACTTTTATTCCGGATGTATGATTTTTATTTTGATAGACATACACGAAAAGTCTGAATAACCAACTGCCTACTGGAAGGTAGTTGGGGATTCAAGCGAATAACCAACTAAGTCCCCTGGTGATTGAAAGGAGTTTTTCGTGGTAAAATATTGCATAATACATCTATCCTGTCGTATATATCTCACATTTATTCCGGATGTATAATTTCAATTTTATAGAGATAAACATACAAAATCTGAATAACCAACAAACAACTGGAAAGTAGTTGGGGATTCAAGCGAATTACCAGCTGAGTCCCCTGGTGAATGAACGGAGAATTTCGTGTTACCATATTACATAATACATCTATCCTGTTATATATATCTTACATTTATTCCGGATGTATAATTTCTATTTTTAGAGATAAATATACAAAATCTGAATACCCCACTACCAACTGGAAGGTAGTTGGGGATTCAAGCGAATTATAAATAACCAACCTAGTCCCCTGTTGAATGAACAGAGAATTTCGTGGTACAATATTGCATCTATTTTGTTGTAAATATCTTACATTTATTCCGGGTGTATAATTTCTATTTTCAAAGATATACCTTCAAATTCTGAATAACCAACTACCTACGGGAAGGTAGTTGGGGATTCAAGCGAATAACCAACTGAGTCCCATAATGTGTATAGCTAGAAGGGAGTGTTACCATGTTGTAGATTACATCTAATTAGTATATATGTTTGTTACAGCTACATTAGTGTCGTATTTTGATGGGAATACATGCAAAGTTTGAATAACCAACTGCCCTCGGGTAGGTAGTTGGGGATTCACACGAATAAGTTACTAATTCGCCTGCTTCATTCTCTTTTCAGAAAAGAGTACGGTTTGTTAGAACATACTAGATTTGATTATCTGCTACAGCTATTAAATTGTTTGGTATTACGAATTACCAACCACCAACTAGTTGGTAGTTGGTTATTTGAATATCCAACTGCCAACTACCAACTACCTACCAAATTGACGTTCATGACCGAGATGGGAAGGACAAAATATATTCTGACGAAAAACGGGCCCCGAAAGAAAGTAACATTAGTTCAGGAGACCCAGTTCGTGTTAAGCAAAATAAATCTAACAAATCGGACACACTGTTTAGTCCGAATATGTATACTGTTCTCAAAAAGGAAGGTTGATTCTGTACTAAAAACTTAAAATATTTTCTTTATTTCATAGTCTTTACATTTTATATTAAAGTTACACATTAATTACGTAAACATGCTTTGTAAGCCGGGCATTTTATTATTAAATTCTGTTAGGGGAGGGCCTTCATTCATGTTGGTAAAACTTGTGACCCAACAAATTTGCTTCAAAATATTTAACATGCATGTTTCCATTTCTGTATTTACTGTAGTCTGTTTTTTATTTGATGTACTTTATTATATTACATGTACAAGATTTCAAACAATAAAATATGATTAAAAATCAAAAGGAAGGTAATAGCGTTTTAATCAAATCTTGTTTACATGTAGATGGATCTGAATTTCGCAGAAATATCACACATATGAAGAAAATGTGTCATACGTACACAAAATAGTCAGGATGATGTCATAGTGATCAAACTGTGCAAAATGGTCATTTATTGAAAATATTACTGCTGTAGACACTTACATAAGACCAACTCGAATAAAAAAAATACCTGAAAAATACAATTAACGACCTGTGGATTTGTTGACATGATTCCATGATTCATACTGGAATTTATTTCGGAGTTTTATCTGGTTATTTTATATTAATACTGTACCTGAACAATCTGCAGAGATTATATTCTGGTGTGGTCTAGGCTATTAAAGAGAATTTATGACTGTTGATGTAACCTAAGGCCTAATAATTGCTCTGCTGTTGTTTTATCAGTTGTATTGTATCATAATGACAGTGAATTACTTTATAATTGCCAATTATCCAGTAAAATATTTTGGTTGGACTGTTTTTTGGAGTTAGGCCAAAATTATATCATTATAAGGTTTTCAGTCTGAAGAAAGTTAGTTTGATATGACATAATTACAATTAAAAAGGGAGGGAATGTAGTATACTAGTATGTGTAACAAGTCCCTGTGGTAAGTAACATGTATGGTAGTACAGGGGGGCAGATCAAGTTAGTGTGTGTGCGTGCGCGCAGTGTACGTGCGTGCGTGCGTGTATGCGTGCGTGCGTGTGTGTGTGTGTATTAATCTTCAATGGTGTGGCTTACGGTGGATTTTTGTCTATGAGGTTTTAATTCATTTAAAGAATTTATAGCTATTCATGGCTTTTAGAAAAAGTCTCTTATAATTCTGTTTAGAATGACCATGTGCTTTTATGGTTTTATATGGTGTGTATAAATTATTACAAATCGACCTATACCCGTTAATATCTTTCCCGTTTGATACTTTGCCCGCGTTTCAAACTTCAAACAAAATCACCCATATATATATATATATATATATATATATATATATATATATATATATATATATATATATATATATAGTTTGATATATACGTCACATTTGCTCTTGTAGGCAAATAAAATTAGCTGTTTTTTTAATTTATTCGTTGGTTTCTAATCATATTGAATATTTCTATTTAAACGAAAATATAAAGTCAAGATTTAACGTTATATGTCACCAAAGGCACGTCATGGAAAGCACGTGCAACTTTCCCGACAAAATACGTATAAATTAGCTCCTGTTATACGGTAACTTAAAAGAGAATATGTCGATCTTAATAATGAGCGTGATGGTGTTGTTGTATAACATGTATATAGCATTGTTTCAACATAATGCAATTGTGAAAGTATTATTTTCAGTCAAGAGCATCTTGAGTTAAAAATGCCATAAGGTGTTCTTAAATTTCAAGCAATTCAATAAAGCTAAGGTTAAAAACATTATTTGTTACATGTCTTGGCAGAATAATAGTGGAAAAACACTTTGCTGGTTCGGTTTAATTGAGCCTGTCATGGATGGTAAAATGTTTGAAATGGTTTCCGTGTGAGTATATAAAGCTAACAAATATGTCTATTAAAAAAGATTGCATGGTTTATTAACATAATTTCGTTAGCTTACTCTTTTATGCGTTGTTAAAAAATTAACACCAAAAAAAACTTCATCCATAGAATACATGAATTTGAAACAAATATTTGAAAGGGGATGATGACAGCATCATCAGAAAACGTTGACGTTCCCGCGCATTAGGTCCACCAATTCAAAATAAAACTAGTGCATACCTTGGAACAAGATTAATTTTGATGCAAAGCATCAAAGGCGGCGCACATGGTTTTGAAATAAAATAAATAATAAGTGTATAAATTAACCTAAACAATTGTACACGTGTGTAATACATGTTGTACATTTTGATGATATAATCAAGTTATTTACAGATGGGATGTAAAAAGATTTTAAAGGGGGGCATTTGAATTATATCCATGTTTTAATCACTTTTATTGAAGATGTGAAATCATGTGAATTCACTTTTCTTCAACAAAATGACCAGATATGAATGACTATATTCTCATAAAAAATCATTTGATCTTTCACTTTTTATGAAAATTGCATATTGTCTCCCTTTAAAATTAAAAATTGGGATAATAATCAAGTGTTCTTCGTCTGCGACACAATTCAGCACTTGAATATTCCAAATGTCTACTATTGCTTTATATCAACAATCTATATCCTTTTAATGATTTTAGTCTGTTTAAATCCTACTGTTTTGTGTCTTTTTCTGTTCTATCCTGGTTGCGCAACCATGATAGACAGGATATAATCCAATTTTTACAAACTCAGATTTTCAATCTTTTTCTTGAAAAAATGTTATGTTTTCATTGTTTATATTGTATGCATGAAGAAAATACCATCACACATGCACATGCAGTGGTCATAAGCCTTCAACGAACATTAAATACTATACTTTATATAGATTTGCTGCGATTGACCTAGGAACATTTTGGAACCATCGATAGCACATTAAGTAAATTGAAACAAGGATGACTTCAGTGATCGGAAAGTTTCAAAAGGGTTGCTAAGTTTACTGTCCAAAGTTTCTAGGCAGCCAATACATGTCAAAATTTCAAATTTAAACCTTGAATGACAATTCCAAGAATATGTTTTTCTTCCCACAGAGAATGAGAATTTGAGATCCATGGACGGTTATTTCTGTAGAAGAGAACTGTAGAAGAGAATAGTCATTATAAATTATTTAAAATCACCTCGTAAGCTTGCTTTTTCCCCTCTCTGTGTTTAAGAGAAAATTATATCTAAGGAATTACCGTCTCTGGTAGGAAACGGGAAACGAATTTTTGTGTAGCAGTAGCAGTGAGTGTATTTCTGAAATTGGAACAAAGAGAGCTGCCGACCTGACAGTGCTTACGCTAGGTAATCAACTATGGAGTACACATTCTCCTGTAATAGATGAAGGGCTTTACTACTAAATATTTTCTTGTACGCATAATATTCCCAGATTTGGTGAAAACTATACCAAGATACTTGTCTCTGAAGGTGTGTCCTCGATTTTGAAATAACAATTCCTATGTTATCGACATCCAAAAAATAAAACCTTACATGTAACATCTTTGTTCGAATTCCACATTTCACAGTATGGTATTACATCATTTCAAATATTTTGTAATTTGTCTGCACTAGATAACACCCGAAGTACAACTGGTACTCTATCATATTCATGGTTTAACGGTTTAGTGGCGTAGTGAAAAGATATGTTTTTTTGTAACTATAACGACTGAATTGACTCCAGCAAAGTAAGAGTGTTCTTCAAATTCATCCTTGTGTCTGTATTCACAAAGACAGACTCATTCTTTATTATTGCATTAAAACGACAGATTTTGTACAATTTCTATTTTCAAGTTAGTTTATACAAATCAATTTTATTTCGATTGTGACGAAAGCTTTTAGCTAATAGAATCATTCTCAAATCCGTCCCTGGAACCAACCAGTACTAAGTAATGAGAATAAAGTTTATTGCTGAAGGAAATAACCGATGCCGACACGGCCGCTGACGGGGTTCGAACTCGTGTCTTGACTAGCTATCCTTAGAGTACAAGTCCGACCTTTTAACCACTCGGCTTCACCTTTCTTTATATAGCTATAGTTGAAAGAATTAACAAAGATTTGCATTTCAGATTAAGTAGCAACACACTGCTAGATAAATGCTGTGAATACACAAGTGCTTGCAGCGCTTTGATTTGTTTTAGGAAAAGTAATTAAATCTGTAATTTTTGCATCAAAAACTTTTGATTAAAAATACAAACTTACCTGATTTGGATCAATTTATTTTTAAAATTAATAAATACGTTTTATGAAGTGACATATTTTAAGTGATGTACAGAATAATTGGATTTTTTTACATTGATAATGATCCAAGATTCTCCCAAATTGATTACGTCAGCGCATGGTACAAAATAAAACACTATTCCAATATAGGCGTCGCCGTTCTCGGCGCCGCCAATAAGGTAATGTTTATGCATTCTGATTGGTCAGTCATGTAAACAAACACAAGAAGGAAGTAATTTGTTAAACATGTATGTGTAATTAAGTATTATGTTGTTTTTTTACGTTTATGGTAGAATGAGCCACTCCTCAATTTTAACGGACTGTTGTTAAATTTTCACAGATATTTCCAAGAGTGTTTTTCCCTTAATTTCTATGCCGTATATCTTCAGGAATAATCTGTCAATTTTTGTCCGTGATATTTTCAAACACGACGTCATCTTTTCAACACTGCGCAAAATGACATGCCTGATTACAATCAATTCAAATTTAGTTGTTTTTGTCTGATGCTGAATATTATGAAATTCCGATAAAGTGCTCTCCTGTACGTGTCATGCACAAGATTGCAGTATATGCGCGTTCGCACTGTCAAACACAAATACAAGGGGTCTCCGTGGCCGAGTGATTAAAGTTACTTGCCATTCACCAATATAGGTTCGAGTCCCACTCAGAGCAATGAATTCCTTATGTTAGCAAGCCATTCGGAAGGTTGAAGTTTCTACACAGGCGCGTGGCCGTGAATGTTGCCTGTGTCGAAAAGACGCTACCCGGACCAAGAAGACTGATATATAAGTGCATGACAAAGTGAAATAAACCGACGGCACGATTCTGTTGCAACTTTTACCGAAGATGCAGAAGTCACGTTAAACGTTTGCTAATTAAGGACACTCTTATTTTTATCTGGATCATGTAGGGTCAAAACCTAGGACACCAGGTCAAATCAAAGAATGAGCTTGTTTACACTCAAGAGGCCATGTTTTGCGAAAAGGAGAAGGTTCACTTTTGCACCAAATTAACTAAAGTCTCGAAATTGAGTAAAGAACATGTTTTCTTTAGAAGTATTGTTTTATCAAACTGCATAAAATATTCTACAATATATTCATTATAGAAGAAAATAAGTAACAGTGGTCTCGAAAAGAACTACTTGAAAAAGTAGGAAGACATGCGTGATGTTTGAATTCATTTCATCAATGGTTACTCAATCAGAATTTGTTAAGTCAAACAAGGGCCATATTCATGCAAGGGTTGTGTAACTGTATTTGATAAGGCTGATCACTGGGAAGGCTGGTGCATTGAGTGGTTATTTTGGATATGGCTATGATAATAACTCATCGAAGGTGTGACGCAGACGCTAGGGGGCCATTTGAATAGCTCTTATTCTCATTCGCATAGCCAAGCTAATGAAAAATGTACGACTGTATGAGTTAAGCATTGAAATTACACTTTTTTCAACTGGTTGTTTTTTAGTTCATTTTATATAATTATCTTAATACGACACAAGTAAAGAATAGGGTTTCAAATATAGATACTTTATTGGGAAGACCCAAGGCGCCCTCCGTGCATTATTTCATCAAGAGAGGGCAACTCGTAGAATAAACCACCTTCCGTAAGCCAGCTGGAAGAATTCAAAGTCCCGAGTGAGGCTCGAATAAACATCAGTGAGGACTAAGTGATTTGAAGTCAGCGATCTTAACCACTCGGCCACGGAGGTCCCGTTTATTACTATAACAGGATTGTAACAGTGCCCAACTGGATATGAAATTATTTATTCAATGTAATGGGTGTAATGTTGAAATGTTCCAGGAGGTCAACATTGTAAAATGACCACTAAATTGCCGACGGGCCCTAAATATAATTACATCACATTTACATGACCGAAAGCAAAACGCCAACTAATACGAATGGCAGTCATGTCAAACCACTCTGTGAAGCGCACAATCCGAAAATTTATGCGGAAATCGTACGGCCAAACTTTCTACATCATGATCAACAATTTGGTTACCGATAATATTATCCCCTTTATCCTGTTACCGTTTATAACTACACCTTATCGGCTACGTCACAGAACGCTCAGTCATAAAGTGTCTTACTCTACGCTGAAAGCATGGAATTAAAGATGCCCGATAGGATAATTTCTTCAAAACCTGACAGTTTTCTGAGAAGTCTTTTTTGTTTCGTTTGATGTTTTCCAAAAATATTGCCAAATTGCTCACCAAAAAAAACTGGTATAGCTTCTAATATTACACTAGGCAGTTTCTCTTAAATACGTCTGATACACAAGTGATAAACAACCATCTGTCATTCGAACCAACGGCCCCAAATTGACGAGAGATTGAAATATAACCCGACTGTAGTAGATCAGTTTGTAAATAAGCATTCAAAAAGGGGTAACTGATTTCTGACCAGTATCAGAATTATTATCGATGAATTGGCAAGTACTTAGAAGTCTTATTAGCTCGAGGCGCGCTTGAATGAATAACTAAATGTTTATCACTTTAAAATATGAAAAGAATACAGAAATATTAATCTTTCATCTGTATGGTAATAAATATATTGCGTTAGATTATTGGGATCAGTTCTCAATGTTCAAATATGTCCTGCCTAAAGTTGATCAGTTTTCAACGGGGGTCAATATTTTACGTGTGGCTGGGTCATTAATTAACGGGACGGGTCAATTTTCAACGTTGAAAACTGATCACGAATCAAAATTTGAACACGGGTCAAAATTTAATGTTACACCGGATCAAAGTCGGGCATTCAGACCTACTTCATAATGTGTTGATAAAGGTGCATATAACTAGTTTTTGCAACTTGTCCACAAATTTTCTTTTACTTTGATGATTTCAGTATTTAATTGGAGATTGTCCTTCATGGTGATAATAATGTAACAGGTGGTGAAAAATCGTTGCTCGACCGGGACTCGAACCCAGGTCCTTCCGCTTACAGGGCGGACACTCTACCAACTGAGCTACCAAACCACGGTTCTGCCTCATCGATTTATCACCTATAAACCTGTACCCGGCTACAATAATAATAATAATAATATATATTATTATTATTATTATATTATTATTATCATTACTGTAAGCATTGACTAATTGGACTTACTATATCAAACTGCGAATTTAACGAAATGGACGCAATAAATATGACCGCTAATTTTCTGCGTAGCAGAAATCATGGCCCAAATACAATCAAATAAAGCCAGATACGTATCAAAAACGGAAAGTTACTCACTGAAAAAAAGTTGTTAAAAATGAGAAATAATTTCCTGTCAAGTGATCCGAATCAGCCTAGAAAGTGGTCCGAATTAGGCAATCGGGGCCGAATCAGCTAAGGTCCGAATTAGTCGGTATTCCTTTAATTCACATACAAACCATTTGTGATCTGCTATGTGAACAAAGCTATTTATCACCAGGGCCTTAATTGAGAAACTCTCAATTAAGGCCCTGCTGTCACCCAGTACTTTACTTTACACCGAACATGCAAAAGAACCAGGGGTGTCTCTGGAAGGTTGCTAGTACTTTCGTCTAACTAGAATTTCGTCTACCTTACTGTATAAAGTAAACCAGTTGGAAATTTCGTCTAACTTATTAATATAGTGCTATCAGAGTACAATTAGTGTAATTATCACCAACAGTACTATTGTTAGTATATGAAAATAGTAAAGTGCTGTTTTCAAAACAAACAATAGATATATACCAACAGACAGGGTTTTACTAAACTCACTCGTGTGCAAACTAATAATGTAATGTAAACAATTTGTGTGACCATTATATATTCATACAACAAATGCAGTCTTTATATAGCCCGCCCGCTTAGCTCAATAGGTAGAGCACTGGATTAGTAATCCATGGGTCGATGGTTCGACCCCTGGGCAGGGCAAAATTTCTCCGTGACAATTGATCTCAGCCATTGTGTCTAATGTTCATTTGTCTCTCACCGCTGATTTAGAGTAGATCATGTGGGAACAGTAGTCAGTCACATGCGGAGAAATTGGTAAAAACTGGTTAGTTATCAGATTAGGTGGACTGACCGCCGAGATATAACATATACCGATATTATAGTCATGGACTTCAGCAAAGCATTTGACAAAGTCGATCATCATAAACTTCTTCTCAAACTTGAGAGATTAGGTATTAATTCCGAGAGTGTTCCTTGGATCAGGTCATTTCTTTATGGTCGCACCCAGCAGGTTGCGGTAGAAGGTCAAAACTCGGAAAGCCTACCAGTCCTATCAGGTGTCCCCCAAGGCTCGGTCCTTGGGCCTTGCCTATTCCTCTCATACATTAACGACCTACCTGACAGTGTAAAGGGCAAAGTTAGACTATTCGCAGACGATACAATAGTATATCTAACCATCAAATCCACCCGAGATCCCGAAACCCTTCTAAATGACCTTCATAGTCTTGAAAACTGGGAATCTGATTGGTCCATGGAATTCAACCCTGATAAATGTGAAATCCTTAGAATCAGCCGAAAAAACATCCTATCATATTCCCTTACAAACTTCATGGTATTGAACTGAAAACCACAGAGGCAGCTAAATATTTAGGCGTAACAATAAGTAAAGACCTTTCCTGGACCAATCACATCAACAACATAACATCTAAAGCTAAAAATTCACTCAGGTTCATTAAAAGAAATGTTAAAACTTCAAATAAAAAGGTCAAAGAAACTGCCTACAAAACTTATGTAAGGCCCCAGTTAGAATACTGTTCTACGGTTTGGCATCCTTGGCAAAAATATTTAATCTATAAATTAGAACAAGTTCAAAGATCTGCCGCCAGATATGTAACTAATGATTATAACTACACCAGTAGTGTGTCCCAAATGTTGTTGGATTTAAAATGGCAAACCTTAGAACAAAGACGTAACATCAGCTCTGTCACTTTTTTGTATAAGATCCAACACAATCTTGTTAGGGTTGACCATCACCACCTGACACCCACAAGAAACCTGAACTATCTTATACCACATTCAATGACACAATATCATTCCCACTCATTCTTCCCAAGAAGTATTCGTCTGTGGAATGGTCTACCTGTGTCCTTGCAAGCTAGTCCCAGCATAGACACCTTTACTGGGCAGCTGCATCCTTTCCACCAGTTCTAAATCTATACACTGTTTTTACCTTTTAACTTTACTTTTACTTTAACTTTAGTAACTTTGCACTTAACATATCTTAACAGCTATTCCCAGACAACGCGCCTGCTTAGTATAATCAATTGTTGATTGTGAAGCAGTACAATGTAGATGTAGATGTAGATGTGATATAACCTAGATGTTGAAATCGGCGTTAAACCCCAAAAAGCAAAGCAAGTCTTTATAGTTTATCATTATTCAACAAGACATACAATCACTTTTTATTGCAATAGAAAGGTGTGGTATGCTAAATAATCAAGTAGACGAAAAAATAAAATAATAAAATTACTAATCTCTTCCGGGGGTGTCGATCACATGGGCAACCGGTACCGACGATAAATAAGCTCAGATCTGTTTGTCTTTATATCTGATACCGTTTACCAGGAGCTATCTATTTGAATTTGACTGGTTTACATTTTTATGTTAACAAATACTTTAGTAGCTTTGATTACTTTAGAAGTCGTCTTGCGCAATACAGGTGCGTGTGGTACTTGGAAGCCGATAGCGCCTATGGAGACAAGAATGTCCAAGATCAGAATTCTGGTTAGTGTATTGCCAGATTAAACCTATCTGAAAAAAATACTGATTAGTTTTGTGGAAAATCAGATAAAGGAATAATATTAAGTTGGATACAAATATAGTTTAATGCTGACAATTCTTATTAAACTTTGGAAGTTACCTCTGAAGTGGGCGTCTGAAGTGGAAATATGGGAAAATTTTTACATGCCCTGTCATAATCTACCAATGTCAACTTCTGTATGAAGAACTTGTGTGAATCTGCAACAATATTTTATTAACAGGTATATTTTCTAGTTTTTTATTTTAAGGGTGAAAAATACCAGTGCAGGCACGAATAAATATATCCTACTGTCAAAATAAACATGATAAACACAAGCCAGTTCAGTTGTTAATCTCTACAAATTAGGTTTAACAGGTTTTGTATATTGTGAAAGCGTTTTAATCAAGTCCATAAAGGTTTCTCAATTTAACTGTTATACAGAGAGCCAGATACTTGGTAAAAGAGATGTAATTATGGCTGGTTTTATATGAGTCGTGGGTTTTCCTCAGAGACATAGATAACAGAGATAGGCAACTTCCTAGCTAGTTAAGGTCTCACGCGTGCCTGCTAAGACAGTGTCTTGTAGCAAGTATAACTTGTAACCTAGTTGCCAAATTGAAACAAATTATACATTGACTGAAAGCCTAGTCATTTGTCTATTGCTACAGTTAAAATAATTTTAGTCCTGGTAAAAATAAATGATGCATCATGTGTTAAAGAGAACTGCAACTTATTCATTTTTCACAAAACTATAAAGATGGTGAAAAACTGGGATATTGGGTATATTCTGCCAAGTTATATTAAATTAAAGGGCTAGAAAGTTGCCAATATTTTAATTTGCAGCTATAGACGACTGTTTAAGCTTTCAAATGATGTATACCTTAAAACGGTCGAACAAATAGCCATTGAGTTTTAGTTGCTATAAAATGCCTCATTTTTTCACTTTTTGAGAGGCATGTGCGCTATTTCAATGGAGTAAATAAAAGCTGCTTATCTCTTTTATCTATGTCTCTGGTTTTCCTTAAGTCACGGGTAAGTGATACAGGTATTTATCATCAAAGAGTTAAAATGATTGACGTTTGTTTACATATTTTGTCTAATTCAGTTGTTATTATCAAAAATATCATTGTTCTTTGTGATGTTTTCTCCATTTGTTTACATCTTGGACACCAGCGATGACAGGTGTTTGCTTCTGGTACTTACAGCATGCATGACCTAAATGCATGGAAAATATATCTCACAGAATTATCGGTAGCTTATTACACCCAATGATGTGCTACCAATGATAATTTAATAACATATCTTATTTTGTTTTGTGAAAACAAATGATTCAAAAGCTAATTCTGTGTCCACTTTCTTTCTTTCTTTCTTCTGATAATGACTACGATCAAGATTGATCATTATGTCATGCGGGTGGCAAATTAGCAGCCAGATGGGTTAAAAAATATTCATGTATAATACACCAATAAAAGAAAATTTGAGGCCAAACTGCTCTAAGATTATAATTACATGCGGAAGTAGCAAGCCTAGCCTGTTAAAACTATGTACATGTACAGGGTTGTACCACATTACATTGAACTAATTGCCTGTTTAAAGGGAGTCCACTGTGCAAATGGAAACAGTTGACTCTGGCAGGCAGTTCCAGACTGGTATTAACCTAGGAAAGAAAGAGCACTTAAAACAGTCTGTACGTGGAGAGGGTCTTGTTATGTCTGGTTTGAAGTGACCTACTTGTAACTGGTGTTAGATACATGTCCTTATCAATAAAAACAAGGTTATAATGTATTTTGTAGAAGAAGGTAAGACCTGAAACTTCTCTTCTGTGTTCAAGGCTGTCTAAATCTAAGTCTGTTAACATGTCACCCACACAACTTGACCTACGCCACCTTCTACATGCCCATCTTGCCGCAGTGCGCTGTACTTTTTCAATCTTTTGTATGTTATGTTGGGTATGTGGGTTCCATATAGGGGACACATACTCAACCTGGGGTCTGACTAAAGTTTTGTATGCCATGAGTCTTGTGGCCTGTGGTGCAAAGGAAAGGTTATGACGTAAGAAACCAAGTGTTCGAGTGGCCTTCCCGGCCACACTGTCTATATTTTTGGACCAATCTAGGGTGTTGGTTAGGGTAACGCCCAGATATTTAGCAGAGTCAACTGCTTCTAGGACTTGACCATGCGGCAGGTAATTATGTTTGATTAGGTTAACCTGCTTATGCCTGGATAGTCTCATGACTTCACACACTTAGGACTATTAGGAGCCAAATATACTAATAATTTCCAGCTAAATCGCAATATTAACAGATGATTCTTTTCAGCAATATTTTTGTGGTTTATAACTTTTTCAAGTGATTTTCAGTAGGTTAGTGCAATCATGTAATGATTTTTTTTACACAACACTGCTGAAATAGGCCTTACCCGCGACTCAATGAAAAGCAGCATCTGTAGAAATGCAGAGTAGTACATGTAAAAAAATGACTAAATCTTGGTAACAGACCATAAGGGAGTTATGAAATTTGATGACAGTGCAGATTACAGGTACATATGTAATGATTTTAATGTAATTCCTGTGCTTGTTTCAGTGACCTCATCATAATATTACATATGTCGTCACTATATTTAGAAATGCCCATGACTCTAGGAATATAGAGCATACCAATCAGTTATTTTAATGATCCCTGTTCATAGTTGTTCTGTAAATAGTGGAAACAGAGCTTCTCTACTCTTGAAATACACAGTGTTGATGAGAAAGAAAAACTGTTTATTCATATTGATTTAAGTAAGTTCCATTCAGTCGTCATATTGTCTGACAACCAAACAGTATGTTTGGACTGTGCATATTCTCTCAGTCTCTTTTGTCATTAAGTTAACCAGGGATAAGACACTCAACAGTTCCAAAAATATGCAGACATGTGCATGTGCTAAGAGAACTTTATAAACACCGTTGTTTTTAAAATGGCAGAAGTATGTACCAGTGCTTGTTTTCTGGCTAACTTTCAAGGGTAAACAGACAAAAACAGAGAGATGAAATTAGTTGACCGAAATTGGCAGATGCTAAATGGACATAGAACTTACATCTGTAATGTACAGTACAGCTCCCACGATATGTACAAATTTTGTGTTTCCTCTGTGATTGCAGTCAATGCAAACTCTGGAAATCTTCGCAGTTTCTCCTTAAAAAAATGCTCAGAATATCTGCTATTTAAGATTACAAACAATTGCCGCATTTTAAAGAGATAAGTTTTTAAGATTTTTATGAATATTCTAATGCTTCTTTACTAGAGTTTGACCAAATATTCCCAATTTTAAAGGTGTAAAAAATAATCATTATAAAGTTTATACACATGAAAATCTTTCTACAACATAGTGTTTTGCTAGCAGATTTTACTCATATTTTGATTGTTTAAATTAGATCTATTACCTTTTTCACAGTTTGTTTCTCATTTGTAATTTATTTGCGAGTGGATTAACACAAGCGCCACACCAGTTAAAGACTTGAAATCAAATTAAGTTAATTAACAAGATGTCAGGTAGCTGTGTAAATCTGTTCATTATTGGCTATGTTCCTTTCCTAGAATTAAGTTCATTTCATGTATGCTGTATCAATGATCAAGTCATACTAAATCAAACTTTCTGATACCAAATTTGTTTTTCAGTAAACAAAGGCAACACTGTCTAAATAATAAAATACCCAAATATATGTCAAAGATAACAAATATCTTTTTCAGTAAATTTCATAGAATCAATTTTCGCAGAAAAAGCATGGTGCATGTACATGATGTGTAGTTCCTGCTTTAAAGAGCATGTGGTGTCTGAAGCTTGTAAAGTGACGTAAAGTGAATATCAGTTAGGAGAATTTTATGGAAAATTACTTACACTCAATGTTAAACACTGCTCAAATTATTTAAAAGAGCGCAAATATGTTATGGTGTAAATTGCCCACTATACTATATATTCACTGCAAATTTCGTTTGTAGGTATGGACGGTCAATATTCTCGAGAAACCCGTGCACTTTACAATAAATTTACAAAACATGGGTATTTTGTTTTCCAATTTTGATGTGTAACCCTAAAATAAGATTTAGACTTTTGCATATGTACAGTTCGTTCACGATAGCTCATTTGACAAAAAGAATGTTTAAGTGCAACTTTTTACCATATCTGCTCTTTTGACAATCGTCCAGGGTGTGCGACATCATTTAGCAATTACTGATGTTGCTCAGGCAGTGCGGATGATTGAAAATGGATTGATGCAACGTGAGGTGGCCACCGTTCTAGACGTTTCTTGTAGCGTTGTTGCCAGGTTGTGGAGTCGTTATCAGGAGACAGGAGAATTCACAAGAAGACCTGGGCAAGGTCGTCACCACAATACAACACCTCGCAGGACTGATATCTGAGAACTTTGGCCCTCAGAAATCGTCATTGTACTGATACTGGCATTGAAATTGACTTCCGGCAAACTACAGGGGTTCCTGGGTCCACTCAAACTGTCAAATCGTCTTCATGAAGAGTTTATTTAATATGTATAAGTAAATAAACCGGTAAAACTATCAAAAAGGTTAAAATCAAGATGGCATGGTTGTTTTTAGATATTTAATTGCTGTATTAAGATGTTTACTTAAATGCGTAGTTGAAATGTGTTTACAAAATTGTCAGAAAACGTCTGTCTATTTATAATTTTTGGAATCACATGATCGTTTAAACCAGTGAAAAATGGTTTCAAGATTTTTCAGTTTTGGGGATATTGGTTGACTTTCATTGGTTGTTTAAAAGTTTTGTAAAGGTCAATATCATAGATCTACTCTTATTAAAGCAGCAGTGTGAAGAAAAAGTAGTGTATTCACATAGCTGCTGAGGGAGCGTACTTGCTTGTTATCCTGTGAGACTACCATTTCAAAGTTTATTTGATAGTGTTCATATCCTGGACACTGTCTGTTCAGGAATGTGCCTGTTGGCGATGAAAATGCCTATTTGTTTTTGTAAAAAGAACAATTTTGTTATTTCTGTAAAAGATATTCATAAATCTAGTCATAGCGTACGGTGTTAATTATAGATTATATGGGCGCTCCTTTAATTAATTTGAGTAGTATACAATGTATTTAGGAACCAATTAATGATTAAGACACAATATATCATGCATGTACATGTACAGATCATAGGTCATGAGAACAAGAAACCATATTGTGTATTTTTAAGTCAATTGTCAAAACATGTAACAAATAAAACAAGAAATGTTTGTAAAACATAAATGCCCCCCCAGCAGCACCTAATTGCTTTTGGTTGGGCCAAGCATTCTCTAGTTATTGATCAGAAACCGTTTTTAGGATCAAGGTCCCTGTGGCCTTGACCTTTGACCTAATGATCTCAAAATCAATAGGGGTCATCTACTCGTGATGACGTGAGTATACCAAGTTTGGTGAACCTAGGTCAAAGCATTCTCTAGTTATTGATCGGAAACCATTTTTAGGATAAAAGTCTCTGTGAGCTTGACCTTTGACCTAATGACCTCAAAATCAATAGGGGTCATCTACTGCTGATTAACAACCAGCATACCAAGTTTGGTGACTCTAGGTCAAAGCGTTCTCAAGTTATTGATCGACAACCGTTTTTAGGATGGAAGTCTCTGTGATCTTGACCTTTGCCCTAATGACCTTAAAGTCAATAGGGGTCATCTACTGGTGAAGACCAACCAGCATACCAAGTTTGGTAAACCTAGGTCAAAGCGTTCTCTAGTTATTGTTCGGAAACCGTTTTTAGGATGAAGGTCCCTGTGACCTTGACCTTTGACCTAATGACCTCAAAATCAATACGGGTCATCTACTGCTGATGGCTAACCAGCATGCCAAGTTTGGTGAAACTAGTCAAAGCATTCTCTAGTTATTGATGGGAAACTGTTTTTAGGATGAATGTCCCTGTGAGCTTGACCTTTGACCTAATGACCTCAATATCAATAGGGGTCATCTACTGTTGATGGCTAACCAGCATGCCAAGTTTGGTGAAACTAGTCAAAGCATTCTCTAGTTATTGATGGGAAACTGTTTTTAGGATGAATGTCCCTGTGAGCTTGACCTTTGACCTAATGACCTCAAAATCAATAGGGGTCATCTACTGGTAAAGGTCAACCAGCATAGCAAGTTTGGTGAACCTAGGTCAAAGCTTTCTCTAGTTATTGATTGGAAACCGTTTTTAGGATGAAAGTCTCAGTGATCTTGACCTTTGACCTAATGACCTCAAAATCAATAGGGGTCATCTACTGCTGATGACCAACCAGCATATCAAGTTTGGTGAACCTAGGTCAAAGCGTTCTCTAGTTATTGATCAGAAACCGTTTTTAGGATAAAGGTCCCTGTGACCTTGACCTTTGACCTAATGACCTCAAAATCAATAGGGGTCATCTACTGCTGATGACCAACCAGCATACCAAGTTTAGTGAACTTAGGTCAAAGCGTTCTCTAGTTATTGATCGGAAACCGTTTTTAGGTTGAAGGTCCCTTTGAGCTTGACCTTTGACCTAATGACTTCAAAATCAATAGGGGTCATCTACTGCTGATGACCAACCAGCATACCAAGTTTGGTGAACCTAGGTCAAAGCGTTCTCTAGTTATTGATCGGAAACTGTTTTTAGGTTGAAGGTCCCTGTGAGCTTGACCTTTGACCTAATGACCTCAATATCAATAGGGGTCATCTTCTGCTGATGACCAACCAGCATACCAAGTTTGGTGAACCTAGGTCAAAGCGTTCTCTAGTTATTGATCGGAAACTGTTTTTAGGTTGAAGGTCCTTGTGAGCTTGACCTTTGACCTAATGACCTCAATATCAATAGGGGTCATCTACTGCTGATGACCAACCAGCATACCAAGTTTGGTGAACCTAGGTCAAAGCGTTCTCTAGTTATTGATCGGAAACCGTATTTAGGATGAAGGTCCCTGTGAGCTTGACCTTGGACCTAATGACCTCAATATCAATAGGGGTCATCTACTGGTGAAGACCAACCAGCATACCGAGTTTGGTGAACCTAGGTCAAAGCGTTCTCTAGTTATTGCTCGAAAACTGTTTTAAGAATGAAGGTCCCTGTGAGCTTGACCTTTGACCTAATGACCTCAAAATCAATAGGGGTCTTCTACTGGTGAAGGCCAACCCGCATACCAAGATTGGTGAACCTAGGTCAAAGCGTTCTCTAGTTATTGATCGGAAACAAAGAGTCTACCGAGGGACCTGACCGACCTACCGACCGACCGACATGTGCAAAACTATAAGCCCCCTCATCTTCGATGGGGGGCATAAAAATAAGGCATCTTAAAACATGAAGATAAAAAGAGTAAGTAAATTTCACTAGACAAATTAACACTTCAGTCAAGTGAATGCGAAAACAAATGGCGGAGATTCATGGAGGATTAATATAATGCATTTTCACACTAAATACTGTCCGTTATCAGACAAAATTTGTCTGTGCAACACTTCCCAAATTTAGGGAGTTTCAATGCGATTTTCCTCATGTCTGCAGAGGTAAAGAGAAAGCCGTACTGTACTTTTTGGACTCCCAACATGGGGGTGGGGCGCTCTTGCCCATCCGTCATGCTGGTACGCTGATTTATTAACTCTATACGTATAACTGCTAGAGCCATAAAACTTTATAAAAGTAGTTGTCATCAGGTGAATTTATGCACCTGGGTTTTTTGAAGTAAATTTATTAGAGATCAGCAGAATTAGGCCCTCTGATTAAGCAAAATAGCATTTTTAGCTTGACTTTTTCAAAGAAAAAATCGAGTTATTGCTACAGTCATGGTGTTGTTGCTGTTCCCGTTCCCATCTGAAAACTTTAATAGTGATCATAATTTTTTAGCTCACCTGAGGACAACGTGCTTTTGGTGAGCTTTTGTGATCCCCGTGTCCAGCGTCTGTCGTCGTGCGTCGTCCGTCATCAACAATTTACAACATCTCCTCTGAAACCAATGACTGCACATTAACCAAACTACATAGGAATGATCCTTGGGTGGTCGCCTTTCAAAGATGTTCAAATGGTTCTGGTCTGTTGCATAAGTAGGTCACAGGGCCAAAAGAGAAGTTTCAAAAATGCAAATTAAAGAAATCTTCCTGTTAGAAAGTACAAGGTCCAAGAGCTTAAATATTTGGTATATGACATCATCTATAGGTCCTCTACCAAAGTTGTTCAAATTATGCCCCTAGTGCCAAAATTGGCCCCGCCCCAGGGCATCAGGTTTTCCTTATATGTATATAGTAAAAACTTAAAAAATCTTCTCCAATGAAATGACAAAGGTTAGAGCTTTGATATTTGGTATATGACATCATTTGTAGGTCCTCTACGAAAGTTGTTCAAATTATGCACCAAGTGCCAAAATTGGCCCCGCGCCAAGAGGTCATAGGTTTTCCTTATATGTATATGGTAAAAACTTAAAAAATCTTCTCCTCTGAAATGACAAAGGCTACAGCTTTGATATTTGGTATATGACATCATCTATAGGTCCTCTACAAAAGTTGTTCAAATTATGCCCATAGTGCCAAAATTAGCCCCGCCCCAGGGGGTCAGGTTTTCCCATATATGTTATAAGGTAAAAACTTAAAAAATCTTCTCCTCTGATATGACAAAGGCTAGAGCTTTGATATTTGGTATATGACATCATCTATAGGTCCTCTACGAAAGTTGTTCAAATTATGCCCCTAGTGCCAAAATTGGCCCCGCCCCAGGGGATCATAAGTTTTCAGAACTGGCCCCGCCCTTGGGGTCACTTGGTTTACAAAGAGTTATATAGGGAAAACTTTAAAAATCTTCTTGTCAGAAACCGCAAGGCATAGAGCTTAGATGTTTGGTGTTGAGCATCATCTAGTGGACCTCTACAAAGATTGTTCAAATAATGACCCTGGGGTCAGAACTGGCCCCGCCCTGGGGGTCACTTGATTTACAAAGAGTTATATAGGGAAATTTTAAAAATCTTCTTGTCTGAAACCACAAGGCCTGGAGCTTAGATATTTGGTATGAGGCATCATCTAGTGGACCTCTACAAAGATTGTTCAAATAATGACCCTGGGGTCAGAACTGGCCCCGCCCTGGGGGTCACCTGATTTACATAGAGTTATATAGGGAAAACTTTAAAAATCTTCTTGTCAGAAACTGCAAAGCCTGGAGCTTAGATATTTGGTGTTGAGCATTGTCTAGTAGACCTCTATCAAGATTGTTCAAATCATGGCTCCTGGGTCAAAAATGGCCCCCCAAGGGGTCACATATTTTACATAGAGTTATATAGTGATTTTTTAGCTCACCTGAGCATGCTCATGTGAGCTTTTAGGATCCTTGATTGTCCGGCGTCCGTCCGTCCGTCCGTCCGTCCGTCCGTCCGTCGTCCACAATTCATACAAACGACATCTCCTCTGAAACCACTGGGCAAAATTTAATGAAACTTGCCTAGAATGTTCCTTGCATGAAGCTCTACCAAGTTTGTTCAAATGGTTCCGGTTCATTGCATTTCTGGGTCACAGGGGCTAAAAACAGATTTTAAAAGTTGGATCTTTAAAAATCTTCTTGTCAGAAACCACAAGGCCTGGAGCTTTGATATTTGGTATAAAGCATCATCTAGTGGATCTCTACCAAGTTTGTTCAAATTATGATCCTGGGGTCAAAAATGGCCCCGCCCCAGGGGTAACTTGTTTTACATAGAGTTATATAGGAAAAACTTTAAAAATCTTCTTGTCAGAAACCGTAAGGCATAGAGCTAAGATATTTGGTATGTAGCATTGTCTAGTGGACCTCTACCAAGTTTGTTCAAATTATGATCCTGGGGTAATAAATGGCCCCGCCCCAAGGGTAACTAGTTTTACATAGACTTATATAGGAAAATCTTAAAAAAATCTTCTTGTCAGAAACTGTAAGGCATAGAGCTAAGATATTTGGTGTGCAGCATTGTCTAGTGGACCTCTACCAAGTTTGTTCAAATCATGGCCTCTGGGTCAAAAATGGCCCCGCCCCAGGGGTAACTTGTTTTACATAGAGTTATATAGGGAAAACTTTAAAAATCTTCTTATCAGAAACCGTAAGGCATAGAGCTTAGATATTTGGTACGTAGCATTGTCTAGTAGACCTCTACCAAGTTTATTCAAATTATACCTCTGGGGTCAAATTTGGCCCCACCCTGGGGTCATTGGTTTCACATAAGCTTGTATAGGAAAAACTTCGAAAATCTTCTTGTCTGAAACCACAAGGCCCTGAGCCTTAAGACTTAGTATGTAGCATTGTCTAGTGGACCTCTACCAAGTTTGTTCCAATTATACCCCTGGAGTCAAATTTGGTCCCACCCCGGGGTCATTGGTTTTACATAGGCTTATATAGTGAAAACTTTGAAAATCTTCTTGTAGAAGGAGAAGTAACATTTTCAGTCCAAATAATCTGGAATTTTGTCAGACAGGTTGTTTCTATGATTTCTAGCTCAAGTTCGAATACGGGTCATCTGGGTTCAAAAACTAGGTCACAGAGCCCAAAAATAGAAAAACCTTGTTAACACTCTAGAGGCTACATTTTCAGTCAACTATCCTGGAAATTTGTCAGAAAGGTTGTTTTGATGATTTTTAGCTCAAGTTCAGAATTGGGTCATCTGGGGTCAAAAACTAGGTCACAGAGCCCAAATATGGAAAACCTTGTTAACACTCAAGAGGTAACATTTTCAGTTCAAATAACCTGGAATCTGTCAGAAAGGTTGTTTCAGTATTTCTAGGTTAAATTTTAATATGTGTCATCTGAAATCAAAAACTAGGTCACAGAGCCCAAAAATAGAAAAAAACTTGTTAACACTCTTAAAGCTACTTTTTAGTCCAAATATTCTCGAAAATTTTTCAGAAAAAATGTGTTAATGATTTCTAGCTCAGATTCGAATAAAGGTCATCTGGGGTCAGAAACTAGGTCACAGACCCCAAATATGGAAAAACCTTGTTAACACGCATTGAGGTAACATTTTCAGTTCAAATATCCTGGAAATTTGTCAGAAAGATTGTTTTAATGATTTCTAGCTCAGTTTTGAAAATGGGTTATGTGGGGTCAAAAACTAGGACACAGGGCCAAAAAGTAGAAAATCCTTGTTAATGCTGTAGAGGTTACATTTTCAGTCCAAATGTCCTAGAAATTTGTCAGAAAGGTTGTTTCAATGATTTCTAGCCCAGATTAGGATATGGGTCATCTGGGATCAAAAACTAGGTCACAGAGCCCTAAAATGTAAAAACCATTTTAACACTCCACAGGTTACATTTTCAGTCCAAATATCCTGGAAGTTTGTCAGACAGGTTGTTTTGATGATTTCTAGCTCTAAGTACTAATATGGGTCTTCTTTGGTCAAAAACTAGGTCACAGAGACCAAATATGGAAAAACCTTGTTAAAACTCTATAGAGTTAAGATTTTAATTCCAAATAACCTGAAAATTTGTCAGAAAGGTTGCTTCTATGATTTCCAGCTCAGCTTTGAATATGGGTCATCTGGATTAAAAAACTAGGTCACAGGGCCTAAATATCAAAAAACTTTGTAAACACTCTAGAGGCTACATTTTCAGTCCAAATGTCCTGGAAATTTGTCAGAAAGGTTGTTTTGATGATTTCTAGCTCAGGTTTGGATATGGATCATCTGGGGTCAAAAACTGGGTGACAGAGCCCAAATATGGAAAAACCTTGTTAACACTCTAGAGGCTACACTTTCAGTCCAAATAACCTTGAAATTTTTCAGAAAGATTGTTTCAATAATTTCTTGGCCAAATTTGAATATGTGTCACCTGGGGTCAATTAACCAGGTCAATAGCAACTTTGTTAAAAGCAGTCATATTCAGGTGAGCGATATAGGGCCATCATGGCCCTCTTGTTTAAAAATCTTCTTGTCACAAACTGCAAGACCTGGAGCTTAAATATTTGGTATGAGGCATCATCTAGTGGACTTCTACAAAGATTGTTCAAATTGTGACCCTGGGGTCAGAACTGACCCCGCCCAGGGCTTATTTGATTTACATAGAGTTATATACATGTAGGGAAAACTTTAAAATCTTCTTGTCAGAAGCCGCAAGGCGTGGAGCTTAGATATTTGGTGTTGAGCATTGTCTAGT
Source organism: Cyclina sinensis (assembly GCA_012932295.1). Lineage (NCBI taxonomy): Eukaryota > Metazoa > Mollusca > Bivalvia > Venerida > Veneridae > Cyclina > Cyclina sinensis. The sequence goes on along the minus strand of JAAONU010000015.1, from coordinate 10,367,400 downwards.
AGACCTCTACCAAGATTGTTCAAATCATGGGCCCTGGGTCAAAACTGGCCCCGCCCCAGGGGTCCCTTGATTTACAAAGAGTTATATAGCAAAAAACTTTTAAAATCTTCTTGTCACAAACTGCAAGGCCTGGAGCTTAGATATTTGGTAGTGTGCACCATGACCAAAGTGGGGTCATTCCCCCTCCCGTGGGGGTAACCCCCCCCCCCCCCCAGACCCAAAAATTTTTATCTCATTTTTTAAGTTTTTCGCTATGGCAATAGAATTTGGACCATTTGTACTTTTTTTCAAGATGATTTCAAAAACATTATTCCTTGACCTATTTTTTTGACCTACTGACCTACTTTTTTGTTTTTTAGCTACAGCAATGTAATATGGACCATGTGCACAATTTTTCCTTTCGATTTCAAAAATGTCATCACATGACCTTAATATTTGACCTATTGACCTACTTTTTGTTTTTGGAGCTATAGCAATAAAATTTGGACCATGTGTACAGTTTTTCGTTCCGATTTAAAAATGTCATCGCATGACCTATATTTTGGACCTACTGCCCTACTATTTTGTTTTTGGAGCTGTGGGAATGAAATTTGGACCATCTGTACAGTTTTTTGATCTGATTTCAAAAATGTCATCGCATGACTTATATTTTTGACCAACTGACCTACTTTTTTGTTTTTTAGCTACAGCAATGAAATTTGGACCATGTGCACAGTTTTTCCTTTCGATTTCAAAAATGTCATTGCATGACCTTTATATTTTTGACCTACTGACCTACTTTTTGTTTTTGGAGCTTTAGCAATGAAATTTGGACCATCTGTACAGTTTTTTTAATCCGATTTAAAAATTGTCTTCGCATTACCTATATTTTTGACCTACTGACCTAATTTTGTTTTTGGAGCTATGGGAATGAAATTTGGACCATGTGTACAGTTTTTGTTCCGTTTTGAAAAATGTCATCGCATGACAAATATTTTTGAGCTTCTGACCTACTTTTTTGTTTTTTAGCTACAGCAATGAAATTTGGACCATGTGCACAGTTTTTCTTTTCAATTTCAATTATGTAATTGCATGACCTATATTTTTGTCCTACTGAGCTCCTTTTTGTTTTTGGAGCTATGGCAATGAAATTTGGACCATGTGTACAGTTTTTTGTTCCGATTTCAAAAATGTAATCGCATGACCTATATTTTTGTCCTACTGACCTACCTTTTGATTTTGGAACTATGGCAATGAAATTTGGACCATGTGTACAGTTTTTCCTTCTGATTTCAAAAATATTGCATGACCTTTATTTTTGACCTACTGACCTTCTTTTTGATTTTGGAACTATGGCAATGAAATTTGGACCATGTGTACAGTTTTTTGTTCCGATTTCAAAAACATCATCGCATGACCTATATTTTTTACCTACTGACACTCTTTTTGTTTTTTGAGCTTTGGCAATAAAATTTGGACCATGTGTACAGTTTTTTGTTCCGATTTCAGAAATGTCATCGCATGACCTATTTTTCTGACCTACTGACCTATTTTTTTTGTTTTTGGAGCAATGGCAATGATATATGGACCATGTTTACAGTTTTTTGTTCCGATTTCAAAAACATCATTGCATGACCTATATTTTTGACCTACTTTTGTTTTAAAGCTACAGCAAATTTTTCCCTGAATGGATCCTATATTCCGTGGGTAGGGTTTGTGGTCACTTGGTTAAGGTCAAGGTCACCATAGCTTATGATAGATATTTCTACTTTTTGTCATAGAGCCTGTATTTATTGACTGATATTTTACATGTTTACATATTTATGTTTACATTACTTACATATTTTCAATTAAAACATGAAAAACTGCTTAACAGCAAACCTACAGCCAAAATACTCAGGTGAGCGATCTAGGGCCATCATGGCCCTCTTGTTTGCAGATTGCAATACATGTAAATCCCAAAACTTATATAGAGCACAAAGAACACTTTTAATTTGACTTTCAAAGTTTCCTGTATAGACATACAGGGAAAATAAGCCTACCCCTAGTGGCCATGGTTTTTTCACAGATCCCAGTAAATTTCATAATTCATATAGAGGGTCACCTGCAGTTTCTAAGAAGATTTTAAGATTTTCTTATACAGATATTTATTGAAAATAAGTCCTGCCCCTGGGAGCCGTGTTTTTTTAACAGAATGTAATAAAATTCCATCATTTATATAGATGGTCACCCAAGGAACATTTGTATCAAATATTTTCACATTGAACTTTGAAACTGAAATCTAAGAAGAAGATCTTTAAAGTTTTCCATAAAAGAGACACAAATAAGGCAAAAAAAGCCCCAGCCCAAAGTGGCTATGTTTTTACACAAATTGAAATTTATTTCACTAGCGAAGTGTGGTGGGGGCTAGTTGGTTTGGCTAGCTAGTATCATGTGTCAGTTGAAAGAAACTCAAGGTTTTCCTATGATTTGACCCTGTGATATAGTTTTTTGACCTCACATGACCTATTTTCAACCTTGTCAAAGAATTCATTAAGCCATTAGGGCAAACATTCTTATCAAGTTTCATTAATATTGGGTCAAAAATGTGAGCTCTAGAGTGTTAACAAGATTTTCCTATGATTTGATCCAATGACCTAGTCTGTGACCATGCATGACTTAGATTTTTTTATATGACAGCATATTCTGGTTATTCCTTCAATAGATAAGGAGTGTTGATTCCCTTCAATTAAGGACCTGCATATTAGCAGCTTGTTCACAGTTGAACTGTACAACTAAAAAAGTTTTTTCTACTGTCCCTCATTACTGTTGGTGAAGTCTTTGTTTTCTGACATTGGCTCACAAAGGTCACATTGCATGGGAAACACTTTTTTCGTAAATGCCTACTTGGGGAATTCTGGTTAAATATAGAATACATACCCCTGAAGCAGGTGCTGTGTGAATTGGTTGCTCATGTTCTATCAACTGATCATTTAATTATTCTATTTTTGTTTTGTAAATTGTGAAGTTTGTTAAGGTAAAAGCCAAAGTAATTCATAAGGATGTTGTAGATTAGATGAATATCTCAGTCATTTACGATCAGAAAGTTGATCCATCATTGGTCTTGAGTCTTCTGAAAGTGTGATTTTTGACTCTTTTTAAAGTTCAGAAAATGATTTCAAGTCTGATACTACTCTCTTGATGTCATACAAATACAAAGTTGTTGACATGTATCTTTTTTTTTTATTGACTTGTAAATGATTGTTAAAAGACAACATGATGATTATATTTTGTAATAAAGTCCAAAAAAGAAGAGTTCAGGGCATTTTAATAGCTCATATTTTAAGGTGTTTAATGATGTAGTATAAAATCTACTGATGAAATGTTAAATCAACTGATATTCTGATCTGGTGAAGGCTAAAAAATTTCACATTTACAGCAACAGGGTGTAATTCCTGTCATTTAAGTAGATCTCAGCATTGAAAGTGAGTTGATCTTTAAATGCAGTGTTTGAAAGTTATATTTTTGCAAAATCTACAAATGGATATATGTCACCCAAAAAAAACAACCAAAACAACAACAAAGTAAGTCTATGGATTGAAATTATTTCAGTTAATAAGTAAGAATTGTCCACTGACAGTTGATGCACATACATGTTTACACAAATAAAATGATTATAATAGTCATGTAATTTTGATAAGCCCGTAGCAAGTGTTCAGTGTTATAAAAACTGAAGTTGCATGTGTTTTTCTTGTATCAGCAATTAGTAAGCATGGTTGCATGAAAAGCAAAGTAAAAAAATTATGCACTTCACTTGCATGACAAGTACACATGTCTATTGATTTGTTACATCATAAAAATAATCAAAATAGTATGACAACTTTGATATTGCTTTTATTTACAAAACTGGCAAATAAAAATCCTGAAAAGTGATTTTCTTTTTTGCCAAAGGTTTAGTTTCCCCAGGAGTCTTGATCCTGTGAGGTGGAGCTAAATTTTGTGATTTGACCTCCCACTGGTAGATGTGGCATGTATTCGCTTGCATATAGTAATGAAAGTCCCAGTGTTCTGACCCATATTCTAACATCTAACATTCAAATGTACAAACAAAAATAAAAGTTTATAAAAACTTACAATAATAGTCAATCATTCATGTCATTCATAAAATGAAATTTAACTTCTTTTTTTAGCTCATCTGAGCAAATGCTCAGGGTGAGCTATTGTAATCACCCTGTGTCCAGCGTTTGCCGTCAACATTTTACTTTAAATGACATCTCCTCCTAAACCACAAAGCTATTTTTAACCAAACTTTACAGAAATTTTCCTTATATTGCCCTTTCCTAAAATTGCTCAAACCGTTCGGCAAAATTGCACATAAGGGCTGCAAAAGCTAAAAAAAGAAAAAAATTCAAACAACATCTCCTCCTAAACGGCTGGGTGATTTTCCACCAAATTTTACAGAAATGTTTCATACGTAGCCCTCTATTAAAATTGCTTAAACAGTTCTGCTCCATTGAACAAAATGGCTGCCAGAGCTAAAAATAGATTTCATCAATATTTTGCTTCAAATGACATCTCCTCCAAAACCTCTGGGCCATTTTAAACCAAATTTGACAGAAATGATCCTTATATTGCCCTTTTCTAAAATTGCTCAAACTGTTCCGCTCCATTGCACATAGGGGTTGCAAAAGCTAAAAAAAGAAAAAAATTCAAACAGCATCTCCTCCTAAAGGGTTGGGAAATTTTCCACCAAATTTCACAGAAATGTTCCTTACATAGCCCTCTATTAAAATAGCTACAACGGTTCCGCTTCCTTGATTGAAATGGCCATTAGAATTAAAATTGCTAAAACCGTTTCGCTCCATTGCACATAAGGGCTGCAAAAGCTAAAAACAGAAAAGATATCAAACAGCATCTCCTCCTCAATGGCAAGGTTATTAGTCCCCTACTGGTTTAACCGGAGGGGACTATAGGTTTACCCTCTGTCCGTCAGTCCATCAGTCAGTCTGTCCGTCCGTCCGTCAGTCCGTCCGTCAGTCAGTCCGTCCGTCCGTCCGTCCATCACAAAAACTGGATCCCATGATAATGCAAAAAGTACTGAAAATATTTTAATGAAACTTGAAACATGAGTAGATGGCAGTCTGGAGATTATGCAGGTCTTTTTTTTTTCTTCATATGTTGAAAATTTTGGTTGCTATAGCAACAAATATACTTAAAATATGGCAAATATAACAATATTTGTGATAACGCAAAAAGTTGTAAGAATAATTCTATGAAACATGAAATATGGATAGGTGATAGTATGGAAATAATGCATCTCTAGGGTCAAAACTCTAGCACCAAAATTATTAGATTTATCCCCCCTTGAACTTAGAATTTTCATGAAAAAAAATGTGTTTTTTTTTTGTAAAACTCAAAAAATACTGAAAATATTTTTAGGAAACTTGAAATATGAATAGGTGACAGTATGAAGATAATGCACCTCAAGGTTTACAACTCTAGCTCCAAAATTATTAAATTTATCCCCCTTGAACTTTCATGAAAAATGTGTTTTTTTGTATATAACTGCATTATTTCTTAATGAATCTACCTCAAACTTTAAATATTGGTTTCTTATCATCACCCACATCATATGTGACAAGGTTCATAATTCTAGCACATAAATTGTCAGAATTATCATACTTGAACTTTGAATTTTTTCTTCCTATGTTGAAAAATTTGGTACATTCGTCTTTCCCTAAAAACTGTATCAAGAACTTGGAACTTTTCCAACAAATTTACTGAGAATAAAGTAAAGTTAAAATATAAGTTAAACATAGTGATCCTGAGAAAATTTAAACATTAGGAACTTGTTTTTCATGGGTTTTCAAAAGAGGTCAAGGTCAGATGATAGTTGAAACTTACAATGTAGTATTAAAGATTAAATATGTGCAACTTGTTCCAACTGGGCTACCATCCTGTGACAAGGCAGTGCAGGGTATTAGTCACCATCTGTGACAAAATTCTAGTTTTGCGACCTTTTTTAGTCCCCTACAGGTTTCTCTGGAGGGTACTATAGGTTTACCCTCCTTCCTTCAGTCCGTCCGTCCGCAAAAACTGGATCCCGAGATAACGCATAAGTACTGAAAATATTTTTCTGAAACTTGATATATGGATAGATGGCAGTATGGAGATTATACACATCTTTTTATTTCTTCCTATGTTGAAAAAGCTGGTTGCTGTGGCAACAAATAGACTTAAAATATGGCAAATATAGCAATATTTGTGATAACTCAAAAAGTACTTCCAATATTTTTATGAAACTTGAAATATGGATAAATGGCAGTATGGAGAATATTTACCTCATCTTTTAGAACCTAAAGGAGGAACTGTCCGTCTGTTTATCAGTCATTTCCTCCAAAAACTTTACCATTGGCCATATTTTCCTTACTACTGAATGGAATTACTTCAAACTTGGCCACAACAATACCTTGGACAAGACCAGTCCAATGAAGTACATTTCTATGACCTTGACCTCTGAATGACCTTGACCTTTAAAGTTTTCTTGTCCAGAAACTATAAGTTTGGCCATAATTTCCTTATTTTTGAACAGAATTACTTCAAACTTGGTCACAACAACCCCTTCGATAAGACCTCTTCAACAACATATATTTTTTTGACCTTAACCGCTAAATGACCTTAACCTATGACGTTTTCTTTTTTGATGACACTTTGTACATGGATAGAGGATCATATGGAGATTATGCATGTCTCAGACAAATTCTTTAGTCAATTTCCACATATGGGTTGGAGTTAGGGAGATGGATATTGCACCGGTAGGGGACAGTTGCTTTGTCTCTGACAAGCTCTTGTTTTCCATCAAATTTCATGGAAATGTTCCTTACATACCCCTGCGTAAAAATTGCTTAAACAGTTCTGCTCCATTGAACAAAATGGCTACTGGAGCTAAAAACAGGTTTTCTTCAATATATGGCTTCAGTTACATCCCCTCACAAGCTTTTATCACGAAATTGCCTCTGCCCCATGGATTTTTTGTATAAAATATGAGATCTTTGAATATCTTCAATTAGAAAATATAATGTTGCATTTTTTATTATTTGCTTAATGGTAGACTCTCAAGCAAAGTACTCAGGGGAGCAATCCAGGGCCATCATTGCCCTCTTGTTTAGTTTTGTTGCTTTCATTAGTAGCTCCATTTTATGTAGAGCCCGCTTGAGGAGAGCTTGAAGTACTCGTCACATTTGGTACCACAGTTTGGTGTATGTACGTGCCTGCATGACTGCATTCTTCTAGATTGCCTTGTCCGAGCCATAACTTCTCTGTGCATGGAAGGATTTTGAAATACCTTGGCAGATTTGTTCACCTTGATGAGACAGTGTGTCATGTGCAAGACCCAGATTCCCAGCTCAAAGGTCAAGGTCACAGTAACAGCTCAAAGGTCTAAAATGTTGATTCTAGACCTTGTCTGGGCCATAACTTCTCTGTGCAGGGAAGGATTTTGAAATACCTTTGCATATTTGTTAACCTTGATGAGATGATGTGTCATGTGCAAGACCCAGATTCCTAGTTCAGAGGTCAAGGTCACATTTACAGCTCAAAGGTCAAAAATGTTGATGATAGACCTTGTCTGGGCCATAACTTACCTGGGCATAGAAGGGTTTTGAAATACCTTGGCAGATTTGTTCTCCTTGATGAGACAGTATGTCTCGTGCAAGACCCAAGTTCCCAGCTCAAAGGTCAAGGTCACAGTGCCAGGTCAAAGTTCCACAAATTTGATGAGAGACCTTGTCCAGGCCATAACTTCTCCCTGCATGGAAAGATTGTAAAATACTTCGTCACCTTTGTTCACCTTGATGAGATGGTGTGTCATGTACAAAACCCAGATTCCTAGCTCAGAGGTCAAGGTCACAGTGACAGCTCAAAGGTCCAAAATGTTGATTCTAGACCTTGTCTGGGTCATTACTTCTCCATGAATGAAAGAAATTGAAAATATCATGATTCATTTGTTATGCTTCTTGAAAGAGGCCTGCCATGTCTTTCCATCATCATCTTCCCACAGTTTCCATTTCATTGTCCTATCCCCATAGGCGGCTTTCCATTGGCGGACTCGACATGCTGCCCATGGGCTTTCTAGTTGAAGAAAAAAAGTGGAGGTTAGTTAACCTTTTCATTAAGGTCCATTTTCTGAGAAACTATCAAAGTTATTAACATCAAATTAAGAATACATGCTCACTATCAAAATGTGATACCATTTCTAAAGGGCAGATAACCCTCAATTTTTAACCAGGTTTTCAACCAAAACCTGGTTATTGTAATGCTGAAGTCGGCGGGCAGGCGGGCGTCAACTTTTGGTTACGCTCAATAGCTTGAGTTTACTTTGGCCTATTGACGCCATACTTGGTGTATGGGTAGCTTATATCAAGAGGCAGCTTGGGATTGCTACCCAGATGTCTATGATCAAGGTCAAGGTCACTGTTGCTAAAAATAGAAATTCAGTTTCCGCTCAATAACTTGAGTTTGCTTTGACCTATTGATCCCAAACTTGGTATATGAGTAGCTTATATCAAGAGGCAGCTTGAGATTGCTACCCAGGTGTCTATAATCAAGGTCAAGGTCATTGTTGCTAAAAATAGAAATTCAGTTTCCGCTCAATAACTTGAGTTTGCTTTGACCTATTGACCCCAAACTTGGTGTATGGGTAGCTTATATCAAGGGGCAGCTTGGCATTGCTACCCAGGTGTCTGTGATCAAAGTCAAGGTCACTGTTGATAAAAATAGGAATTCAGTTTCTGCTCAATAACTTTAGTTTGCTTTGGTTTATTGATGCTAAACCTGGTATATGGGTAGCTTATATTAAGAGGCAGCTTGGGATTGCTACCCAGGTGTCTGTGGTCAAGGTCAAGGTCATTGTTGCTAAAAAAAGAAATTAAGTTTCTGCTCAATAACTTTAGTTTGCTTAGACCTATTGACACCAAATTTAGTATTTGGGTAGCTGATATCAAGATGCAACTTGGCATTGCTACCCAGGTGTCTGTGAACAAGGTCAAGGTCACTGTGCTAAAAAAAGAAATTCAGTTTTCACGTAATAACTTGAGTTTGCGTTGACCTGTTGACACCAAACTTGCTGTGTGGGCAGCTTATATTTAGATGCAGCTTGGGATTGCTATTATGATATCTGGGAGCAAGGTCAAGGTCACTTGCTTACAATAGAATTTTCAGCTTCTACTCAATAACTTCAGCACACTTTGACCTATTGATACTCAACTTGGCATGTGTGTAGCTGACATGAAAATACAGCATGGCATTGCTACTCAGGTATCTGATTTATTTTTATTTTGAACTATTGAAACCAACTTTCTGTGTTGATACCAAAATAACAGCACCATTTTTACTTCACTGCCATATTTCTTCCTAATTCCTGTGACATCAATTCTTGGTCGTTGAAAACCTGGTTTTCGTCACATTGCGGCGCTTCTTGTTTTTCAAATTTATGCCCCTTTCCCCCCCCCCCCCCCCCCCCTTTTTCCATAATTTCCATATTAGTAAGTGGATATACTTCATACTTCAAAACAACACTCTTTTGGACAAGACCTTGCCATTGACCAATATTTATTTGACCTTGACTACTGAATGACTGGTCCTCAGCTCAAAGGCCAAAGCACCACATCATTGTTACAGTGACAGTTCTTGTTGTTGTTGTTATAATGCTTGTCCTTAGCATATTTCTAAAATAGTAAAAAAGTTTTGAACCACAAGGCCGAGATCTTCTATAGATATTTTGCATGGAGTGTCTTCTAGCAAGATTGTTCAAATTATATCCCTTTGGTGAAAATTGACCCCCACCCCAGGGGTCCTTTTTGTGTAAAATAAAAAATCTTTGAAATCATTCCTGTCAGACACCTTAGACCTCTGACCTAAGATATTTAGTATGTAGCACTATATGGCTTACTTTTGCAAAGATTGTTCAGATAATTTCCCAAGGGTCAAAATTGGCTTTGCCTTGGGGGTTTGTTGTTTTACATATTAACCTTGTATAGGGAAACCTGTCTTAAACTGTATACCTTAAAGCTTAGATATTTTGTATGTAGCATTGTTAATTAGATCTCCACCAGCTTTGAACAAATTGGTCTAATATTGGCCCTGTCCTTGGGGTCCTGTTCATGTGAAAATTTGCAAAGTTGACCTTTGCAAAGACAATCTTCCTAGGGCTAAAACTTGGAGGGGTCGCTTAATTGTACCCCTTGCAGAACAATGTTGTAAGAGGGAATATACTAGGAATCAGCATGTCTGTCTGTTTGTGTTTTGTTTGTCCGGGGCATAACTCAAAAACTGTTGGAGATATCAACTTGAAACTTCATAGATGAATAGATCTGACTAAGGAAAAGCGCAGTGCCCAAGAACCATAACTCACATTTGCACATGTTTGGAATTATTGCCCTTTGAAATTTTTCATACTTAAGTTTTGTCAGGCGCATAACTCGAAAACTGTTGTAAGTATCAACATGAAACTCCACAGATGGATAGATCTGATTGAGGAGAAGTGCAGTGCCCAAAAACCATTGCTCTTTTTTTGCATGAGTTTGGACTGATTGACTTTGTAATCTTTCACATAATTTTTGTCCAGGGCAAAACTCAAAAAGTATTGGAGATACCAACTTGAAACTTCATAGATGGATAGATCTCATAGAAGAAAAGTGCATTGCCTAAGAACCATAACTCTTTTTTTTTTCCATAATTTTGGAATAATTGCCTTTCGAAATTTTAATACTTAATTTTTGTCTGGGTAACTGAAAAATAATTGAAGGTATCAGCTTGAAACTTCATAGATAAATAGATCTCAGTGAGGGAAAGTGCAGTGACCAAGATCCCATAACTCTCTTTTTTTGCATAATTTTGAAGTAATTGCCCTTAATAATTATTCATACTTAATTATTGTTGGAACATAACTCAAAAAGTATCAAGGTATCAACTTGAAACTTCAAAGATTAATAGATTTCATTGAGGAAAAGTGCATTGTGCAAGAACCATAACTCTCCTTTGCATAATTCTGAAGTGATAGCCCTTTGTAATTTTTCATACTTTCTTTTTGTCTGGGGCACAACTGAAAAAGTATTAGAGGTATCAGTTTGAAACTTTAGGGATAAATATATCTCATTGAGGAGAAGTACAAGAACCATAACTCTCTTTTGCATAATTTTGAATCATTGCCCTTTGAAATTTTTCATGCTTAATTTTTGTCAGGGGCATAATTCAAAAGCTGTTGAAAGTATGAACTTGAAACTTCAAAGATAAATAGATCTCATTGAGGAGAAGTGCATAATTTGGACTGATCGCCCTTTGTAATTTCTCATACTTAATTTTTGTCCAGGGCATAACTCAAAAGCTATTTGAGGTATCAGCTTGAAACTTCATTGATAAATAGATTTTACTGAGGAGAATTGCAGTGCCCAAGAACCATAACTCTCTTTTGCACAATTTTGAAAGTTACTGTTCTTTGTAATTTTCACACTTAATTTTAGTCTGGGGCATTCATTTGTAAAGTAACATGTGCCAATATATCAATACCCTACTGACATAGTGGCATGCAATGGGTATTGGTGCCAGGACAGTTGCAGTTCTAGTTTATATAATTTTTGAAGGAATCTTCATGTTCACATATTTCTAACTTATTCCTTGACATTAGGTAATGATGACCTTGACCTGCTTTCATGTTTTTGCAGCTTTAGTATGGGAATTTGAGTTTTTCTAACAATTTTGCATGCAGATGCTAACTTTGACCTTAGCCAACATTTACCTTGACCTGTTGACCTACTTTTCTGGGTTTTTTTTAGCTACAGTATGGAAATTTGAAATAAACCTGTTTGTTTGCATGCCCTTTGGACAAGGCCTTACCACTGACCAATACTAATTTGACCTTGACCACTGAATGACCTTCACCTTGAAGATCCAATTGTCCAAAATTTTAACATTTGACCATAACTTCTGTATTAGTAAGCGGATTTACTTCATACTTGGCCACAACATTCCTTTGGACAAGACCTTTTCACTGACTTATATTTATTTGACCTTGACCCCTAAATGACCAATAATAACATTGGCCATAACCTCCTTATCACAAAGTCGATTTACTTCATACTTGGACACAACAACCCTTTGGACAAGTCCTTCCTATTGACCTATACTTATTTTACCTTGACCCTTGAATGACTGGTCTTCAGCTCAGAGTCAAAGCACCACTTTAGGGGCATTGTCATCTTACAGTGACAGTTCTTATTTCTTGATATTTCCCCCATTTGCCTCTGAGAAGGTGGTGTTGTGGTGGTATAAGTCACCTTCAGTGACAGCTCAAGTTATATTTTATAGCAATATTTTTACTACGACTTTTACTTGGAATAATACTAAAAAAACATACATCTTAAATTAGTGCTACTATCGGGAGCATTCATTGGTTCTACAAGTTTTCTTGTTTGTATAAAAGAAGTATTATTTGTGATAATATAAACCACAACTAGATGTGTTCAGTTTCACAAAGAATTTCTGTTAAGTGCCTTAATAACAGGATGTTCGTTACAGCTTGATTGGATATTGATACTTGGATGAAAAAGTTAGTAGTGACCTTAACTCCATGAGAAAATGACAGTGATCACCAATTAATATTTGAAATATTGGTTATCAACTGTCTGAGAGGAAATTACTAAAGATTTTATTTTATAGGGGCAAAGTACTTGTATTGTGGAACAAGGTCACCCCTTATACAAGGAAACGACTTTTCTTATCAGGTGTTAATAAAAAATCAGTGATAAATGTCTGCGTATGTATAGATATGTCATTTAGAAAAAAAAAAAAAATCATAATTTATGTTTACTTACGGATTTAAGTATTATAATGATTTTTGATCATCAAAAGATTTTGAGATCAATATAAATATTGGCTTTTATTAATGTATGAAAGGACACAATCACAAACAATTGCTTTTTCATTGGACAAAGTGCTCAAGGTGAGCTTTTGTGATCATTGATTGTCCGGCGTCTTTCGGCATGCATCATGCATCTTCAATAATTTGACTTGATTGACTTCTCCTCTTATACTGCTTAGCCAACTTTGATGAAATGTGCCTGGGATATTTCTTGCATGAAACTTGCATGAATTGAATTCTGTCAAGAACTCTGATTGCTATGGCAACGGAAATGAAAAACTTTTCTTCTTGTCTGAAACAACATGATCCAGAGCCTTTAGATTTGGTTTGTAGCATTGTCTAGGAGACTTCTACCAAGTTTATTTAAATTATACCCCTAGGGTCAAAATTCGACCTGCCCTAGGGGTCAGTTGATTTTTCATAGGCTTACATAGGGAAAATCTTAAAAAATCTTCTTGTCTTAAACCTCGAAGCCAAGAGCTAAGATATTTTTCATGGAGCATCAGCTAAAGGTTCTCTGTCAAGACTGTTAAAATTATGCCCTTAAGGGTCATTAATGGGCTGGTCCCTGGGTCACTTGATTTTACAAAGGCTTATATAGAGAAAACTTAAAAAATCTTCTTGTCTCAAACTACAAGTCCTAGAACTTAGACATTTTGCTTAGAGCATCAGCTAGAGGTCCTCTACTATGTTTGATAGTTTGTTAGTGAAAACCTTAAAAAAGCTTTTGATGTTTGCCCAACAGCAGACCCAAAGTCAAAGCCCTCCTGTTTATTCAGTTAAAAATGTTTTTTACCATGTTCATGTGTTTGTTTGATATAAGGACAATCATTAACTGTATTTGCTGCTCTGAGAAACAGCTGCCTAAAGTTGAGAGTGGAGTGCCTTGTTCATTGAAGCAGTTACAGTTAAGTTTTTGTAGAGCAGATAGGAGTTTGATGTTCTACATTACTTCCATACTCATATAAGAACAGACATGGAATGTTGCTAAGTTACTAGCAAACTAGTGTTGGGGTTTTAAGTCAGTACTTGACAGCTATCGTCCTGAAGATGATGATGACATATTGTAAACAGGTGTTACAGTTTAGTGCATACCTTCCTATAATTGTATAAATACAACCTCTGACAGCTGCGTCAGGGAATTGATTCTTTGGCTCAGTGGTTAGAGTGTTGGCCTGTTACATGGGAGATCAGAGTTCGAATCCAACTCAGGGTTGTGTATTCTAAGATGCATTGCAACTTTGTGTTACGGACTTTCATGTTCGTAAGATGGGGGCTCATCTGCGATTACCCGCTCCTGGACTTAATTGTAAAAAATAAAAAAATCTATAGAGATTTTTGTCTGATCTTTTGATCTTAAAATATACAACATCATTCATCATCATAAATGATGACTTTCTGAAGAGGGGATGTGTTACGGTCTAGTGCATACCTTTTTATAATTGTTTAAATACAACCTCTGACAGCTGCGTCAGGGAATCGATTCTTGGGCTCAGTGGTTAGAGTGTTGGCCCGTCACGCGGGAGATTGGAGTTCGAATCCTGCTCTGGGTTGTGTATTCTAAGATGCATTGCATCTTTTTGTTATGGACTTTCATGTTTGTAAGAACAGGTTTGATAGCTAACAAATTTCAGAGTTTAGGTTTTAGAGATGATGATCAAATTTCATTTTTTTAATCACAAAACAAACATAAACTTTCTCAATTTATCTCTGTATGCTACATTTCTGATGACTGTGCAACTAGAAAAAGAAACATTTGCAGTAATGTTAAACTTTTTTTTTTTAATTTTCAAAATATCGTAATTTATCTGAGAAAATATATCAAGTGGTTATGCAATGAGTTAGCATGCAGTGTCACTGGACAGGTCGAAAACTGTCGGTCTCTCTCGTTATTTTTCCCAGTAGTTTCCATTTTGATTGAATGCAATGAGTTGAAATTCGCTGACTTGAAAAATGCGTTAACTTTTGTTAATCCCTATCAATCAGTATCATTAAAGATTATGTTGCTGACTCATCATAATTACCAAAGCAATCAGTTGTTTTCCCACAGTTTAATAGTTGTCAGTATGGACGAATGACAAACACAATAAATAATCGCAATTTGATTATTCTTTGTTTTGCATAGATAGTTTGTAAATATCTTTATTTACATAATGTGAAAGTAAAAGTAAAAACAAAAAGTAAAAACAAACAAACATTGTGATTAAATTCGATTTTATTCTGTTGAGCCAATTTCACGATGTGCTATAATCAAGACACCATACTGAAAATGAAGAAGAAAGTACAAATCTGACATGACATGCAATGACTGGACAAATGCTATGATTCAAGAAAAGGTAGTCTCCCATGTGGATTTCGAGACATCACAAATTCACTGTATCTTTAGATGTGGTCCATACTTGGGAATACATGTATGTATAGATGTAGTCCATACTTGGGAATAAAAGATTTAATACCTCTTGTATTCCTTTCTGAATCTGTAGTTCATTTGAAGGATTGTGTTGTGTTACACACACACACACACACGCGCGCACACGAACACACACACACACATTATATAAACATGTATTATTGGATCTTTAAAGTAGACATATCAATATTTTTTATGGGATTAAGAAGTTTAGGGTGATTTAAAAACATTTTATAGAAGGCCAGTGCACTCTACTTAATTCTTTGTATAGTTTTGCTGCAAATATGGAACAGGAAAGCTTAAAATAATCTGTCATTGACACAGGATTTAGGGCTTGTTTCTAGCATTATGCAATGTCTTATTGAAGAATTTGGAGTTTTTAGTGTGGCACTTGGTTGTAAGTTTTGATATTTCAGATAAATCTGGATTTATGGTTAATTTGAAAGACTGTTTCTGTTTCTAAAGGAAGTCAGAGAAGGGTTTACATTTTATCTTTGTGAAAATTAGATACTGAAAAGTAAATACCAATTTCTGTTAACAGGTAGTTATAGTCCATACATGTGAATAGAAGATTTAATACCTCTTGTATTCCTTACAGAATCTGTAGTTCATTTGAAGGATTGTGTTGTGTTGCACTGGGGTTTTCTAAAGACTTATCAACATAAACAACAAGTTTCACTAGAAGGTATTGATTAATTACTGCATTGTCATGAAAACAAAATTTATCTATTTTTTTTTGGAAAAAGTTGCTATTCATTCACTGTAACAAAGATGAATAAGATTGATCCTAGAAGATTAGCACTTACACACCCCTGTGGATTTCAGCATTTCAAATAAAAAAATATTTGCAGCCTGTCACATAGGTACAGCAAATTTTATACTGATCAAAATCAACCCTTGCACAAGTCGAAATGGAAGCCTGTTCACATTCATACTGCTTGAGCTTTTTGTATCTGTAATTTGCTGTGGCAATTAAGTTTGAAGTTTTGCACTGCAAAGCAATATTGGAACAATACCCATTATATCTAAATAGTTTGAAAGTCGGCAGTTTATCTTTAGTAGACCAGATTACTATTTAATATATTTTGTAGTACCAACCATTAAAATTGGGCAAACTAAAAATTACATGTAGTAGTTATGTTTGATTGTTAGAGAAGATTTTATTATGAATTGTATTGAATGACCTGATGAACTTAAACCATATATCTTTGTGACAAATTGTGAAGTACCGGTTGATGGACTTTGAAAACTGAACTAACTGGATTGAGTTTTAGTGTCGGTGTGAACCAGCTTAGTAATGTAGATGGGCTACATACAGAATTAATGAATATAATGGATTTTCAAAGGGTAATTTCATTGTTGGATTATTTGTGGTGACATAATTATACAGTACTACCATAGATCATCATAAATTATCATGCCATTTAAAGTGACTGACTCTAAGAATCTAGCTGATTTTTTTTTCTTTAAAATTTAAGAGAAGATAATATACTATGGAAAAAACATAATATTATTATGCTTCTATATACCATGAAAACTGAAAAAAAAAGTTTTGATTTCATCATGATTCAAACTCATTCCCTCTGTGTGGTGATCTACACCACTGAGCCACAGAGGCCAGTTATCAGAATTTGTTCAAATTTATAATATAACTAAAGTATCTACCTCGTGACTTATGAGGTCATTTTTTTTTACCCATAAAAGTGTATAAAAGTTTATATTACGATGTTTTTCTGTCACAAAAAATGAGTCTGAAAGTTATTTTAGATATGTTCTTCTGAATTACTGCTAGAATTTCTAGATGTATAAACATTGTCCTTGTTTTTTTTGTCATCGGCCCATCTGTGAGTCTGTCTTAAATGCATTGCATGATGTTTCATTGTTAAAAAGAAGGAATGTCATCTAGAGCCAGATCTGCCATCCAGATATCTGGATCAGACATCTAGGTATATCCGGACATTCGGATTGTTGGTACATTCTTACGAATGTAGTTTGTTGACATGACATAACCATCTTCTGTGACCATTTTCACAAGATAATTACTGTAGAACAACATCATTTTTTCCTTTTTTCAATCAGGTATTTCGCATTAATACTGTCGTCATTATTGATAGTAAATTGAATTTATAATAAAGTCTATAGTAAAAATCTAAAATGTAGTCATGATTAGAAAAATAACAGCAGAACATCCTTGGCAAAAGTATTATTTACTCATTTTGCATCTGATCACTTTTGAATACATAAGATAGACAACTCGCCCAAAGAGTAAAAGGATGACTTTGGTATACAGTAGTCTCCCTCTAAACCGAACCCTCAGAATACTGGAATAGTCTCTAAACTGAACCTATTGTTTGGTCCCAAAGTTTTTTCCTTCTCATTTCATTGAAACCCTCAGAATACTGAAACTTCTCCAAACCGAACAGATATTTGGCTAAATTTTATTTATTTTAATGATGAAACACCTCAGAAAACCAAACTGTAAATTGAAAATCACCTGAGTTCACGCATAACATGACAGTTTCAAACCTTTGCAAGACTATGATCAGCGTTTGTAAAATCTAAAAGAGCATCTCAGTGATTTTGACCAGGTGAGTACTTGTCAAAATAAAATGAAGAGATAATTGGCATACAATCAATTAGCGAATTTATTCATCATATATATCATAATGACATCGGGTGATGAAACAGATTCTCCTAAAACATTCTACTCAAACTGATTATGAGTTTGTTGTCCTGTATTGAAAGAAACCAACTCCTTTGTTGTTTCTTAGTTATGTGTAAAAGGGTGTTGCTTTTCCTCGCCACTTCCTACCTAGATTTGTTTGCACTCTTGACATGATCTCTGAAATGTAAACATATTATGTAAATAATAGTTATTATCCATGTTTAGGCCCTAACACCAAACAGTATAGGAGTCACCCGGTGGTTGGTCAGTCGGTCAGTTGGTCGGGCTGTCGGACGGTCTGTTCCTTGTCTGGAGCGTAACTTAATAACTAAAAGTTGGAATTCAATACAACTTGATACAATGGTCAAGCACAATGAGAGGAAGTGCAGTGTTCAAGAATCATAACTCCATCTTAACTACTTGCAGAATTATTGCCCTTTATTGGTTTTCCTTGTCGAGAGAATAACTTGAAAACTACTTGTTGGAATTCAATGCAACTTCATACAATGGTCAAGCTTAATGACAGGAAGTGCATTGTACAAGAGCCATAACTCCTTCTTCAGTATTTGCAGAGTTAATGTCCTTTGTTGGTTTTACTTGTCCGAAGCATAACTTGAAAACTACTGGTTGGAATTCAATTCAACTTCATACAATGGTCAAGCACAACAAAAGGAAGTGCTGTGTACAAAAGCTATAACTGTATCTTCAGTATTTGCACAGTTACTGCCCTTTGTTTATTTTCCTTGTCAAGAGCATAACTTAAAAACTACTGGTTGGAATTCAATGCAACTTCAAACAATGGTCAAGCTTAATGACAGGAAGTGCAGTGTACAAGAGCCTAACTCCATCTTCACTATTTGCAGAGTTATTGCCCTTTGTCTGTTTTCCATGTCTGGAGCATAACTTGAAAACTACTGGTTGGAATTCAGTGGAACTGCATACATTGGTCAAGACCAGGGCTCCCGAAAACCGAAAATTTGCCGGTTTTGACCGAATTTTATCTCTATGGACCGATTTCGATGTCCAAAAGTCCTTAAAAAATCGGTCCAGATAATTTCCCAAAAAAAAAAACCTGTCTAACTTTTCAAAAAACAGTCAAAATCTCACACCAAAACCTCAATTGATCGCTAATCCGGTACTTCACACCTATCATAAAACCATAAAACTGTCACTGTTGCCCGCGGCAATTATCGCCAATTAACTTGTAACAAGTAAAAGTGTGCTTGATTTACAGCCGGCCAATCGATTAAAGTTGACCGGCTCAAACTGTGAAACATAACTTCATCGAAATCATACTCCCCGCAGCGGTAACTTCCCCTGATCAGTACAGATAGCGTGACGTAACCGGTGCGAGGAGTGTGCATCAAAATAGGCGATAACTGTCGTCTGCTTAATTTTATTAAGGGCTTAATAGTAATTGTAGTGGCTAGCTGCAGCACAAAGCACACTTTAAAATATCAGTGACTAGTTTGACGTTGTAAAATTAGCTCTAATTCTACTTTTGCTTTGAAAAACACATATTTTCGCGACGTCAACACTATCATAACTCATTCTTTGCCCTTAAATCGTTTCATTTTTTTTTTGTTGGTTCTTGGTCTCGGGGGGGGGGGGGGGGGGGGGGGGGGGTCTCGACCGATTGAGATTTCAAAATTTTAGGAGCCCTGGTCAAGACTAATGAGAGGAATTGCAGTGTACAAGAGCTAAAACTCCATCTTCACTATTTGCAGAGTTATTGCCCTTTGTTGGTTTTCTTTGTCCAAAGCATAACTTGAAAACTACTGGTTCGAATTCAATGCCATTTCTTACAGTGATCAAGCACAATGACAGGAAGTGTTATGTACAAGAGCTCTAACTCATTCTTCACTATTTGTAGAGTTATTGCCATTTGTTGGATTTCCATGTCTGGAGCATAACATGAAAACAACTGTTTTGAATTCAGTGCAACATCAAACAATGGTCAAGCACAATGAGAGAAAGTGCACTGTACAAGAGCTATATCTGCATCTTCAGTATTTGCAGAGTAATTGCCCTTTGTTGGTTTTTCTTGTCCAGAGCATAACTTGAAAACAACTGAATGAAATTCAGTGCAACTTCATACAATGGTCAAGCACAACGGAAGGAAGTGCAGTGTACAAGAGCTATAACTGTATCTTCACTTTTTGCACAGTTATTGGCCTTTGTTTGTTTTCCTTGTCGGCAGCATAACTTGAAAACCACTGGTTGGAATTCAGTGCAACTTCAAACAATGGTCATGCTTAATGACAGGAAGTGCAATGTTCAAGAGCCATAACTCCATCCTCAGTGTTTGCAGAGTTATTGCCTAACTTGAAAACTACTGGTTGGAATTCAGTGCAACTTCAAACAATGGTCAAGCACAATGAGAGGACATGCAGTTTTCAAGAATCTTACTCAATCTTCACTATTTGCAGAGTTATTGCCCTTTGTTGGTTTTTTTCATGTCCAGAGCATAACTTGAAAACTACTTGTTGGAATTCAATGCAACTTCAAACAATGGTCAAGCTTAATGATAGGAAGTGCAGTGTACAAGAGCTAAAACTCCATCTTCACTATTTGCAGAGTTTTTGCCCTTTGTTGGATTTCCTTGTCTGGAGCATAACTTGAAAACTACTGGTTGGAATTCAGTGCAACTTCATACAATGATCAAGCTTAAACAAGGGAAGTGCAAGTGTACTAGAGCTAAAACTCCATCTTCACTATTTGCAGAGTTATTGCCCTTTGTTGGTTTTCCTTGTCTGGAGCATAACTTGAAAACTACTGGTTGGAATTCAGTGCAACTTCATACAATGGTCAAGCACAATGACAGAAAGTGCAATGTATAAAAGTTTTAACTCCATCTTCAGTATTTGCACAGTTGTTTCCCTTTGTTTGTTTTCCTTATCCAGAGAATAACTTGAAAACTACTGGTTGGAATTCAATGCAACTTCACACAATGGTCAAGCACAATGACAGGAAATGCAATGTACAAGAACCACAACTATCTTTAATTGCCCACAACAATAACTCTATTTCAATTCTTTTACAAAGTATTCTGTTACTATTAACTTTCTTAGTTCTGAAGCAGTCTTGTGCGGGTATTAATCACATTTAGTGATAGCTCTAGTTGAGTTCTCCTTTCCCACATTGATGTTTATTTTAATTATGCGTTTTTACAACATTTGGGTTGTTTTCTTCTCAGTTTTTCTTTTTAGTTTTTAATCATATGCATTAATTATCTATTATATATGTACAAACTTGTTGATCTGATATTAAGTAACTAGAATCTAATTAAATTGTATCTATGTCATGGGCATTCAGGGAAACTGCCTATTCATTCGAGTGGGTTTTTAGCTTACCTGAGCACAAAGTGTTCAGGGTGAGCTTTTCTGATCAGTCTTTGTCCGTCTTCTGTCCGTCTGTCTTCAACTTTTGATTCAAACGACTTCTCCTCTGAAACCAATGGGCCAAATTTAATGAAACTTGCCTGGGATGTTCCTTGCATGAAGCTCTACCAAGATTGTTCAAATGGTTCTGGTCCATTACATTTCCAGTTCACTGGAGCTAAAATAGATTTTAAAAATTGGATTTTTAAAAATCTTCTTCTCCGAAATCTCAAAGCCTAGAGCTTAGATATTTGGTATGAAGCATCATCTAGTGGACCTCTACCAAATTTGTTCAAATTATGACCCTGGGTCAAAACTGACCCCACCCCAGGGGTCAGTTGATTTTACATAGATTTATATAGGGAAAACTAAAAAATCTTCCTGTCAGAAACCACAAGGCCTAGAGTTTAGATATTTGGTGTGCAGCATTGTCCAGTGGACCTCTGCCATGTTTGTTCAAATCATGGCCCCTGGGTCAAAAATGACTCTGCCCCAGGGGTCACATGTTTTACATAGAGTTATATAGGAAAAAGTTGAAAAAACCTTCACATCAGAAACCAAAAGGCATAGAGCTAAGATATTTTGTATGTAGCATTGTCTAGAGGACCTCTACCAAATTTTTTCAAATTTTCGTAAAAGTGCATTGATGGTTTTGTGTGGTCAAGAATTTTGTAATTCATTGATGAATTTCGAAATAAGTTGGTGTAAATGTGTTGCACATTAAGACGACATGTCACACACAAGAATCCGGTCTGCAGCTCAAAGGTCAAGGTCTCATTTATATGTCAAAAATCATGATATGATTGTCAATAGATGGTCATGTCCAGTCCATAGTATAATCATTTATTGATGGATTTGAAATAGTTTTGTATAGATGTGTTGCTCATTGAGGTGATGTATCATGAGCAAGACCCAGGCCTACAGCTCAGAGGTCAAGTTCACACTTAGACTTCAAAGGAAGCTGTCCATAAATGTGCATTGATGTTCGTGTCCAGTCAATAATTCTGTCATTCATGGATGGATTTTGAAATAACTTGGGCATGAAATTGTTGCACATTAAGATGATGTGTTGTAGATAAGAATCAGATCTGCAGGTCAAATGTCAATGTTTATTTAAAAGGTCATGTTAGATTATCTCCCTTTATCAATTTCTGTTCAGATTTCATGTCTGCTCAGTATCTTTGTGATCTATGACGTTAATCTGATAAGACTTGGCATACATGATCACTGACTCGTGAGGATGTTTTAAAAATGGTTCCGCTGCATTGAACAAAATGTCCACCAGAGCTAAAAGTAGATTTTCGTCAATGTTTGGCTTCAAATGACATCTCCTCCAAAACCAATTGGCCATTTTAAATCAAATTTGACAGATATGTTCCTTATAATGCCCTTTTCTTAAATTGGTCAAACCTTTCCGCTCCATTGCACATAAGGGCTGCAAAAGCTAAGAATAGAAAAAAAGGTAAAACAACATCTCCTCTTAAATGGCTGGGTGATTTTCCACCAATTTTCATAGAAATGTTCCTTACATAGTCCTCTTTTTAAATTGATAAAATGGTTCTGCTCAATTAATCAAAATGGCTGCCAGAGCTAAAAATAGATTTTTGTCAATATTTGGCATCAAATGACATCTCCTCCAAAACCACTTGGCCATTTTAAACCAAATGTGACAGAAATGTTCCTTATACAGCCCTTTTCTAAAATTGCTCAAACATTTCCGCTCCATTGCACATAAGGGCTGCAAAAGCTAAAAAAAGAAAAAAATTCAACAAAAAAACAACATCTCCTCTGAAATGGCTAGGTGAATTTCCACCAAATTTCACAGAAATGTTCCATACATAGCTCTCTCTTTTAAAATTGCTAAAATGGTTCCGCTGCATTAAACAGAATGGCCACCAGAGCTAAAAATAGATTTTCGTCAGTATTTGGCTTTAAATGACATCTCCTCCAAAACCATTTGGCCATTTTAAACCAAATTTGACAGAAATGTTCCTTATATTGCCCTTTTCTAAAATTGCTTAAACCGTTTCACTGCATTGCACATAAGGGTTGCTAAAGCTAAAGATAGAAAAGAAATCAACAGCATCTCCTCCTCAATGGCAAGGTAATTTTCCATCAAATTTCATGGAAATGTTGCGTTGAAATTGCTTAAACGGTTCTGCTCCATTGAACTAAATGGCCACTGGAGCTAAAAACAGGTTTTCTTCAATATAATGGCTTCAATTACATCTCCTCACAAGCTGTTATCAAGAAATTGCCTCTGCCCCATGGATTTTTTGTATAAAATATGAGATCTTTGAATATCTTCAATTAGAAAATGTAATGTTGCATCAGATGTTTGCTTAACGGTAGAACCTCAAGCAAAGTACTCAGGTGAGCGATCCATTGCCATCATGGCCAGCTTGTTAGCTCATCTGAGCACCAAGTGCTCAAGGGTGAGCTTATGTGATCATTGATTGTCTGGCATGCGTCGTGCAGTGTTTGTGGTGCGTCATCAACAATTTGACTTGAAAGACTTACCCACGAGCCAGTTTTTAAGAAGCATGCCTGTGATAATTCTTGCATGAAGCTTACCGAAGTTTTTCATAGAATTGAATTCCATCAAGAACTCTGGTTGCTATGGCAAAAGAAAGGAAAAACTTTCAAAAAAATCATCTTGTCTGAAATGACATAGCCCTGAGTATGAAGTTTTAATATAAAGCATTGTCATGTGGAGCTCTACTAAGTTTGTTCAAATTATACTCCTAGAGCCAAAATTGACCCTGCCCCAGGGGTCAAAGCCAAAGTATTCAGGTGAGCGATCCAGGGCCATCATGGCCCTCTTGTTTCAAATTATCGCATATCTAATGTCTATCAAAAGACATACTTTGTCATACATAAGATATGTGAAAACATGTTCACTGTTTAGAGAAAAACCAATATTGAGTAAATAAATGTTTGCTGTAATCGGTTATATCAAATGAAATAATTATATTTTAAAGATGGTGCACCTGCGATATCTGGTACCTGCACTTCATTATTGCTAAGCTCCAATACAGAGGTGTCATCACCATGAGGAGTTAATGTTAGTGTGTGTAAATGTCAAAAATTTTATGAAAAGTGTTTTCTGCTTAATGTTCTAATTTTTCATGATAAATGTAATATTTTTATACGAGTATCCAAATCCAAAAATTGAATCCGGACACCGAAGTGTGATCTGAACATTTGGATATCCTGTCTCTGGATGACATCCTTATTAAAAAGGTATAAAATTATAATAGCAGTTTAATTTCTGTGTAGATGTGCAGTTGCTTTGCATCACAATGATTTATTAATAATTAATTATTTTGCTTGATGAACCCTATTTTTGGGGGTCTCACATAGTCAAGATCTATCTCAAATGGCCACACTTTGAAAACAGTTTTCTAAACAATAGCTTTACAATAACTGCACCCTAGACCAACAAATTTTACAGGACAGTTGGGCATGATAAGTAGATGAACCCTATTGTTTTTAGAGTCTCTGGGGCTTGCACTTTTAAAACAGTATATGATCAATACCTCAAGAAAAACCACATCTTGGCCTTCAAAAAAATTACTAGATAGTTTAGCATGATGAGCAGATGAATCCTATTGTATTTGGGCCCACATTGTTGAGAGTAGGATTATCGGAACAAAGACTTCTTGTTAGTCTTAATTTCATCATAATTATCATAAATATTTTCACTAAAACTTCTTGAAATTGTTTATAAAGGTGCATCTCTACTTGTCTAAAGAATGCTCATTCTCAAGTTCTGAATTACAATAGAATACAAACTGATATGACACATTTGATACTGTTTGAAAAATTATGATCTCTTCAAAGAAAAAATCTAACCCAGGGCTTAACCCTGAACATGCTGAAATTTTGTAATGGATTTGCCCAGCTTTGAATTTGGAACAGTCCATTCAAAGTTTAAGGGATTTCAATATCAAAATACAAAAATGGAGCTACCAACAGTATAGAGCCTGGTCAGACTGCACGGATGTGCAGGCTCGCCTGGCTCTATACTGGTGGCAAAGGCTAATCACTTTTGGTTCCAGCAGGTTAAGGGGTTCAAAATGTCAAAATGTCACTACATCTAAGAGGAAGACAAACTTGAAGTAATAAAAATTTCCTGTTTAAACTGTGCTTGATACTGCCAGTTGACAACAGTAACTGTTGAAGTTCCCTGACATTACACTTATT
Source organism: Cyclina sinensis (assembly GCA_012932295.1). NCBI lineage: Eukaryota > Metazoa > Mollusca > Bivalvia > Venerida > Veneridae > Cyclina > Cyclina sinensis. Next base: position 10,341,865 of record JAAONU010000015.1, on the reverse strand, counting down.
AAAGCAAGTTGTTTGAAAAGTCAGGGTCACACATGTTATGATTTAATGTGTCAAATTTCATGTCCGTTCTGTATCTTGATCTGATTTAAGGAAGTTGAAACTATTTAGCAGAAACGTTATCCATACTGAGACAATGTGCAAAGCACAGGTTTAGCTTACTCTGATCAAGGTCAAGGTCATATTTACAGTACACGTAGCGTGGACTTTGATGTTAACATTGTCAGTGGAGCTGTCAGTGGAGACAGCATGCTCGACTGTTTAAGTATTGGATAGTTAAGAAAGGGATAACTATTAAAAAATCGATTTAATTCAAGATCTATAGATATATAGAAATGAATATTATCTCCCTTTATAAAACTTAATATAGCAACCCCAATCAATAGATAAATCAATGGCTTATCAGCTGGAATTCTGGAGAACAAAACTGATGATATGACGTACAGGTCTACTTTTTACATCTGCCAGCCAAGCATGTGACACCTCTTGTTGTGATTATTAAAATTCTGGCAAACATTCACAGATTAAACAAGTAGCAGGTAAATTTTGCAATAAGTCAACTGTCCTTACCAATGTGTTTTTTTATACTATAAATCCTCAAACTTAAAAAGTATTTAATTTCACATGTTATTGAAATACCATTGATAGTACATTTCTTACTTTTCTGCCATTCTGAAAAAAAAAAAAACTCCAGGGAGCATTATCTGGTTTTACCAATTTCTTGTTTTTTTATGCTCCCAAAGGGAGGTATATAGTTTTTGAATTGTCTGTCCATCTGTCTGACAGTCTATCCATCATGTCCGTTCTGTATCTTGATCTGATTTAAGGAAGTTGAAACTATTTAGCAGAAACGTTATCCATACTGAGACAATGTGCAAAGCACAGGTTTAGCTTACTCTGATCAAGGTCAAGGTCATATTTACAGTACACGTAGCGTGGACTTTGATGTTAACATTGTCAGTGGAGCTGTCAGTGGAGACAGCATGCTCGACTGTTTAAGTATTGGATAGTTAAGAAAGGGATAACTATTAAAAAATCGATTTAATTCAAGATCTATAGATATATAGAAATGAATATTATCTCCCTTTATAAAACTTAATATAGCAACCCCAATCAATAGATAAATCAATGGCTTATCAGCTGGAATTCTGGAGAACAAAACTGATGATATGACGTACAGGTCTACTTTTTACATCTGCCAGCCAAGCATGTGACACCTCTTGTTGTGATTATTAAAATTCTGGCAAACATTCACAGATTAAACAAGTAGCAGGTAAATTTTGCAATAAGTCAACTGTCCTTACCAATGTGTTTTTTTATACTATAAATCCTCAAACTTAAAAAGTATTTAATTTCACATGTTATTGAAATACCATTGATAGTACATTTCTTACTTTTCTGCCATTCTGAAAAAAAAAAAAACTCCAGGGAGCATTATCTGGTTTTACCAATTTCTTGTTTTTTTATGCTCCCAAAGGGAGGTATATAGTTTTTGAATTGTCTGTCCATCTGTCTGACAGTCTATCCATCTGTCTGTCTGTTCTTTTTTTGTCTGGTCCATAACTTTGTCAGTCAAGGATGGATTTTGAAATAATTTCCCAAAGATGTGTGGCACGTTAAGTCAATGTGTCACATGCAAGACCCAGGTTTGTAGGTCAAAGGTCAAGTTATATAGGAAAAAGTTTAAAAAGTCTTCACATCAGAAACCAAAAGGCATAGAGCTTAGATATTTTGTATGTAGCATTGTCAAGAGAACCTCTACCATGTTTGTTCAAATCATGGTCCCTGGGTCAAAAATGGCCCGGCCCCAGTGGTAACATGTTTTTTCATAGAGTTATACAGGAAAATCTTAAAAAATCTTCTTTTCAGATACCGCAAGGCCTAGAGTTAAGATATTTGGTGTACAGCATTTTCTACTATACCTCTTCCAAGTTTGTTCAAATCATAGCCCCTGGGTCAAAAAAGGTCCCACCCCAGGGGTCTTATGTTTTACATAGAGTTATATAGGAAAATTTTTAAAAATCTTCTTGTCAGAAATTACAAGGCCTAGAGTTTAGATATTTGGTGTACAGCATTGTCTACTGGACCTCTACCAAGTTTGTTCAGATCATGACCCCTGGGTCAAAACTGGCCCCACCCGGAGGTAATTTGATTTTACACAAGGATTTATATAGGGAAAACTTTGAAAATCTGCTGCTCTGAAACACCAAGGGCTATACCTTCAATTATTCGTTGTTATGTCTCCCCGCAACCGTGCCCTTCTGATGGAGACATATTGTTTTTGCCTTGTCTATGGGTGTCTGTTTGTCTGTCTGTCTTTCACACTTCATTTCCTTTCAATAACTTGGGTACCAGTTGACTTAAATCCTTCAAACTTCACAGGGTTATTGCCCTTATTGAGTACAAAAAATCCCTTTTGTGTTTTGGGTCAATAGGTCAAAGGTCAAGGTCAGAGGGACCACTAGAGTGAAAACCGTTTCCACTCAATAACAGGATTACCATTTAACCCAGAGCCTCCAAACTTCATAGGATGATTGCTTTTTAGTAAATAGAAGAACCATATTGTTTTTTGGGCTAGTATATCAAAGGTCAGTGTCACAAGGACCTGTAGAGTGAAAACTATTTCTGCAGAGTAACTGTAGTACCATTACATCCAGAGCCTTCAAACTTTATAGGATAATTGTATTAGGAGAACCCTTTTGTTTTTTGGGTCCATAGGTCAAAGGTTAAGTTCACAGGTACCTGTAGAGTGAAAACTGTTTCAGCTTAGTAACTGGAGTACCATTTTACTCAGAGCCTTCAAACTTCATAGGATGATTTTCTTTACTCAGTAAAAGAACCCAATCATTTTTGGCGTCAGTAGGTCAAAAGTGAAGGTCACAGGGATCTGTAGAGTGAAAACTATTTCTTCTCAGTAACTGGAGTATCATTACACCCAGAACCTTCAAACTTTATAGGGTATTTATATTAGAAGAACCCTATTGTTTTTGGGGTCTGTAGGTCAAAGGTCAAAGTCACTGGGACCTGTAGAGTAAAACTATTTCTGCTAAAATATTTGAGTACCATTACACCCAGAGTCTTCAAACTTATTGCAAACTTAATCAAACTTGCACCCATAAAAACCAGTAACGATATTTGTAACATGAGCAATGAGACTTAGGTGAGCGATTTAGGGCCATTATGGCCCTCTTGGTTTTTTTTTTTCAGCGATTCATTTTTTGAAATCTTTATCTAGGAAATATTAAGAATGCTAGTCCAGGTTAATTTAGTAGCCTTGCTTTCAAAATGTGATGAAAACTATTTTGGTAGGAATTTTAAATTTATTTTGCAATGAACAGATACATATCTGGAGTCCTTGACAATTAAGTGAAATGAGAATGTTTATAATTAAATCACTATGTTCATTCAGACCATTGATATCTGCCAGTAAATGTTTCTAATAACTCTTTTAAATGCAAATTCCTACTGTATAATTGTTAAACTGTGAATAATGTAATTTGTGTAATTGACATGTCCATTTTGGTGCCAAATATATCTCTGAAAATCAAGTCAAGCTTCAAACAGGTAATACATAATTAGTTATAGGCCCAAAAACTAATTCAAAGGTAAACATAATGATAAGGTAGATTATAATATGTGCAAGATCTTCCTTGTACCTTTTGTTAGGCAGTATCTTTCATATTATGTGGACAATTTATTGTAGGTAATTAAAAAACACTTCCCATTGCAAACATGAGAAAATATATCAACATTGCTGCATAATATATATAAGTGACTTTTCCAGTGAAAACTAACCAGTTCAGGGATATTCTTACATTTCTAGTGTTTGTGGGTTTAGGCAACTGCTAGGTACACTGAAATCTTGGCAACCTGAAGATTTACATTGATCTATCCAAAATTAGCTGTATCAATATAATGACATTATTAGCTCATCTGTTTTGAAGAAAATGTCAACCTGTTATGATCTTTGTGTCATCGTCTTGCAAAAACTTTAATGTAGCCCATTACTCAAACAATTTAGAAGGTATCAATATGAAACTTTGAATGCTTGTTTATCATGACAAGAGGCATTTGTAACACAAGGTGCATTATTCTGAAAGCTGTATTTTTGGAGTTATACCCCTTTTAAGCTTACATATTTTGTCAAAATTGCTTATTAAGTTGAATGATTTTAAAACTATGAAAGATATCACTATGAAATTTGGACTGCTTGCTTATCATGACAAGAGGCAGTTGTAACACAAGGGGCGTTATTCTGAAAGCTATATTTTTGAAGTTCAGCCCCTTTTTAGCTCACCTGAGAACAAAGTGCTCAAAGGTCAGCTATTGGGATCATTGATTGTCTGGTGTACCTGTTCATGCGTCTTGCATTGTGCATCGTCAACAATTTGACTTGAATGACTTCTCCTCCTAAACCACTGAGCCAACATTAACAAAACATGCCTAGGATATTCCTTGCGTAAAGCTCTACCAAAGTTGTTCAAAGAATTGAATTTCATCAAAAACTCTGGTTGCTATGGCAACTGAAATGAAAAACTTTCAAAAAAAATCCTCTTGTCTGATATGACAAGGCCCTCAGCCTTAAGATTTGGTATATAGCATTGTCTAGTGGACCTCTACCAAGTTTGTTCAAACTATACCTCTGGGGTCTAATTTGGCACTGCCTGGGGGGGGGGGGTCAATTGATTTTGATAGGCTTATGTAGGGAAAACTTTAAAAATCTACTTGTCTGAAACCACAAGGCCCTGAGCCTTAAGATTTGGTACATAATATTGTCTAGTGGACCTCTACCAGTTTTATTCAAATTATCCCTCTGGGGTCAAATTTGGCCATCCCGGGGGTCAGTTGTTTTAACAAAGGCTTATATTGGGAAAACTTCAAAAATCTTCTTGTCTGAAATCACAAGGATCTGAGCCTTAAGATTTGGTACATAGCATTGTCTAGTGGACCTCTACCAAGTTTGTTCAAATTATACCTCTGGAGTCAAATTTGTCTCGACCCTGGGTGTCAGTTGACTTTTATGCCCCCAAAGGGAGGCATATTGTTTTTGAATTGTCTATCCATCAGTCCATCTGTCAGTCCGTCCGAAAACTTTAACATTGGCAATAACTTTCTTATTAGTAAGTGGATTTACTTCATACTTGGACACAACACCCCTTTGGACAAGACCTTTACACTGACTTATAATTATTTGACCTTGACCCCTGATTGACCTTCATCTTGAAGATCCAATTGTTCAAAAACTTTAACATTGGCAATAACTTCTGTATTAGTTAGTGGATTTACTTCATACTTGGACACAACACCCCTCTGGGTAAGGCATTTTCACTGACTTGTATTTGTTTGACCTTGACCCCTGAATGACCTTCACCTTGAAGATCCAGTTGTCTAGAAATTTTCACATTGGCCATAACTTCCTTATTAATAAGTGGATTTGCTTCATACTTGGACTCAACACCAATTTGGACAAGACCTTCCCGCTGACCTGTAATTATTTGACCTTGACCCCTGAATATCCAATCGTCCAGAAACTATTATTTGGTCATAATTTCCAAATTAGTAAGTGGATATACTTCATACTTAAACACAACACCATTTTTGACAAGACCATCTCACTGTCATGTATTTATTTGACCTTGACCCCTGAATGACCTTCACCTCGAAGATCCAGTTGTCTAGAAATTTTCACATTGCCCATAACTTCCTTAATAGTAAGTGGATTTACTTCATACTTGGACACAACCCCCTTTGGATAAGACCTTCCCACTGACCTATATTTATTTGACCTTGACCCCTGAATGACTGGTTCTCAGATCAAAGGTCAAAGCACCACTTTCAGGGGCATTGTCATCTTACAGTGACAGTTCTTGTTTAATGGCTTATATAGGGAAAACTTTGAAAATTTTCTTGTCTGAAACCACAAGGCCCTTAGCCTTAAGAGTTGATACATAGTATTGTCTTGTGGACCTCTACCAAATTTATTCAAATTATGTCCCTGGGGTCAAATTTTGCCCTGGCCCAAGGGGTCATTTGATTTTACTTAGGCTTATATAGGCAAAACTTTAAAAAACTTCCTGTCTCAAACCACAAAGCCTAGAACTTAGATATTTATAATGGAGCATCAGCTAATGGTCATCTACCAAATTTAAAAAAAAATTTTGCCCCTTGGTGAAAATAGACTCTACCCTGGGGGTCACTTGAATTCATATAGATTTATATAGGAAGAATCTTGCTCAACAGCAGACCCACAGGCAAAGTATTCAGGTGAGCAATCTAGTGTCATCATGGCCCTCTTGTTAACTTTCATTTTTTGTTAAAATTGCTTATTAAGTTGAATGATTTCAAAACTATCAAAGGTATCTATATCAAACTTTGCTCATCATGACAACAGGCAGTTGTAACACAAGGGGCATTATTCTGAAAGCTATATTTTTAAATATAAATTACAAAAAAATTATTCAGAAAGCTATATTTTTTGGAGTTATGTCCCTTTTTAACTTAAAATTTTTGTCAAAATTGCTTATTAAGTGGAATGATCAAAGGTATCAGTATTAACAGTATCAACATCTTGACATGAAATGTCAGAGGTATATATACCTCCTTCAGGAGTAGTGCACAAGAACCATAACTATGACCCTCATTGTTGACATATAAGAGACAAGTTTTGGCGCCGCTCCGCGGAGGTCGTGTTTTGTGTAAAGCCTCTGGCTTTCGTATGTAATTTTAATTTTACTATTTATGGCTGGTTTAAAAATTGAACAAAACCCTCACATGATACCTTTCTGATACATAAAACGAAAGTAGAACCCTGAATTAATTAGTTATTTTGGTGACACCTTGATGTAATCAATGTTTTGAGTTATTTTCGCTGGGTTTTTGAGGATTCTGTCTTTTTCTATGCAAAAATTTATTGTTTTGGACAATTTAATTGTGTTCTTTTTTCACGTTTATGGTGTGATATATCATTTATATTTGTCTAACAACCCTAGTGACATGGAAATATAGGGACCTTTTGTCCGGTGTTGAATCAATTGTTATTGAAGAAAATGTCGGGAAAAACACTGAATCAAGTTACACTATTCCATGTCTCAAAGACAAAGTTTCGGAGAAACAGAGAGGTAACAACAGTAAGAGTCAGAAGAAAGGAAAAGTGAAAAAGAAAAATTCAGGTACTAATTCTGCTGTTTCAAAATTATCTCAATCTGATTTGGCCTTGTTGAGGCAAACTGTAGGAATAGACTGTGTTCAACAGCAGGTCATGCCTGAATATGATTCAGAGGAGGCCAACTATTACTGGTCACCTTTAAAATTTGCCAAATATTCATGTGGAGATATCAGATAATGAAAATGAGAAAAGGAAACCTGTTAAAAAAATCAGTTGGAAAGGATGATTGATGCTTTATATGATGATTCTAACAAAGTTGAAAGCCCCTGAAAAGAGTGAACTGGTGTACAGTTCATTCCCAAATTTGATCAACAGTGCTTGTGTAGAACAGTGTGATATTGAGAGTGTTATACTCAAGTATGAAATTCAAAAAAATTGTTCGAACATAGTTCCCCCCTCAGTAAATATTGAAAATTTTGGACAAGAGAACCCAAGGGCAGGATAGAACCTTTCAAGATATTCAGACACTTGTTGCATCAAGTATTGTACTTATTATCAGATAATCTGAAATCTTGAAGCCACATATTACCTCAAACTTGAGGCAAAAGTTATGCTGTCAGATGCATTGACTATTGTGGGACAAGTACAGTTGAATATTTGACTTCGTAGAAGGTATATGATTAGACCAAATTTGAAGAAGAAGTATTTCAATTTGTGCAATGTAAACACACCAATCACAAAAAGACTTTTTGGTTATGACTCAGCTAAAGAAATAAAAAAACTGTGACATGTTGAGCTACCTAGGTTAAGAACAGAAATTTTTCCCTAGTGGAAGAGTTAGTGCAGAGCCATGTCAATTTATTTCTATAATTTTTATTGTACCAAAACCTAATGGGAAGTTCAGACCAGTCATTAACTTGAAATATTTAAATGAGTTCATACATTACAATCATTTTAAGCAAGAAACTTTCAAGGTGGTTATAGATCTTAATCACTATGGTGATTACATTATTGTCAATATGACAGATGCATATTTTAGTATCCCAATTCATGAAGATTTTCAGAAATATCTGAAGTTTTCCAGGAATAGGGTGCTGTACAGATTTATTGCATTACGTTTTAGAGTCAGCCCAATACATTTTACTAAGATTCTTAGGCCAGTTTATGCTATGTTTAGACAGAGGAGGTTTAGATGTACATATTATATTGATGACTCCTTAAATATGGACTTGAACAGAGATGTTTGTCAAACAAATACAAAAAACAATGTTAGAAAAGTTGATATGTCTTGGTTTTACAATAAACTGGAAAAAGTCAATACTGATTCCCACATAAAGGATCAGTTTTTAGCTTACCTGTCATGCAGTGACATGGTGAGCTATTGTGATCCCCCTCCGTCCGTTGTCGTGCGTCATGCGTTGTCAACATTTCATTCAAACAACATCTCCTCTGAAACCACTGGGCCAAATTCAATTAAACTTGCCAGGGATGTTCCTTGCATGAAGCTCTACCAAAGTTGTTCAAAGAATTCAATTCCATGCAGAACTCTGGTTGCCATGGCAAGCAAAAGGAAAAACTTTAAAAATCTTCTTCTCAAAATCCACAAGGCCTGGAGCTTAGATATTTGGTATGTAGCATCATCTAGTGGACCTCTACCAAGATTATTCAAATTTTGACCCTGGGGTCAGAACTGGCCCCGCTCCGGGGGTCACTTGATTTTACATAGAGTTATATAGTGAAAACTTTAAAAATCTTCTTGTCAGAAACTACAAGGCATGGAGCTTAGATATTTGGTATAAGGCATCATCTAGTTGACCTGTACCAAGATTATTCAAATTATGACCCTGGGGTCAGAACTGGCCCGCCCCAGGGGTCACATGTTTTACATACAGTTATATAGTGAAAATTTTAAAAATCTTCTTGTCAGAAACCACAAGGCCTGGAGCTTAGCTTTTTGGTGTGAGGCATCATCAGGTGGACCTCTACCAAGAGTGTTAAATTATGACCCTGATGTCAGAACTGGCCCTGCCCCAGGTGTCACTTGATTTACATAGAGTTATAAAGGGAAAACTTTTAAAAAGTCTTCTGGTCATAAACCGCAAGGCCTGAGGCTTAGATATTTGGTGAGAGGCATTATCTGGTGAACCTCTACCAAGATTGTTCAAATTATGATCCTTGGGTCAGAACTGGCCCCGCCTCGGGGTCCCTTGATTTACATAGAGTTATATTGGGAAACTTTAAAAATCTTCTTGTCAGAAACCGCAAGGCATGGAGCTTAGATAGAGTTTAGATATTTGGTGTTGAGCATTGTCTAGTAGACCACTACCAAGATTGTTCAAATCATGGCCCCTGGGTAAAAATTGGCTCCACCCAAGGGGTCACATGTTTTACATAGGGTTATATTGTAAATTCTTTAAAAATCTTCTTCTCAAAATCCACAAGGCCTGGAGCTTAGATATTTGGTATGTAGCATCATCTAGTGGACCTCTACCAAGATTATTCAAATTTTGACCCTGGGGTCAGAACTGGCCCCGCTCCGGGGGTCACTTGATTTACATAGAGTTATATAGGGAAAATTTTAAAAATCTACTTGTAAGAAACTACAAGGCTTGGAGCTTAGATATTTGGTGTTGAGCATTGTCTAGTAGACCTCAACCAAGATTGTTCAAATCATGGCCCCTGGGACAGAACTGGCCCCGCCCAAGGGGTCACATGTTTTACATAGAGTTATTTAGCAAAATACTTTAAAAATCTTCTTGTCAGAAACTGCAAGGCCTGGAGCTTAGATATTTGGTAGTATGCACTGTGACCACAATAGGGTTATTCTCCCTCCTCTGGGGGGTCACTCCCACCCCCCCCCCCCCCCCCCCAAAAAAAAAAAAAAAAAAGAAAAACAAAAAATTTCATTTTTTAAGTTTTTCGCTATGGCAATAAAATTTGGACCATTTGTACAGTTTTTCAAGATGATTTCAAAAACATTATTCCTTGACCTATATTTTTGACCTACTGACCTACTTTTTTATGCCCCCACAAAGTGGGAGCATAAAGCGTTTCACTTGTCTGTCAGTCTGTACGACCATACGATAATACAACCGTACCTCTGTACATACGTCCCGAAATTTTGTGAACACAACTCCTCTTAAACCGGATAGCAGATTTTGCTTAAACTTTCAGGGATGAACAACCTTAATGTGTAGATGGTAGTAAAGGAAGAAATTTTTGCTTCGACCATATTGAAAAGAATTATGGCCCTTTGTTGATTTTTTCACTATATACCATATAGCCAAATAAAATTGTGAACGCAACTCCTCATAAACAGGATGGCAGATTTTGCTTAAACTTTCAGGAATGAACAACCTTAATGTGTAGATGAAAGTAAAGGAAGGAATTTTTGCTGCGACCAAATTTAACGGAATTATGGCCCTTTGTTGATTTTTTCACTATATACCATATAGCCAAATAAATTTGTGAATGCAACTCCTCATAAACCGGATGGCAGATTTTGCTTAAACTTTCAGGAATGAACAGCCTTAATGTGTAGATGATAGTAAAGGAAGGAATTTTTGCTGCGACTAAATTTAACGGAATTATGGCCCTTTGTTGATTTTTTCACTATATACCATAAAGTGAAATAAATTTGTGAACGCGACTCCTCATAAACCGGATGGCAGATTTTGCTTAAACTTTCAGGAATGAACAACCTTAATGTTTAGATGACATTAAAGGAAGGAATTTTTGCTGCGACCAAATTTAACGGAATTATGGCCCTTTGTTGATTTTTATGCCTCCACAAAGTGGGGAGCATATAGCGTGGCACTTGTCCATCCGTCCGTACGTCTGTCCGTACGTCCCGAAATCTTGTGAACGCAACTCCTCTTAAACCGGATGGCAGATTTTGCTTAAACTTCCAGGGATGAACAACCTTAATGTGTAGATGGAAGTAAAGGAAGGAATTTTCGCTGCGACCAAATTTAACAGAATTATGACCCTTTGTTGATTTTTTCACTATATACCATATAGAAATTTTGTGATCGCAACTCCTCTTAAACCGGATGGCAGATTTTGCTTAAACTTCCAGGGATGAACAGCTTTAATGTGTAGATGGTAGTAAAGGAAGGAATTTTTGCTGTGACCTTATTTAACAGAATTATGGCCCTTTGTTGATTTTTTCACAATATATTATATAAATAATTGAACATATAAATTTTACATTTGTAATTTAATTTAACATGTACATAAGGTTACCTGTAGATCATTTTAGGTATATGTACAGAAAAAATCTTACATACAGGATATACATGCTCTTGTTTATGAGCACTTATGCATAGTGGGGGCATCCGTGTCCTAGTTTAACTATATACCATAAAGTGAAATAAATTTGTGAACGCAACTCCTCATAAACCGGATGGCAGATTTTGCTTAAACTTTCAGGGATGAACAACCTTAATGTGTAGATGATAGTAAAGGAAGGGTAATTTTTTTTTACGGGACCTGACACCTGGGGTTTCTATACTTTAATCTGTAGTTAACTTTCATGTGTAACATTTTTTTAATTTTACCTGCTTACTTTAATATCAGCAACATGTAATTACTTGTGTGTCTCTTTCTTTGTCTTCGCTAATGTAATTCCTCATAGTACATAAATATTTACAACATTTTTATGTCGACTATTCAAAGAATAAGGAGGTCTATTGTACTTGCGGGCTGGCTATTGGGTTAAAGTTTTAGGGCAAGCTTCTCATTTTCACTATTTCTTTCCTTTCTACTGCAGATATTTGGTTCAAACTTGGCCGTAGACTGTGTCATTCCATCAAGGCCCATAACTCTGTTAAGCATTTTTATTAGTTATTCCCCTTTTAAGACTTTGAAAAATCTTTAATTTCAGGCTTTTATTATACCTTCAAGCACTAAGAATAGTCGAGCATGCTGTCCATCCGACAGCCCTTGTTTCAGTATAAAATATCTAATTTTGAAATGAGAGGACAGCATTAATAATATACAAAACACCTCAATTCATTTGCAACTACAGAAAAAAATTGTTCCCCACCTAAATCTTACATACAGAATATACATGCTCTTGTTTATGAGCACTTATGCATAGTGGGGGCATCCGTGTCCTATGGACACAGTTCTAGTTGTTTTTTAGCTACAGCAATGAAATTTGGACCATGTGCACAGTTTTTCGTTTCAATTTCAAAAATGTCATCGCAAGACCTATATTTTTGACCTACTGACCTACTTGTTGTTTTTAGAGCTATGGCATTGAAATTTGGACCATGTGTACAGTTTTTTGTTCCGATTTCAAAAAAGTCATATCATGACCTATATTTTTGACCTACTGACCTACTTTTTTGTTTTAAAGCTACGGCAATGAAATTTGGACTGTGTGTACAGCTTTTTGTTCTGATTTAAAAAATGTCATTTCATGACCTATATTTTGACCTACTGACCTACTTTTTGTTTTTGAAGCTATGGCAATGAAATTGCATTTGTCCATTTCTGTGATATGCATCATTACATTCATAAAAATTTCTTTCATCTTTGAACCCAGCTGAGCGCTTTAGGGCCATTGGCCCTCTTGTTTTTTGGTTTATCCTAAATTCAGTACAATTTAAAGTTTTTATGCTCCCCAAAGGGCATATAGTCACCACCTTGTCCGTCTGTCCGTCCGTTGTGCTTGTCCGGAGCATAACTTGAAAACCCTTGGACATAATTTGTTTAAACTGCACACAGTGGTAGAGGGCATTAAGGTAGAGTGCTGTGCCAAAGAACCATAACTCTATTTTGATCTGTTTTTGAATTATCTCCACTTTTAGAAAAATCTTGTGCGGAGCATAACCTGAAAACCCTTGGACATTATTTGTTTAAACTGCACGCAGTGGTAGAGGGGATTGAGGTTGAGTGCAGTGCCAAAGAACCATAACTCTATTTTGCCCCGTTTTTGAATTATCTTCCCTTTTAGAAAAATCTTGTGCGGAGCATAACCTGAAAACCTTTGGACATAATTTGTTTAAACTGCATGCAGTGGTAGAGGGGATTGAGGTGGAGTGCAGTGCCAAAAATGTGCTCACTTTATGACTTTGCCTGTATGTTCTTGCCTTTCACATGTCCCTTTGGCTCCTGCTTCGGGGAGCATATGTCAGTTTTACCGATCGCCTTGTTCTTTCAGGTAGGAAAGTAGATTTTTTTTTTCAAAAAAGCTAAATTATTGCTTGAGTCTGAAGTTGTAGTTGTTAGAGTCCTGGCTTCATTTATTGGTTTAGTTATAAATGCTTTCTATGCAATCTTAGAAGCGCCTTTATACTATAAATATGGAAAGAAATGAACTTAAAGGTCTAAGATGTGATAATTGTTTAACTGTCAGAATGTCGATTGCAATTGAGATGGTGGAAAAATAATGTTCAAAGTAAAAATGGTAAAAAATCAGTCCAGTTGCTATTGAAAAAATATATAGATCTAATGCAAGCAGTTTTGGATGGGGATCCTGCAAAGTAGGTTCCGAAAGTCATACTGGAGTAAGATGAAATATTCAGGATGGTAATACATCAGCTGTGAAATATGTAAATGACATGGGATGGATGACTTCTCTTAATATGGGATCATTTAGCCAGAGCAATTTGGGACAGGTTTAGAAACATTTTTATTGTTTGCACACGTCAGTCCATACGTCTGTCCATCCATCCATCCATATGTACATACATCCAGTTGCTTGTGTGTGCAACTCATCCTACACCCATGGATGGATTGAAACCAAACTTGCACACGTAATAGACCACAATGCTTAGTTGTGCACAAAATAAACTTTTTTCTCTGATCAGTTTTTAGCTCACCTGAGCCTTTGGCTCATGGTGGGCTATTGTGACCGAACTTTGTCCGATTGTCTGATTGACTGATGAGTGCCTTTCACGGAAACAGTGATCCAGATCCTATTAGCGTAGCAATTTATATGATATGATTTTAATCAGATGGGTTCATTTGGCTACTAGTATGGTACTATAAAGATTATTTATGAGTATGTATGACATGACCTATGTTGTTGTTAGAGGTTGATTGTTCACTGATTGGATTATCTTGAATGATCTCAACTGTCACTTAAAGGTGCAGTCAAGCTGTAACATGTGTCAAGCCATGCATACTTTAATCCCTTTGTAGTACTACTTTACTATTAAAACAGATAACTGAAAAGACTGAAGGCCTTTGAATATTGCAAAAATGTTCATTTTTAGCTCACTTGAGCAAATGCTCAGGGTGAGCTATTGTGATCACCCGACGTCTGGTGTCCGTCGTCAACATTTTACTTTAAATGACATCTCCTCCTAAACCACAAAGCTATTTTTAACCAAACTTTACAGAAATGTTCCTTATATTGCCCTTTTCTAAAATTGCTCAAACTTTTTTGCTCCATTGCACATAAGGGCTGCAAAAGCTAAAAATAGAAAAAAACAAAAAAAAAAACATCTCCTCCTAAACGGGTGGGTGATTTTCCACCAAATTTCAAAGAAATGTTCCTTACATAGCCCTCTTTAAAAACTGCTAAAATAGTTCCGCTCCATGAACAAAATGGCCGCCAGAGCTAAAAATAGATTTTTGTCAGTATTTGGCTTCAAATGACATCTATCCCAAACCATTTGGCCATTTTAAACCAAATTTGATAGAAATGTTCCTTGTATTGCCCTTTTCTAAAATTGCTAAAACTGTTTCACTCCATTGCACATAAGGGCTGCAAAAGCTAAAAATAGAAAAGAAATCAAACAGCATCTCCTCCTCAATGGCAAGGAAATTTTCCATCAAATTTCACGGAAATGTTCACTACATACCCCTGTGTTAAAATTGCTTAAACGGTTCTGCTCCATTGAACTAAATAGCCACTGGAGCTAAAAACAGGTTTTCTTCAATATATGGCTTCAATTACATCTCCTCACAAGCTGTTATCATGAAATTGCCTCTGCCTCATGGGTTTTTTGTATAAAATAAGAGATCTTTGAATATCTTCAATTAGAAAATGTAATGTTGCATCAGATGTTTGCTTAACAGTAGACCCTCAAGCAAAGTACTCAGGTGAGCAATCCAGGGCTATCATAGCCTTGTTGTTTTAAAAGTATTTTAGTTTAGACATTGAAGGATATTTACTTTTTTTTTAAATATGAAAACTTCGCAGTAGTCAACTTTTAATATATTAGCTCACCTGAGCACAAAGTGCTAAAAGGTGAGCTATTGGGATCATTGATTGTTTGGTGTGTGTCAGCATGCGTGGTCAACAATTTGACTTGAATGACTTCTCCTCCTAAACCACTAAACCAACTTTGAGGAAACATGCCTGGGATATTCCTTGCATGAAGCTCTACCAAAGGTGTTCAAAGAAATGCATTCCATTTGCTATGGCAGCTGAAAGGAAAAACTTTGAAAATCTTCTTGTCTGAAACCACAAGGCCCTGACATACATGTGATATCCCGGTGGGATTTAAAAAAATCCTGTTATTCAACATCAATTCAATCTCCTCCTCAATGGCGAGGAAATTTTTCATCAGATTTCACAGAAATGTTCCTTACATACCCCTGCATTAAAATTGCTTAAACGGTTCTGCTCCATTCAACTAGATGGCCACCGGAGCTAAAAACAGGTTTTCTTCAAAATATGGCTTCAATTACATCACCTCACAAGCTGTTATCACGAAATTGCCTCTGCCCCATGGATTTTATGTATAAAATATGAGATCTTTGAATATCTTCAATTAGAAAATGTAATGAAAATGAAATCAGATGTTTGCTTAACAGTAGACCCTCAAGCAAAGTACTCAGGTGTGCGATCCCTCTTGTTATCAATATTTGGCTTCAAATGACATCTCCTTTAAAACAGTTTGGTTATTTTAAACAAAATTTGATAAAATGTTCCTTATATTGGCCTTTTTTAAAATTGCTCAAACCTTTCCGCTCCATTGCACATAAGGGCTGCAAAAGCTAAAACTAGAAAAAAAAAATTCAAACAACATCTCCTCCTAAATGGATCTTGCACCAGATTTCACAGAAATGTTCTTTACATAGCCCTCTATTAAATTTGCTGAAATGGTTCTGCTCTGTTGAACAAAATGGCCACCATTGCTAAAAAAATAAATTTTTGTCAGTTTTTGGCTTCAAACGACATCTCCTCCAAAACTACTTGGCCATTTTAAACCAAATTTGACAGAAGTGTTCCATATATTGCCTTTTTCTAAATTTGCTCAAAGTGTTCCACTCCATTGCACATAAGGGCAGCAAAAGCTAAAAAGAGAAAAAAAATTAAACAACTTCTCCTAAACTGTAAGGTGATTTTCCACCATTTTCACAGAAATGTTCCTTACATAGTTCTCTATTAAAGTTGCCAAAACAGTTCTGCTCCATTGAACAAAATGACATGTCCTCCAAAACCACTTGGCCATTTTAAACTAATTTGACATAATATATCTGAATTGCAATGATATTTTTGGGTAAGGTGCTTGTCAGCATCTGCCAATAATAGCATATTGCACTTCAACAGAGTATTTTGTCATATGATAATTCCTGATCATGCCAAACTGATGTGTTGTGTTTTTTAGCTCACCTGAGCACAAAGTGCTCAAGGTGAGCTTTTGTGATCGCCTGATGTCCGTTGTCTGTCCGTGCGTCATCAACTTTTTCTTCAAACAACTTCTTCTCCTGAACTGCTGGGCCAATCTTGCTGAAACTTAGCAGGAATGTTACTTGCATGAAGCTTTACCAAAATTGTTCAAATAGGTTCAGGTCCATTGCATTTCTAGGCCACAGGAGCTAAAAATAGATTTTCAAAGTTGGAACTTTAAAAATCTTCTTCTCCAGAACTACAAGGCCTGGAACTTAGATATATGGTATGAAGCATCATCAGGTGGACCCTTACCAATTTTGTTCAAATCATGACCCCTGGGTCAAAAATGGCCATGCCCCAGGGGTAACTAGTTTTACATAGAATTATATAGGAAAAACTTTAAAAATCTTCTTGTCAGAAACTGAAAGGCCTAGAGTTTAGATATTTGGTGTGCAGCATTGTCCAGTGGACCTCTACCAAGTTTGTTCAAATCATGGCTCCTGGGTCAAAAATGCCCCCCCCCCCAGGGGTCAAATGTTTTATATAGAGTTATATAGGAAAACCTTTAAAAAATCTTATTGTCAGAAACCGCAAGGCGTAGAGTTAAGATATTTGGTGTGCAGCATTGTCTAGTGGACCTCTATCAAGTTTGTTCAAATTATGTCCCCTGGGTCAAAATTGGCCAGGCCCCAGGGTTCTATTGATTTACATATAGTTATATAGGAAAAACATGAAAAATGAAAAATCATTTTTCTGCGAAACTAATGGGATAGACTGTAGATAAATCTTCTTACTGGAAACCTCAATGCCTACAGCTTAGATATTTGGTATGCAGCATTGTCTAGTGGATGTCTATCAAGTTTGTTCAAATTATGTCCCCTGGGTCAAAACTGGCCACGCCCAAGGTTCTCTTGGTTTATATATAGTTATATAGGAAAAACATGAAAAATCATTTTTCTCCGAAACTAATAGGACTAGACCTTAGATATTTGATGTGGAGTATTGTGTTGAGAACCTTTACCAGTATTGTTTATATGTTGGCCCCGGGGTCAAAATAAGCCCTGCCCCGGGGGCCCTTAATATGAAAAAAAAGGCAATCTTTAAAAATCTTCTTACTGGAAACCTTAATGCCTACAGCTTAGATATTTGGTATGCAGCATATCTAGTGGACCTCTACCTAGTTTGTTTGAAAAATGTCACTGGGATCACTATTGGCCCCGCCCGAGGGGTCATAAGTTTTAAATAGCAGTTACAGAAAAAAATCTTTAAAAATCTTCTTGTCTGAAACCACAAGGCCTAGAATTTTAAAATTTGGCATGAAGCAAGCTTTATCAAGCTTTTTGAAATTGTTAGATTAGGTTAAAGGTCATGGAGGCTAAAAATAGATTTATCTACGGTACCTCCTAAAGCCTTCATTTATAGACCATTATCTTCAGTATATAGGTTCCTTGCATGGATGTCTACCCATGGGTAGGGTTTGAGGTCACTGGGTCAAGGTCAAGGTCACCATAGCTTATAATAGATATTTCTACTTTCTGTCATAGAGCCTTTATTTATTGACTGATATTTTACATATTTGGTTTGTAGGGTCTTACATATTTTCAATTAAAAAATGAAATACTGCTTAGCAGCAAACCTACAGCCAAAGTACTTAGGTGAGCGATCCAGGGCCATCATGGCCCTCTTGTTTTATATTAGTTTCATGGTTGTCACAATTCAGTTTCATAAATCTTCTGATGTTGTTTCTTGCATGTTCTATTTGTTTAAATCTTTAATATTTTTTCAATATATTCTAACCAGGTTTCCTAACTATACTTTGTCCATTTTTAAACTGAGTGACTCACAGAATTTACCTCAAAAATGTTTTTCTTTAAAAACAAAGAAAAGTTAATAAACTACAGATCTAACATAATTCTATGCTTATACATATCAAAACTGAACAAAAAAGCCTGATTTCAACAGGCTTCAAACCCATGTCCTTCTGGTCAGTAAAATTAAAGGAAGCTAACTGAAGCTTTGAGCCATAGAGTATGTACCCTGTGACTAACAGAATGAAATTTTTATTGTTGTAAATGTGTAAAGCTATATTAGGATCTGTTCTATATGTATAAACATGTTCTTTTTTGTGCATCTTTGACCTATCTGTGAGTCAGTCACTTTAAAAACAAGAATTTGAAATCTTAACATCTCTCAGCTAAACATCAGTCATTACCTTTAACTTGTATAAAGGCAGCAAGATCTAAACAAGGTATTGACTGCAAATACTTCTATAAATTGCTTATCATAATAAATGTCATTGTTAATTGCCCTCAAGATAATACTCTGTCACTATTCCAGGTTCTTTGTGAAATAACAAAACAAGCCATATCATTCAAAAACTTTTGTTCTCCATACTTGACATACTTAATCTACAATGCCACTAATATTGTCAAGTACTTTTACAATACCACAAAAAATAGCTCTTTCTTTAATAAGCTTTGGAAACCTGATTTTTCTTGTGTTTCTTTGTATTTTTCCTTAACAATAAAAAATACAAAAAACACTTTTGTTGCTGTTTATAGGTCCATGACAATCATACAGTTATTTCCCATTTTTGCAGAATAACTGAATATTTATTGTCCATCATCAGTGACATTCAAACCCTTTTAATCATGGTTAGTCACTGATAAAGTCTGTGAACAGGTCTTGTTACTGCAAAATGAGTAAAAAGTTCCCTGCTCTAATAGGTCCTGCACAGAATTAACAGCTGCTATTAAATTATACTCGAGAAGCTGATAAATTATCTAAAACAAAAGGTTTGAAACTAATCTTAACACAGAAAAAAATAATAGAATGGGAGGTTCTGTCCAAAGATAATTTTAGTATATCAAAGTTTGTAATCAACATAAATATCTCAGAGAACAGCCAACTACCGGTATATAAAATGTCAGCTTCTTTGACTCGCTGGATGAACTAATAATGAAACCAATATCCTCAGGTGAGCGATTAAGGACCATCATGGCCCTCTTGTTTTATATCAGTATCAGCATTTACATTGGAATTGCCATTGTAGGAAACTAATGCAATTATTCATTCTCACTGACCGATACTGGATATTGGAATTAGATACAGTAAAAACTCAATAATGAGACCACCTCTGGGACCAGCAGTAAGTGGTCTTAATATCGAGTTGGTCCTAAAATTGAGTTCAGATGATGACATGAAAGTGTATGGTAGATTTATCGACCTAGTGTGTGTTTTGCGTCAATTGTAGTGTCACTGAGCATAACTTATTTGTTTTATTTGTCCTTACTTTGATAACTAATGATTTGATCAGAATAATGGTCAATATATGGTTAAATCTATATAAATTGCAAAAAATATTGTTTGGGTATACTTTTCTTTCAGTCTGTTAAGTAACTTTTGCTCGTCTATCATGTTTGTATTTCTTAACTAAAGAGATCATATTCAATCAAAATAAAAATGTAAAGTGATATGTAAATCTCACAAAATTTTGGATTTTAGTGTGGCATTAATTCGTTTGCGCATCAATTAGTGACTATAACAATAGAAAATTTATCGTGCAGTAAGCCGCAGTCTACAATAATAAGGGTGTCATAAACAATTAAACCGATAACTACCAACCTTAAAGTAAATTATCCACACCTGGATCCTTTTGACCTGTCAAATTATCAATTAACACCCATTAACACGAGGTGCCCATTATGTACATGTTCGTGTAAACAAGTTTGCCAACCTCGACCTTTGATGAATAGCTAAAGTCAACAGCTGCCCGTTTTGTTCCGTTCTGGTTGCGGTCGTAATTTCGAGTTCAAAAAAGGTTTGTATTTTCATTTGGGACCGGAAATTGCGGTCGCAATACGCAATATTGAGTTGGTCTTATTACTGAGTTTAACTAACAATAGAATATATAGTAAAAAAATCGGGACCAGAAGAAAATGTTCGTAATATTGAGTTGGTCTGTATATTGAGTTGGTCGCATCGTGAGTTTTTACTGTATAGTGAAAACTTTGAAAAATCTTCTTGTCTGAAACCACAAAGCCCTGAGCCTTAAGATTTGGTATGTAGCATTGTTAAGTGGACCTTAACTGAGTTTGTTCAAATTATACCTCAGGGGTCATATTTGGCCCCACACCGGGGTCATTGGTTTTACATAGGCTTATATAGGAAAAACTTCAAAACAATTCTTGTTTTAAACCACAAGGCCCTGAACCTTAAGATTTTGTATGTAGCATTACCTAGTTGACCACTACCAAGTTTGTTCAAATTCTGCCAAATTCTGCCTCTGGGGCTAAATTTGGTCCCACCCCGGGGGTCATTGGTTTTACATAGGCTTATATAGGGAAAACTTTGAAAATCTTCTTGTCTGAAACCACATGGCACTGAGCCGTAAGATTCGGTATGTAGCATTGTCTAGTGGACCTCAACCAAATTTGTTCAAATTATGCCGCTAGGCTCAAATTGGCCCTGCCCGGGAGGTCAGTTAATTTTACCTAGGCTTACTTAGGCAAAACTTTAAAAAAGCTCTTGTCTGAAACTACAGAGCCTAGAACTTAGATATTTTTAATAGAGTATCAGTTAGAGGTCATCTACCAAGTTTGTTCAAATTATGCTCCTTGAGTGAAATTTGGCCCTGCCCTAGGGGTCACTTGTATTCATATAGATGTATATAGGCTGATTCTTAAAGTTTTTGATGTTAGCTCAAAAGCAGACCCAAAGGCAAGTATTCAGGTGAGCGATCTAGGGCCATCATGGCCCTCTTGTTATAAGTAAGTGGATTTACTTCATACTTGGACACAACACCCCTTTAGACAAGACCTTCCCACTGACCTATATTTATTTGACCTTGAACGCTGAATGACCTTTACCTTGAAGATCCAATTGTCCAAAAACTTTAACATTGGCCATAACCTCCTTATTAAAAAGTCCATTTACTTCATACTTGGACACAACACCCCTTTTGAAAAGACTTTCCCATTGACCATTGACCTATTTGTTTGACCTTGACCCTTGAATGATGGTCCTCAGCTTTAAGTCAAAGCACCACTTCCGGGGCATTGTCATCTTACAGTGACAGTTCTTGTTTTTAGCTCACCTGAGCACAATGTGCTCATGGTGAGCTTTTGTGATCCCCCTGTGTCCTGCGTCCTTTGTAGTGCGTCATGCATCGTCCGTCGTCACAAATTTCATAAAAACAACATCTCCTCTGAAACCAATGACTGCCCATTAACCACACTACACAGGAATGATCCTTGGGTGGTCCCCTTTCAAAGTTGTTCAAATGGTTCTGGTCTGTTGCATAAGTAGGTCACAGGGCCAAAAAAGAAGTTTCAAAAATGCAAATTAAAAAAATCTTCTTGTCAGAAAGTACAAGGGCAAGAGCTTTGATATTTGGTATATGACATCATCTATAGGTCCTCTACCAAAGTTCTTCAAATTATGCCCCTAGTGCAAAAATTGACCCTGCCCCTGGGGGTCATAGGTTTTCCTTATATGTTTATAGTAAAAACTTAAAAAATCTTCTCCTCTGAAATGACAAAGGCTAGAGCTTTGATATTTGGTATATGATATCATCTATAGGTCCTCTACGAAAGCTGTTCAAATTGTGCCCCTCGTGCTAAAATTGGTCTCGCCCCCGGGGGTTAGGTTTTCCTTTTATGTATATAGTAAAAACTTCAAAAACTTTCTCCTCTGAAATGACATAGGCTAGAGCTTTGATATTTGGTATATGATATCATCTGTAGGTCCTCTACCAAAGTCGTACAAATTATGCTCCTAGTGCCAAAATTGGGCCTGCCCCAGGAGGTCATAGGTTTTCCTTATATGCCAAAATTGGCCCCGCCCCAGGGGGGGCAGGTTTTCCTTATATGTATATAGTAAAAACTTAAAAATCTTCTCCTTTGAAATGACAAAGCCTAAAGCTTAGATATTTGGCATGCAATATTGTCTAGTCAACCTGTTCTAAGTTTGTTTAAATTATATCCTTGGGGTTAAAATTGGGCCTCCCCGGGGGTCATAGATATTCTATTTGTGCATATAGTAAAAACATAAGAAAATTATCCTCTGAAGCTTCAAAGGCTAGAGCTTAGATATTTGGCATGAAACATTGTGGACCTCTACAAACATTGTTCAAATTATTGCCCTAGGGTCAAAATTGGCCCTGCCCTTGGGGTCATGGGTTTTCTTTATATACATATAAAAAAAGTGATCTCTGAAACCGAGAAAGCTAGAGCTTAGATATTTAACATGAGACATTGTCTGGTGGGACTATATCAAGATTGTTTAAATTAAAGCTTGGGGTCACATTTGGCCCTGCCCTAGTGGACTTAGTGACCTACTTTTTTGTAATTTGATATACAGTTATGAAATTTGGACCATGTGCACAGTTTCAGATGAAGGCTTGAACTTTGATGTTAAATGACCTAAATTTTGACCTAGTGACCTTTTTTCTTGTTTTTTGATGTACAGCTATGAAATTTGGACAATTTGCAGTTACAGATGTAGCATTGAACTTTGATGTTAGATGACCTAGATTCTCACCTATTGACCTACTTTCTTGCTTTTTTTATGTACAGCTATGAAATTCGAACCCTGTGCACAGTTTCAGGTGTTGAAATTGAACTCTGACATTAGATGACATTTTGACCTAGTGACCTCCTTTTTTGTTGTTTGATGTACAGGTTTGAAATTTGGACCATATATATAGTAAAAATTGTTCAAATTCCTGTAATAAACACTAGCCTTGTCCGTTTTCACACAAATGACAGTCTGTCCTCAGGTGAGCGCTTTGGGGCCAATGGCCCTCCTGTTAATATTATTGTTAATGATATTCCTTGTAATACGGAAAACAAAATTATTATGACACCTATATAACTGTGCCTTTTTGGTCAGATTTTTAAAAGATAGATACATGTACTTTTTAAAAGTAGTTTTTCATGAAATTTTGATAAAATAAATAGAATTGATCTACCGGAGAATGTCACAAGACCTTTTCTAACAGTTCATTAGATTTAGATGTCAGCTAAAAAATCGTTTACAAATATACTTTTTTCAGTTAAAAGACCTTGGGATAGATCTTTGCTGATAATAAGTGCTTCATGTGATTTATATGTATCTGTTTCTCTAACATACAACATCTCAATCAAATTACAGTTATAAAAATGGGACCTTTTCTAAGCTTGGCATTATAAATCTGCTTCAGTCTGCACAGTCCCTTAATGGAGGACGCAAGGGAGGTAATCAGGTAGGTACTAATTTCTGGAACGGTCTATTCACAAGTTTTTTGCGATAAACACTGTAGCGAATCTACTAAGTAACAAATAGACTAGGTGCAAGAGAAAATAAGTAGCGAATATATTAAAACCGGGAACTGACAAGTGACGAAACATTCAGTATCCTATATATTTAAACATATGCATGTTCTTAATTGTGTTACACTTTCTCTTCAGGTCATTTTTCACTAAGTTACTTCAAAAGAAACCGGAAAAGGCAGATATAATGGCTAGAATCATATAAGTTGATATTCACTGAGTTCTTATTTCGTCATATGTTGTACCACACCACACAGCAGGTACATCCATGAATGAAGGGGAGATTAATGTGTAGAGCAAGGTTGAACTAACTTATTAACATTTAGGGACTGAATGTTAAGAAAATGTTGATAATCATCAAACTTGTATTCATGTTCACAGGTTAATATCTTAAACACTATATATTTTATTCAGTGAAATGATATAATAATAAAATGAAAATAATCATCAATAACAACTAGTCCACAACTTTTGCTATAACTTTGACAATATCAAATATAGCTCTCTGGAGATATGTGTTATTCAATGTACATGTATTTGTCTTTTACTTGGTATTTGTCCAATCACTGTGCAATAGACATTGTAGGAACATGCTAGCAAGGTATTTTAATAGTTATTCTGTGATTGTTTGTATTGAAATGCTGGAATTGAAAAAATGAAAAAAAGTTTTTGTTCTTTTCTCCAGTCCTAACTTCGTACAAGTATATATGCCTTTTGCTGATATGCTGATACTGCACATGCCTTTGGATTGCATGCTTAATTTAATATGAACAACTAGTATATAAATTTATCAGTGCTGAGACCTGACTAAAATTTAAAGTCACAGGTTCTTTTCTGGTTTAGGCCAGCAAAAAAATTGTGACTTTTTAATCATATTTGTAAGTCCATAGAAGCATTACCAGGAGCAGAGAATACCCCCTAGTGCTTGTAGCACTTTGATTATTGTAGAAATTTTTCTGACTTGACAGAGTGGATGTTGAACCATGATATTTTTCAGGGTGTGTGTTAATACTTTTTTTTACCAGATATTGACCTTTTTGCTTCAAGAATAAATAGAAGAGTATCAAAGTTTATATCATGCTTTCTTGAACAAGGGGCATTTCATGTACTGTGGTATCATTTAATTTCGCTGGCACGAAAGTTCGCGCAAAAGCCGAAAATGACTATTTCGCACAGACGTAATTTCGCGCAAATTCATTTTTTTGTAGAATAAAAGTTGTCAAATACACTGTCGATGTTCTTATCAGTCTTGGCCACACTTTCTATAGTTTCTTCTGTTTAGTTGATCGATGTTCGAGTTCATGTGTCAAAAATAACACCCTTTGTTCATCAGTTGTCATATTGTTGTTTATTCCATTCTGCTCGTGTCATTTACTCAACAATTAACGGATATAATTGACCGCTGTTTGTCTCAATTACACATTCCAGTTAAACAAAGTGTCACTTAATTTAAGTTATTTGACAAAATAAATAAAAGTTTGAATTTATAGGCGTGTTTTTCCCCTCATAAAAATGAACGCTGGAACTGTATGAGATGACGATGACAGCGACATTTATTAAATTGCCCGACCTGCATATAAAGACACACTTCTACGGTGATTAATTTGCAGCTGGATTCATGTTCCAACGAAATATTATTCACTTAAATTCTGCGTTATCTGTTAAAACTTTTGACTCAACAAACTGCCTTGAGACATCGACAAGGGCGAAGTACAGTAAAGTCTCGCTTTGCGACCGACCCTTTTTTGCAGGCAAATCGATATTACGACCGCTTTTTTACTGTCCCGACTTTTTTGCTATATATTTCAATGGTCGTAAGGTCCGATATTACGACCTACCCACTACTACATATTACGACCACTTTTTCGGGTCCGAATTCCCATTTTACAATGAAAGTGGGACCCCATAAGACGACCATTAACTGTTTACTAAAATGACACGTGTCACCAGTTATCACCAATAAACAACATAATACGACAATCGTCATCAAGGTGTGAACGATTTGCAGTACAATTTATAAAAATTAATATTAATAAACTTTAGGCTATTAGTAATTTAAAGGAAAATTATTATATTCTTCAATGTTTGTATCATATAAATGGTACTGATTAATGCAGAACAAAGAAATACGTTATGAAAGACGAAATAGGTGTTAATAATACCCAATTTCGGATAGGTACGTTATTACGGCTACGAGTGAAAAACTGTCTAAAATAAATTGTGTACAGTAGGGTTTCTGTGTTGCTAATTATGAAAACAGCTTGAAAGAAAAATTGCACTGTATACTTTCGAGTTTTAATTCATTTTATGTCGCACTAACATGAAAATTATGTAAAAAAATATCATGTTATTGTAGAATAAAATTGATGCCATTAGTTAGTATTTTTCCGTAATTTACCTTTTCAACAAGATTATTATAGCTAATGATAACCCTTTACAACAGATGAGAAATTGATTGAAGGCTAGCACGGGTCTTGGAATTAAGACCGACTCAATAATAAGACCACTTCTCCCAGGTCCCCAAAGTGGTCTTAATAGCGAGACTTTACTGTAATGTACCAAGTGTATAATATTCGGATAATAAGCATATTCGGATACGTACTTGGAACAGCCTTTTATGGCAAAGTTTAGCGTAGGGTTTAAATTCGCGCATTCGCCCGAGCGCGAAATACGCGAAAATTAACCCTAAGCGAATAAAATGATACCACAGTAGATGCATTTACTTGTCTTGGAAACAATTTGAGCCATATATTTTTCCACCATTCAATCTTGTTGCCAAAGTTCTTAACAAAATAGTACAAAATAATGTTAAAAAAGCTATATTAGTTGTTCCTTTTTGGAGAGCTCAGGCATGGTTTCCTGTTTTACTAGAACAAATTATTTCTTTCCCTGTCAGGCTTCCCAGACAGAGACCTGCTTACTTTACCTCACAATGGGAAGGAACACCTGCTCAGCAAGAAGTTGAAGATAATCGCAGTTTGCGTAAAGCACTCTCTTTCTCAGGAATTTCAGAGACAGTCATTAACACTGTTGTCTGTTCATGGTCAGCAGGAACTAGTAAACAGCATGGGAAAAGTGGTATTCTTGGTGTACTTTCAGGTTGAGGTATAAAAGTCCCTTTCGTACCTCTGAAGCAGAAGTGTTACATTATTTGGGTTTTTTATTTAATCAGAAAAAGTCTTACTCAGTAATTAATTTGTACAAAGCAATGTTGTTTCAAACTTTACCATTTTTTGGAAATAACTGGTGTAACCATTCTTTTTTAATGTCTAGATTTATGAAAGGAATCTTCATGAAAATACCACCAACACCAAAATATCAGTTTACTTGGGATGTGACTTTAGTTCTAAAATATTTGTCTTCTCTTGTTCTATTAGAAAAACTGCCTTTAAAACTTTTAACTTTTAAAGTGGTAGCACTGATATCATTAGCAGCAGCTCCTAGAGCAGAGACAGTGGTTGCATTAACTTTAGATTACATGTTTGTTGAAAAGACATGCATTGTTTTTCTGTTTCCTAAACTGTTAAAAACATCTTGGGAAGGGCAGTCATATTTTTTGTGTCTGGAACATTTTAGAAACGAAAACTTATGTGTCATGCATACTTTCTTGCATTATATTTCAGTGAATAAAGAGATAAAGAAATCTCAACAAGTTCTTATTTCATATCTCTGACTACTAGTCCAGTAGCAAGGTGGTTGAGGGCAGTTTTAGAACTTTCTGGTATTGATACAATAATATTTAAAGCACATAGTTTTGGGGGTGCATCAATTTCAGCTGCATTCAGTAAAGGATGGTCTGTCAGTACAATTTTGCTTACAGCTGACGGTAATTCATTCAAAAACTTTCATAAGTTATATAATAGAACTTCATGGACTAATAAATCTTTTTCAGATGCAGTGTTTTAGTTAGAGAAGTTTTTCTTTGATTACAATGGAACTTTATTTCCTAGTTGACAGTAACTGTGAGTGATGAATTAAAGTTACTGTTCAAGTTATGTGAATTTGTTTTTCTTTTGAAGAGTTTCAGTTTGTTTTTCATTCTGTTTGTTATTTTCAGATATATATATAACTTCGTATTTTTAGCTCACATGAGCACAAAGTGCTCATGGTGAGCTTTTGTGATCGCCTGATGTCCGTCGTCCGTGCGTGCGTGCGTCGTCAACTTTTTCTTCAAACAACTTCTTCTCCTGAACTGCTGGGCCAATCTTGCTGAAACTTGGCAGGAATGTTACTTGCATGAAGCTTTACCAAAATTGTTCAAATGGTTCAGGTCCATTGCATTTCTAGGCCACAGGAGCTAAAAATAGATTTTCAAAGTTGGAACTTTAAATAATGCCCGAGGGGTCACAAGTTTTAAATAGCAGTATAGAAGAAAATCTTTAAAAATCTTCTTGTCTAAAACCACAAGGCCTAGAATTTTATAATTTGGCATGAAGAAAGCTTTATCAAGCTTTTTGAAATTATTAGACTAGGTTAAAGGTCACGGAGGCTAAAAATAGATTTATCTACTGTACCTCATAGAGCCTTCATTTATAGACCAATATCTTTGATATTTAGTGTATAGGTTCCTTGCATGGACGTCTACCTATGGGTCAAGGTCAAGGTCACCATAGCTTATGATAGATATTTCTACTTTTTGTCATAGAGCCTTTATTTATTGACTGATATTTTACATATTTGGTTTGTAGGCACTTACATATTTTCAATTAAAAAATGAAATACTGCTTAACAGCAAACCTACAGCCAAAGTACTCAGGTGAGCGATCCAGGGCCATCATGGCCCTCTTGTTTTATTCATAGTTTGTTGTTGGATTTTAAAGATACTAGTGTCTACATGATTGTGAAAGCCAGGGGCTTTACGTAAAATAATGATCCCTCCTCCAAGCATTTTCTGAAAGATGAGGGGCATTATTTGAGTAAAGTATGTATGTACACACCCTCCCTTTTATTTGCCCTCTCTTATCATGAAGGTCATTTTCCAACAACAAACACTGGTTTTAAAATATGAATTTGTGGTTCTACTTCCGTTCTATATATCAGGGAGGTATGACGTGAGGGTTTTGTTTGATTTTTAAACCAGCAATAACTCTAGTAAAGTCAAAATAACATGCTACTGTGTACATGCTCAGCCTCCCGCTTTATTCCAATAATGCCCCTCATCCTTCACAAGATACTTGGAGGATAGGTCATTTCACTATGTGTGTCTAGATATAATGAATTTGGTTATATGTTTTATGTTCACTTCGAAGTATTTGTTTTCTTTGAGTGAACACATATGTACAAAATTTTGAGGAATAAAAGGCAACGAAGATGAGGGGGCATATAGTTTTGCAAATGTTGGTCGGTCGGTAGACACTTTGGTTTATGATCAATATCTAGAGAACCCTTGGACCCACCTTCCTCAGTCTTGGTGTATAGGTTGATCGTGACCAGTAGATGACTCTTAAAGTTTTTCAGATCACCAGGTCAAAGTTCAAGATAACAGTGACCTTGATTACCAGAATGGTTTCCAATTAATAACTACAGAACCTTTGGTCCCAGTTTGTTCAAGCGTAGTATGTATATTGGTCATGTCCAGTAAATGACCCCTATAGTTTTTCAGGTCACCAGGTCAAAGGTCAAGTTTTCAGTGACCTTGAAGAGCAAAATGGTTTCCGATCAATAATTATAGAACCCTTGGTCCCAGGTTGAGCCTTTATATAGGGATAACTTCGAAAATCTCTTCTTTGAAACCAGAAGGCTAGGCCTAGTGCTTAGATATTTTGCATGGAGCATATTCTAGAAGTCCTCTACCAAGATTGTTCAAATGATACTCTTGGGTCAAAACTTACTCCACCCCTGGGGTCACTTGATTTATGTAGAGACTTGCATAGAAAAAAAATCTGGTCAGTATCCACAATGCCTAGTTATTAAGATATTTAATGTGTAATATGGCCTAGAGACCTCTGCCAGATTTGTTCAAAACTTGGCTGTGGGGTCAAAATTGGCGCTGCCCTCGGGTCACCAAGGCTAAAAATAGACTTTTCAAATTTTGGTCATAGAGCCTTAATTTATTGACAGATATGTAGTTATAAGCACCTTGCATGCCTATCTGCCATTCTCTTCGATCAAGGTCAAGGTCACCAAGGCTAATAATAGATTTTTGTACTTTTCCCCTTAGACTTTTCAGTTATTGTTCAATATATGAGATATTGGTTATGTAAGTAACTTGCAAGAACCTCTACCCTTTTGTTGAGTTTGATGTCACTGCGTCAAGGTCACTAAGACTAAAAATACATTTTTCTAGTTTTTGTCATAGAACCTTTAATTATTGATTCATTTTTAAAAGTATTTTCTGTATAGACACCTTGCATCAACCTCTTCCATTAAACTGGTGTTAAAGTCACTGAGGCTAAAAATAGATTTGTCAGCTTTACCTTATAGAGCCTTTATTTATGGACCAATATCTTTGATATTTGGTATTTAGGTTCCTTGCATGGATCTCGAGCCTTAGGTGTGGTCACTAGGTCAATGTCAAGGTCACCACAGCTTATAATGGATTTTCTACTTTCTGCCATAGAGCCATTTTAGATATATGGTTTGTAGGCATCTACAAATCTTCAATTAGAAAATGTACTCAGGTAAGTGATCCAGGGCCATCATGGCCCTCTTGTTAGGTCACCTGAGCAGGAAGTGGTCAAGGATGAGTTTTTGTGATCATTGATTGTCATGCGTACATCAGTGCGTCATCAACAATTTGACTTAAATGACTTCTCCTATACTGCTAAGACAAGTTTGATGAATCTTGCCTGTGATATTCCTTGCTTAAAGCTCTGTCAAAGTTGTTCTAAGGATTGAATTTCAAGCAGAAATCTGGTTGCTTTAGGAACAAGAAGGAAAAACTTTAAAAGCTTTCTTGTGAAAAAGTACTAGGCCCTTAGCTGTGAGATCTTGTTTTGTACATTGTCTAATGCACCACTAACAGATTTATTCAAATTACGCCCCTGGAATAAAAATTAGCCCTGTCCCAGGGCTCAATTGATTTTATATAGGTTAAAATAAGGAAAACCTTAAAAAAATCTTCTTGTCTCAAACCACAAGGCCTAGAACTGAGATATTTTGACTGGAGCTTCTGGTAGAGGTCCTCTACCAAGTTTGTTCAAATTATGCTGCTTTGGTCAAAATTGGCTCTGCCCCGGGAGTTACTTGATTTATGATAAAGTTATATAGAAAATACCTTAAAAAATCTTCTTGTCTGAAACCACAAAGCCAGGGGCTAAAAATTTTTTACATGGAGCATCAGCTAGAGGCCCTCTACCAAGACTTTCAAATTATGCCCCTTGGTCATGATTATCCTTGCCTTGGGGATCTTATATAGGCTTTTATTCTGAAACTACAGGGCCTAAAACTTAGATACTTTGCATAGAGCATCAGCAAGAGTTCCTACCAAGTTTGTTCACATTATGTCCCTTTGATCAAAATTGGTCTTTTCCTAGGGGTCACTTGATTTAACATAGGCTTATATAGGTGAAACCTTGAAAAAATCTGCTTCTCTGAAACCACATGACCTAGAACTTAAATATTTTGCATGGAGCATTACCTAGTGGTCCTCTGCTGAGTTCGTTAAAATTATGCCCCTTGGGTCAAAATATGCCCTTCCCTGGGGTTCACTTGATTTTACATAGACTTAATTTGGGAAACCTCTGCTAAGTTTGTTAAAATTATGCCCCTTGGGTCAAAATATGCCATACCCTGGGGTCCACTTTATTTTACATAGACTTAATTTGGGAAAACCTTATAAAATTCCTTTTGTCTAAAACCACAAGGCCTAAAATTTAGATATTTTCCCTGGAGCATAAGCTCTCACAACTTTGTTCAAATAATGCACCTTGGGTCAAAATTGGCCCTACCATGAAGGTCACTTGATTTATGAAAAGTAATATTGAGAATACCTTAAAAAATCTTCTTGTCTGAAACCACAAAGCCAAAGGCAAAAATGTTTTGCATGGAGCATCAGCTAGAGGTCCTCCACCAAGACGGTTCAAATTATGTGCCTGGGTCATGAAAATCACTTCCCTGGGGTCACTTGATTTTACATAGGCTTATATTCTGAAATCATAGGGCCTAGAACTTAGATATTTTGCATGAATGACTGTAGCATCAGCTAGAAGTTCTTTACCAAGTTTGTTCACATTATGCGCCTTTGGTCAAAATTGGCCTTATCCTAGGGGTCACTTGATTTAACATAAGCCTTTATAGGCAAAACCTTGAAAAATCTGCTTGTCTGAAACCACAAGACCTAGAACTTCTATTTTGCATAAAGCATCAGCATCAGCTTGTGGTCCTCTGCTAAGTTTGTTAAAATTATGCCTCTCAGGTCAGAATTGGTCCTACCCTGGGGTTCATTAGATTTTACATAGACTTAATTTGGGAAAACCTTAAAAAATCTTGTCTAAAACCACAACGCCAAAGGCTAAGATTTTTTGCATGGAACACCAGCTAAAGGTTCTCTACCAAAATTGTTCTAATGAAGCTCTCACACTTTTTCGGTCATTAATGGTCCAGCCCTGGCATCACTTCATTTTACATAGGGTTATAAAGGGAAGATTAAAAAACTTCCTTGTTTGAAACCACAAGGACTAGAACTTAGATATAATTTACATAGTGCATCAGCAAGAGGGACTATATCAGGTTTGTTCAAATTATTATTTCCGTTGGGTGAAAATTGACTCTACCCCAGGGGTAACTTTAATTTTATATAGACTTATATAGGGAGAATCTTAAGAAAAGCTTCTGATATTTGCTCAACAGCAGACCAAAAGCCAAAGTATTCAGGTCCAGGGCAATCATGGCCCTCCTGTTGAATAACCTGTTCTCTTAAATTTTCTTTGTCCTAATCATAACTTAAAAATTTTGAAGTGAATTGATGTGACGCTTTAATACAGATAGATGGCTCAGGGTGCGCTATTTGGATCACCATGTGTCTGCCTCAGTCCTGCATCATAAACATTTTACTTCAAATGACATATTCTCTAAAATCATAAGGCTAGTTTTAACCAAACTTGACAGAAATGTTCCTTATATAGTCCTTTTTAGCTCACCTGAGCACTGCTAAGGGTGAGCTTTCAGGATCGTTGAATGTCAGGCGTGCGTTGTGCGTCATCAATAATTTGACTTGAACAAATTCTCCCCCAACATTGACAAAACATGCCTGGGATATTCCTTGCATGAAGCTCTACCAAAGTTGTTCAAAGAATTCAATTCCATCAAAAACTCTGGTTGCTATGGCAACTTAAAGGAAAAACTTCGAAAATCTTCTTGTCTGAAACCACAAGGCCCTGAGCCTTAAGATTTGGTATGTGTCATTGTCTAGTGGACCTCTACCAAGTTTGTTCAAATTATATCCCTGGGGTCAAATTTGGCCCCGCCCCCAGGGGTCAATTGATTTTACATAGGCTTATATAGTGAAACTTTAAAACTCTTCTTGTCTGAAACCACACAGCCCTGAGCCTTAAGATTTGGTATGTAGCATTGTCTAGTGGACCTCTACCAAGTTTATTCAAATTATGTCCCTGGGTCAAATTTGGCCCTGCCCAGGAGGTCATTGGTTTTACATAGGCTTATATAGGAAAAACTTTGAAAATCTTCTTGTCTGAAACCACAATGCCCTGAGCCTTAAGATTTGGTATGTAGCATTGTCTAGTGGACCTTTAGCAAGTTTGTTCAGATTATATCCCTGGGGTGAAATTTGGCCCCACCCGGGGTCTTTGGTTTTACATAGGCTTATATACTGAAATCTTTGAAAATCTTCATGTAGAAGGAGAGGTAACATTTTCAGTCCAAATAATCTGGAAATTTGTCAGAAAGGTTGTTTTTATGATTTCTAGCTCTAATTCGAATATGGGTCATCTGGGTTCAAAAACTAGGTCACAGAGCCCCCCCCCCCCCCCAAAAAAAAAAAAAAACTTGTTAACACTGTAGAGGCTACTTTTCAGTCAAAATATCTGGTAATTTGTCAGAAAGGTTGTTTTAATGATTTCTAGCTCAGATTTGAATATTGGTCATCTAGGGTCAAAAACTAGGTCACAGACTCCAAATATGGAAAAACCTTGTTAACACTCTAGAGGTAACATTTTCAGTTCAAATGACCTGGAAATTTGTCAGAAAGATTGTTTCAATGATTTCTAGCTCAGTTTTGAATGTGGGTTATCTGGGGTCAAAAACAAGGTCACATGGCAAAAAAAGTAGAAAAACCTTGTTAATGCTCTAGAGGTTACATTTTCAGTCCAAATATCCATGAAATTTGTGAGAAAGGTTGTTCCAATGATTTCTAGCTCAGATTTAGATATGAGTCATCTGGGTTCAAAAACTAGGTCACAAAGCCCTTAAATGTAAAAACAATTTTAACACTCCAGAGGTTACATTTTCAGTCCAAATATCCATGAAATTTGTCAGAAAGGTTGTTTCAATGATTTCTAGCTAAGTACTAATATGGGTCATCTGGGATCTTAAACTAGGTCACGTAGCCCAAATATAGAAAAACCTTGTTAACACTCTAGAGTTAAGATTTTAATTCCAAATAACCTGAAAATTTGTCAGAAAGGTTGCTTCTGTGATTTCTAGCTCAAGTTTGAATATGGGTCATCTGGAGTCAAAAACTAGGTCACAGAGTCCAAATATTGAAAAACTTTGTAAACAATCTGGAGGCTACATTTTCAGTCCAAATGTCCTGGAAATTTGTGAGAAAGGTTGTTTCAATGATTTCTAGCTCAAATTTGGAT